>OY284478.1:44138975-45338975 GCA_958336345.1 Dorcus parallelipipedus
ATTAAAAAGAAAAATTTTGAATTTAGTAATGACTTCAATGCGGAAAACGTGTTAAAGAATTAGACACGAAAATAGGGAGGGGGTGGGGGGTAACAAGCCGTATAATTAGTGTACCTGATATCGATCTCTTGGCGTGAAATTTCAGACTGACGTGACGCGTTGTACATTCCATTATTACTTATAAAAAATTCACTAACATAACAAAACCGTATATCTTTCTCTAATTAGAATTATACTCGAAAAAAAAATGGGAAAATTACGAGGGAGAATCAAAAAGTAATGGTTCTCGGAATGTTTTACCAACAATCGCTATACATATTGGACGCTGAAGTACTTCACTGTAGCTATAGTCGAAGGAAAAAAAGTAATACGGAATTTTATTGAGTATAGAAGAAAAAAAAAGAAGAATAAAACTTGAAAATAAAAGAAAATAATTTCCTTCACTATAAGAAAAAATAAAATGAATAAGAAATACTTGATACCTAAGTAAATCGGAAAGAGCTAGGAAGACCTAGGAAGTCTGGATATTACAGGAGCGATTGTGAGGTAAATCATATAAAAGAAGGCGACCGCGGTAAGATAGTTGCTCTCCGACTGCGCTACCAATAAACACACACACTCGGGCAAGCCTCGTAGCGCCCATAAACACACGCACTCGGGCAAGCCTCGTAGCGCCCATAAACACGCACTCGGGCAAGCCTCGTAGCGCCCCAGACATATCTCACACAAACACTGGCAGTCGTCGAAGAAGAACCCCAGGTCACAGTAGTCCGTTACCAGCTGTACGAGATAGACGGTCCCGCTTGAGTCAGCTACAGAGGAATCGATCCTTTGACTGTCAAGCGGACCGATCCACGTCGATTTGCAGCAATATCGGATGATGCATCTGTAAGACCACCGTTTCACCGACCGACAAGCGTTCCGCACGTAGCAATAAATCATATTTGATGCAACTTTATATTGTAATATTAAACGTTAATAACAGTTTAAGTATTTTTACAACTTTGATTGGCGACGAACCGCCACAGACGTTTCGATGGTCATTCCGTTACATTCTTTAGACGGTAAGGTACAGCAGGGTAAGTTGAAACGTCAATTTCAGTACCTCCACATTGAGCTAACTTAACACAAAAAAAAGTATTTTTTAACCTTGTTCATTATGTCATGATGATTGCAGAGATATTACTTAAAGGAAGTACGAACGTACAAGCACATCGTGGTTTCTTATTCTTGTGATTTTTTAAAATTTTTGGCGTCGTTGGGTTATACTTTACTTTTAATCACTTAGGCCCGATTTTATGATCGTCGGATAAGCATTATTATTGGTATAACGTGACGTAGATATGGAGAAACATTAAAGGATATTTGGCGAACAGTTATTCCGTTCTTATTCCACGATTGTAAAACTGGGCCTAAGTATAAGACTCTTACGGGGGCAAGTGTAAAGAAGTAGTCTTGCTGTACGTTGTACTGTTACCTACCTGAAGGACAGCAAATTGAGCGAGTGACTTTGAAGTTTCTCCAGCACCGCCGACTGAACTCCTGGAGACGGGAGCGTTCAACGATATCCCAAAAGCAAAGGGTGGACAAGTTGAATATAATAAAAGTCATCAGCTGAGCACACCAAACTTGTTTTTATTTGTCAAGCTCAAAATTGGTGAAAATAAGAAAATGGTTAAATTACAAAAGTTGAGTACGACCCGAACGGGGTCCAATGAATCGAACACTAAATATAATTAAATAAACTTTGTTATCAAGCAGACGAACAAGTTAGATTTTATCCGCAGATAAGCAGATCTGCTCTTCGTTCACAACTCAGCCTTAAAGTAGATGACGAAAAGCACTTGATTAACAAAGAAATAACAACGCCGCGTTAAAGTGAGTCGACAGAAATAAATCAATAGAAATAATCAAAATATTTCCGACCTGGTAACCAATGACAAACAGCTGTTAACAGCAAGGGAGCGCCCTCCCACGGAGGTTAGTGCCGTCAGTGCCGTAATTCGGCGAAGGTGTTGCGGCACCAAGTGGCGTCGCGTCCACTTTCACGGGCGGAGGGTGGCCCGTGTTCCCGGGGCTTCAAATCGTTTCAAACTCCGATTCCGGCCTTTTCTTCCACCCAAGAAGGGTTTTCACGGTTTTAGTTGATGGGTAAAACTACCACTGGAAGCCTAATAGAAGAAAGATACGCGTTACGAAACAAAACCTACATACAAAATGGCCGGTAGAACCTACCTGTTCTTTTTTCCCGAAGACAGGCCTTCGAGAAGCTTTATAACGAGCTTGAAATTTTACTCGGCGTACGCTTGAACAAATCTCGGAGTAAATTCCGTTTCCGACTTCCTTCACAGATTCACGTGAAAGGGAGCACAAAGATCGCAGTCACAAACAAACAAAAGATACGTACGCTAAGAAACCTAACGGTAAACTGAATGCAATGCGGAAGGCTGCGTTCTTCCCAACGACGGGGGTCGTTACGGATGAAATCATTTTTAGCCGGGTGCGGTTTCAACATATTATTTTTGTTCTTGTAAAATAGTTCATTCTGATACTATTTTTGGTTCATTTTTTTGTGAATAAATGTTAAGAGTGATTTTATATGTTTACAGCGATCGGATAGAACTGTTTATAGACGAGAACAAGGCGTTAATGAAACGCATGTACGGCGAGTTTACCATGACCCCCGACTACGGAGCAGGACCTCCTGGCAACCGGAAGGCGAAAAGGTCGGTTAAACCCGGCGTCCCGGATTTGCACGCAGCTCCCGGGCTAGATCCTCAGGCGGAGCCGGGCGAAGAATCCTACTTTGCGAAGCACCGAGAAACTCGCCAGAGCTTCCGTAACAATCAAAGCTCAGAAAGTGGAAGGTATGAATTATAGCGTTTTCGATTCACTTGCACGGGTTGCACTCGGTATATTTGCATCTTCTTTTAACCTCATGTAATAACACGAGATGAAGATATTCTAGTGCGATCAATCGAAAACGCTATTAATCTCGGAGGTTAATACGTATTTCGTATAAATTGTTTTGTTACAGAGTGGACGCATGTGAAAGCAAGGTGGAAATAGTAACTCCGTATTGGGCCTCCAATTCTGCGGGAAAAATTCGGGCGATAGTGAACACCCAGCACTTCGAGCAGGCGATCCACCAAGAAGTCTGCTCCAACAGTCGCACGAATCGTTGCTCGGGCGATTGTGGTTGCGAGCAAAAGTACAAGTGGCATCGACTTTTGGCTTACGACCCCGACAACGACTGCAAAGGCATATTTATGGATTGGTTCCTGTTTCCTTCCTGCTGCGTCTGCCGTTGCAACCCGACCTAGCCCAAACCGAAGAATCTCCTTTAATTAAAAATCTTGTCTGACAGTATTTTCTGCCGCGGATTATAATGGTGCGCGAAAAATTATGTAAAAAGAAAACTCGTTGGCCGCAGTAATCTGTGCTGTTTTATACGTACTGTTTCCTAGCAGATAAGTCTCGTGTGTGAGTGTCAAAAATTACATGACATCGCGATCAGCGATTTTTAACATTTCACTTTTACTGCAGTTACCATTTGAGATATAGTAGGTAAATATAAATAATTGCTGCGTTAATTTTAGTTCCGGGGGAGTGTTCCCCCCGCAATAAATCTGCCATTGCTATTTTTATATGTACTTGTAAATTAAGTTATAGAATCCTTATGTAAAAATAAATTTTCTATGTATTTGTAAACGCTATTTGCTTTAATACGAAATCAGGACGCTGCAGGACGTTCGAAGAAAAGATGGATTGGACGGGGGGGGGGGGGGGGGGTCGAAAAAAAATCCAATATGACTAAACGTTTCTAGTAGATAGAAACCATGTTTGTTTTGTAATATATTACATCACTTGATTCTCAAAGAATCGTACACATATAAAATCGTCTCCTAACAAACATTAAATAGAGCACAGTGAGTTTATCTACATGTGTCGACGGCTTATCTACACGCGAATATCCTTTAATTAAGAAGAGAAATGTACAGGTTATGAACGCATCAGGGCTCTTCGAGAGACGCAGCGTTGATCACTTGGTCCACGATTCTTATTTATTCTACTACGACGTCGCTTATTTATTACAGTTTAATTAAGTACAGGGCGTTTGATAACGCGCGCGATCCATCGCCGGGTCCGCTCGTCGTAATAAACGAAAAAGAAATGCACGCAAATGCAGCTACTACACTTAAAGTTAAGGGTTTAGATCAGATCGGTGCTAAACGCCGAGTATCACATTACAGCGTAGTATTATGAACACATGAAAACTTCCTTAACTTCTCAAAAGAAAAATATACAAATGAATTTCCTAGAAAATTCGAGCTTTTTAGGCCCAGTTGTACAATGCCAGTTTAAAGCTAAGCTAAGGCTTAAACCCATGGCGACGATTATTTCAACAATTGTTGTTAAGGGTTTAAGCTTTGGCTTAACTTTAAACTGGCATTGTACAACTGGGCCTTAGTTGTACACGTAGTAAAAAAAAAAAACTCAGGCGCATGTGCCTCAGGAGTAAGAGACTTTGACATTTAATTGTAAAGGAATACACATACGTATTACTTCCTTTTGGTTATGGAATATAATAAAAAGCAATTTAAAAAAAAATCAGCTTAGCGAGCGCCTGTTGTCGTTTACCACAATGTTTACTAGTGACATATACAGGGTGTAATCAAGTAAGTTTCACATACTGTAACCACTATTAATACACAAGAAAAGAAGCGAAGTTATACTTTTGGGATAAATGTCAATCCGGAAAAATATATCGTTAGTTCTTTGCGGAATTTATCGTTTTACGATGTGTTTATAAAAACCGCAGACGCACTGACGAACGAGCAGAGATTTCCGAACAAAAGGCGACGTGCTCTTGTGGTAGGTCAGTTTTTAATTTATGAGCAAAGTCATAGATATTTGCAGAATTAGTTCCTTATGTGATCAATAAGTGATTACACCCTGTAAATATTTGATATTGACATAGATTACAATCTCGTTTTCTGCATCAATCAATTACAATCTCGTTAGTTCTCTGGGTGATCTTTTTGGTAGGTTTGACGCCAATTGCCTCCAAAAAGTAAAATTTTTGAAGTTTCGATTTACTTAAAGATAATAATAATAATACAGTCTGTTCAAAATTAGAATTTGCGTTGAGTTTCAGTTATTATTAAAAATAAGTCAAGTCAAGTTCATACATTTTTTGCATGAGGCTTACGATTTCGGTTCACTTTGAAGGTAAGGTAGCGAGAGAGCATCTGTGGCACAAATCTCTTTCAAACTCCTACGGCATGGCCTGTACAGTCGAAGTAGTAAATTTTAAAAATATTTAAATGAGCACGTGGGCCGAAATCATAAGCCCGTACTGATTATGATGCACCATCATTACAACTTATTATTATTGGTCTTTCCGCTCAGAGCAAACTCATTTTCATCAGATTACCTCTAGATATAATATCAAGTGTTCAATTGAAAAGTTCATCAAGTAGCCTTTGAAGTTTTCATAACATTGTGAAGCAGGTCTTGAATTAGAATCAAATAAAATCTCACTTGACGTTTAGCGTTTTCGTTCGCTGCACTAATGTGCAATCAGAGTATTCGCATCTTTTTTTTACCTCCTACATTAATACGATATGAAGATAGTGTGCACTAATGCAGCAAACCAAAACGCTAATAAGTCATTTTATACAGGGTGGGACCTAGAAACCTAGATTTTTCAATTGAAGCAGGGTTGTAGGGCGATGTTTGTAAACCTCTGCCTTGAGGTAACCCCATAAGAAAAAAATCACACGGCGATAGATCGGGCGAGCGCGGCGTCACCTTGATTCGAGATGAGCCGTCCGAGGAACATTGCCTTAACAGCTGTCATTGAAACTCTGGCCGTGTGGGCCGTGGCACCATCCTATTGGAACCACACGCTTTGTAGGCGCATTTCTTCAAGAGCTGGTTCGAAAACACATCATCATCATCTCATATCGAGGTGACATTCCGTGGGCGCCACGCTCGCCCGATCTATCGCCGTGTGATTTTTTTTATGGGGTTACCTCAAGGCAGAGGTTTACAAACACCGCCCTATAACCCTGCTTCAATTGAAGAATCTAATTCGGCAGGAAATAGCCCGAATTCCGGTGGTGATATTAAAACGCGTAGAGAGGAGCTTCAGAAATCGGTTGCGTCACTGTATGGAAAACGGTATACATCACCTTACAAATGTTTTGTTTAAAATTGCATGATATAAAATCTGAAATTATGTTCTTTCAATATAAAATAAAAGAACATGCATATCAGCTACAATTTTTATTTTATTCACCTTCAAAAAAAAAGGAAGTTTCTAGGCCCCACCCTGTATTATAACCAGACTTAAGTAACTCGTACACATGATGAGTGGAAGGGAGCAGTCGGGATGGGCGGTTACGGCCTTCATACATTTTTGCGTCCTGAGCTACGCGTATTGGTGTGGGGGACGATTTGACTTGTATGTGTTCTATCTGTCGTTCAGTCTTCAATTATCTGTGGTATTCAACGCATCTTCAATTGATCGTAATAAGATTAACAAGCTTGATAACTATCAACAAATAAACTTAATGAAATATTCCCAAATTGCATCTTACATTACTTTCGCACCGGTGACCAGTTGCGATGTTGAACGCAGCTTTTCTGTCTTTAAAGATATTTTAAAATCAAAACGGGCGAGGTTTACGGAAGAAAATTTAGAAAAATATGTAATTGTAAACGCCTATATAAATCGTTCCACGACTGTAGAATAATTCGCCGCTACACATGCGAAGTTTCCGAATATTTTATTTCCCCTCCGAGATCGGCCACCCTACTGCGAAAGAAGGGGAACAGTTCAGTTGTCCAGTGTTTTAATGGAATTGGTTATACGCGTTACTATTAAAAACTTTAGTTGCGCCATTGGAGAAATATGTACGAGTTACTTAAGTCTGATTATAACTTATAACACTACAACAATTTGACAACTGTTATCCCTTAAACGTCAATCGGTTTAGGACAAGCAAGTCATCGCTTTTTCTTCTTTCAACAAAAAATCAAAACTAACTTGATGAACATTTCAATTGAACACTCGTTACATATCTTGATATGTGTATCTACTGTCTTGAGCTGTTGCCTTGATGAAAGTCTTTGATTAAAGTAATAATAACTGTTGCGTTCCTTTTATGAAGGAATTTGAGGTTAGACTTAGGTGAAGTGAGTGGCTCGCCCGACATAAAAAAAAACTTTAGAACAAATTTATCTCTTAAAGCATATCATTAAATAGGTAATTGTTATTAGTTGTTGGTGAACAATTCTTAAACTGACACTGACAATGAATTGATAAACTGTGATAGAGCCATTTCTATAATCATCAAGCTGCGGGACAGTTGTGGGGTTCAAAGTCTGAACGTCTACTCAGGTGCGGCGCGCATTCGATCGTACGTAAAGTTACGTGTGGATATTTATTTTATTTCAGTTGGCGAGCGCAAGGCGACATCCGCCACTGACTATTGTTTATATTTTATACAGTTTTTGCGCTCTAAATAGGTAATTCACGCTACAATCCCACAAAGTTTCCGCGGTCTGGTAATCATAAAGGAAAGCTCGGCATGACACTACGGCTACAAAGCTGCGAAAAAAAAACCGGAAAGTTCTGAAATGGTTTGTGAGTACATAATATAACCTGTTTCATTAAACTGCACCTGAACTGATCCAGCAAATTATGTATCTGGTTTGAGGGGCAAGGGGAAAGCAGGTAGGTAATTCGCATCAATCAAGAGTAGCTATTAGGCGTTTTCGTTTCATAAGTGATCCGCAAATGATCTGAACTTGAAGAGATCCTGAACTGATCTATTTCCATTTGATTCCAGGGTGGTATGAAAAGAACGCTTTTTGTGCGGATCAGATCTGTTTTACTCAGTGCTGCTCAGAGCTGTTCCACTCGTTGAAACGAAAACGGCTATTCTTGGGTTAAAAAAAATACTGTTTAAGTTATCGGTGCCGATCAGATCAGCTCAGAACTTTTCAGTCAATTGAAAGAAATGACTGAGTCATTATCTACTTGCTTGTATGTCTTGATATTATAGATTGTTAGCGACGGAGTGTAACATAGCAATTTCCATTGAACCAATCACGGTAAAGACAAAAGCTGCATTCGATTCACCGATTTGGATCGATCTAAATCGATCCAAACAGCTTTTCTGCGTTCGTTTCCTGCCAGATCAGTTAACCCCCACCATAATTTCAAGTGATCCAAATCACTTCAAAGTGATCCTGCTTATTTAAAGAATCATTTAGATCATTAGATCGATAAACTAAGTTTATGTGTCGGTTATGTGGCGACAACAGATAAACAAAACAGTTCAGATAAACTTGTTCGTTTCGCTATCAAGGATCACATTAATTTCACGATTGTGAACTGATCCAAACTGATCTAAACGAATTGATTCGACGTGTGAATCGAATGCAGCTAAAGTATTCTCGTTCGAGACACAAATCAATTTGTACTTTTTCGGCTGTGGTATATTCAGTCGTTATTCAAAATTTCTGTTGCTTTATCAAAATAAATATTTTCACATTTCAAGCTCGATGAAATATCAATTCAATTTGCAGCGACGCAGAGGGGATAAGGGACGCATTATCTATCGCTGCATCTTTGTCTTTGCCACGTTTATTTCAGTGTGTTTCCTTCCCTCTCATGCAAGCTGCTATGTTACACTTCGCTGCTAACAGCCTGTATGTTAATACTGTGACTCTCAGGAAGCCTAATACTGAGATACTAGCCGCTACTGTGCTCATCTGCACCGCTTTCAGCGACAGA
The DNA here is from genome assembly GCA_958336345.1 of Dorcus parallelipipedus. Taxonomy (NCBI): domain Eukaryota; kingdom Metazoa; phylum Arthropoda; class Insecta; order Coleoptera; family Lucanidae; genus Dorcus; species Dorcus parallelipipedus. The sequence continues at coordinate 44,147,785 of OY284478.1, forward strand.
CTGTAATAGATGTACGTACAGTCATTCAGAAAAAAAAAAAAACGTCTCCCCTACCGAGTAGGCGGACAAACGAGTGGAAGGAGCTTAACATTTTAGGGGAGAGACATCTCTTTATTGGGGCACTGTACGTATAATAGCATACACTTTATCAAGATCTTGTTTCACGATTTCGACTTCCCAAAAAGGAAGCCTACCGTCAATAAAGAAGTTTATGACATCTTTGTGGACGCGTTGCCGATTACACAGTCAATCCCAATAAAAGAAAAGAATAAGCTATTTGCCCTTCTAAATATGATAGAAAAAGATCAAGATCAAAGATGGATACTATTGGGTATAATTTCTCGATTTCCTCTCCTACTAATTTTACGGCAAAACAGTTAAGATAAAAGTTATACAGAATTAAAATTAGAAGTTAATTCACAGCCCCAGTGCGGCTTTTTAGTATTTTTTTAAATTCTTTTTTGCCATTTGTTTCAGGACCAGAGAATGTTAGAAGAAAATAAATAGAAGAATCAACTTCTAATTTTAATTCTGTATAACTATTATCTTAACTATTTTACCGTAAAATTATTAGGAGAGGAAATAAAATCCTATGTCTCGGAAACCAATTTTATACCCGGTATAAGGTCTGTTCTAACAGCAGTACATAACTGTTAGAAATTATTGTACTGAACATGCGCAGTGACACTTTAGCGATGGTAAAATGCCACTGCGCAGGTTCAGTACAATTTCTAACGGTTATGTACTGCTGCTAGAACAAACCTATAAATTAGTCAACGTGGACTCGAGAGTATTTACGTAAAAAGAGGCGTGTTTCTATGACCTCTTTGTAAAAATACCGCCATACCTTCTAATACTGCAATTCAATCGAGAAACAGCGTCTTGATAAAATGCATGTTACTGGAAGAGATAGGAGAGAAATACTTGGCCGGGGTCTGGTAATAGCCATGAAGTTAAAAATATATGTAACCAAATTTTCCTAAAGTCCATATTGTCAGTCAATCAACAGAATTGTTATCCTAATATCACCCATTCTGCGAAGAAAAGATGGTGCAAAATATTGTTACATTCGTTTTACTACAAAATTTCTTTACACCAACTGATTGCTTAATAATTTCGTAATAAAAGTCGTAAAAATTATTAAATCGAAAAAAATATTGATACTTAGGCAATTTGTATATTATTCAGTTGAAAATGATAGTAAGTATTTAATTTAATTGTAAGATCACATTTTCATCAGCAGTTGTAAATGTAACACGCAAGTAAGTGAGGTGAGATGAGGTCATCTGATAATTAGAGTAAAAGGAAAGCAGCTTTTATTATAATAGCTCTGCCTTTAAAACAACACATGCTGGGCATTTTTAACACTTTTTGTTCCTCACGAGAAAACATACTGCAATATTACCACGTGATCGAAAATAAAATGATTCAGATCAGGCCGCGATCGAGTTTTGTGAAGCAACTTTCAACGATGAGGGCCAGTTGTACACAGGAAGTTTAAACTCAAGTTTAACTGAACCAGGTTTAAAGTAAACAAATTCTCATAGGATCTTAATGACATATGGCAAGTGTTGGGGCCTGGTGATCGACTGTGATCACTTAAGTCTTGTTAGAATCGTTATAAATTATTATAAAATGTCGTTTCCGATAAAAAATATCTATGAAACCTAATTTCTATAACGAAAAGTAGGTAATTAAACGACGCTTGTTGATCACGTCTGCACCGCCATTGTTCGGAAACTTTAGCACCTCTACCGGCAATGTTATTTGCCAATTAATGCACATAAAACTTGATGTGATTTTGTTCACTTTGAATAGTCAGTTCCTTTGTACAACTGGCCCTCAGCGTTTTGTGTTGCAACTCGAACATTCCGAAACAATTAAAATGTCACTGTTAAGTGCAGCTATTAAATTCGACAAACAGTACGACTTTTATTTCAATATTCGCGGCCTACTCTGAATCTTTTTTTTTCGATCGCGTTCTATTATTTGTAGACTTATCTGAACCTTAACTTAACTGATCCAATCACGAATTACGTTGCTTTCAAATAATTAAAAATGAATATAACTTAGCTCTAACTTAGCTACATCTAAACTGGTCTAACGATTTATCTGGTGCTCGCGGGGCAAGGGGAAAGTAACGCGGATAAGCTACGTGTAGTTACTTTCGGTTTCAAGAAAACATCGTTTAACTTATCGGCGCTGATCGGAGCAGCTTAGAGCTGATCAATCGATTGAAAAGAATACGACTAATATACAGGGTGTTTGGTTAAGGTGGTCCGTAAATTTGGATACAGACTCAACGACAAAAACTAAGCGTAAAAGTTTATGTAATCATGTAGGATTTAACGCTTTGTTTCTAAGATATTCGACACTTGAAAAGAATTTATTATTCTTATTAATCCAGATAATTTATATCTATATGGCTATTGCTTTGCTAAGTAGCCTAACATAAAGTCACTTTGACATTAATTTTTACCAATTAATTTTGAATTTTTTAATAAGGAGTTACGAACACGTTTCAACTGGTCAAAACTAATGTCAAACTGACTTTACGTTACGTTACTTAGCAAAGCAATAGTAGATAGATATAAATTATCTGGATTAATAAGAATAATAAATTCTTTTCAAATGTCGAATATCTTAGAAACAAAGCGTTAAATTCTACATGATTACATAAACTTTTAAGCTTAGTTTTTGTCGTTGAGTCTGTATCCAAATTTACGGACGACCTTTACCAAACACCCTGTATATGAGCACGCGCGAGAATAATATTGTGCACGAGCAGTGCTGTTATCTATTTATTTCTAAATGTATCTGTCGATTTTTTCATTATTACACTAGCGGACAATAAAATCCGGGCACACCATTTGTACAATGTAAACCTCGCTCTAACATTTTTGACGTTCAATACGTATTATACAAAAAGTCACTAGTAATTCTGACGTTTAATATAAATTTTTGACAGAAATATAACCTCAATAAAAGCCCGATTTACAAAATTTGTCTGTATACGAACTACTTGTCAAATTCTTATTTGGATTTTATTGTCCCCTACTGTACATTATAAGAAAAATGTCGATTAAATAAATTCGAAATAATGTGATAAACAGATGAAAATAACAGTAAATAAAACATTTTAGATTCATTCTAGATTCATTTTTAGATGACAATTGTAACGGGCTTTCATTTATTCCCGTATTGACGTGATCTATGACGTACACAATTGAGTATTTAATAGTTAGCTAAATGCGGGAAAATTAGTAACTAGGCCGACCGGCCTACCAATAGTATGTATTGTTGGTTGCCTAACTATCAGGCAGACCTTGGTCACGTGGGGACGTGGGGTCCAAACAAATTCGAAAGCAGTGTGTAATCCACTCCTCTACAGTATGGCGTGAAAGTCTAGTGAGAATGTGGTATTTCTCTTGGATGTAACTAAATTTTGACAACGAACGTCAAGTCGACTTAGAGTTCAAGGTTACTCCGAATTAGGCAATGTTGCAATATTTTTCTTTTTCATCACGAAGTGTATTCATGTTGAAAATTGACAACACCGGCTATCTGATTTGAACTGTCACAACTTGACGTATGTTACAGCGATATACCGTGCCTTCAATTAAATTCCTCATTAAGGTGGGCTATGATTTCATTGTTTTTTCTCCTAAAGAATTGTAGCACTGATATTTAATTGAACAAATGTCAACTTGACACTTTGTATTCATTTATAAAACGTTAGAATTACAGCACAAAATATTTATATTGTTGAAAGTTATTTTCAAACTGGTAAATTAGAAAATGGACTGTTTGTTCGTTCATTCATTCATTCAGTGTGTACAGAATTTTCGACAACAGTTTCCTAATCTTGTAATTACTTATGAACACCTATGAATTGAGTGTCGCCAACTTTATAACAAAATCACAGCTTACTTTAATGAGGAATTTAATTGAAGGCACGGTATTAGCCATTCCTTATCTATTTGTTATGGCAGTAGGCCGTGATTTTAAGCCAGTAAGTTGGCTATCGTGTTAAATTAGAGAAATTTAATTTGGTCATTTAACATACGTCAAATTGTGACAACTAAAATCAGATTGATTAAGCGCTGTTGTCAATTCTCAACTTTATGTAAATTTGGCCGTGAGTACACCTCGGGGTCTGGACAGCTAAATGGGAAGTAAAAATTCGAATTCTAGTGGCGCCATCTGACGCCCACCCCTAAGAACACTTATTTTTCGACGAGTGGCCGTCAGGTGGCAGTATTAAAATTTAATCAATCTAATGCTGGGTTTCATAAAAGCCAATTAAATTTAATCATTGGTTAAGAATAATCATTCTTATACCTTCAGCACATGTAACCATAGCAACGTTTACTCTTAACGCATGATTAAATTTAAGTAACGTTTGTGAAATCCAAACTAAATGTCGCTGGCGAAACTGGTTGCGCGTCAGAAATTAAATTTGAAATTTCAGGTTTCAAGTAGTGCGATATTTTTTCTATAAGAAATTGGTCAGAAACAAACTGGTTCTAGTGAAGATGTTGTAGACAATGTAATGTAATGTGTGAAGTTCCGTTTGGTAAATATTTAACAATTTATTATGGGTAGATCTCACTTAACCATCAAAATGATCAAAGTAGCGGTGGCATTGTTCCACATAACGCTCATAACGATCAGAACAATAATAGCTGCGTTCGTTTATTCAACTCCGTTCACTCTATCTACACTTTCCACACTTTTGTCTCACTCTTACTTGTATTAAAACTTATTCGCTCTTACTCTTTAGAGTGCAGAAATAGTAAATAGAGTGAACGGAGTTGACCAAGCTGGGTTCGTTTATTCAACTCCGTTCACTCTATCTACACTTTCCACACTTTTGTCTCACTCTTACTTGTATTAAAACTTATTCGCTCTTACTCTTTAGAGTGCAGAAATAGTAAATAGAGTGAACGGAGTTGAACAAGCTGGGTTCGTTTATTCAACTCCGTTCACTCTATCTACACTTTCCACACTTTTGTCTCACTCTTACTTGTATTAAAACTTATTCGCTCTTACTCTTTAGAGTGCAGAAAGAGTAAATAGAGTGAACGGAGTTGAATAGACGAACGCAGCTAATAATAGACACCTAGGTGCGAGGCTAGGAAAGCGATCACATCGCCCACAAAATGAACCTGGGTCGGCGTAAGACAACACACGTGACGGCGCGAATTTAAAATATGTAATTGAAAAGTTAACCTAGCTTTTTGCATTTTGGACGCAGTTAAACTTAATTACTGTTTCCCTTTTTATCATAGCAATATTCTCTTGAAAACATAAACATAACAGAATCTCTGAACAAGTTCGTGAGAAGGGCACACAAAAACCGTTCCACTTCTCTCGCCGTTAAGACCAAATAATACAAGTGGAACGACGCTACATACTCTATAGAACATAATCATTGTGATCCTTAAGTGGAACCTACCCTATGTATAAGAACTTGTACAGAATTTATTATGTCAATTTGACATTTATTTCGTAAAAAAAAAATTTATTTACATTCGTTTACATTCGTCTTTTATTTACTTTCCATGTAATATAATTAAAAAAGAAAATGTATTTATAGTAAGGCTGGGAATCATATTCGAATAATTCGAATATTCGAATACATGTGCGCTCTCTATTCGAATACGTTCAAATTTAATAATTCGAATATCAAATTATTCGAATAATTCAAATAATTCGAATTTTCAAATTATTCAGTGAATTGAAAAATTCAAACATTCGAATATTAACTTAATCCGATTTTTCGAATATGTTTTGTAACTACTTTTCTAGTTGCCTTCATTATCGACAATAAAAGTTAATAGAATCGTATTGCGCCACTCAAAAGAAGGTATCCCTGCAATCTTTGACACAAGAATGTAGACCCTTTTTTTATGAAGTCTACGCAGCTACACGTTATAGTATTTCTCACATCATTTATTCGCAAAATATTGTCCAGAAGTGATGTTTGGAAATACTTTAAATTAAGTTTGAAATGAAGTGACAAAATACAATGGCTTCGTTCAGATGAAGAAAATATCGTAAACAGTTTATGATTAATTATAAACAGTTTAAGCTGCATATACAGTTTTCAGTTGAACGATCGGTAGCGTAGACCGTTTTATTAACTATAAATATTCTAGTACCTAGTGAGTAAGTCTTGTCTAAGAAGCATTTCGAGCTAAATTAAATAAAAATGAATCCAACAATAATTATTTTGGACGCAATAAACCTCTGGTGACCCATGCAAAATTTGTAGAGCAGAAATGAACGACCTCGAAATGAGAATTAATAAAGTGCTTAATCGTTCATGAAATTCTATATCACCAAACACTTCATATTGCACTCCGTTTATTGTATAAATCATATCAGACTTTGTAGACGCCATGTTTTTAAACACTTTTCGCTAGGGTAGCGTAAAATCAAATCGCTCCAAAAAATGGCGTCCGCTACTTAAACATGTTTCATCGCGATCCTTGGAGCGTAAACGTTCAGATGAAAAATCGTAAACCGTTTAAGATATTTTCCGTCATCTGAACGAAGCCATTGTGATCCTTAAGTGGAACCTACCCTATATATAAGGACTTGTACAGAATTTATTATGTCAATTTGACATTTATTTCGTAAAAAAAATAATTTTATTTACATTCGTCTTTTATTTACTTTCCATGTAATATAATTAAAAAATAACATGTATTTATAGCTAGTAGAGGAACGCATTATGTATTTTTAAGCAGAGACTAAAACCAGAATATTTCTGGAGGGTTGTCGTAAAATAGCGCGCCTGCGCTTGATTATAATGAAATGCACTGACTGTCCGTTCTTGTTTTCCTTTTCTCTGGTACACCTTGTGACGAAAAGAAAATATTGCAACAATGCCTAATTCAGAGTAACGTTGACATCTAAGTCGACGTGATATTCGTCGTCAAAATTTGGTTACATACACGAGTACCACATTCTCACTAGACTTTCACGGCATGGTGCGATAACAAATAGATAAGGAATGGATTATAGTTTGTTTTTTCCTATAATACCTGACAGTGTCAAAAGTCTAGGATTTCTCTTGGAACCCTTCGTTTATCATAAATATAGAACTGAAATTTTGGAAATTTCTTAACATTCAGGTAACAAAGTAACTCGTGTCTGAATAAAAATCTGGTCAAGTAGGCTACATTTAGTAATTCTGCTATGTAAATGCAATGGATAAATTCTCGATCACAAGCCACTTGACCAGGGTTTTATTTAGACACTTGTTACCAACATCAGAAACATTTGACAGACATTATAGCAAAAAAAAGGCAATATATCAAATTAAATTTTTCTAATTTAGCATGATAGCCAACCTACTAACTAAAAAAATTTCACGATGAAAATTCCTTATTCAGGAATGAAAATGTTACGAATTTGTGACGACAGATGACATGTGTCCATTAAATAAATAGATAGCAGCAACCTCAGGCAAATAAATTTTGTTTTTTATGGCCAACTCATATCAAAAATTTACTTGGGCATATTGTAACGTGCCTTTTTTTAATTCTTTAATTAGTTAGTTACTTAGTTAGTTTAAATCAGCCTTGCTAGAAACTTAATAAATTATAACCTCATTTTACTTTCTTTCATTAGGCGCTTTCCAGGTTAGCGTCGGAGAGGCTCTGAGCTATACCGGAGTAGCTCTAAGTTACTCCAGAGTACCTCAGAGTTACTTCGACGCTAACCTGGAAAGCGCCTATTCACTGCTTTTATTGGTTTAATAAAGGCTGCTTTACAGTTCGTAATTATTTATTGGCGGCAATGAAAATTGCAGCGATTTGTATCGCACGCATGCGCAGTGTTGTATTTTTATACAAAATGCAAATACCGCGCATGCGTGGAATACAAATCGCTGCAATTTTCATTGCCGGCAATTGCGAACTGTAAAGCGCCTTTAAAAGTGAGGTTATGCTATTTCATTACGTCAGGTCGACTGAGGGTGGTTCACAACTAACAATTCACGGCCAACTACGAGGAGACATTTTAAAAAAAGGCACGTTACAATTGCGTACAGAAAATTTCGGTCACTCCACTGACGTAAGGCTGCGTTGCCAACTCGGTCGCTACATCTCCCGTTAACTGAAATTGGAATAGGGGCAGTAGACGGTTTACGCTGGATATCCGTAGCCCGCAAGATATAGCGACCGAGTTGCGAACACTGCGTAAGAATGGGAAACATTTCTTGATGTCAACCACTTTTGTGGTTCTCATTGACGTTTGGAAATTAAATTTTGAAGTTTACTTTCTGTTAGGCATCGATTATTATGTTACTGTATCAGAGTAAAGTTACAAATTATAGGTACTTAACTGTTGCCCGAAGAGTTACCACGCGATCGAAAATAAAACGATTCGGACATTCACAGTAGGCCATGAATATTGAAATAAGTTTGGTAATACTGTCTGTCGAATTTAATAGCTGTACTTAACAGTGACATTTTAATTGTTCGAAATGTTCGAATTGGAACACAAAATTACAGCGACATGTCAAAAAATCCGCAGTACTGTTTGATACTTATGTATGTATATGCAAACGCATAGGTAATAATACAATTTGCAAATCGGTAGGTATCAAACAAAATGGCAAATGTGACAGTTACTACTCAAGAGTCGCTTGGAACATAACCGGCGTAGTTGTCATGCAAGAGAGACTTGATGCATGTAAGAGTGAGTAACCAAAGAGCTCCGAGCAAATTAACGAAGTCGTCTATTATCGCCTTCGTTGTCAAAATGACACGTATGAAATAAGTGAGGTTATTTGCTCGTAAAAACAGTTTTCGCACTGGTATGTTGGTGCGAAATTTTGTGTCCACAACTATACGTGCAAACGCGTAACTAATAAACAGACTTCGGCGTTTCTTAGGACATTTCAGAGCCGGACACAATAAAAAGGCGATGTATTTTAACCCTTTCGGTCACACTTTTTTCCTAATAAAGGAAGAAAATTGAGCTTTTGTGTAGTATCTGTTTGATTTTTTAAAAATATTTTGGGAATAGTTTCGAGTCGTTTACTACCCCCAATAGGGGGGTGGGGGTGGCAGTATGTTGTCAAATGATTACATGGTGATCAAACGATTAAGAAGTACCTAATCAAAACAATTTGGTTTCTATTATAAACACACACAACTTAAGAAAAATGTTTTAATTACGTGCTATAGATGGAAAATGTGTGAATCACAGCCAGATTGGATTTTTTGTTCAATTTCCTGTTCAGTTTCATTCAGTTCAAATATGGTGGACACAACAAGAAGCACTCACAAAGAATAATTCATCAAATAAAAGTATTTTTACCCTCAAAATATTCATTTGCATCCGAGGATGTACTATCTTCGAGTTCGTCAGTTTCATCACTCAATTTTCTATATCTGACATGTTTTGAGAGAACTCAACAAGTTCTTCATATGTTAGGGGCCGTTTACGATTCATTTGATCCAAAATAAAATTACGCATACCTTCTTTTACAAAATGACTTAGTAGTCACACTGTCGTCGATTGACTACGCTGATTTTTCAAAAATAAATGTGCTAAAGATTTTCGCCAATTTCAATTTTAACAAAAGTAATTTAAAACAATAACGTTTTCTCTATGCAAATCAAAGCGACTGGTGCGAAATGTAAGCTCAACCATAGCGTCTAAATTTTTAAGCAAGCATCAGGCGGTTTATGAACTGTCAACGGCAACAACTTTTTGAAATCTAGTTTACTGTAAGACTGCCAGATGACGTTGATTAAATGCATAAGGTCTCTTTGTTTGCATTGCTCGGAGTTACTCTAAAAGCTATCACGTGTAGTTTTCAGTCAGATTCGTTTATCTCGTGCTGAAAAAAACTTCAAATTTGACTGAAAATTACAAGTGATGGCTTTCAGAGTAACTCCAAGCAATACAAACAAACAGACCTATAGACTTTACATACGCTGACTTCGGCAATGCGCTCGAGCAGAGCGGGTGAGATTCTAATCAGCTGATCGTAGAGTGCTCCACATGAGCAAATTTAATGACGAACGATTTCGAGCAATTGGAGTGTAGATTCTGACAGTTAAGGCAAATTACCTAACAAAAAATCTAATGTTTAAATTGATTTGAACTGTGCCAGGAAACTTTTAACTTAAAACTTTCGCTTTTAGAAATTGGTTGTATTCCTCATCATCAAATATTATTTCTTGAAATTAATCCTACTCATTATAATGTTGAGGTTCGTCTTGATTTCGTTATTTTACACAGTACAACACTAAGGTCCGATTTTACAGTTTAACTTTAATCTTCAGTTTATTCTCATTGCTTCTATAGGAATAAACTGAAGATTAAAGTTAAACTATGATCGAAAAACCGGGCCTAAAACGTTTAAATCAGACAACGATTATTCTTAATTCTTATACTTGACAATGTCTGAATCTAAGAGCTCTTCTAAAATATTTCAAGCTGAGCCAGCGCGATCTTTTTCATCTGATCTGTATTTGCCGAACGCTACAGATCTGTCAAAGTAAGCTCTACTTTTCATTACCGAACGATTCCGAGGTGATTGACGGAAAAGATCGCATTGCCGAACACAGTTATAAGGTATTTTCAAATCGATGACGTCGTGATTAAATGGCTACGTTAATAAAAAAAAATAAGGAAATTGATGTAGTCAATTGAGGACCTGATTATGATCGAAAGGGTTAAAATTTTTTCCGACTTCAATTGTTATACTTTGTGACGTGTGTTAATAATTTAATATTACACTAAGATCCCGCCCGCTAGTGATGTCATCGTCGCCGTGAGCCACATGGTTAATGATATTTATGATACGGCGGCGGCGGTCAAAGACGTCGGGGAAGAGGACGTATTCCATACTATAGAATTCGGGAAGAGTGCATTATTGATTTTTTGTGTGCATGAATAACTAAGTTGAAGTTATGCATATGATATTATATGAAAATAAAGTTTATTTTTCTAAATCTATTAGTGTTATATTAATGATATTTTTTTAAATTAAATTCATTTACCTACGCTTCTTTAATTTAGGTAAAATGCTATTTAGTACAACATATACATTTTTTTATAGTAATCTTTACGAGTTACTAACAGGTCGGCGTGCTCTTTATATTCGTAAACAATGTTTCTTTGGGGGGGGGGGGGGGGGGCATAATAAAAACCGCCTGGAATGCTATCAGAGAACTCATAATCTTATGTTTTAAAAATTTAAACGTGCGCATGAGATAAAACTAGTCTGGTCCTGAAATGTCCTAAGAAACGTCGAAGTCTGGTAATAACAAATGTCGAAAGAGTCATTAATTCAACAAAACTCTTGCATAGTCATGCGAATTTATTCACAAATGACTACATTTTTGGTGCTTAAAACGCTAATTATTCTGCGGTTGCTTGTGCGGATGGGAGAAGTAAAAAAAAGTTTAATCTGTGTAATTGGAACACGTTTTTGAAATACTCAAGTCGGCTCAAAAAGAAATCTAATAAAAATCATGAACAGACAACAGGAAACAGACAACATACATAGTTAAGTTAATTTTGACACTCTTGGGCTTAACAGTGTCCACAGTGTTCAATAGAAAGGTTGAATTTTGTTACCGGGGCTAATGTGCCTCAACATCAACATAGAAGAGTGTGGACATACATTCTGGTTTGTGTCCTCAAAACGTCATGGAATTAAAAATCATGTATTGCTGCAATAAACGGCAAGAAAAAATTGTATATTGCTCGTCGCTTTACATGATGACAAGTTATTTGTATTGCACGTGTACTGTCAATATCAGCTAAATGGGAAGTAAAAATTTGAATTCTAGTGGCGCCATCTGACGGCCATCCCTAAGAAGTTATAGTTATTTTTCGACGAGTGGCCGTCAGATGGCAGTATTAAAATGTAATCAATCCAGTTGAAGAGCCCACGCAAAGAATGTGTTAACTCAGTTTTTGGGCATTTTCAGATTATGACGCATTGTGGTAGCCAATTCAGTGTAGTATCTAACTGTCCAATTCACAAGTAAAAAGCGTGTTTACTACGCGTGGTATTGTAAGTTTCAGTTATGATTTTTCTATGATTTTCCATGAGACTTTAAACCTTAACAATGCTCTCTTGCAAAATTAACAAACAGTGACTTAACATGTTCTTTCCGTGGTCTCTTCAGTTGGCGCTGGCGAAACTAGTTGCGCGTCAGAAATTAAATTTGAAATTTCAAGTTTCAAGTGTAGGGCGATATTTTTCCTATAAGAAATTGGTCAGAAACAAACTGGTTCTAGTGAAGGTGTTGTAGACAAAGTAAGTAATGTCTGTTGAATATCATTTATCAGGAATTTAAGATTGCTGAAAATAATTGCATGGCCGAAGTACAAGTGTTCGTAAGAAACGCCATTTTTCTGAAATCGAAGGAACGTCAGACGCAGCACTTACTTCGTATTTTAAAGGAAACAAAAGACATTTTTATTGTGTGAAGTTTCGTTTGGTAAATATTTAACAATTTATTATGCACAGAATTTATTATAGCAATTATTTGAAATTTATTTCGTAAAAAAATAATTATATTTACATTAATTTTATGTATTTTATTTAGTTTCCTTGTAATATAATAAAAAAAGAAAATGTATTTATAGCTAGTAGAGGAACGTGCTATATATTTTTAGGCAGGCTGCTTCTGGAGGGTTGTTGTAAGATGGCGCGCCTGCGCTTGATTAAAATGAAATGCATTGTCCGTTCTTGTTTTCCTTTTCTTTGGTCAATATGACAAGAATTAAATATTTCAATCTGATACTGTGCACTTAAAATATAAACTGCAAGGTAAAATAGTGTTGGCAATATCAGAAGTAACGTTAAAATCCCTAAATGCAAGAAATCTTACATCGGCTGCACTTAAACTTTCATTGTGCGCATGCGCACAATAGAAATTATTGCGTCTTGTAGCAATACAAATTGCATCGTGTAAAACGGCCTTAAGGTATAATTTTTAATTCCACTACCTTCTGAAGATGACTTTAAATTGGATCCTTAGATATTCAGTCTCTCTCTCTTTCTCTCTCATATAAAGAATTTTGTGTATTTCACTTAAGTACAATTGATTTAAAAAAAATCCAGTACACTTAATTTTCTCTGGAATAATTCGTTCGTGTCTCACTGTCACTTTTGATGTCATCGTGACAGATAAAATGCCAAGATTGACTGAAAGTAACTGAATTAGAGAAAGTTGGCCAATAAGGACAGTAAACTAGAATTTCAATCAAAATTCTGTTTACTTCAAACTTTCGCTTTCAGCCAAATTATAATCTTTGGCTGAAAGCAAAAATTTGAAGTAAACAGAATTTTGATTTCTTTAAATGCTCTGAAGCTCTGGTTTTAAATTGATTTTTATTGACGTTTTTATTGATATTTTATTGACTGTTTGAAATATAAGATTTCAGAACTCGAAAGAGATAGCAGACTTACACAGTCAAAAAATTATAAGATTTCGCGCACTTGAGTTTTTCTTTTCCAATTTCTTTTGAAATTGAAATATACATGCGCAAAGATTTTTTTAAAGAACGTAACTTTTGCTACCCTCTACCAGTAAATTAATAAAATTTATATGTATTATACCTCTACTAGAGAATCAGTTAATTTCTGCATAGAACCAATGAATGGTTCTCATGTAAAGTTTCATCTACGTTTTAATAATAACTGAAATCCCATGTGAATTAAAACCTTGAACACACTGTATACACTTACAATACTAAACTTCAAATAGTAAATTTTTAGCGGAAACGATGCGTCTCTCGACTCCAAACAATAAATAAATAAGTTCTAAACATTATCAATATTATAATTAATCTACAAGATAATAGTATAAATAAAATGAGCGCTATATAAAAACACGAATAAAATTATCCAGCAGTCTTAAAAAAGTCGCGGCGGTACCGAAACTCAGGTCGTAATAAATAGTAAAAATAGCGGTTTGCTTCAATTTTCTTCTTCTTATAAAAACTCATCGAAAGATCAAGCTGTAACATATGTACACAAGCACAAGACGGCAAAATTGCGCGCGCACAGTTTCGACGGATGCCGTACTCGTCAGAGACCTGCCACGCACACTGCGAAATGGGATTGATTCTACACATACATATACAAAACCACTGCAAAAATATTTCTAGGAACGAGCGCCCCATCTGTTTCCTGTTTTTGTTTTTTTCTTTTTGATTATGAGATCAAGTAAAATGGCCGATTAGATTTGCGTTCGCTATCGGGGCTCTTCTTTTTTGTGTAAATCGGTCGGGGGAGTCGCGCAGAGTTTATGTGGTGGAGGCGGCGGGCCCGGACCCGGTCCTGTTCGCAAGTGCATAAGTCCAGGGTCTTTAGTGCGCAACTGCGACGGATGAGGCGGATAACCACCGAACATCTTAGCACGTTCCTCTTCCACCCGCATGGCATCCATCAAAGGGTTGTAGCGCAACGCATCATACCTGTAGAACGCTTCCGCAGGAGGCCAATGACTCGCTGGGGGTGGATAATGATGTGCAAGAGCCGACGGCAGTACCCTCGAACGGTCCAACACCGGCGGTGGTTGCATGCTGTGAGGAGGGGGCCTTAAATAAGGGTGGTATCTCGGATCGGTTCTGGCTAGCAGGACCGATTCTTCTTCTTTGGTTCTGGGTTCCTCTTTAATTCGGATTTCGGAAGGATCGACGATTCCGTTTCGCAGGGGGGACCTGTCTCTAATTATCGGCGCCATTTGCTTTGTACTCTCGGCTTGTAGTCTCTGCTGGTGGAGAAGACGTTCTCGTTCTCGCTCGAGTTCTCTTCTTTCCAGCTCTCTTCTTTCTTTCTCGCGACGTTCCCTTTCACGTTCCTGTTGTTGCTGTTAAAAGCAAAAATGAAACAAATTTCGAAGTACACATAAAATTTACAATTAAAGCTCCAAAACGTATTCATTTCCCTTAACCGGAAATAACCAAAAGCAAATTTTGTTACAGTCTAAATTTTTTCATTTTGACACAAGGTTGTTAGGGTCCAAGTTTTTTCATCTTGAAATAAATAAATTTATGCTCCAAAACGTATTCATATCCCTTAACTGGAAATAACCAAAAGCAAATTTTGTTACGGTCTAAGTTTTTTCATCTTGACACAAGTTTGTTACGGTCTAAGTTTCTTCATCTTGAAATAAATAAGTTAATGCTCCATTTCATTTAACTGGGAATAACCAAAAGCAAATTTTGTTATGGTCTAAGTTTTTTCATCTTGACACAAGTTCGTTAAGGTCTAAGTTTTTTCATCTTGAAATAAATAAGTTAATGCTCCAAAACGTATTTATTTCCCTTAACTGGAAATAACCAAAAGCAAATTTTGTTACGGTCTAACACAAGTTTGTTACGGTCTAAGTTTGTTATCGATATAATAAATAAATAAGTTAATGCTCCAAAATGTATTCATTTCCCTTAACTGGAAATAACCAAAAGCAAATTTTGTTATGGTCTAAGTTTTTTCATCTTGACACAAGTTTGTTACGGTCTAAGTTTCTTCATCTTGAAATAAATAAGTTAATGCTCCATTTCATTTAACTGGAAATAACCAAAAGCAAATTTTGTTACGGTCTAAGTTTTTTCATCTTGACACAAGTTTGTTACGGTCTAAGTTTCTTCATCTTGAAATAAATAAGTTAATGCTCCATTTCATTTAACTGGAAATGACCAAAAGCAAATTTTGTTACGGTCTAAGTTTTTTCATCTTGACACAAGTTTGTTACGGCCTAAGTTAGTTCGTCTTGAAATAAATAAGTTAATGCTCCAAAACACATTCATTTCCCTTAACTGGAAATAACCAAAAGCAAATTTTATTACGGTCTAACACAAGTTTGTTACGGTCTAAGTTTTTTTATCTTGACACAAGCTTGTTACGGTCTAAATTTTTTCATCTTGAACTAAATAAGTTAATACTCCAAAACGTATTATTCATTTCTCTTAACTGGAAATAACCAAAAGCAAATTTTGTTACGGTCCAAAACAAGTTTGTTACGGTCTAAATTTCTTCATCTTGAAATAAAAATCATCGCGCAGATTTCTCTCACCTGTTGTTCCAATCGTCTTTGTTTCTCTTCCCGTTCCCTCCTCTCCCTTTCCTCCCGTTCCCTTCGTAACCTCTCTCGTTCGCGCTCTTGCCTTTCACGTTCCTCTCTCTCCCTCTGTTCCAAAATCGGATCCGGTTTGATGGTCCAAGGTGCCGGCGGAGGAAGACCCGGGAGGCTCGGAGGCAAAGCGCTCACGCTCGGAGGAAACGTCGGAACCGTCCTCTGCAAAGATCGCCAGGGATCGTGCAGAGCCCCCAAGCTCAAGTCTCTACTGCTCGCGAACGGCGATACCGAGAACGGAGATCCCGTCGAAGCGAATCCGGCACCGTAGCGCGTGAAAGGAGAAATCGCCGTTCCTGAAATTCGACGGGGGTACTTCCTGACGAGAGAAATGTCGCATTTGAATACTCACTGCCTATGTGAGACGCAGGTGATGTGAAGAGGGATCCATGGTGAGGTTGATCGTAAGTAGGGGGTCTGTGTGAGCCTAGGCTCGGAGGAAACGATAGCTCGTGAGGTCTAGTTGAGTGTACGCTGGGGGAGAATAAATGCGTGGGCGGTCTTAAGAGTTCTTTGGCGGCCCCCGATTTAGCTTCGCCGCTCTTCTGTTGATGGTGGTAGATCTCCCACGCGACTCTGACGTGCATTGCGTTCCACTTGCCGGTTTTCTGCAAAACAGAGAAGTTAAACGGGGGCTGCTGTGATAGATGAAGAAGAATGATCGGTGAAAGGTAAAAAATGATTGGCGGCGACCGCAAGCAGCAAAGCTTTCAGGGCTAAGCAGTGCGAACTACCTACCGTCGATTTAGGCTTGGTTGGATCTGGCGCGATTGTCTGTGGACAAAAAGAGAGAGAAAGCGTTAGGGGCGGCAGCCAGTTAGTGCGCTTTGGAAATGGGTCTCATGCCACGGTTAACGGTGGACATATGAGAGCACGTTTTTAGACCTCTTGCTTACCTTGGGTTGGAACGCCGGCAAATGATTGGGAGGTACGAAGGGAGTGGGTCCGGCTGTTAATCCGGGATGAAGTAACCCCGGGGTGTACCCGGGGTAATTTGGTATTCCGAGATTCTGCCGATAGAACGGTGATTCCACGGCTCCCAATTTAGGGATGTCCTTAAACTGAAAGACACGTGGTAAGACTGGAGAATTTAAAAGCGAATTGATTTACCAAAGGTGAAGGAAACAGCGTCGACGTAGGGGGTGGCGGTAATAACGACGTCGTATGTTGATGCACGTGGGTGTGATGATGCTGATGCTGGTGCATTTCGGTTCTAAGGTAAGGAGGTGGCGCCACGTTCAAAGTTCTATCTTGTGTGGCCAAAAATCTATTGTCCAGTTCTCTTCGTAGCATATCGGCTTGATTAGTTTGGAATAGACTCTCGGCGGAAAATGGGTTGGGGTTCGGTACAGTGGTCGTTAGGGGGCTAGCCCTAGAGACGGGAGGTGGCAGCGGGGCAGTGAACATGGGCGGTGGGAAAGATGAATGCAAAGGGGGCGTAGGCCTTGGTGGTGCCGGACTAAGTTGTGGGGTCGGACCGCTCCAACTTTTGCCCAAACTAAGACTAGAAGACACGGTGGTAGGAGGAGGACAGCTCAGAGGTGTTACGCTTCCTCTGCTAAGGCTACTGATGTTGCTACTAAAACAATGTAAGATTTTTAAAAATCCTTCGCTCAAAACCTAGGACGTACCTATAACTATCTCTTTCTCTTGTGGGAGAATGTCCTC
Organism: Dorcus parallelipipedus; assembly: GCA_958336345.1. Lineage (NCBI taxonomy): Eukaryota > Metazoa > Arthropoda > Insecta > Coleoptera > Lucanidae > Dorcus > Dorcus parallelipipedus. The sequence continues at coordinate 44,165,580 of OY284478.1, forward strand.
TGGGAGATGGAGGTCTTACCGCTGTGGTGGTATGACTCGAAGCAGTAACCGTTGAAGTTGCTGTAGTCGTGACAGGGACGGTGCTGGTGTATGGCTGGTGTACCGAGTACGGCGTGTACAATGGTTGATGGTATCCCGACGAAGAGTGGAAAGCGGGCGCTGACGTCGCGACGGCCGGGCTTTCAGTTCTCGCATGATTCGTGGCGGTTACCGAGTCGTGTGGTGCGGGGTGTGCTGCTACGGGGGCGGCGGCCGGCGTCGGCTGAGGCACACTACTGACTGGAACACTGGTAGCTGGTGGCGGCGGCGGTGAAGATGCCGTGACCGTCATAATTTCTGGTCTTTTCTCCTCGATTCGAACGGGGGCCGCCGGATGAGGAGGAGGAGGTGGCAATTGCGCGGGGGCGGGCGAAGGAGACGGCAGAACCGGAGGAGTTGGTGCTGGTACTGGTGAGTTATTCCCGCCGTTGCTGAGAGGCAGACTCGGTGGTAACGCACCGGGGAATTCATGTTTCCTGGACGCAGGTGTCGCACCGAATATTACCGAACTTGCGTCAGAACCCTACAAGAAAAAAACATTCATTGAACATTTCAATTCTTCATTCTGGATGCAAGAGTGAACAATAGACCTTATTTTTCAAGACAGTTTTGAACTTGTGACGACAACACCAAACATTATACAAGTTACGAGATCAAACCTATCAGAACAGGTTGTGAAACCAACAAGACGTCAGTGTAGTGCGTGCTTAGTTAGGTTAACCTAGTTATTAAATCAATTTACTTAGATGTTTAGATGTTCTTTTCAACAGACGTGTTCGACCATACGAATCAATTTTCGATTATTGTTCAGGTTAAGTTTCATTTGGGTTTAAATTTATGTTTCACAAATTACTCTTTATAGGTCAAGAAATATTTTATTAGAAAACTATCCCGTTTCAGTTAAATTTATATGTCAATAATTCACACTATTTATTTGTGCAGGAACGTCGTAGAGCCCTGGACGCGATCCGATCTTTACTAAAAACTTTCTTTTTTTTGTTAGGTTTGATGTGTCGCTCGTTTAGGTTTCGCTACCAACCCCCATGCCGTTACTCTGATTATGTAAAAACACTCATTAATTATGAGACTATGTGTGTTCCTTCGGAAGGAAAGGTTTTTTTTTAAACAAAGAAAATATGTAGGATAAACAATGGTTAAATGCAGAACAATAACATTCGGTTTCCTGCAGTGAATTTGATCCTGGTCGACAATTACACGTTTAAAGGAATTCGAATTCCTGTGCAGACGTTACTTAATGAATCATTAGGTACGGGAGGATCGGCATTAATCGAAGCTCTACTAACGAAGCCCTTAATTGCGAGCTACCAAGTCCCCGCAGCCGAATTAAAGCGCCGCGCCATTATGATTCACATTCACACCTTCACCCTTTTGGGTAGCACGTGTTGATGTTCCGAAGAAACGAAGTGAATTTGAGGTCAGAAAAGTTCGCGCGATAAACTAGATGGATTACAGCTTTCGTCGTCTGAAAATTTATCCGGAAGACGTGGAACAAAACATAGGGAGGCGATGAAACAGGTGAGATGCAGCCGTGGGGGGTAAGGGGGTGTGGAGTCGGCGCAATTAAAAACTCGGCACAATCGATAATCCTAACTTGCTGCAAGATGCAGCAGCAGCAGCAGCTAGGGCTACATACTACACATAGGAGGAGGTTGCTTGCCGCCCCACCAACGAAGTTAAATTTAATAACCGCAACCCCAAGTTCGCCATATACATGTTAATTTCCGAGTTTAACAATGACCACCAAGATGAACAAACAAGTCCTTGGCGCTTTGTTCTTCTTTTGTCAGTGACTTAAATAACGTTTACCTTATTCATTCTCTCCTCTAACAAAATTCTGCAATTGATTAATTTCGTGCGATTTATTTTGATTAGTTTCACCCTTGTTATCGTCATAACAAGTAGAAGGATTTTGTGCCGAATGATTTGACTGAAATTTAACGATATGGCGCGGTCGGTCTATTTTTAGTGTCAGTATGTAAATTTTATTATAATCTCTATTTTTCGAATGTTTATTTTCTTTAAATACTTATGATGTTATCTTTTTGATTTACACGACTAAAAATATCTTTAATGTTTTTAAGTTCTTGGACAGTAATACGATTTCAGACAGAATCTAAATTGCGACGTTTACGTACATACATATACCGGGTGAGCCACTTAACCTGAAATTTGCAAATATCTGCAGAAAAGAGCATTCTACGGAAAAAATGTCCGAATTAAAAAGTTAATTATTCCGCGGGGGAAATTGATTGATGCTAAAATTAGACCCCCTCCTCCCATCGTGACGTTCTGGAAAATGAACTGTGAAACGGTCGCGAATTTGTTTATAAAGCAAAAAGCATGTTCTTGATGTAACTGTAATCTTACATGGATAATTGCAATTATGTTTCTTGTCATTTGAGTCGTGATTAAGCTGTTTTGTTAAATGATAAATAACAAATGAATGTACATTTTCGGGGAATTGTAACTTGTCGGACGGAAGCAATAACGCCAAGACTACGGGGTTTCGATAGACAATATAACAAGGGCGGTAGTCGTAAATTCTTGTCGCACTTGAGTTACTTTCAATGTTTTCTTGAGCTGACTGTCATATAAATCTGTCACGCGAGTTTCTAATGCACGTCTGTTGTTCTTTAGAAATTTTGCAATTTGACACGCATAAGTTCGGAAAGAGGATACTACTATTGAAAATTATACTTTGCACAGTCAGCGGGAACATAAAAATGTCAAGAGAGTATTTGAAATTTAATAGTTACAGACTTTGAAGGCGCACATGTGGACTTCAGGGGGGTCGTTGTGAAAGTTTAGGAAAACACATTCCAAGAAACGGGGGGCGTTTATTTTTCTGAATGCTAAACGCAGTTCTATTGGTCAAGAGGTGTTTTGAATTTGTTTTCTGATCGGAGGGAGGGGAATTAATTTTGATTCAGCCGAAAAATGAAAATTAAAATTACAGACAGATAGCTCCGAGCTTTTGAAACGATCAGTCGTATCCATTTGGCTTGGCGAATTGCTTTGGGTTACTTACTTGTTTCTCTGATTTAATTTTCACAATAGAGTATAAATTATTTAGATCGGTACGCATAAAATCCCAGTGTTTGAGAGGCAATTAAATAAAATTAAACAAAACGGTCTCGCGCCCGGTAAATTAATCGCGTGTGTATTTAATCTGAGTGCAGTGCGTGTATTGGATTCTTATTTCGCGGCGCGGATTTAGGTAATCTGATTTAATTTGTATTTTATTCATTACATACTTGGTGGTATAAATTGATTAAGAATCCATAATCTGTAAATTTCAGTACTTGCTTGTCTTGTGAAATTTCTTACTAAGATTTTCATTTGCATTCGAACCATATAAATTATTAGACTAGTTTGCTTGGCGTTCTGTAATTTAAATCGACCAGAGGCAGTCAACCGACGCTCCCAATCTATAGTGCAATCCACATACAGTGTACTCTTGTAAAAATTAGTTAATTCCCTTTTGCGATATTCTCTGGCAAGTTGGAAACACTCAAACAAAGTGTTTCCCGATTTGCGCAGTGAAGTCGACTGGTTTGTACCACTGGTCTAAGGCAAGTCTAGATCTGCCGCTAAAACCAAGTGTGACCAGCACAAATTAATTCCCTAAATCAAGGCCAATCAATTGCCGTTACTAGTGCAGTAAAATCACGAGGCCAAACAATTCTGAATCACATAGTCATAGCCATCTTCTTAACCGAGTTCCCCTCACACACCAAAGTGTAGTCTTTGTCGGGAGATCTGCGGGTTAATTAGAAGTAATTCGCTGTGAGACCGAAAGATCATAACTACCCATAGTAGAGCATCAAATAAAACAGTCAAATCATTGTCATTGCGTATAGGGATAAATAATCGTCGAAAACAACGCAATCAGAGGTTAACAAATAAAGTGAGAGTCACTGTACCTCCACCTCATTGGCAATAGGAACGGTTGAGAATTCTCCCTCTTCGCTGCGTTATTAGGTTAGAAACAAATCGGGTCCGCGCCTCCTCAGGAGGGCTTTCCGTGAAAAACTAGCGATTACTATTGATTCTCTCGCAAATTGATCGCCTGTGCAGCATTTTGTATCACATACTTCCCCGAAGATCTGCTGTAATTCTACTGTATTTCTTACAAAATCGTAATATTTTTCTTGTGTGTTTCTCTGTACTGGTTTTTTTACGACAAGGTTTTACGCTCATCCTTCTAGACTGCAGTGCGGCTAGAAATCGGAGTTTTCCCTTGTTTTGCAATAAATAATTAATTAAATTTAAGTCCGTATTTTATTTATACGTATCCAATTCCCGCTATCTCATAGTTATTATCGTCTCACCAGGATTCGAACCAGGGAACCGACATAAGTAGAGTCCGTCACTAATTAGCGATCACGAGGCATTACTTATTGAAAGTTGTTTGGAAATATCAACAAAGGGTTACCTCAGGGAATTTCTTAGAAAGGTTTTTTTCTTAAAAATTCTGACCGAGTCCTTAACCTTACGGTAAATACGCATTAATTTCTTGCAGGCGGCCAATTCTCCAGTTGCCAGTCAATTAATTTGCTAATAAATTAAATTTGTTTATTTGTTTGGATTTATTTTATTACTTATTTAGTTGTCCTACAAGAGTAGCACATCGGCGTGTTACAACTGCCAGTATTACTTGATGAGCTAAGCTTGGAATTGAGACAGAACATGACGGTTTTCCAGCACATTATTCGGCAGTAGCACATGAAGTACTTGATCGTGTTTTTAATGGTCGCTGGATCAGAAGAGCTGGTCCGATAAATTGGCCTGCTAGATCACCAGATCTTACATCGCCAGATTTCCTTTTGTGGAGTTACCTGATGATAAAGTGTATCGAGGAGTACCAGCAACTGGCGAAAACATGATTGAGCGAATTAGAAATGCTCTTGCCGGAATGCAAGCAGAAACACTTTGGAGCTGTGTATAATCTTTTGAAATGCGGATTAATAAATGTATCGAAGTTGAAGAAGCACTTAATTTAATTGAAAGATGCGAAGGGCAAGTGACTTACACCTGTATGCATAGTCGGAGCTCAAGCTTGAGCACTTGCTTAAGCAAGCACGTGCTTATACTTGAGTTCTGACCATGCATATGAGCCTTACAGTAATCAAGCACCCCGAATAGTGAGGGACAAGGGACTCACAGAAATCAAGCACCCCGAGGGGAGCAGAAAACTGCTACGTCCACGCCGTTGTAATTTACTGGTCATCTAGGTTTCTAAAAGTTAATAATAATTTTCTATAATTTCAAATTTGCATAATAAATGTATTTTTTTAAGTTTCAAGTGGTTAGAAGTGGTATTTTTTATTGCAAATGCGCTGCAGAATCGAATGCGTTGGTTTCAATAGAAGAAATGAGAAAAATCGTCGATTGCAGCGCCATCTATCATGAATCGAAAAAAGTGTTTCCCATAAAAGTTTCATACTTTTTGACATATTACCCAAATCTGCTATAAAAATGGGGGTTCCTATTTCAGATTTGAAAGTTACCCCCCGCCCCACCTTCACGGGGGGAGGAGAGGGTCTAATTTTAGCACCAATCAATTTCCCCCGCGGAATAATTAACTTTTTAATTTGAACACTTTTTCCGTAAGATGCTTTTTTCTGCAGATATTTGACAATTTCAGGTTAAATGACTCACCCGGTATAGTGACCACCAAACTAATGAAACAATAGGCAATTTTTAATTAACTGTTTGTCATTAATAAATTATTTAGAATTTTTGAAATGTGAATTAAGCTTAGAATTGTAAATATTAGGAAATTTCATTTAATGTCATGATAATGCGGTATGATAAAAGGAAACTGTAGGTAATAGTTAGTAAAATAAACAAGTGAGGGCGTTGTGTTAGCCACTGCATTAAAAGTAACCGGTCATTCTTTAAAACCGCGAAGCGCGGAACACGAGTCAGTCAAGCAACCGTTACGGGAGCGCTAAGTACGTAAATATAAGGGCGGGTTTTACGAAAAACCCGTCCAAGTAAAATAAATTTCTTTTAACAGCTCCAAACTTCTTCACGCGAGATAATAAATTTGTGTGTGAAAATTTTAAATTGATACAATAAACTATTGTTCTACGTTTTTTTCTTGTGCGACACCTTTTTATTATTCACACCCATACACACACACTGACTTTAGATAATTTTGAATATGAAGGCTTGCGAGTGCCATCTACATTCAAAATTTCTCACGCAAGAAATACACTCTACGAGCAAGAATTGATCGACGAGATACACTGCAAAATCCATCATCAAAGCAAGAGCCTACGCGAGTAAGACAACGAAGTAAGAAAGCACATAAAAATAAACGTAATAAGAAAACAAAAAAATTGGAAAATACCCTGAGAGAACAGAGCATTAAGTTAACACACAAAATAAATGCATAACGCAGCATAAAAATTGGCTCATCACCAACTAAGGGCATATCACCGCAATATGTATATCGTTATGGGTGAAAAATTCGTTAAATTTTTGACTTTCGAGTCACCCTGTATATTGACGAATGTGTAATTACCAGGGAGTCTAAATTTAAATCAGTTTTTTTATGCGCGTTAGTCGTTGTGGCTACTCCCTCGCATCCAGACTTACTCTCTATTTGTTTAAGCTTTTCATTAAACGGGGTTTGTTTTGAAGTGAAAAGTAAATGGGTTTACTGCCCGGATGTGAAATTGGTTGCGACGAAACCCAAACCCTCTTCGAAGCTTCTCCAAGCTTGTTCCGTTGTATCTACGGCAGGTTTTTTAAATACATTCTTATTTGGTTCCCTCCATTTATTCCGCACGTTTCACCAGAGTTCCGTTGACTAAGAGTTGCCTGGCGATCGTCTTCGTGGTATGTCCTCGTTGAAAGGTTTGATGGCGTCGTTATAAACGAATCTTAGCCGACCATCTTGGATTTTGGTAACGCAGTGTTTCATCACGTCAGACACCGCAGGAGGGCGCACTCCGCGGAAATGAAAGTGGTAACTGGAAGCTGTTCTTCCATCATGTTCCTATCTCGTTGGCCTGAAGCCAAGATGACATTTGGAATGATGCGGCGCTCCTGTTACGCCTTAAACTCAACGGACGACATTTTGACGTTTGCGTTTTGGGGATTTGTATCTTTCTAATTTTATTTTGTTTTATCATATTCTAACATTAAGTACTTAAACCACAAAGGGCGTTGGTACACGATTCTATTTTCGAATTGCTGCGTTCATTTTAGTGCGTTTTGTAAACGGATCCGTAAAAGAGCATTTTAGTTTATTTTTAACGCTGGCTTGATTTCCCAGTTTGTGTACTGATTAATATTTTATACAATCTTTGAAGGTTGTTAATTTAAATTTTTGATTTGGGACATAAATAAAAACAAGGGTGCATTACTGGTGGCTTTTATTTCTTTCGGATTAGTAAATTCAGCCCCTTTAAAATTTTGGGGTTACGTACAACCCAATCGATCTCCTCGAGTCTAGCCGGTCGGAAGGTGATTTCAATCACCCAATTGACCCATCTCTACATTTGTAACCAGGTGAGGTCACCATATTTTTATTATAAGTACATATTTAGAGTATGCATTAAAAAAGAGACTTTATAAAACGTCTTCATGATATTATGTTACGATTTCAAAATTCATTAAAATCGTAATTAGTTTTCCGGATCATCCTGTATATTATGTGGGAATCGTAGTTGTAACGTTCTTTTTTCAATTTCAAAAGATTGCAAAATATTGCACAACAAGACAAATGCAATGACCCACGCATTACTGTATAGTTCTGTTTCACTCACTCCCTTGCGTAATTCTCCTGTTGCTGCTTACTTGATGTACACCTCGTGTTCTGGGCTTCTCCGTCTTGCTTGAGGATTTCACTAAACTGTGATTGTTTAAAGTGAAGATTGAACGGAGGGTTTACTCTGGTTTTGATTTGTGCGCTTTAAGACTTTCAGGCTTGACTTTTGGATACAAGTCAGGTATGATACATATCTTACGTGTTTGTTCTGATCACTTATCTAGGTTTTTCTTTTTCGTCCGAACGTTTCATTGGAGCGTTCAACCGGGAGCTACTCGGCGGTTCCTTCGTGGAGTCATGTTTGGAATTTTGCGTTTTAGTACACACTTCTTTGACACGCATAGTTAAATTTATTATAGTTCTTGCTTTTTAATTTAATAATTTTTGTGAACGAACAAACGGATCCGTCTTTCGTGTTTTGGCGTACTATGTTATTTGGTTATTAACCACTTCTTTGTCACTTAAGTCACTTCTTTGACACGCATAGTTAAACTTATTATAGTTCTTGCTTTTTAATTTAATAATTTTTGTGAACGAACAAACGGATCCGTCTTTCGTGTTTTGGCGTTCTATGTCATTTGGTTATTAACGATAAAGAGCAAACGATTCAAGTACTAGGAACAATAACTTGCTTCATCTAAAGCTACACATATTTGCATTTGACTTTCATTTTGTAATTTGTAACACAAAGGGATAGTTTCGCTCTAATCGAACACATGTAGCAAAGAGATTTATTTTAACTTTCAAACGATGCCATTCACTTATCAAAATTGTCCTCCAGCTAAGCCGAAAGCGCCCCCTCGGTCGTTTGTTTCAGCGAGGACATTACACGCCGCCGTTCCATCACGGTACACTGCTCTCCCGACGAAGAAATCTCGTGCAGATAAATTCCAGATCGCTTAATGCCATCGTCTCCAATTCGAAGCGGAGAGTTCTTTGTCCGCCAGATGCGAGCCGTAAAAACGCGCGATTCGTTATGCGCCCTGGATTATTCATGAGCCACGAGACGACGACGACGACGACGAAGACGACGATAAAGACACGACGATGAGGATGACGACGTTTCTCCGCCGTTTTCCGGACAGTTTGCTTAAAAACTAACGCCCCCGAATCGAACCCGCCAAGCGGAAAACGTATGCCGAAAGAAATAAACCGGATCGTAGCAGCATATGTTACACAAAAAAAAGAGGGGGAGGGGAGAAAAATTCCCTAGGATTTTTCAAAGTTTCGCGGAGCGAAAACTGGATTTTCTCAATCTCGGAAGCAATCAAATTAAAAGTCTGTTACATCAAAAATGCAGCAGCCTTGTTCAAAGATGTTTGCAGACATTTATGAACAAGATCGTCGCCTTTTTCACGACGTGCGGTTCAATAAATTTCCATTACATCAATTTCTAGTACTTTAATATTAACTTTATAAAACGGGTTCGCAAAGAACCAGAAACCTTCGTCGGGCAACTACGTATTCGGAGGCACAATTGACATGCACGAAAACAACGCAGAACGAGAGTTCAACGAAACCACTCCACTCGAAGATACATTCGCGGAAGGGGTGCAATCTTTAGAACACGCCCTATATGGGCAGTTGCAACCAGGGGGGAGCCCTCGTCTGCGAACACGATGTCGTGGTAGAAAGGATCTCGAGAAACGTCGGTAGCTACAGCCAAGCTCGTCTGGCTTCAAAAGCTCGAACAAGCGGGTGTCTTAACCTACAAAAATGCGCCCACATACGTGCACAAATATAAGAATACTTTCGTACATACTTTTACATAAATTGCGACCGTATCAGGAGCCTGCAAGAACGGTTTAAGTTAAGAATATTGTGACTGTGAAGTTGAAAAAAAGTTAATCAGTTTTTTTTTTAGCTCCACGAGCTTGTCAGCGCGTGTATGGAGACCTTAACAGTAGCGAAGAAAACCTGTCAGATATCATGTAACTTGTTTGGACTGAAATAAATAATAGGCAGCAGCTAGACAAACAACTTTTGCACAAAAAAGCCGAGGCAGGTTTTTCTGTGTTTGCGCGCGGAGGCTATTAATATCTGAATTAGTAAATATTAAACATCGACTTTTTCGACTGGAACTGAATCTCTAGGTAATTAATTACGATGGCAAAAGGCTACCGCTTTTAACCACGGTCGAGACACGTCGACGCAAGCAGATACAATCTTGCTTTTTGTTGTGGTTTTTCTATTATTAATCGCATTTGTAGAAACGTTTTCGCTTCCCGATCTTCATTATTATGTTAATTGATGTTCATTATTATTGACGAGAATTATTCAAGTTTTATAACGATTTCAAATTAGTTTTTGCTGCCGTTTTTTTTTTCTTTCAACACGACGTATTTTCATGTCGATGTTTGCACTATACAGGGTGTAAACGAATAAGTTTCACTTATTAATACTGTAATACCATTTGCTTTCAGAATATTAAACGATAAACTACGTGTAATAATTAAAAAAGCAAATTTCAACACAACACTTGCAACTATCGTAATCAACTGGCCCTGTGAACAGGCGTACACACATCTGCGCGATCTTTCGGAATTCTTTTTATTCCGATAATACTTTTAGAACGTGACCTCAATTGAATTACCCTTTTTTTACTTATTGTTAGGTACGATTCATGATTACTGTTTTTTTTTTTTTTTAATTAAGGAGATAAATTAAAACATATTATTATGTAAGTATTATTTTGTGTAAATTTGCGGTGATACATTGGTCTCACGCGGCCTGCTGTGGTATCGTAAGTCACGCATGGCCATATGTGTCCAATGTGTCACCTCATGTTCAAAACTGTCCGTACGCGCTACCTATCTGCGCATGCCGCATAGATGCGCCGATTCAGGTGCGTGGGTGCATCATGTCTACGGAGAAGAACACGCACGTTATGGGACGAACTACTTTCGGATAAGGAGCCTGATGAATTTGAAGGGGATGGTTCGTCAGATTGTTACGTTTCAAATTTGCCGCCAAAACATCGTGGCGATACGGTATCTTTCAACTGTGTTTTAGCACAGTTGGCTACACTGTTCCCCCTCATTTACATCGCTCTAGGGGAAACCTGCGTGATGCGAACGCTCAACATCCATAGGCTATGAAGGCACCATGTGACTACTTGATAGCTCATCATTGGTTATCGTCTGTAATTTTCGCGCGTCTTAGCGACCTCCTCCATCTTCAATCTCGTCGCGTCCTTTCTTGTTCGGATCGTGGTGCAAGCTAGACGTGTTTTACGTGCATTGTAAATTATCGGAATTCTTGCTCTTTGGGAGAAGTAATTCATCGGCGCGGCGGCCGTGCCGGAATATTTAGTGGCACCATCGAACACACTTGGGGATAGTTTTAACCCCCTTACCAAGCCTGGAACCTCAGTTCTCTCAGGTAAAATATGACGACGTACGCCGACGAACAAGCTAACATGGCCGTTAACAAAAATCATTTCTTCTATGTAGGCTTTTCTGTTTGGGCGGTTTTCTGGCGCAGGCTTTTAGTCCAGGCTTCTAGGCCTAGTTCTCCGGTGCCGCTTCTGCCCTGTGGCCCGATCGTGGAAACCTGATCAGCCATCTTGACGATCCCGGCGGATCCAGTTTGAACCAGATTGTCGACGCTACCCGCGAACGACAGAGGGCGTCGTAACTATCCATCGACCACCGCGCTTCGGTTGGTAACGTTGACCCTGACGCATGACCAGACGCGCTGTCAAAAGGTTAGGTATTCCAACTTTAATTTAATCTGACGTTTTGCGGATCGATTGGTTTATATTTTATTCATTTCTCGTGAATAGTTGAATCGCGGGGAAGAATTTCGAACTACGTATTCCGCTGCGTTTACCGTAGTTAAATTTAGCATAAATTAAGCAGCCACTTGTAATAGTGATCAGTGTTGTTTGTTTTGATTTGTGTAATAAAACCTCAGTTGTGATAACTTCAATTTCGAGTTTAATTTCTGCGTTCACACACACCAGTGAGTAAAGTCTCGCCTCTATTTATTGTTGATTTATTTCTGCCCGATTTGGTCGATTGGAGACGTCGACTGGTCGATTACGTTTTGGCTGGGAATACAGTCTTCTGGCGACCTTTAATAATTTTTACCAAATTCTTCACTGTCGCTAGTCCGGGAAACAGCTGATACGTTTAGTCAGCAGAAGCTTGTCATCTGTCAGTGGTAAGTAAGAGGCAAGTCAATTTAAATTTCAATTTGGTGACAAGATGAATATGAGCAACCAGAAAGTTCAGACTCGGAATATGATGAATATGATTACAGGCCCCAAAATAAAAAACATGTAAGAGAGATACAGACGACGGTAGGCAATCAGATTTTTAAGAAACAGATCAAGGACCAGAGGGGCCGGCCGTCTACTACTCGTATTCCAAATAATGTTGATGAAACCATAGAAAACGTAATAAGAAATATATAGTATAGTGATTCTCAAGATGACGAATCAGAAAAGTATAATACTGAAAATAATATTATTACTTGTAAAGGACTTTCTATTCAGTGAGCCAAATACTGGTTTCCATAATGACCTGCATGATCTCTTAGAGAAGACGCCGCGCCGTACGATTTTTTTTTAAATTTTAGTCAGTGACGACATAATAAATTTGATAATGAGTACTATGTATAAAGCTCAATTTAGACGTTGCGATTTTTCTTACAAATAATTTTTTCGCAGAGCAATTTTACAAGATGTCAACGTGTAATGTCAATGAAAAAAATAATTGCACATTACACGTTAACATTTTGTAAAACTGCACAGAAAAAAAATTATTTGTAAGAAAAATCGCAATGTCTCAACTGAGCTTGATATCTATGAAAATATAGAATTACATTACAACTTTTTAGATGCAACAAACAAACCGTTATGCTGCGCAGTGCCGTCAAAAAATGTTCTTCCGAAAGCTCGGATTACAACATGGACACCGACAGATTCCTTTCCTGTACTTTCATGATACTGGTAGAAGAGTCCATATCGACTATAATGTCCATAAATCTTTTCCAAATATTGCTGCAAATGTTGCATTTCAGTAATAACGATGAAATTACGGAAGATATTCAGGCACGCGGTTCGGAACCTGATGTAAGTAAGGTATAAGGGCGGTTTTGTCAAAAACCGTCCGAACGTATTAAACTTCTTCTCTTTAAAACTCCGAACTTCTTTGCGGGATAAATTCGTTTGTGCAACTCTTTTAAAATTGGACCAATAAATTGTCGTTTTTTACGTTCTATTCTACGAAATATCTTCTTATTTATTCGCCCCGACATATAATTTCGAATGTGAAGGCTGGCGAGTGCCATCTACATCCAAAATTTATCACACAAGAAATACACTCTACAAGTAAGAATTGGTCTCCGAGACACTGCAAAATCCACAATTGCAGCAGGAGACTACGCAAGTAAACAACGAAGTAAGAAAACAAATAAGAATGACAATAAACAACAAATAAGATTTAGAAAATACCCTGAGATACCATAACACTGCATAAATTTGGCTTTACCAACGTGGGGCCAGAAAGAGAAAATTTGCAACAAAAGCTAAAATCTGGTAGGGTCCAGATAACATTGCAATATGACTTCCAAGTATATTGTGGCAAATCGAAAGAAGCAAACATAAGTGTACCATCAAAAGTCGTCATGAATTAGATAAAGGTCGCACTCTCTGCACTGATAATTTTTATACTTCCATGAGTCTGGCATAGAGCCTTTTACAGCATCAAACACATCTTCTAGGAACTTTGAGGTCCAACAGAAAACTTAATCCGAAAGAAGTAATAACTCAAAAATTGAAAGTTGGAGAAACAATAGCTAAAGAACGTAAGCAAGGAATAGTACCGTGCGATTTTTTGAAAACGGGCCTGAGTTGGCTTTGGAATCTCCAATTAATATATAGATTTGTCAACGAACAAATATTAAAATATTAAAATAGTTTTTCTTTAGAAAGTTTAAATTTGAAAAGAAGCATATAATTGTGCAAGTGGAAGACAACATTTATTGTGATGTTTTGACATTAAAATAGGTTGAATTATGTTATAGTTTAATTTCATCGCAGCGAACTTGCAGCGAGTTTGCAACGCCGCTGGTATGTACACTTGTTCTGGTCGTCTGACAACACTGTAACTTTCGCCGGAAACGATTGCTTACAAATTCTGTCTTCGTATTGGTTCGTTCATTTGAATATCTTTATGTCATAATCTTCCATTGGTCACGCCATTTTATTCCGTTAAAAAATTTTCCGGAAGTGTTCAAGCTCCAGGTCATGTGTGATTCCGCCACTTTTGTGCTAGCAGTGTGGGGAGATGGTTAATTGTTGCTAAATTAGTGCAAAATTCAATCTAAATACAGTTTTACTGGAAGACTCAAGTATCTCACATTGTCTTGTGAAACGCAAATCGCATTTTAGTCCAACGACCTCGTTAATTCGCAGGTATGTTCTAATATTTCCTTTAATGGCGTCGCAGTGATTAATGGCCGTTCTTCTTGTCCTATTAGGATCGTTTATTCCTTTTGGGGTTTTAACTACCCTTTCTGGTATGGCGGAACCGTTTTGCCACCTATTTGCTGGTCTTCCTCTTGTTTGGGGAAATCTACCGAAGAAATTCGCATTAGCCCTGTATTTCCACAAGACGTCGTTTGCTGTTGCAGTGAACAATTACGCCATCTGTACGAAACGGAGTGGACCAGGCAACCAACGAACGTCAAACAGCAGAGTGACGTATAGTACATTTATTTTATTTACTTGTCGTTCTCGGACTTTGTTTATCGCGGCCCGATACGGTGCCAATATTTTAATTCAAATTCAAATTTAAATAAACGGATAATCGACATTGCCATTTAGGCACCTTTTGTGCAATCAGATCTAATTAACCGCGTATCGTGTGAATCAATTACTTTACTTTTAACTGAGTGCATTTAAAGTTAATCGAGTTGAGACAACGGTAATTATTTCTTTTGTTGTGCACAAATATATTTGTTATACACTGTGTGTGCTTTGTTTATATCTAACCCTACGCTGAACGTATCTAGTGAGACAAATCTCCTGAAGGTTAGTTTTTAACTAGAGCGAACACGACGAGACCTTGGGAACGGTTTCGAAGTGAATCCTTCAACTGGGGTTAATTCCCTGGCGCTCTGGTTTGGCGCTTACGCTTTTTTTGTCGTGCAACCGTCGATATGTACAGAATTAGTTTTATTAATGTAAGACGATTATTTTTGAATTACCGTAATTTGCAGTTGCCAATTCTTAAACTAATTCTAACACAAAGTTCCCCCTATAGTTAGCGCCCGCAGGAATTGGCAAAAAAGGCATCTTTTTAAATTTCAAAACAATTCTTTGAAGTCAAATTCCAATAACATGATCCCCCTGCAACACACCGAGCGGTAAATATTCGCGTGTGTTTATTCGGTCGGGCTTTTTGCGCCGTTAAGCAACATATTTACAAAGCGGCGATAAAATCGGCGTTACTTTGTCAAAATGAAACCAACACGGACATAAAACGGCGCTTAACGACCGTTTTACAACTGCACCGAATTAAATCTGGAGCGAACATCAGCGGGCGTGAATTTTATTGTTCTTAGCCCGAGCCAATGACATTTATCACCTTCGGTTTCGTCGATCGGAACATAAATTATTCAGCGGCTGCCACAGGTGACACGGTTATTGGCACAGCTGATCACCAACTTATCTGCACCTGCTCGGGTTGCCTTTATGTTCTTGATAAGTTTCAAAAGAAACTGGAGCAAGAGTACAATCAAAGAAGAACGAACTCCTGAAATTTCATTGGTTACGATGAACGTTATTTACAATTACCTTTTAACATAAATATAAAATGGGGCGTAGAGTAATTAATAGCTAAATCGCGTTGTATTAAATAAAGAAAAAAACATAAAGTGAAGGGGACAAAAGAAAATGAAATTTTTCGTGATTAGGAATTTTCGGCGACTACCGGAAGTCATGCTGCCTGATATACATCGGCCGGAAGAAAGTCAAAACAGGGGTGCCCACAGGAAGAAGGATGAGGACGAACGCGAATCGATATGTTCACCCTCCGCCTTACTCCGGCGTACATTTATTGCCGCGACGCATTACGACCGATGGGGCTGATGCAGTGATTTGTGGCCGACACAATGACTGTGAGGAAGTGGTCCATAAATCGGTGAAAGATGGCGCCCGGTTTATTACTTTCTATATTAATCGCAAAAAATGCGTGTTGTAGGTTAACCGGTCAAGATCATTTACATTTTTCCCCATTAGGTTGAGTTATAAGTTTGGTGGAGTAACAGCAGGTTGCGGTATTTTCGGTAAAAAATCTTCAAACAGCTTGAAATGATTAATAAAAAATTTAACCGACAAACAACGCAAACAAACACAGTTCGACAGTTGACAGGACGAATGACATTCGCGACGAGCTTAAGCTACGACGTGCCTTTACGAAAACAAAATATTTCTATAGCCAATGCTTCCGGAATATTAAATGAACACAATACTAATTTAGAAATTTTATAACGAAAAACAAAAAATCCACAATAGAGTACTGTTAATACTGGCAAGAAAAGTTATGGGCAGACTCGTTTTAAAAAGCAACCTCCGTAACTCGCGCAGTGTTCATTTCGGGCGCGCCCGCCAATAAACAAGCTAATTTATCGGCCAATTTACGGCACGTTGCCGTTTCGGGATATTCGCGCCGATAAAAGCGCTTTACGGCGTTATTAGCGACGAGCCCGCGTTTATTTCTCTCCACGACGGTTGTTACTCGTTACGTTAACGATCGCGCATAAAACGCATTACGTTTGGCGGTTTATTATCATTGGCCGGCGAGCGCTTAATATTTTAATTACGGCTAATGCAGACGTTCACGTCAAAAAGCCGATAACGACAAGACACCGGTGAATATGAAATTCGGCAGCGTTTTGGACTTTACCTGCTTCTTGTTTTCCTATTTGCTGCCAATTCAAATAATTCTTTGTTTTTAAGTTTAGCAATACTTCGAAAATTATAACATACAAATCTTACAACAAATATGTTATCGTGTCAAACAGCCTTTTAGGCCAAATATGTAATAATATACGTGGTATTCCATCTAAAATAAGAAAGTTACTATCGACTTCCGGTAGAACCGGGAGTACGCCACGACTGACTTAGTAATAATTAAATACAGTCGCACCTCTATAACTCGAACCTCAACAACCCGAAATTTTCTGTAAGTCGAAATTTACTGATGCTCCCTTCATATATTCTGTATAACTGTCATGAGTCTTAATCTCTCTAATGGCCGATTTCTTCATCGCGTTTAACCTTGTAGTGTCCTTTGAAAAAGTTTAATATAAATAGTAATGTTGTTATAGTAACGACACAAAATAAGGCTACGAACATGTATGTAATTTTAGTGAGTCTTATTAGCATTTCATTGTAATACTCTGTAAAATATTAATAAAGTCTATAATAAGAAGAATAGATTGATTGGTTGGTCTTCGTGGAATATAACATTTGGCGACGAGGATGAAGTACCGAGTAAGAAAAGGGCAAGTAAAAATAGCGAACGACGTCAACGTCAGAAATAATTAAAAAAATTAAACAAAGTCATTGGTCACTGGACAAGATTAATTTGTGGTGAAACTTCATCATTTAATCAAGAAAATGGCTCAAAATCTGCAATGCATCGGTAATATTGAACCGTTTGACATAAAAGGAGACTTTAAGCAGTATTTGCAACGTTTGGAGCAATTTTTTGTATTGAATCAAAACAATAAAAAGAGAGCAATGTTCATAACGTTGATGGGGGCACCAACATATAATATTCTCTCCAATTTAGTAACCCCATCAGAACCTACTGATAAAACTTTCGAAGAAATAAAGCAAGTTTTACTTGATTATTTTGTACCGAAGAAAGTTATAATTGCGGAGCGATTCAAATTAAACAAACGAAATCAAGCTGCAGAAGAAAGTGTTACAGATTATGTCATTGTATTAAAAAAACTTGCATCAACATGTGAGTACGGTGCTTTTCTGAATGAAGCTATCAGAGATAAATTTGTCGCAGGATTAAAGTCAGAAGCCATTCAACAGAAATTATTAACAATGCAAAACTTGACTTTGGAAACGGCGATTCAAACTGCTAAGGCAATGGAGTTAGCTAACATGGAATTAAAAGAAATTCAACCAGACAGTATGAATAAGGTGTCTTATATGAAGTCGAAACTTAATCAAAAACAGAACCTGTCAAAAGGAAATTATCAAGAAAAGTCAAACTTCGAAAGATGTTTTAGATGTGGAAGAGGACATAATGAAAGTTCGTGTCCAGCTGTTGATTGGATTTGCTTCAAATGTCAAAAAAGGACATACTTCAAGGGTATGCCGAGGTAAAACAGTGCTAAAGCAAGGTCAACGGATTGGCGGCAGTACCGGAGCTATAGGTCGCAAATTTGTGAAAGCAGTTGAAGACTTTGAAGATCGTGACCAAAATGAAGAGTCATCGAGTGAAGAGAACTCTAGCGCATGGATGGAAGACAGATATTATGTAAATCAAGTTAAGTCCGTCAGATCAACAATTCAAGACTGTATTAACTTGAATTTGAATTGTTGTTCATGTCAAACAAACGAGGTATCCGTATGTAAGGTATGTAAAGTTTCTGGTGCAGTAATGGTAAAAGTAAATATTGAAAATAAGTCAATTGATATGGAGATTGACACAGGGGCTAGTATTTCAATAATGACTGAAAATATGTTTAATTGTCAATTTTCACATTTAAAATTACAAACTTGTTGTTTATCTATAAGTACCCCTAATGGAAAATTACATGTCGTAGGTCAAGTTCATGTTCATGTCAGTTACGAGAGCATTAATTTTAATCTACCATTGGTCGTAGTAAAATCAGAGAATAGTATAATGCCTTTATTAGGAAGGTCATGGTTGGATAAATTAATACCCGAATGGAGGGCTTTATTCCTCGAAAAGAAAAGTATATCACATCATGTTAATCAAACTGTAGTAGATTTAAAAGAGCAATTATTTAAAGATTTTCCAAAAATCTTTGATGGAAAAACAAATGAGGCTATAAAAGATTGTAGAGCTCAAATTACATTGAAAGACAATGCTGTTTTAAGTGTGATGAAGTCTATAATAAGAAGAATAGATTGATTGGTTGGTCTTCGTGGAATATTTAATTTATCTAACAGTTGAAATGTGACACACAGTTGGCCGTTCACGTACCATGTGTCACATTCTAACTGACAGATAAATTTAACTTCAAGATAAGGCGATGAAGAAATTGGGTGTAACTCGAATTTCCCTAACTCGAAAATTTCTATAATTCGAAGCAAATAACATGGCTCAATAACACAGGAATCTCCATAAATCGAATTTTTAGGGTCACTGACCTTCCTTTGTGTATGGTTGCCTAATCGAGTTTCTTCGCAGGTATATAACTTGTGTCTAAATAAAAACCTGGTCAAGTAGGCTACATTTAGTAATTCTGCTATGTAAATGCAATGGATAAATTCTCGATCACAACCCACTTGACCAGGTTTTTATTTAGACGCTTGCTACAATCTGTGCGAATTGTTGGGAATCCCCGAAACGCGACGGAATCTATGTTTTATATTATTTTCGCATTCGATTTATTTAATACGCAGTGTTGGTGAAATGTCGTCGCCCCGGAAACTTAAGAGCCTGACAATCGAAAAGAAAATAGAAATTTTAAAAGAGGTGGAAAGTGGAATTAAAAAAAAGAATATTGCTCAAAAATATGATATACCGCAAAGTACATTATCTACCATTATTAAGAATAAAACAGCGATATTACAGTTTGGTGCAGAAATAAGAGACCGAGCTAATTTTAAGCGGAATATGAGGTCCGGTATTGCAACAAATAGCGCTATATTTTGCTCAAAAATTAGGAGATGAGAATTTCAAAGCTAGTTCAGGGTGGATGGAAAAATTTAAAAAGAGGTAAGAATTAGGCGCAAAGTGGTTATATGTAGCTTTTTTTTTGTTAATATGTGTAAGAATCCAAGCAACTTATAATTATGAAAAGCATAGTACAGAAATGAATTCAATGCAACGCGACCGCGAGAGAAATCCGCCCACATAAAAAATTACGTAACCGTAGCAGGTGTTCGCTTTACTAGAGAACCTTCCGCTAGATTGCGACACGATACACGATGGACATTGCAAATTCTAAGAAGTGCACCCGTAACTGCAGCAAAGATGATAGTCGACCTCGTGCTATATCGCACACTTAAGGAAGGCCCATGTGATCAAGGAAAACCAAATAAAAAGGTAGCGTGGAAAGCACAATCATGAGACAGCTTCAAGCAGTTCGGTCGCGTACATCTCCAGAGCCCGAAGGCAAATGCTATAAATATAGAATGTCATAGTGGGTGTTTCTGTTCTCCAAAAGTCCGTTTGTCTCTGTATCTAGTGCTATGGTTGGGTAAGAATTTTAATAATTTGATTTTCTACTATTTTGGCTATGTTTATAAACTAACATTGCTTATTTTAATTATGAGATGCTGTTTTTCTCGTCCTAAAATTATTTTGAATTTGTTTTATGTTCTCTTGTCTGTTGTTCTGAAGTAATCTGTAATTGCATTTAAATTTTGACTTCTGTCTCTAGTAATTTAACTAGAATGTTGTATGGACTAAATCAATTTTAAACTTGTCCTAATCAATTTATAATTGTGCGCTATTCTTAATATATTTATTTATTAAATTTTCTCTTTATTTTCAAGTCAATGTTATTCTTAAAAGGAAGAACGTAAATAATTTTTCGTCAATCCCGAAATATATATACATATGTAAGAGTGAGGAGAACAAGTAGAAATTGCTGATTATTGTGGTGTGATTAGTTTTTGGTAATTAAGACCGACGAAGCCTTGTATTTAAGATTGATAAAGTTGAAAGTAAAGGGATAATTCATCCCCTTTTTTCTGTTATCATTCAGTTTTAACGTCCCGTCCCTCACATTAGATATGACATATTGCAAAGAAAGGTCTGTGGTGAAAGTGCGGCCGTTGATGAAGAACAGTGTGACATGTGGGCCCAAGACACTCTTCCACCTCTTTTAGCCTCTTATTGCCAAGCATTATCCTTCTCAGGCTATAGGCTAAACACGGTGGTTCCATGATTCTCATAAAAGATGATATTGTTTATGAATTATTAACTCTG
Source organism: Dorcus parallelipipedus (assembly GCA_958336345.1). Taxonomy (NCBI): domain Eukaryota; kingdom Metazoa; phylum Arthropoda; class Insecta; order Coleoptera; family Lucanidae; genus Dorcus; species Dorcus parallelipipedus. The sequence goes on from OY284478.1 coordinate 44,186,583, forward strand.
AACACTGCGGATGATGAACATTTTGAGGCTTGCGCGATAAGATTGTTAGCTTGTAACACGGCTATCCTATGCCTGTACAGGACCCCTGATTCTAACTCTAAATTATTCCTTCAGAAACTAGAACGTACCCTTGATATTCTCAACGACAATGACTATAGAAATACTATAATCTGTGGTGATTTCAATATCGATACATTAGCGTGTACTAGAGCCAGCATCAACTTTTTGCAACTTCTTAATCTTTTTAATCTAAATCTTATTATCAAATCTCCTACAAGAATTAAACATAACAGCCAATCCTGCATTGACAATGTAATTGCGAACTGCAATGCCGAAATCGTTGATGCACTAAATTTGGAAGCTGGATTGTCAGACCATTTAGCACAACTCATTGCCCTAAAGTATAAGCAGAATTTCAATGGCAACAACCCCAAATTCAATTTTTTATTTAATGTAGATAACCTCGATGAAAAATTAAATATCTTTTATAGTCTCCTAAAAACAGCTTTTCTAAACGCATATCCTATGAAGAAGACGTCAAGTAAAGGACCCAAATCCTGGATTACAAAAAGAAACGAAAATAAAATAAATTGAAAAGAAAAAGAAATTATGATGGAAAGACGTCTTCAACGCAGACGAAACTCATCTGTTTTTTAAATGTCTGCCTGATAAAACATTAGCCTTTAAAAATGAAAAATGTCATGGAGGCAAACTCAGCAAGGAAAGGGTGACCTGTTTACTGACGACAAACATGACTGGCACTGGCAAATTAAAAGTTGTCGTAATATGAAAAAGCGCCAAGCCACGTTGTTGTCGAGGAGTCAAGTGCTTGCTGGTTACTTATAAGAATAATAAAAAGGAGTGAATGACCGGTAATCTTTTTGAAACGTGGCTTCTGGAACTAGATAAATATTTTTTACGTCAAAACGGGAAAGTTTTGCTTATTATTGATAACTGTCCTGCACATCCTCAAATAGGCTACAAATTAAAAGCAATAAAATTATCATTCTTTCCACCAAACATGACTTCCAAACTACATCCTCTTGATCAAGGAATTACAAAATGTTTCAAATTCCATTACAGACGCAGGATCTTGGAAAATATTTTGGACGGTTTTGAAACCAATTCTTCCATTCCTAAAACTGATCTTCTTAATTGCGTATGGAATGTTGATGTCACCCAAACAACAATCCAGAATTGTTTTAGAAAAGTGGGTTTTGTGATACACAACTTTTATGATCAAGAAGATGAAATACCATTGGCACAATTAAGAGAAAATATTATCAATGAACAACATTGAATATCATTATAGACAAGAACCAGCTTTAATAATAATTAAATAGTCCCTCATGCGCAAATTTTCAACGATCTGTAAGGCGTAGTTTCCAATATATTCTATTCTATTAGGCCCACTCACCGTGAATATCCCTGTATATCCAGTTTCATTATGAAATGCTACAAGTGACGTATTACCGTTATTTTTATATCTTTGTTAATTATTTTAAACTGGAGCAACACAAACAGAAAAAAAAGAAATGACTGACTCGTAAACCATTAATATAATAAATAATGTCGGAAATAACCATGTAATTAAGAAAACATACGATTTATTTAAATTATTATGCCAGCGCTAATTCAATCGTGTTTAAAGTTTCGGGAAAACCAAATTGACGTTATTAATCATCACGGTAAAATTATCTCTATAATTATAGATAATTAAAGAAACTATTAAAAACTATAAATAAAAACACATTCGTTTTAATATTCTACGATTTAAGCGATTGCTTTTTTTATAGCATTTTGTTTCTAAATATTATTATGTGACGTTAATGGATTCGATCATTTTATTCCTAGTTAAATACAGGGTTTGAAAAAAATCGGATTTTTACGATATATATCATGATATATATCGTGATATATATCAATGGGTTTATTCACTGGGTTTATTCATTAGCGCCGTTCCTATTGAATATATGGAAAAATGTTTTGTACAAAAGTATCATCCTTTCAAGCTCCGCACAATTTAAAATTATTTTCGAATATACAGAATGTCCCAATTTGGCTGTACGATGTGTAACTTCGCTATTTTAAATGGAGCACCCTATGTTTTATAACGAATTTGAGCTTGTCAGGTTATTTTAGGGTAAGTTGATACGAGTTCCCTATATCTAAGTCCTATTATTTTTAAGATATTAAGCTTTGTTTACGGGTTTCAGAAAATACAGATGTAACTTTTGTAATTAATATCTCATTAACGAAGAAAGTTAGAATGCAAATATTGTGGTACTGTTAGAACTTAAGTGGAAGGTATCTACCTCAGTAACAAGCTAAGTGGAAGGTATCTACCGCAGTTACAAAGTTTACTTTTCTTTAAACAGGGATTCGGTAAAACTATTTCCATTTCGACAACAATTGAAGGGCAATAACTTTTGTTTTTTAAATGGAACGGTGTTACTTTTATATCGGCGTTAGATACTCCATAAAATTCTTTCAATTAGCTATACACTTCCCTATACCAATTACTGACGGTTGAGAAGATATTTAATATTATTTCATAATTTTTGCATTTTAACGTATTAATTAAATCAGAAGTGAGTATTTATTCAAATATTTTACTTGTTTTGAGTAAAATGTCAATTTCCTAAGTTTATTAAGCTCTGTTACATAAAATGCATACATTTTGAAAACTTATTTGTAAAATTACGAGACATCTTAGAATTATTTTGTTGTTCCTACCGTTTTCAAAGGTCTCGTACTTATTTTAGAAAATCAGTATTTAATTTTGTTACTTGTTGTGGTAATGTTCAAATATGATTCATAAATATTTCGTCAATAATGTATAGAGCACACTTTATTATTTAACATAAAAGAAAAATTAAACTTAAGTATAAGAAGGCTTAGGGCCAATTATATGAAACGTAGTTAACCACACGATCGTGTTAATCGTGTTATTAAGCAATATCACTTGAGGAAACTTAACAATACCTACTTACACATTCCAATCAAAATTATTTTTCTGTTACATTTTTCTTGTTACTGTTTAACTTATCACAAGCCTTAACAATGGAATTAAATAATAATAATAATTAAATAATGTATTTGACAATATTTTATACGACCAGGACTTAAAAACTTAGCAAACTGACTTTTTACTTAAAACAAGTAAAATGTTTGAGTAAATATTCACGCCTGATTTGAATTAATACGTTAAAAAGCAGAAATTATGAAATAATGTTAAATATCTCCTCAACCGTCAGTAATTGGTATAGGGAAGTGTATAGCTAATTGAAAGATAATTTTATGGAGTATCTAACGCCGATATAAAAATAACACCGTTCCATTTAAAAAACAAAAGTTATTGACCTTCAATTGTTGTCGAAATGGAAACAGTTTTACTGGATCCCTGTTTAAAGAAAGGTAAACTTTGTTACTGAAGTAGATACCTTCCACTTAACTTCTAACAGTACCACAATATTTGCATTCTAACTTTCTTCGTTAATGAGATATTAATTATAAAATTTACATCTGCATTTTCCGAAAACCGTAAACAAAGCCTAATATCTTAAAAACCATAGGACTTAGGTATAGGAAACTCTTATCAAACTTACCTTAAAATAACCTGACAAGCTCAAATTCGCTATAAAATATAGGGTGTTCCATTTAAAATAACGAAGTTACATATCGTACAGCCAAATAGGGAGAGCCTGTATATTTGAAAATAATTTTAAATTATGCGGAACTTGAAAGGATAATACTTTTGGGCAAAACATTTTTCCATATATTCAATAGGAACGGCGTTAATGAAGAAACCCGGTTAAATGCCACACCTTGTATATCCTCAAACCTGTGGTTTGAAAAAAATCGGATTTTTATTATATATATCAAGATATATATCGTGATATATATTAATGATATACAGGGTGTTTAAAAAAAAACGTTCGGATACTGTAACCATGAATAGTACTCATCAAGAGCAACAAAAAAGTCTTAGTAAGTATAGGTCCGCAAATAATTTTTTTCAAGGATAGAGTTGATTTTATATTGATGTTAACAAATTACATTATTATGAAGAAGCAAATAGTAAACGTGTGATTATGTAGACAAAAAATATTTAAAGAAAATGTTCTACATGTCCACCTCCCGCTTGCACACAGGCTTCACATCTTCGACGAAAAGAAGCTCTTATTCTTTCGAATAGTCCTTGATTTTCTTGAATGGTTTGGCAGTTATGTTCTATTCGCTGCTGCAGCTCATTTATGTTATTAACGGGTCTTGAATACACCAAAGATTTTAAATATCCCCAAATGCAAAAATCAAGAGGGTTTAAATCAGGAGATCTAGGTGGCCACGGCACTGGGCCTCCTCTTCCTATCCAGTTATTGTTGTACGTTGCATTTAAGAAATTTCTTACAACGATAGCGAAATGTGGAGGAGCCCCATCATGTAAAAACCAAAGATTAACTCTAGCAATCAGAGGAATGTCTTCTAATAATGGAGGTAAAGTATTATTTAAAAAGTCAAGATAAACTTCGCCATTTAAACGATTTGGTAAAAACACTGGTCCTATCAATCGGTCTGCCAAAACACCTAGCCAAACATTCAAAGAAAACCGGTGTTGATGCCTTTTCTCAATAACAGCGTGAGGATTTTCATCTCCCCAAACATGATCATTGTGGAAGTTCATAATCCCGTTGTTTGTAAAAATACTCTCATCAGTAAATAAAATACCAGCAACAAAATTTTCATTTTCTGCAAGTTTTCTTTGCATCCACCTACAAAAAGTTAATCTGGAATCCAAATCGGGGACTAGAAGAGCTTGCACCCGTTGAATGTGATACGGATAAAGTTGCTGTTCTCGCAAAATCCTCCAAACTAAAGAAGCATTCATATTTAGTTCTCTTGCTATTGTTCTGGTGCTGACATTCGGATTTTCGTCTATTCTTCTTAAAACTTCAACTTCAGTTTCAGGAGTAGTTACTGATCTTGGTCGTCCGGCATCAGGTTTAGTAACATTGAATGAACCACGTTCACATAATCGTCGATGTAGATTACAAAATAATTTATCGGATGGAATTCTGCGATTAGGAAATGCTTCAGCGTATAATCGCCGTGCCTCATAAGCGTTGCCATTAGCCATGCCGTACATAAAGTGCATATCAGCCATCTCTGTATTTGTATAAAATGCCATTATTTTTACAGAATCGAATACCAAACACACCGCAACAAGACTAATGACAGATAATAAAGAAACATACACAGAACATAATGACGACTTTCATTTGTTTTTATTTTTCTTGAAAAACGTGATTGAAGCCACCTAGATCTCCTAATTTAATCCCATTAGACTTCTGCATTTGGGGATATTTAAAATCTCTGGTGTAATCAAGACCCGTTAATAACGTAAATGAGCTGCAGCAGCGAATAGAACATAACTGCTAAACCTTTCGACAAAATCAAGGATTATTCCAAAGAATGATAGCTTCTTTTCTACGAAGCGAGAGAGGTGGACATTTACTTTAATTATTTTTTGTATCTAGATAATCACATGTTTACTGTTTGCTTCTTCATAATAATGTAATTTGTTAACATCAATATAAAATCAACTCTATCCTTGAAAAAAATTATTTGCGGACCTATACTTACTAAGACTTTTTTGTTGCTCTTGATGAGTACTATTCATGGTTACAGTATCCGAACGTTTTTTTTAAACACCCTGTATATCCTAAAACCCTGATTAAATATGTCAAGACCTTTACAGTTTACAAATTACAGTTTACTAATTAGGTAACTTTTCGCTTTTTAGTTCTTTCTGTTGAAATATTTAAGAATTAGTAATAGACTGATTTTAATAAAATAAATTCTTTGGACAGTTCCTAAAATTTTTTTTAACTGTTAAGGTATACCTTTCTGTGAGGTTTAAATTTGCTCTAAATTTTTATATTTTCGGAGCTTTCCAATAAAAAAAAAAAATTACAGAAACTAATACTTCTGACCTACGATAATTTTGAACATTTTGTATTTCATTTGTAATGATTTATCCAAGTTTCAAGTGCATAGATGCTAAAAACATTATCATATACTTATCCAATGACTCGTCATCTTATTATTATTGCATTCGTCCCACCTATTGACGCAGAATGCCTTTTTAAATCGTCACGTATCTCATTTCCCGGACAGGCCGTTATTAATCGGGTATAAAGACGTAAGTACACAAACAGCCTTGGCATAGATGCCAACAACAAAACAATCAGAACATTAATGCCCACCATCAGCATTCCTGGATTACGTAAATTTTCACCTCGATCATCATGGACATGACTAACATTATCGCGAGCCAAATTTAAACTACCACATTTTTTCATTACACATATTACGTAATGCGTTAGTATATTTTTTAGATTAGAGGAGTCTATGAAAAGTAAAACCTAAGTCGTAGCTTAAATGAAATTAACTTATGTCAAAATTGAAATGTCAAGATACATTTGACGATAGTAGAAAAAATCTTCCAGTTGAATACATAAGGCTTTGTTAAAACTCTTTAACATGATAACGACTAATTTCAAATGTCGTTGGATTGCTTGCTGACCCATGACTATAGTGTTCAAGAGTATTTAAACAACTAACAGATTTGACAAGGGTCAGGAAGCAAATGTCAGAATAAAAGTTTCGAATCAAGCTAAGACTCTGATTTTGTTTTTCATAGCCTCCCCCTTTTAGATAAGGGGAGGCTATGAAAAACAAAATCAGAGTCTTAGCTTGATTCGAAACTTTTATTCTGACATTTGCATAGTATGTCCAAGTATTTGGTAAAACAGGAATTTGGCCTATAGACAGTGCGATTTTTGACGAAACTGATTTTTCATCGACCTAATTCCACTGGGTCTATGAAGTCTATATGTGAAGATATAAACGTAAGTGAAGCTTCAACATCTTCACAAAACACAATTAAGGTATTACAAAATGTGGTTATAAATACACCTAATTTCTTTTACAACAAAGAACAATAGTTTAGAAGAGATAGTTCTGGAAATCTTGAACCGTATCATTTTACAAGTATTTTTATTTAATAATTCAAATGAAAATGTTTTAACAACGATAAGACCTTTTCCAAAAGTTGTACCCCACAAGCAGGTGAAGAGTAGAAAAGCCGGAACATCCCAAATTTATACAAGCACTCCTGAAGTGCTGAAGTATAGAAGAATTACAACTTAAAGAAAAGAACAAGAAATGAAAAAGAACGGAAAAGAAACTAAGAAAAAGTAAAGAGAAACCAGAGAAAGAATATTGGAAATAAAGAAAAAGAACAAGAGAAATGTTTTTGGAAGTGACAATGCAAAAGGGGCGAAAGAAGAAAATAAAATATAACAAAGAGAGTAGTAGTAGCAGCAATTTCGAGTTGGAGAATGAACTGAAAATTTACTCGTCAGATTCAGCAATGGGGTGTTGAATTCGACAGTGACAAAGAAAATTATATTTTTACGTTAACTGATGATGAAAAAATTAATGGTGGAGATTATGTGCTAGTAAGATTCCCAACTAAACGAACTGTAAGATGTTACATAGGTGTTGTGATTTCCGCAGAATTTAGTGAATATGAAGTCAAGTTCCTTAGAAAGAAAAATAACGGTTTCATGTTTCCTCCAGTGGATGATATTTCTACTGTTATGAGCTGATACAGTTTCCAAATTGCCAGTACCAAGAAATATTAAAGGAACCTCTAGATTGTCTTCTTATATTAAGTTTGGAATAAACTTTTTCAATTATAATATCGAATAAATGCATACACACTTTTTCATAAATTTGTGTTTTTTTCTTAGACCACTTCAGATATTCTGAATCAGATTCAGATATTCTGAACTCCAACTTCTTTTAACTCTAAAGAAAATTGATTCAATGATGGTCTAACCTGATTTAAACAGACCAGCGGAGAGAGTTTGTAAAGTACACAGGTTTTCTGGTAATTTATCAACTAGTTTTTTAGCTAGAGTTTTAAGAAAGTGAAAATATTTCATTTGTATACCCTCTTTAACTTGTGAAACCACAGATTTATTTTATAATTCTTCAGAAAATGTTAAGCCATAATCAACACTGTCTAAATTTAAGAATGCCAAATCATTATTTAAAGCTGCCTTCAGTTTCCTTATTCTAACATTATTATTAAGTAGTATTTAATAGTCTACCACAAATACATAAAACTAGTGAGAATAACGATTCAAATGCTTTATAAAAATCTGGATTAGTATATTGAAAAACTAACTGTAAGTTGATCTTTTAACAATGGCCTGATATAAGTATATTGTACTATCATCTTTATACATTTCCTCTAATGTACGAGAAGTGTAAATTTTTCATTCTTACTGAACATCATAAAATGATGCAATTGAGAGTTAAATATGTTTATTTAATTATTCATAATAACGTTTGATTATCTAAATTTTTATTCCTCGCGTTTTATTACTTTTTCATTATTTTGCCCGGTTCCTTTTTCTTGTTCCTTAACCCGTCCCAAACATAATTTAAAGAGACTTGATCTGATTACGGGCTAGTTACAAAAGTGGACTCTCATTGGCCTATTATAGATTGATTTCGTTTCGTCCTCGGTTCGTGTATTGAGAAAAACTCGTTAATTGGCTTTCGAAACTGTGTGGCTTCTAGCAAATTTATTTAGACCTCGGTTCGTGCGGTGCCAAAACGTTTTCGTTGGACCGCGATTGCTGCAGCCCCTTGCATTTTGGATAAAAACTGTTAGAACTGTTAACGATTCTTTAGTTGTTCCAAAAATTGCTACTTTTTCTTTGTCAATCGTCTTTTTATTTGTTGTCCTGCTTTCTTTTCTTTTCTTAACTCGGTCCGTGTATTGAGAGAAACTCGTTTATAGGCTCTTTCAAAGCCGTGCGGCTGCAAGTAGATGTATTTCGATCTCGGTTCGTGTAGTTCTTTCTTTCTCTTCGACGGTTCTGACGTAACAATATGCATAACGTTTGATTACTTAAATTATTATTCTTCACATTTTATTAGTTTACTAGTAGACTACAGGTGGCATCTTTTCGTTTCCATTTACTTGTTTCTTATCCCGTCCTGAGGACACAATTAAAAAGGTTCGTTTTGACTACGGTCCGACTATTTATAAAAGAGGACTTTCATTGGCCTGTTATGGATTGATTTCGGTCCGCGTATGGGAAAAACTCATTCGTGGGCTTCAAAACGGTGCGTGGCTTCGAGCAGATCTGTTTAGACCTCGGTTCGTGTGGTGTGATTTCATTGGACCCCGATTGCTGCAGCGCCGTGCATTTTGGTTAAAAACCGTTACAATTCTTTAGCTGTTCCAAAAATTAAGTGTTTTTTTTTCTTCTGTTTTTAGGTTGCTGAAGCAGTGCAAAAGATGCACGATCGCAAGAACATCGGCAAGATAATCTTAGGCCCGAGTTTGGAGCCAAAACTCAAGCAGGCCACCCCCGCAAAGGGCAAGCGCAAAGAAGACAAGAAGAAGCAATCGTCCGAAGAAAAGAAAGAGGTTTTACCTGCGATTTTCACGTTAGCAACTGCGTTCAACCAAATGTAACGACTGCGTTCAACCAAATATAGCGACTGCGTTCAACCAAATACGCCCCTTTATTAATTATAATTTTTTATTTATCCTAGCGAATAGGCAGGAAATCTCAACTCTAACTAGGTGATCTACTTAATATCACAGTAATAGATTTATATCTAGACAACCATCTTGTGGATAATTGCACAATATTATGATAAGTTTTCCTTTCTCCTATATTTATTAAATCATAAACCTTCTTATATTCATATCTTCGGACATTACTGATATGAAAGCAATTATAAGATTTCAGGTAGTGTTTTTTAAATTGTACCGAAGATGGCAGCTTAGCTGCCTATACGTATCTACGGATATAAAATTATTGTGGGCGGAGATAAATTTCAATTATCTCTTTTAGCAAATAATCAACACTGACAGGTGCAGCTCCTGCACACAGATGAATAGAGTGACATACACATTTTATAATTTGTAACTTTGGTACATCTTTCTTCAATAAGTGAATAGTGATTCGTGTTTTCCACATAAATTATTTGCTGCGTCTGTTGATATTCCTAGTAATCGAGATAAAGGTAAGTTATTTTTTTAAGAAAAGTTTTATAATTTCATAAAAGTCTTCTGAACATGTTCTAACAACATTTATTAAACCTAAATATTCAGTTATTATTTTAGTTTCTGTTTTACTATAATACCTCAAACAAATACAAAGATATTTATTAACACTTACATCAGTGGATTCGTCGATAATCAGTGAATAATAAACATCAGAAGAATTTATGTCGTTGATAATTTCGTCCAAGATTAATAAGTTTTTAATAAGTTTTGTACACTTTGTGCGACGTAACCTCAGATTTTCTATGGTTTTTAGTAATGGCCGATTTCTTCACCATGTTTAACCTAAAGTTAATTTATCTAACAGTTGGAATGTGATGTACAGTTGGCTGTACACATACTATGTTGCACATTCTAACTGACAGATAAATTTAACCTCAAGATAGGGCGATGAAGAAATCGGGTATAAGTCACCTTATTGACGTATGCATGGCAATGAAAGCTGATAATTACAAGTCGATGGTCTTCTGTGTTCTTCTTGCTGATAAATTGGTAGGTACACCGACTGCTGTCAAAACACTTTGCTTCAAAATGCCTGTATCTGTGGATTTTCCTGCCAGAACAAGTTTATCCCTGTGTGTTTTTGTATTCGAATGTTTAACCAAATCGGCCCTTTGTGCTCTTAAATCAATCCTACAAACTGTACAGTAGGCCTTATCGGGATCTAAACGTCCTCGTTTTAACCATCCTGCAAACTGTCGCATGAAAACTATACTCTTAGGTATGTACCTCGAAAAAGAGCATCTTTTTCCCATTCTTGATTACATTTCTTTTCATATTTAGAATATTTTCCCAAGCTGTTAGCAATATCACTATTTGTGTGGTGTTGTCTTTACAGTAAATTTTGGTACCCTAGCCTTGCCCCATCTCCTGCTTCTGGACTGGCCAATATCTTGCCGTCAGAGGTGCTGCTGGTTTCTTGTGATATCTTTGCATGGCTTCACAAAATCCCAACCATGATGCTTGCAACGAGACCTCATCCGCCCACCGAAGATCTTCCTCAGCAACCCCAATCTCTACGTCTATGTTATTGGTGTTGTTCATTTTTATTTTATTACTGATCCTTTTATTTTAACTTTTCACTTTTCGATATGTTCACTCTTGTACACTGTCTTTTGAGCCCGTTACTACTGAGATAATTAATTAATAAAATTGTCTTTGTTTTCAACAATTAATTCCCGTTGTCACACTGTTTTTCAACGTTTCATACTTTGTTGTTTACTATCCTACAAATCAAAGCAGTTTGTACTACTGAGGTACACTCCTGTAAATATCTGCTATAATCAATTACTCGATCACAATAATCCCAAATTAATAGCGGCAATTTATTTTTGAAATTGCAAAAACAATAACATGAAGTAAACCTCACCATATCTTTCCAAGAAATAAAAAATACTGACAGGCGCAGGCATCCTGATTGGATTTAAGGCGATTGCAAAGTTGCAGTGTTTTAGGGGTTGTGCTAAAAATGTTTTATGCCGCCCGTCATTTACGCAGGACATTTATAATGCTATTAAAAGTAATATATGTTGCAAGCCAAGTGATTTACACGGCAACAACACTGCGAAAAGTGTCAAAGAACGTTTGACGTGACGTAGGTGCGACGGAGATGAAATTATGCAGACACGCGTATGCAAGACAGAGAACTTTGAACCAATTTCGGTGTAGGACGTTTAATTTAAGGCCGGTATTATCCCGCCAGGTCGTCGATTTCTTTTTTAGATATGAACCGAATTATCTTCGTAAAAAACATTAGCTATTATAAAATACTTTTTCAAAAAAGTTCACTAAGTTTTAAACTATATCCACATACAACTGAACACCTACACAATTTGGCACACAAAAAAATAACATCCGCGCACCACGCAAAATTGCGCTCAAGGAAACACTGTACTGGTATATACAGAATGCTTGTAAAATAAGTGCAGAAAATTTAACTACATTACCGTGAGAGCACATAGAACATGGAAAAATTTTTAAAAAATTTCATAACAGGGGGGAAAATTATTTTATCCGCCCCTTATACGAGGTCATGAAACAACAAAAAACTTACGGAGCCTGCTTCGCTGATCGCAGGCAATAAACATCGCAGACGTGACTAATATGCCCAGGTGCACTCACTCACCGAATAATATCTGTGTGGAAGAACACATTCAAACATTCACTACAGTAATTTAGGAATGTTTATAACAACTGTTCAAAGTGGCATCCATCATTAGCGACACACACACGAAACGTTCAATAATGGCGTAAATGCTGGGACATTAGCTGTAAATGTTCTTGCGGATTTGGAAATGTATTTCCATAAATCCGCCGTGCTTCTTCAGTATTTCCTCGAGCTTCACCGTAGATGAGGAACATATCTGTTCTCTCGCCGTTCGTGAATTACGGCATTTTAATAAGTAATACTAAGCACAAAAAATAGTAATCGTATTTAGCTTTATCTCGTTCAACCACTTTTCACAACCTAAACTGTTGATCCCAAAAGATACGGAGCAATAAATTGTGTGTCATAATCATAAAAAAATGAAGTAAATTTCTTGGCTACGATACGACTTACTGCGACGTGGAAAAAAATCCTTTTATTAGCCGCCCGACTTCGGCAAAGGTCGATTGCAGCTCTGTTTTTTGTTCCAACAAATGTTTTCTGTGGTCGCAATAAAATTTCCTTTTCTTGTCCTACCTCAACGGCATAGACGTGCGATTATTTCTTGCCCGATTTTCAACTGCGATTTTCTCGAAATATGTAAAACTTTTGTTAAGGACATATGAGTTCAATCAATTTATGGTGATGTATTACAGGTTTAAATATTTGCATACAGTAAAAGAACAGGCTGTATATTGTAAACGCTCCTCTGGCGTATATTTCTTTCTTTCCAATCACCACCATTAATAGCATATGGCGTTTACACATAAGAGTGCCAGGTAACTTAGTCGTGACGCCAAGATTCATAAAGAAAACTTCATTTAATACATTCACCACTATTTTAATGAAAATCGTAAAACATAACAGAATTGATAATTAATATCCAAATAAAATACGTGCGGAGGATCCCTATAGCATCAAAAATAACATTAGAATAAATCTGTAAGTTAATTATCTCAGAAATTTTAATTAACAACACACAATTAAACATCGCTCGCAACGGACGCGATACTTAACAGAAAATTGGCAACAGAAACTCCCACCAACAAGCTAACAACAATATTAATATTAATATTTGATAATCTCTCTCATCGGACGTGGTTATCAAACATCTCCCAAAGCTTGGCTTTACCAGGCTCATCGGCCAGAGTAAAACACAAGTGTTATTTGCCAATCGCTCTCAACGGTCGCGATTTACAAACAACTAACAGTTTTGCATTTACTTCGCACATCGGCCGAAGTAAGATACAAGGAATAATTAATAATCGTTCGCATCGGACACGATTTCCAAATGATTGACAAAATCTGTCTTTACCCTGCTCATCGGCCAGAGTAAGATACAAGTTCTGTTTGAAAACTGTTCGCAACGGACGCGATTTTCAAACACCAACCAGATCTTCCTTATTTAAGCTCACCGGCTGAAATAAGATGCTTCGCTCGTACATCGACCAAGCGTGATGAGATCTCATCGGATACTCATGCCTCTTGGGCCATTTTCCCTGGCTTATATAGCAAACGTTAACTAGTTTTTGTTACCAAAATTCGCAAATCTCGACTGTAAAGTTCGTAAACAACGCATCTTCGGCGCTCCGCGTGGAAATTTCCGTGCGTGTCGTACCTGGTACGGGAATTTCCGTGCGTTTTGCGTTCAATTACACTTACTTAAATAACACATTATAACAAATTTACACTAAATTACACACTTACATTTCGTAATATTATTTCTAAATTACCCAAAACTAAAAAAATTCATAACAAAATTTAAGAATAAAAGCGCAGTCTTTACATTCCCCCTTCACTTCCGCAAAGAATTCCTTCTAGGAACTTCTTTCAGGCCTTCCCGGTGAATCCGAGGGTTTCTGCATCGGCCTTCTTTATCCGGAAAAAACCACCTCCGGGCAGAAATACTTTAAAGTTCTGCTGATCCGGTCTCCGCTTTCGGGGACGCCTTCGTTGCTGAGCAGCTCTGGTGACGCCTGCAGGTACAGTGACTGGGTTAGGAACAGGCAGTCTCGACACTGATCGAATGGGAACGACCCATGGCACACTCGCAGTAGTCGAATTAAAGCAGGCTGGTCTTGGCACCGGCTCTGACAACCGAATGACTGGGGCCTCAACTTGCGGTCTGTTCCACGAGGATCCCAACTTCTCCAGAGGAATTGAACACCGCAATCTTAGTGGTCCTGACATAGCCACATCTCCTGGGCAAGGTTCGGCAGGAATACACAGCTCCGCCTGTTTCCTCAGGAAGAAGTCCGACGTGGAGGGGGAGATTGCTGAGGACACCAATCCATAAGGAGACCCGGTCAGGCAAGGCAGGTCTCTCCCTGGAGTCACTGGAGGTGCCACTGGAAATGGAGACAAAAACTGTTTCCTCGGAGAAGGCGTTTCCGGGCTGGATCCAAATAGATCCTGGAAGACGGCCTTTAAATGGGCTGCTTTAACCGTTGACAGACTCGGAGTTGGAGTTGGGGCTCTCGGGGGTGTTCTCACGTCTTCCATATTCTGAAAGAACATTAAAACATGTGAATGCTGCTTTTCGGGGTAGATTTTCAAATCCTTGACATGTGCTCTTCCCACGGGTTTTCCCTCTTCGTCGGCTAATTGCACGATTACTGGAGACTCAATCTTTTCCACTGAAAAGGGACCCACATATTTCGGAGCCAACTTTGCGGAAAACTTATTAACAGCATTTGACAAAACATGATTCCTTCGATACACCTGTTGTCCAAGTTGCGGCTTCAAAGGTCTACGACGTAAGTTATAATATTTACTTTGAGTAGAAAATGCCTTGGCGAGATTCTGTCTCACTGAATTGTAAATTTCCGGTAATTTACGCAAACGTTCCGCAAATTCATTCGTATTTGTCGCGGTGAAGGTCGTTGATTCACTTGGGTCCACTTCTTTTCTTAATGATTTAGGGGGTAATATTTCCCTGCCGAAATTGAGAAAGCTTGGTGAATATCCTGTTGAGTTATGTTGTGCAGTGTTTATTGCGAAAGCTATTTCAGAGAGATACTCATCCCATTTCCGATGATCATTCTTAATTGTCTGCGCAATCATTGTCCCGATCACCTTGTTGGCTCTTTCCACTGGATTGGCTTGTGGCGTATATGGAGAAGTAAATTGATGCTCTATACCGAACTCTTTTACAATCGCCATTAATTTATTCGCATACTGCGTACCATTATCGGAAACCAGCTTCTTCGGCGTTCCGAATTTGTAAATAATCCTTTCCTGTAGAGCCTTTAACACTGCCTTCGCATTAGCCACGCGTAATGGAATTAATTCCACCCATTTCGTGAAACGATCCTGAAATACCAATACATATACATGGCCTCGACTTGACCTTGGAAAAGGTCCAATTAGATCTGAACTCACGATTTCCCACGGACCTTGTACTCGCGAAAAATGCATGTACCCATAGGGTTTTCCTGTTGTATGCTTATGTTGTAAGCAAGACTGACATCTTTTAACATAACGTTTAATATCTCTCACCATTCCTGGCCAAAAATAATGTCTCTCAATTTTCCTGACGGTTTTTAATATCCCTAAATGACCTCCTTCTGGATTGTCGTGTGCTTCTTTTAGAACTCTTTCCTTCAATTGACTTGGAACACATAATTTCCATGGCGATTCTAAATCTTCTGCCGGTCCTCCTGGTGTGGAAACTATCCGTTTGAACACATTTCTTTTGTCCACATAGTAATCCGGATATTTTCTGGGATTCTTTTTAATACCTTCCTTTATTTTATGTAGCCATTCATCCGTTGGAGTAGTTAGCAATGCGCCTAATTCTTCTGTCACCGGTGATCTTGATAAAGCATCAGCTACCTTATTAAGACTTCCTCTACGATACTGAACTTCGAAGTCAAACTGTTGTAGGTCCAAAGCCCATTTACTTAAGCGACCAGAAATGCTTTTAAGTGAGTTTAACCAACTTAAACACTGATGGTCCGTTATTACCAAGAATTTATACCCTTCTAAATAATGTTTCCATTTTCGGACAGCCCAAACGACGGCTAAACATTCCTTCTCCGTTGTAGAGTACTTCTCTTCGCTCTTTGAAAACTTTCGACTAGCATACGCAATTACTTTTTCCCCCTCAGGAGTTTCCTGAGTTAGCACTGCTCCAATTCCACTATTACTGGCGTCAGTCTGCACCACAAATGGTAAACTAAAGTCTGGGCACGTAAGCACTGGTGCCTGTGTCAAAAGATGCTTGATTGTATCAAAAGACGACTGTTGATCTTCTTGCCACTTCCATTTTGAACCTTTCTTTAATAATTGATGCAAGGGTGCTGCTATCGTGGCGAAATCCGGCAAGAATCGGTGATACCAAGTTGCTATTCCTAAGAACTGTCTAACACCTTTTACTGTTGTTGGAGGCTTTAACTTCAGTATGGCTTGTACTTTGTCAGGATCTGTACGTATTCCGTTTCTCGTAACCAGGTGACCTAAATATTTCAACTCCGTGCGTCCAAATTTACACTTCTCTGGTTGTAATCTTAACCCTGCGGATCGCAATCTTCCGAATACCACCTTCAAATTTTCCAGGTGTTCTTCAAGTGTCTTCCCTAAGATTATTATATCGTCCAAGTATACAAACGCATTGGGTTCCAATTCCGGACTGATAATCCTATCCAACAGACGTTGAAATGTGGCTGGAGCTGAATGTAGGCCAAAAGGCATTACGGTAAACTGGAAAAGTCCTCGTCCTGGTACGGTAAACGCAGTGATTGGTCTACTTTCTTTTGTTAAAGGTACCTGCCAATATCCCTGTCGAAGATCTAATGTTGATATATAACGGGCTTCTTTCAGCTTATCTAGTATAGCCTGTATATATGGGATGGGGTACGCATCCTTCTGTGCTTGTTCATTAACTTTGCGAAAATCAACACAAAAGCGGTATTGTCCTGAGCTTTTCTTTACCATCACTACTGGTGAACTCCATGGACTTTCTGAAGGTTCTATCACTCCTTCGGCTAACATTGAATCTACTTGTTCATTAATCAAATTTTGAATATACGGGTTACGTGGAA
The DNA here is from genome assembly GCA_958336345.1 of Dorcus parallelipipedus. Taxonomy (NCBI): domain Eukaryota; kingdom Metazoa; phylum Arthropoda; class Insecta; order Coleoptera; family Lucanidae; genus Dorcus; species Dorcus parallelipipedus. The sequence continues at coordinate 44,203,930 of OY284478.1, forward strand.
AATATCGTTGTTTAACTGGCGTCGGGTCTTTAAGGCGTATGCAATGTTCCACCAAATGTGTCCGCCCTGGGAGAACATCAAACTTTGGAAGTTCCTCTGCTAGAAATTCTTGTATTGTTTCTTGTTCCGTTTGAGTCACTTTGGACATAACATTAATATACTGTTTCCTAGCCCTGACTTCTTCTTCCTTAAGGTCCGGTAAAAGTAAGATAGACTTTTGCGGGATATCAACCATGATTTTCAAAAGACTTAACATATCCATTCCTAATATTAAGGTGGTGGACAACTCTTCCATTTCCCATATTTTGATTATTTTCTTCCGAGTTCCAATGTTGATAGGTACTTGAAATTCTTGTGCTACACTCAGCCTTGTATTGTTCGCTAAGAGAACGTTCTGAGAATTAACTTTAAATACACATCCGTTTTGTCGACAAAAGTAAGCTAACGCATGGTTCATATATGATGTAGATGCTCCGGTATCAATGAGTGCTGATACTTCTCTATCTAAAATTTTTACTGGAATCCATATCCGAGAATCTTCTGATTTACTGCTATATATTCTTTCCCTGTACGTTTCTGACATGACCGAATTACTTTGGGGTCTCCTCGGCCTTTTTAATTTCGGACCCCCCTGAAGTTTTCCGCCCGTCGACAATGACAATCTTGCTGCCGTCTTCTGCACCTGGGACAATCTGCTGGGCGTTCCTTGCACGATGCTTTGAAATGGCCTTCCTTCCCACAAGTCCAACATACTCTTGGGTAGAACTTGTTACCTGTAGGGCTCTGTAATGACGCTGGGATATTTGTTCGTGGCATGTTTATTTTGCTTTGCGTCATTCTGCGCGGATATTTAATTTCCCCACTCGATGGTGACGGGATATTTCCATCTTCTACTGAGTTAATCACCATCTTTGGTGAGTTACCTAACTTTGGTGGACGATAAGCTGTTTCAGACACATAAGCTTGAGCTGGATTCGGAGGAGGTCTAAATTGGGTGGATGCGCACCTTATACTTTCATATTCCTCACCTAATGCCATCAGTTCATCTAATGTACTAAAATCTCCTCTCTTCACATAGAATTGATACTCTGGGAGCAGATTTTCATATATTCTCTCAAGACTTTTCGTCGGATGCCATTTTCCGCTTCTTCTCATAAGAGTTTGTATCGCTACAATGAAGTCTCTTACCGGTTCCTTCGCGCCTTGAGTTCGAACTCGAATTTCGTCTTCTAACTTCAATTTAAATCGTGGAGGCAGAAATTGCGTGGTGAAATCTTTCACGAAGTCTTCCCATATGACCCATGTTTGTTTCCGGCATCTATACCACAGTAAAGCCTTTCCCCTTAGAAATTCAGGTGCTGCTAACAATAATCTATTTCCAGGAAATGTATAACATTCTCGTAATTCTTCGATCCTCTCGAGAAAAGTTAATGGATCGCCCTCGCCATTGAAATGTACGTTCCATTTCCTCACCTTCTCACACATCGCCGCGGTTGAAATTCCTTGCTCTTCTCCTCGCGAAGGGTTTGGATTGTTATCTTGTGAGATACCTGCTTGTACTGGTGTAGCTTCCTCTATCTCATTCTGATCTTCATCTTTCTCTCTTACCAAACTTTTATAGCCTCCTTTTAGAAATTGTACCAGTCTGGCCCGCATCAGCGTTACAGTACCTCCTGTATTTAGACCAAATTTTTTTAATTCTGTCGCTAACTCTTCCTTCTTCAAGTGATAAATCCATCCTGTTCTCTTGTCTTGTAAGGGAGTGGAACTTTCTTCCTGCTCTCCGCTTTCGCTATCTGACATATTTACTTTCACCGATAAGTTCACAGTTAACACAAATTTTCACAAATTAAAAATAATATACAAACCAATCACCAATATTGAAACATTTAACATAGGAGTTTCCGTGTCTTCCTCCTGTGATGCAATCAGAATAACGTGTGGTGGTTATGCTATTTGAGATTCCTGTTCTTAATTTTCAAGTCCCTGCTCTCGGAATTTTCAAGTCCCTGCTCTCGGAATTTTCAAGTCCCTTCTCGCGGAATTTTCAAGTCCCTGCTCTCGGAATTTTCAAGTCCCTGCTCGGGCGCCAAATTATGTAAACGCTCCTCTGGCGTATATTTCTTTCTTTCCAATCACCACCATTAATAGCATATGGCGTTTACACATAAGAGTGCCAGGTAACTTAGTCGTGACGCCAAGATTCATAAAGAAAACTTCATTTAATACATTCACCACTATTTTAATGAAAATCGTAAAACATAACAGAATTGATAATTAATATCCAAATAAAATACGTGCGGAGGATCCCTATAGCATCAAAAATAACATTAGAATAAATCTGTAAGTTAATTATCTCAGAAATTTTAATTAACAACACACAATTAAACATCGCTCGCAACGGACGCGATACTTAACAGAAAATTGGCAACAGAAACTCCCACCAACAAGCTAACAACAATATTAATATTAATATTTGATAATCTCTCTCATCGGACGTGGTTATCAAACATCTCCCAAAGCTTGGCTTTACCAGGCTCATCGGCCAGAGTAAAACACAAGTGTTATTTGCCAATCGCTCTCAACGGTCGCGATTTACAAACAACTAACAGTTTTGCATTTACTTCGCACATCGGCCGAAGTAAGATACAAGGAATAATTAATAATCGTTCGCATCGGACACGATTTCCAAATGATTGACAAAATCTGTCTTTACCCTGCTCATCGGCCAGAGTAAGATACAAGTTCTGTTTGAAAACTGTTCGCAACGGACGCGATTTTCAAACACCAACCAGATCTTCCTTATTTAAGCTCACCGGCTGAAATAAGATGCTTCGCTCGTACATCGACCAAGCGTGATGAGATCTCATCGGATACTCATGCCTCTTGGGCCATTTTCCCTGGCTTATATAGCAAACGTTAACTAGTTTTTGTTACCAAAATTCGCAAATCTCGACTGTAAAGTTCGTAAACAACGCATCTTCGGCGCTCCGCGTGGAAATTTCCGTGCGTGTCGTACCTGGTACGGGAATTTCCGTGCGTTTTGCGTTCAATTACACTTACTTAAATAACACATTATAACAAATTTACACTAAATTACACACTTACATTTCGTAATATTATTTCTAAATTACCCAAAACTAAAAAAATTCATAACAAAATTTAAGAATAAAAGCGCAGTCTTTACAATATTGGTGTATTGTATTGGTATATTGTCACGCTAAGGGCCTTCACCATGTCGCGCTAAGCCTCCACTATATCGCGACGGTGCGTCCTTAGCCTTCGGGGTTGATTGGGGTGCGTAGGTTTATCAGAGGGTAGAGCTTTAAGACAATGATTTAAAAAAATTAATACCTCTTTATTACGTTAAATAATTAATTTAGTTGAGGGTGGTTTGTCCGTTAAAATTGGGGGTGTGGTCCTGGGTCGTTCGCGGCGACTGGGATTGTTGATTCGTCTAAGACGGAACAGCAGGCGACGTTTCCTTAGCCGGGGAAGACTGGCGAAGCTCGGGGCCGGTCCGTGACTGGAGTGGTGGGTCAAGGTCGGTCTCGGTGACAACGTTCCTTGGCTGGAGCACGACTCGTCCTTGCTCAGCCTATGGGTGATTGTTTTGGAACAGCGTGGTCGGGGCAGGCTCCGGTGGTGTCTTCTCTTGGACACCTGGCGAGGGAGATGGTCCTCGTTCTCTTAGGACGGGTTCGGCAATGTTGTCGGTGGCAGTGGCAGATGATGTTGCTGCGGCGATGCTGGTGCTGGGGTGGCGACGACGGCGATGCTGGGCGGAGGCGTCGGCCTCGTAGAGTTGGCACTAGTGCCCACTGAGTCGGTCCGGTGGCAACGACTGGCTTCCCAATTTTGGTCCGCACTTTAAATACACGTTTTTTGCCTATTCGAGCGTTGCATGTTTTAGTCAGTTGCTTTGTGTCTATTTGCGTCATTCGTATACGCCAGTATACGCGCGTGGACCCGTTTGTAACAAATTCCGCTGATGTGTTATCAACCTTTACGTTACGTTGTATCAGTTACCTCCTTATTGTGTTTACATTTCGACATGGTCGCAATTTGCCCTCAATTACACAAGTTCGCGTTTAAATACTTGTTATGTTTTTTATTCGCGGAACACAGAAAAAAAAACCTCGCGGTTTTCAGAAAATTCCCCCTCGTGACAATATTCCATTTCAATCACCAAATACGCATCCAAGAACCTCCAGGGAGGTCTTAAAAGTCTTTTTGCTTCCATCTGTTTATTTATTTTTTCGAAGATATAATTAGAAATTACCGGTCGACTTTGAGGAAGCTCCCCATTTTGGGACGGCCTCTCATAAAAGGTGTTAATTTAAATGATCACCGCGTGCGTAGTACTCAAGAGCTTGACGTTTCAATTAGCAGCACTCAAACTTATTTACAGCAATCAAAATTTGACGTTCGTGACAATTTAATCCGCCACTCGCAATTTATTGCCCGTTTTAGAGCCCATTCGCCGCGATAATGTTGCCATAACCGTATTAATTAAAATAATTACATATTATTACAAGTGTCTGGGAAATACATCTGCGCTGTAATTAATTTAATTACGGCCAGGTAGGTAATTGCAGTGACAGGCAGCGTTTGTTTTGTCTTTATTGAGTGGTTTATTTAATGCATCCTAAATCGATTTACGAGTTGGCTTTATAAATCGAGGTATCTACTTTTTTACGTAAATTATTTAAAACTATACAGGGTATAATCGAATAAGTTTCACTTATTAATACTGTAAGTTCATCACATAAGGGACGACGAGTTCGGCGTGCTTTTTATTCGAATAATACTTTTAGAATGTGACCTCAATTGAATTACCTATTCTTTTACTTATTATTAGCTACGATTCATGACAACACTAACAAATATTGGCAGAAAAGTATATTCGCCGATATCGAGATTCAAACTTGAGTCTTCTGGTTACACCAATTTATATTTATTGACCTTCTTGTCCTTCCTATCTAAACAAATTATTTACAATTAAATTAAGATAAATTATTTTAAGGAGTAACAATTACTTACTGAGGATATCGCAAGAAGGGCAACAGATGACAAACTCTAAGTTTTCTAAATGTTAGTGCAATTCTTTTAGGGTTTAAAATATTTTTGAATATGGAAAAGGATGTGCGGTAATTCTTCATTCATAGTTTTATCTAATCTTTCCTCGCAAATATTACAGATATGGTGTTATAGGGAGATTCGGATATAAAAGTTCTACAATAACATTAGCTACATGCGCCCAAGAGGTTTTCTTTAACGTTTCCGCAATACTTTATTAAAAGTTTTACTACAAATTCACGTTTACAAAATAAGATTAGAAATTTACAACTAATAATTTCTTAAGTGTGACTTGAATCTTGAGTGCATGTATGAATGTAACAAGTGTACCGACTGCCTCGAAGCTGTCTCCTCTTTTTGTCGTTCGTTTATTATTCTTGTAGTTTGCGTCGTTAGCCGAGGTACGTATAGCACCTCATCTCGTCGAAGTACCATCAACAAACACAAGCGACTGTCGCTAATGCGCACGCCATAACCGTAAAAGCGATACCGGGAGTTTTTCAGCGAAGCCTGTGCTTATCTGGCGGTGTTTTCTGGGCTTTAACGAGCACTTTAACTGCCACCGGCGATTACGTCCGACGTTCGAGCGCAGGATACGTCCAATAAACTTTGATTTTAAGTACGGAATTCTCAGGATAACAGGCAGTTTACGTGTAAGTTTTGATGTGTCGCGTAAAACCGAGCAGCTCAGCTTGCCGTGCCCCATTAATTTATGGAAAAAGTCATGAACAAAACATTGAATTACAAACAAAAAAGAACATTACTTGTCTTTCTTACTTTCTTTAGCGTTGGGTTTCTCGCTCGTCAAAAACCGTGCATGCATAAAGTTGGTTATTCTGGAGTAATGATTTTGTTAACTCATCATCAAAATGCTTAAACAATATTTTGGCCCGATCTTGCTTCATGTTATTACGTCAAAAGAACGAAGAATTTTGTATCCAAAGAAAACAATCCCCCAAATATTTCTCAGGCGTGAGCTATTGAAGAATTTTGGGCACATCTCGCTAGAAAAGTTTATGACAATGGGACGCTAGCTGTTCCAGCTCAGTGTCTCTTGTGTAGTCATTGTCAAGAACATTCGTGCATCTTGTGCAGCTATTGTCAAAAGCATCCACAAGTCTCTTGTGCAGTAATTGTCAAGAGTTCACTCAAATTCCAAACACTCATCAATTTAGTCGAAGCCAGCTGATGAAGTGATGAAATAGGAAATATTATAATAACCAAGAATATTCGTAGAAAATTGCGTGCCATTGAAGATAGTGATCCTCTGGCAGTTATGTAAAATTAGTTACGTATTACTTTAGGATGTAGAAACCAGCCTTAATACTCATGGTTCGATAAAAAATTTGCTACTACATGTCTTTCTGAGATTTTGAGCTGACAAAATATTTTTCCTTCTTCTTCTACTTTTGTTAAGCTGTCTTTGGTAACTTTTTCTAACAGTAATAAAGTATCATTCAGTAGGGATAGCTCGTGTCGGCACCTTTGAAGTTGTGTATGCCAGGTTTAATACGAATATGGCGTCGTACTGGCGGTACTTCGTTTAAATGAAACTAGGTGGCGCTAAGAAAATGCGTGTTTTATTATATGTTTTGCGTTGTTTCCTTTGTATACATTAGTTTTGGGTACTTATCTGTGCCTCCCTTTACGTAATTGCCTAACGTAGGCCTTGATTCCTTCCTAACCCGTATTTTAAATTTATAATTAATACAGCTGATTGCAAATTACCGTTAAATTTCACTATTTGAGCGCATTGTCTCGGCCGCTGCCTTACTGTTTTCGTTGTGGCAAATTATCTTTTTGTGACGCCAGTTACTGGATTTTTTTTTGGATTAATTTGGTGTGTTAAAAACGACCGTACCACCAGTTCTTGTGTTTTATCTGAATTTTTGATTACGATACAGGGTGACTGCCAATTTTATCACTATACAGGTGACCGTCAATCGTACATGTTATGCGGGTATAAACTTGTGGGAATTTCAATCACCTACAACACCGTGTGTAGTCCTAGCGGTGCCACGAGTTTTACTAGCCTATTTGGACAATTTCATGCTAGGTGGTGTCTCTTTACATCTAGATTTTAGCTACCGATAATCTATTTGTAGCCCATCTCGTCTCCAATGAGCTTGGCATATTTCCAAGTAGAGATTTTAACATCGTGTGTGGTCCTAGCGGTGCCCCGAGTTTTACTAGCCTACTTAGACAATTTCATGCTAGATGGCGCTCTCTTTACATCTAGGTTTTAAGCTACCGATAATCTATTTGTAGCCCATCCCGTCTCCAAGGAGCTGGGCATATTTCCACGTGGAGTTTTTAACATCGTCCCCGGTGTTCGAAATTTTCTACATGGTCAAACAGGTAAGGGAAAAAAGTAGGTAGCAGGTGGGCCCATCTTAAGCGCGATTAATAATTTATTGTTTGTTATACACAAACTGAATTAAGTCCCATTCTATTTTTGGTTTTATTTTATCCGAATGTAATGATATTGCAGAGATTATATAAAACCTGTAAAACTGGACCGTGAATGCATATATAGCATATAGAATTTTTCGAAACATTCTTCCATAGTCTCGGATGTGGCTTCTTTTCTTGTTTCGTTTCGTTGTTTCTTTTTTTTGTGGAATAATTGTCAGTCACCCTGTATTTTCAATATTAGTTTAATTGAAAAATATGCTCAACTTTTGTCACTTCGTAAATGTGTGGACGATTTTAAATATCTTGTGACTGTAGTCGTTAACCTCAATTAATTCACCTGTTACTGCAAATGTTTGCTTTTACTATAACTTTAAGCAAAGTCCAGAGTGATTTTTAAATGATGACAAAAAATTATTGCAATATACCGCTTGTTGCATTGATTTCTCAGCGGCGCGGCGCCTTGAAATTTTTCCTTTAAGTTGTCTACGACTGTACATTGGAGAGCGCCCGTGTTCCCTTTTCTCCACAGCATACATGTCATTTGGTGTTCCTTTACGTAAGTACCTAGTTTAGATTTAGATAAATATGTAATTAGCTGTAGCCTGTAATTTCCCAATAAGTTTGTATAATTAACTCATTTAGCTTTTATAATTAACGCCTGGCACAAGAAGAACGTTAAAAGAGAAATCACTTTTTCTATCTACTCTCGAGACATAAAACGTCGTTAAAAAAACAGGCGTCTGTCGCCACTCGACCAACAGGCGGAGCAGTTACACGGCTATTTTGATCGCGACATGTTGTCTCTGTCAACACTTCAAACACGGCGCTAATTACTCCTGCACGTAAAGGAGCCGCACCGTACAGAACAGGATAGATCCTCTCTCTCGCCGTGCGCCATCTCGCGGAGCAACCCGGCGTAATTGACCCACTTTGATCGCGCACAAATGAAGCATGAAAATTAATCACCAATTACCAATTAATTAGCCGGTTGTTCGCTCCGGCAAAAAAAAACGTATTTATGAGCTTGAACTCAAAACGAATTCGTTTAAAATTTCAAAACAACTTTGACGTTTTCAATTAACACTCGAGCAAAAAAAAAAATTAAAAAGTTATACAGGGTGCAACCAATTAAGTTTCACATACTATAACCACTATTAATATACGAGAAAAGAAGCGAAATTATGACATACGTTTGAAAAAAATGTCAATAATAACTCTGAAAAAATATACCGTTTGAGAAGCGCTGGCTTACATTTAAAGCTCCGGCCGAACAGAGTTTACTATTATGCGCAATAAATGATAGGGCAGTAAACCCGCAGATGCAAGACGGTATCAGCCCTTGCTATGAAATCTGGACGCCGCATGTCTTAGCTTAAGTGAAAAGTAAGTCATTGCACTCCTTCATGCTGTTTTACAATAAAGCTAAGACATGCCGTCCAAATTCCATGGCAAAAGTTGATAAAAGTTTTAAAAAATCGCCCGGTACTATACAGGGTGTTTCAGAATAACTATTCCTAACTACGAGAGATGATAGAGGGCGTCGAATTAAGCATTTTCTCTCAATAGAATGATTTCCGGAAATTCTTCGCTTTCGAGATAATGCGAAAGATGTTAGAACTTCTCGTTTCCGCGTTAAAATATTGAAACCGCCTTTAATTGTATTTCAGTGTTCATATCTTGCCTTCCGTTGTTGTGGAAACAAAAAAAAATAACGCCGAATTATCATTGCTGTCTGTTAAAATTTTACTTATTTACTTAATTTTGAAATCTTTCAAGAATACAGACGTTGAATTAGCAGACATGCATGTCGCCTATTGAGCAGCATACGATAATGCTACGAAGCACGCCGAATTTATGCGGAGTGTCATATTTCTTGTCACACAATGCTTTCGAAATTGCGAATTTACGACTTCGAGAAACTGATCAGTTGCAAGTAAAGGAAGAAGGTTCAGGAGTTAATCGAACTACCAGAACAATGGACTTTGATGACGAACAATTTCAAAATAATCGTCGAAGTATTGCACACGCAGTGGATACTAACCACTGTTACGGGTGAGAAATTCATCTAAATTATTTTCAATATCGTCAGTCGCCCTGTATTTGTGCGGGAACCGAAAGGTTAGTTTGGGCCTACGTCACATTTCATTATATCGCATCAGAAAACCACAAGCCGCTAGCTACGCCCCACGGTAATACTCTATTTCACTTCTTCGCCTGGTTAGAACAGAGGTCATCTCGTAACGCCTCCCGTCCTAGGATAGTTGGTCAGAGCGCGTTCTTTCCGTGACGCACTCATTGCCGAGGAAGAATTCTCGGCGTGCACTTCTATTGTCAGTGTGTGTTCATGATTTTTGTGTTTCTTTTCATGTGAACCTTCATGAAGGCCAGAAACGGAATTTATTTACTCCGAGATCTGCTTAAGTGCACGTCAAGCAAAACCAAGCTCCTTATAAGCTTCTCTAGGCCTGTTTCTGGAACCAAAGAACAGATGGGTCTTTATTGGCAAGTTTGTGGCAACTTTAGGCTTCCAGTAGTAGTCGTACCCCCTTCTGACATGTAACAACGACCTTTGTGTGGAAGGAAAGCCGTAAGCGGAAGTCTTAGCTGCTAAAAGTCCTGGCATCGCGGTCCACCCCTCTTCATATAACAGTTGGACGCGACCTTAGACGTGACGAACCAACGGGAGAAACCGCGACGTAATACCTTGATGCCGTCTTGCGTGGTGACGTAATTGCCAGCACCGTCCTCCCCCGCTGAATTGTATCACGCTTGGTTTTGCACACCTCACCTTGACAGCTGAGTGTCCAAGTGTGGATTTGTTTACAAGGTCGGAATTTTAACTGAATAATTTTGAGCTTTTACCTTTTTCAATTTCTGTAAACGAAAAGCAGATCTGTTTATCCGTCAAAGTTTTAATTAATCACTAGTGTGGATAACAATTTTATTTTTATTTTGCTCACAACCCATTGTGATTCCCCCTGGGTCGTCCCAGTTATTTCTATTAAAATTTCAAGTATTATCAAATAAAAACAAGTTTGCTTAGCTGGTAACTTTTATTTTAGAAAACACTTTCCCCCTTTGCTTTTGGGGTTCCGTTGACCCTCCCCTTTCTCCAGGAGTTTTTAGCCGGATGTGCTGGAGATCTTAGATTGTACTCGCACAATTTGCTGTCCTTCAGGTAGGTAGCACCACGTATTATCTTCCTTATCTATTTGTTATCGCAACAGGCCGTGATTTTAAGCCAATTTAAGACGTGACAACTAAAATCAGATTGATTAAGCGGTGTTGTCAATTCACAACTTTACGTAAAGTTGGTTGAGAGTACACCTGGTGGCGAAAAGAAAATATTGCAACATTGCCTAATTCGGAGCAACCTTAAAATCTAAGTCGACATGACATTCATTGTCAAAATTTAGTTACATACATGAGTACCACTAGTTCTCACTAGTCTTTCACGGCACGGAGCGGTAACAAATAAATAAGGAATGGCTTATATCTGTGCGGAGAGTTTTAAAAGACTATGAAAAATATTCGTTCCATATTCACAAAGAGCAAGCAGAGTAAGATTTGTCGAATGGTATTTAAATAGAACGAATGCTGAACCTGTTTTTGTTAAATGTGTGTATGGGTCTCTCGAGAGATGAGTTCTTCAATACACACGACAGCCACATTTGGAGCGATAATCGTCACGCTGTTGAAAGTATACGTGCCAACAGCTAGCCATACACCAGCATTCATTCATGTCATTCGTTCTTTCGACAATCTTTCCCTTCAAGAAACTGAAACGAAACAAATCCTGTTCTAACCCACTAACACAAACTGAATCTTGGAAATAGTGGAAGCATAAACAAGTCTGCACGAGACTAAGTATTTATCATGCCGGTCAGGAACGTCGGGACATCCCCTGACATGATTTCCGAAGGAAATAAAGAATGTTGGCTAGTCATCTCATACTTCACTAACACACGTTCTTTCCTTCACGATTGCACTTTCCGGCGGGAATGGATGCTCGTGTATGGTTAGCTAATGGAAATTTTAATTCAAAATTGTATTTTCTTCGTATCGAATTATCTCGAAAACGAATAACTTCCGCAAATTACTTTATTTAAAAAAATATGCTTAATTCGATGCCCTCCACCTTCTCTGAAAGTTAGGAATAGTTATTCTGAAACACCCTGTATATTGATCGATCTCTTACATAACATTATTTACTTTGTTTTGAAATTCTAAAATGTTTAAAATGCTACAACTTTTGAACAAAAGTAAATATTGCCTATGTTGATAGATTTTTTTAAAATGAAATTACGTCTACTTTGTTTTGCCAAAGTTTTATCAACTGTACAGCGAAACGTCGATTAGTAACTGTTTCAAATGTCGTTGGGACAACAATGTACACATAAATACCCTTATCGGTTTACTTGATTTAGAATTACAGTCAAAACATAAATTTACATTACTTTACCAAATCAACTTTTTTTAAGTGAAAACTACATGTGTGGTGATATTATCGTAATGGATTTTTTCTTGATAACAATCAGTATGATGATTCCTTGTTTTTCTAATTGCCTCAACATTGTTACTGTTGAAATAAAACAGATGGACAAAGATTTCGTCATCGAATTGTGTTGCGGACGACACCCAGTGACTGTGACATTTGCGGAATTTATCGTTTTATGATGTGTTTATAAAAACCGCACTAACGAACGTGCAGAGGTTTTCAAACGAAAGGCGATGCGCTCTTGTTGTACGTTCAGTTTTTTTTTACAGCAAGAGTCAATTCCTTGTGTGATGAACAACTTACAGTATTAATGAATAAGTGAAACTTATTCGATTACACCCTGTATACGATCGATCTGAAGGTCACACGCGAAATTATACCTGAAAGTCATCGGAGGGCGAAGTGAGCGGAGTGTCGACAGTGTCTTGGTGACCCTCTTTCTCCTTCCCCTCGGCCTTATCCTGACCCACATCATCCTTGCCGGTTGCCGACTCCTGCAAGCGCACTATGATAGCAATTGTGGCAAACCGAGTCCTTCACTCACGCAAGGAAACCACCGTCTTGCACACAAACTTCGATTATTACTTTATCGCCGCCGTCTTGATCACATGCTCGTACCCAAACTAGAACGCAAGTCGGTTTCACTGTCGCGCATAACTCACGCAACACGGACACTGAAAGTGAACGTCGTTAACTCGCGGTTTATTAATTATTCATTTCGTCGTCGTATCTGATCGGATTATACAATCCAGACAATTAAAAGCGATCCGGAAAAGCGGCTATGGTCGATCTAATATATCGAAACCGAACCTGTAATTATTCACTTCACAGTTTCGTGCACGATATGACACTTCTTAAGTTCTCAAGTTCTTATATTTTATGTTCATGTGCAAATATAGTCTTTATGGTCAATTAATTTAAACGGTTTTAATCTGAATAAAAAAATTAGAAATTATATTCGCGAATTTAAAAAATCTGCATTGGGCTCAAGTGGTGATGTGATAAGGGATAACTAATGAGCGAAAAGATTATATTCTTCAAGGTTATTAGTCAAAGGCGCGCGGTGGGAGAAGCGAATACCATTTCCATTATCTACGAATTAGTTGCCTTGCACTTTGCAAGCATTTCGCTAACCAATAAACTTGGAAAATATAATCCTTCCGCCCATTAGTGATAATGATAAGAAAGAGCGTGATTAACTCCCTGCGCTTGAGTGCGACAGAAACCGCTGCCAGTACAACCTAAACGAACGCAAATTTAAATTAAATTAAAATCAAGTGAACAAAAAATTAATTATGTATTTAATAAAATTGGAGTTTTACAATCGCGGACGTATCTAACGCAAGCAATTTAGAGTCACGCCATCTGATTGCTTCCGATTTAAAATTGCTCAAGTGTCGCTCGTCTGTATCCTTCGTTTCTTTAGTGGGCAACGCAATCAATTTGAAAGCGAAATTTCAAATGCCTGGTAAGCTTTTTTATTTCCTAGTGTTACAAGGAATGTAATTGAATTTGTCAAACGATTTGACAGAATTGTCTCGCAAATCGAATTGTTTCACCTCCTGCAATTTTTGGGCAATCAAATGGTGACGACAAGAAAATCGTCAAGGGAATGAGTATTTTCAGGTCAACTAATGGTCCGTTTTCACGCTCAAGCAATTTGCGCAAATGTGCTTGTGCACACAAGGAAGTCGTTGCATGAAAACGTATTTTTTTGCTTGCACAAGCTAAAAAGGTTGGCAAACTGCATGCATGCATTTGCGCAAGAAAATTTGTATGCGCAAATGCTTGCACAAATCCATTTGCGCAAATGCTTGCACAAATCCATTTGCGCAAATTGCTTGAGCGTGAAAACGGACCTTAAGTGATACTGAATGAAGTAATCTGGTGGCGCGTTTAGAGCAGGTCACCTCTATGTAAAGTTGCATTTTAAAACCAATATTCGTCTCTTCAAGGCCTCGTAGGTTTAATCCTCTTGTTAAATTTGGTTATCTGATCATTCATGACAGTCACTTGGCAGGTACAATCGTGCCCAGCTTAAGTGCTACAACTTGACAGTTGTGTAAGCCTCGTACCACAATTTTCAAGGATGAGGTTTGCGTGCAGAGGGTGCATTTTAGGTGCGCACGACTGTACGTCATATACAGGCTGAGAAAACCGAAGGGAGAGGAAAATTGAATATTTTTAAAACGTACAGTAGATGGAGTCCTTAACCTGCCTTAACCTTCGTCAAAAGGATCGGTTTATTGCATTATTGCCTCATAAAATGTCGCCTCAGATGATGTGATGAAACACATTTAGTTGGTTCTGGTTATTGAATGATTTTTAGATTTTAATAAAGAGTATAGTCGTCCCAGTTTTGTATCGGTTTTATGGTCTTGCTATAAAAAAGCGACAGACAGGCGACAAAGAGACTGCTCTTTTATAGCAAGACCATAAACCGATACAAAACTGGGACGAGTATAACGTTGGAAGCGAAGCAAAATTTGCGTGAATTAGGTGTAGTTTGTACCTTTCATTTTTAACAGTTCATTAAGTGTATGTAAGTGTGTTCATCATGTAGTCAAGAAAGCACTTACAATTTACACAAAACTGCAAATACTTTAATTAAAAAACCGAGCAAATTAAAACCACAGGAAAAATAGGTGCTTAAAAACATTTGTGGATACAGTATCTGAGCATGAGAAAGAAAAAATCGATGCTGCTTTACGAAAGTATATTTTGGGCTGTAATATAAGTTTTAATACTGTTGATTCCATATATTTTAAAGAATTTCTTCAAGCTTTACGTCCTGCATATCTTGCTCCATGTAGAAAAACTGTTTCGTCTACCATTTTCAATAAAGTTTACGAGGATATCACAAAAAAAGATGAAAAATATACAAGAAAGACATCTGTGTTAATGATCGATGGATGGAAAAATTCCGCCAATAATACCAAGCAAGTTGTAACTATTTTGTAATCAACTGATGACTTGTAATTCGGAGACTGGAGAAGATTTATATGAAATTTGTAATCACTCTATCGATTTAGCAAAGCAAAAAAAAGAAATTTCAGACTGAAGTTTATGCGGTCGTTAGTAATAACGCACCTAATATGATGAAAATGGGCAGATTAGCAAATACATTAATCCATACAACTTGTAATAGCCATACAGGTAATCTATTGGCCAAAGATATTATTCCTAAAGATATATCTTCTAAAGTGATGATGATTTTAAAAGAATTCAACCATTCGGACTTAGAAAGACAAATAATAGACAATGGTGGATCAAAAATCAAATTGGCAGTAGACACTCGCTGGTATACTTACCGAGATTCATTTCAGAGTTTCATAAAAAAACTTAGGAATCATGAAAAGACTTGCTGCTGGAGAAAATATAAAGATAAAACAGGATGTGACTCAATTATTATATGACGAAAAGATTGTTCAAGAAGTTCAAAAATTAATAGACATTTCTGGTCCAGTGTGCAAACTTATAAATGAATGTCAATCTAATAATTGTAATATTGCCGATGCAGCTGAGAAATGGCTGAATTTGGAACTACCCGAAGAATTTGAAAGAGTTTTAACTAAATGAAGGCGTATGGCACTAAATGTCTATAGTATATGTGCTAATTTTTTCCATCCTGTTTATAGAGGTAAATATCTAAATGCTGAACAGATGGACGTTGTGCATGAGTTTCTACTAGATGGATTAAGTGGGGAGGGATTGCAAAGTTGGCAGGAATTTTGTACATCATTGGGTATATTTCAAACATTACTTGAAAAAACGATTTGTTGCCCAAAGACTTTCTACGGTCTAGCAGAACGAAAACACCCAGAATTGTCAATATTGGCTCAAAAACTTCTCAATATTCCAGCGTCATCAACCTCATTAGAAAGGCTTTTTAGTAACTGGGCTTTTGTACATAACGATATCAGAAATCGTTTAGGACCAGAAAAATCTAAAAAAATAGTTCACTGTTATTATTCATTAAAAATTCGAGAAACCAAGTAAAGTTTCTATGAAATAGAATAATTTGGTTTTTTTTTTTTTAATTAAATTATGGTTTCACGTTTATTTTTAAAGAATGTTGCTTATTTTGAATATTTATGGAACCAAAGAAGTTGTGACTGTTTTGTTTATTTTATATTTATTTATATGTATATGTATAAATGTATGTAATTATCTTATGTTTAATAAAAATATATGTACAAATGTGTTCTAATTATTGTACACAGCGATTTGAAACTGAAATTATTTTTATATCAAAATAATTGAAGTATTTTCTGGTCTCTTGAAAATTGTCATAAAATATATACATACTTACAAATGATCACAAAGTAAGTTATAAATTCAGTTAAAGAACAAGAAATCTACATTTATAGTTATTTTGTGTAAAATAATTTAACTATAACTTTAAAATTAGGATGGAGAAAATTACGTAATTTTTAATGTAGTTAATTAAATTTTCAAGACGTAGATAATTATAAAAACTACTCGTAATTAATTGGTATTTATACGTCTCATTATCTACGTCCCAACCCTGCACATAACCCAACCACTTGACATAAGTGTGTTTGTGTTGCCATACGTGTTTGCGATGGGTGATTTTACGTTTCAAGAATACACAGACATGCATATTTTATACGAAGAATGTCGAGGAAAGGCGCGATTAGCAGCACGTCTCTATGCGGAAAGGTTTCCTGATCATCAACGAAATCCGCATTATCAAACGTTTGTCAGAATAGCTCAAAATGCACACTCTTTCAATGTTGTCACCTTTAGCACGTCTTTCGGTCAAGGGCAGAATTAAAAGCCGCTCATAAATTCTTTCGCTTACGATAGATGTTTTTTGCCTTCTTGCAGTTGTGTGCCATTCATTTAAAACGCTAGTCTTATTTCACGGCGGCAGAAATTTAAATTGTTACAATATTTCTAAAAACATCGACTAAAAATAATGCCAATTTTGCCAATATATAACTTGCCATATATATAACTTGCTCAGATTGCAAAATTGTATTAAGATACTTTGTTCCAAATACATAATGTCAGAAGTTTGGTATGTTTTGTGTGTAATTTTTACTCACGTCCAGCTATCATTTAAAATAATCTTCAGGCAGACGTTTGAAATAATTCGAAAATTACTGAATATTAGTTGATATTATTATGATACAGTCGGATACGAACGATCACGTCAATTCAACTATCAATTGATTTTTTGTGAATACAAGTAATTACAGTTCTTCCGCTCGATCTTTGCAGTTACGTCAGAAACTTATCGACTAAAAATGACAAATTTATAAATTCTATCATTGTTTTAACATACGTATTAGATAAGGATAAAAGAATATGTTGATTTCGTTTCTCGAATTGGGAAAGTGTGACGTAACTGCAAAGATCGAGCGGAAGAACTGCATGTAATTGTTCTTGAATCAATCAAAAGAACCCAAAGTAGTTTTGAAGCCATCCTCATCAACTGACGCCCAACGTGGAGTCAATTGACGCCCAACGTGGTGCCATTTCATCAATCTTCCAGTACTAAGTATTCAAATACGTAATAATATGTGTAGCGTTCCATTTAAGAAAACATAAATTTGACGTGTAATTTAGTAAAAAAAAAAACCTTGTATAGTTTGAAAATAATTTTGAGTTGTGCAGAATGCGAACCTGCACAATTTTTGTTAATAAAGGTTTTTTGGTAAAATGTACATGAAATGTCATTTTCGTACTTCCTCGGAACTCTGAGACACTTATTACGGTGTTTATGAGCAACACATAATGTTTTTTTTAAATTTCATAAAGAAATAATTTTGTAAATAAGAACCAACTTTAAATGTAGATAATAAAGTAAATTGATAGTAATGTATTAGATGTGTTTTACGGGATTTGCTTGTGAATATTTTAATTTTATGTAAATATTTTTAGAAATAGGCGATTTAAAATTCAATGTTTATTATAAATAAATTATTTAGAATTTTTGAAGTGTAAATACATAGGAATTAAGCTTAGAATCGTAAATATTAGAAAAATTTATTCAATAATGGGCATTTTCGATAATTGGAGCGGTATATACCGGTTAGTCTATTTTCTCACTCTTACACGCATTAAACGCATTCGTTCTATCTCACTTTTCTACCTCGATCCATGTACCGCTCCAATTATCGAAAACCCCCAATGTCAAGACAGTCCGGATGGAAGGAAGGAAACTGCAGTTAGTAGTAAGGAGTTCGAAAAATGAACAAGTGAGGGCGCCGTGTTTAGCTACCGTAAGCGAAGGCTCCCGGTCGCGCTTTATAACCGCGAGATCCGAAACACGGAGGAAGTCAAGCTAATGTAAGTAAGCTAACACCTGTTACATAAGTTTTGGGAAAAATTTTAAATGCTCTTTGTGACATAGTAAAACCAATACATCTAGTCAACTATGGCGAAACATGTTGCTAGGGGTTCTGTCAATTTATTTAACATTTCACACTCTCGTTTGTCATTTGCGAAATGGTGTATAAGCTAGATTTGCGAAAGTCCATCTACAACCTGGTTGGACAGCTGCCTAGACGAGATATAGGAAACTTGTTTCGCGGACAAAATATTTCAAAACGTACCATATATCGGACAATTCGGGAATGCGAAGAGGGAATTCCATGTATAAACCTATCGAAAACAGGCCGTCCACATATGTTAACCGAAGTTCAAGTCAACAGACTAGTCAACCGTTCCAGAAACTACATTGGAGTGTCTACCCGCAAGCTTTCCCGTCGTTTCCGTGTTTCAAATGCTACAATTTCTCGTTACATTGCAAGAACGGGCCTAAAATACAGAAAACGCAAGAAATGCCCCAAGTATACTCCTGCAGAATTGGCCAGAATCCCTAGTTGTTGCCGAGCTTTGAGACGTCGTCATTTCGCCGACAACCAGATCATAATCATGGACGACGAGAAATATTTTACCTTTGACCATGCAGAACTTGATGGAAATGCAGGCTTCTATACGGATAATATTTAAGACACTCCTATTAACGTAAGATACAAAAAGAAAGCAAAATTTTCTGACAAAATTTTGGTGTGGTGCCCCATGTTTTGGCCTGACCTTGCAACATCGCATTATGCCAGAGAAACTCTAAACTGGTTAGAAGCCCACCATGTGCCATATGTCCCCAGGAATGATAACCTTCCAAATGTCCCTCAGGCAAGGCCAATTGAAAATTTTTGGGCCCTATTGGCAAGAAAGGTGTATGATAATGGTTGGGAAGCCCAAAATGAACAACAATTGCGGCAAAGAATTCTTAAAAAAATTAGAAAAGTAGAGTTAGAAAGCGTCCAACCCTGATGCGACATGTAAGACAAAAATTACATCTTATTGAAGATAGAGGCCCCCTAGCAGCAATATAGCAACCATGTGTTAAAGTCTAAGATTAATTGATGATTGTTATGTTATGTTTACTTAACAAAGTTCTCTTAAATTTAAATAATACCCTTCTATATTTTTCCCAAAACTTATGTAACAGGTGTTATAAGGACGGTTTTGTGAAAAACTCGTCCAAACGTATAAATTTCTTTTTAAAACTCCGGACTTTATGGGATAAATTTGTTTGTGCAACATACACACACACTGACACAGATAATTTTGAATGTGAACGTGAAGGCTCGCGAGTGCCATCTACATCCAAAATTTTATCACACGACAAATACACTCTACAAGCAAGAATCAGTCTACGAGATACACTTTCACCATCGAAGCAGGAGACTATGCAAGTAAAACAACATGATTCCCGAAGGAAGTAAGAATGTTGGCTAGTCATCTTGCACTTCACTAACACACTTTCTTTCCTTCACGATTGCATTTTCCAGCGGGAATGAACGCTCGTGTATGGTTAGCTAATGTCTTAGTTTTTTACTTAAAGAAATTAGCAATTAAGAAGGTACTACAAAAAAAAAGTATGGATCTTGTACTTGAAAGTAACAAATGGAGATTGCTCACTTTAGAACTAGGTCCGTCATTCGTAAATTTTTGTTTAAAAATCAATTATGCAGTTATTGATATTTACAATCTTCCTTTCACCTTATGAATTACGCTAACTTTCTCACTCACACGATAAATTTAGCCTATTAAGACACTTGTTAACAACCTTATTGCGTACATCCATTAGTTAATGATCACAATAAACGTGATGAAGGGACGCATCTATTTAATACCCAGATTAATCTGCACTTTAACTAAAAGCTTGCTTTACTAAACGCCAACTTTACGGAGAGGTGAACTGAATTATTGTTTAAATATCATCTCATTAATGAACGCTGAAAATTCATAGCAACATCTTGATTACCAGCTAATATTTTCCTAATCCTACAAAAAGAAAATCTATTGGAGAATTCAAAGTTTGGTCACGACATCTGCAGGTATTTTATGGAACTAACGTTTTACGTCCCTAAGATTTTCATTATTTCATTATTTAAGTGCCCTCCCTCGTACTTTATTAACGAAAGAATTAACATAATCACGCAACAATTTAACAACCGCACCATAAATATACACGTTTTTTCTATTAGCGGCATAAATTATGCATGCCTTAATGCCATTAAAACGCCGGCCGAGTGTGTGTTTGTTGCACAACGCGATAATAAATGGGCGTTAATTAACGACCGCAATAAACCGAAAAATAATCACTGTAATTTGTTTAATTGGTCGCCAGATAGAGCTCGCCCGTTCTGCATAATTTAATGACAGGTAGCACAGGCTCTCTCTCTATTCCGGGATATCTAAATTTTAATCGCTCCGTCTTCGGGTCGGTTCTCGAACGGTTCGATTTAATTAATCGATTCTGAAAATCGATTGGCGTTACTCCGGTTCGTGAACATAGGAACTAATTCAATCTACGCTAAATTGAATTGAAATCAATCATAATAACTAACATAAAGTTTAAAAGAAAAACTAAAGATTAAACACTGAGAACTCTTGTGCCTAAGGGCTTTAAAGTAAACAAACCCAGAATCTACATAATTATTTTATGGAAGCAACGTGCACATCACTCGCATACAATATAAAAGTATGTATACATATACTGTCAGTATTATCCAAAAATTTTCTAGATTTTATCGAGTTTTTGCAATTTTTCCCTTATCCCTTTCGACTGAAATTTGTCAACACTGAATGGTCCATATATACAAATGTATAAAAACTATTGGATACGTATTTTTGCAGTGCGATGCGCTGCGGCTCGCCCCGGCATAGTTTGCGCTGGCCTTTAAGCAACAAAAATTATCTACACTTAGAATTTTATTAAAAAAAAAGTAATTTGTAATTACTTGATTTACAAAAAAGTGATGTTAATGATGATGCTTTCGTATTCAGTAAAAAAGATGGATGACTTAATAGCTGCTTGCAAAAAAGTGGAAAGAACATTTTTTCCCATTTATGTTTATGCACTGTTTTTATTTTTAAACTTTGAAAGACACACCGTCGCGTCGCCGTCGTCTAGACGACGCTAATTTGTTTTTAATTTATTAGATAAATAATTGGAGTTTTTTAATTACTCACGTATGATATACAATGTATACGACCGAGAAACGAACGTGAAACAAACCACAAAAAAATTATTAATGGAGACTTTAAAATCTGAATAAAAAATTATGTTAGGCACTTCCTTTTCCAATTGTTAGTCAAAAAGTGTTTTAAAAACTATGAGACGAAATAAAAATGTTAGCAATTAAAAGAAAAAAAAATTGTATAATAGTATATGTATGGTATTTGCAGTATTTGCTTATGTAATTTATTAAATAATTTACAACTCAGCCAATTAAGCTGTTGATTATTTAACTCACATATTCACATTTTTTAACATTTGTTTTTAGCCAGTCTGACATTACGCTGCCTTTTATTTCAGTCGCAAAAAACTATTAAAAAAGTACGTGCGGTTTCTGCTACGTTCTTGAAGTGCAAACTATATGCAAATCCATTATTGTTTTATTTATGGGCCAATAAAAAGTTACCGTTAATGGCACAACAAAAAACCTTTTTACATTTTAATATTGTAAAATATTTTACAAAGTTATCTAGGTGGAGAAAGAGTATTTATGTCAATTAAAAAATTGCTGATGGTCAAAGACGAATCCTAAAAAGTTTCTAATTCTACACTGTGATCGACAATGATTGAAGGTTATAAATAGAAAAGCAATAGAAAGAAGGAAAGGCAATCTATTTAATTGCTGTCTGTCATTACAAAATATTAAATAATTTGCTACGACGAATCGGCAAAATATATAATAATTAATTTAATTAATTATTAAATCAATTATATTAATTATTAAATGAATTAAATTAATTAAAGTTCTATTAAACAATTACAAAAAAAAACCTAATTATAGAGAATGTAAATAAAAAGGAACGAAACCCAAGAGTTAATCTACTTTCTGAAAAAAATTTCCATACGAACGAACTATTGCAAAAAAAAAACGTACTATTCTAAAGCAGAACACTGATAATGACGTTTAGGACGCAAGATGTCATGCGTTCGTATAACTACGGGACGAAGCGCTTAGTGCGGGTCTTGCGTCCTGAACATATCGTGAGTGTTCTGCTTAAATCAACTCTTAAGCAGAATACTGACGATACGTTCAGGACGCAAGATGTGATGCGTTCGGTTGAAATCGTAGGCAGAATTTAACCAAACCCGCACTAAGTGCATGCGAAATAATAAAATTTCGTCCCGAAGTTATACGAACGCATGACATCTTGCGTCCTGAACGTCATTATCAGTGTTCTGCTTTAATAGCAAAAAAAATGACATGCTTGACACATACAATTTCTAAGTAGATGTACAGCTGCGGAATCATAAACCGGGACAAGTCTTATGGCATTCAACCAATATTGTTTCACTGTTTATTTTTTTTATTTATACGATATGAATTTTAAATACAAACAGAATGATTGTATATTATGAACTACGAAGTTTGCTAAGTTACTTTATAGTTACCAGAATTAAGAGGTAACAATTAAACTAACACATTATACTGTCCCGTTTTTGGATTCCGCAGCTGTACATGAAAAATATCGCCTTTTAAAACTCGTAATTGTTATGATACTAATGTCAATGTGCTGTTACAATAGTTACATAGTTTGCTATGAATACAAAACAAAGTTAGTCAGTACATGTTACATGAAAATAAATACGTTACACTTTTGGCACTTTCTTATTTCTAAAGTTAATACATAATAAACTGGCGACGAGAAGAAAACTGGAGACTCAAGAAACGGCAATTACGCAGAAAAATATGGTGGAAGAATTACTGGTACAGCTTACTCAAGTTCTTCAGAATTTTCAAGAAAACCAGCATAAATGTCTACAAATGGAATCATTACAACCCTACGATGAGTACAACGAATCATTTACGACGTACTTACAAAGATTAGAAAATAATTTAGAATTACGAAAATTGGACGACAGCACACCAGAAAAACATAAGCAATGTGTTCAACTCTTAATTAGTTGTTTGAGTCCAAAAGTGTATCAAACATTGACTTACCGAAAACGAAGAAATTTGTATAAAGAATTAATTGAAGCTCTACAAAATTATGTATCACCTAAAGCAAGCGAAATTGCCGAACAACACAAATTTAGTTTAAGAATTCAAAGAGAAGATGAATCAGTTGCAGATTACAGTGCTGAATTAAAAAAACTTACAACTGATTGCAATACTTACAACTGATTGCAATTTTCATTGTCAATCATGTCAAGCGTCAACTACAAACAGTCATTTAAGAACTCAATTTATCGAGGAGTACGTGACAATCACGTACGTGAACGTTTATTACAACATCTGCATCTGTTTATTACAATCTTCTGCTACATTTGGGGATCTTCTTCAATTGGCCCTTTCAATAGAAACATCCAAGAAAGAAAGTGGACAGATGCAAGCAAGTTCTGTAAAAATAATCGCTAAAAAGAGTACATCTACAGTGAAAACATCCCGAAGTGTTACAAACCACAACAATTGGAAAATAAAACATTTAATTGGGAAATGCTTCAGATGTGGTAAGAGTAATCACAAGGCAAACACCTGTCAAGCAAAAGCTATCACTTGCAGAAATTGTGGAAAGTTGGGTCACCTACAGAGAGTATGTTTACAAACAAAGAAAGATACAAAAAGTCTTCGGGAAAGATGTTATGATATTAATGTGTTGTTACGATAGTTACAGAGTTTGCTATGAATATAAAACAAAGTACATGTTACGTGAAAATAAATACGTCACACTTTTGGTACTTCCTTATTTCTAAAGTTAATACATAATACTAATAAAAATGGGGGTTTCGACGTTTCGTCGTCCACTGGCGGCTTTTATAAGACTGAAAAATGTCGCTCACCTAAATGACATTCACCTAAACGTCGTTCATCCAATTGTCGTTCACCCAAATATCGTTCACCCAAATGTCGTTCACCTAAATGTCGTTCACCCAATTGTTGTTCACCCAAATGTCGTTCAGCTAAAGACGATTTTTCGCGACATACCAGAACATATCGGTATGGTTAAATTAGGTTACATTTTCTTACCTTGTTGCTTTATATCCCACTCTAAGTTTTAAAACATTCTACATGATACCGTGTTTCTCGCTAAAAAGGTCCGGTTACTATATGAGAATACGAAATCTGAGGCAACTGTCAACGTACAACGAAATGTTGACTTTTGATTTCCACAATTCGCTGGATCATTTATAATAATTACACATTTTGTTACAAATTTATAGTTATACCGGGTGGCAAGTTTCAAAACCGAATATAGGAAACTTGCATTGAAAAGTACGTTTATGGAGATTGCTGCTCGCTATTTAAACGTACAGAAATGGTAATGGTCTAAAGGAAAGAGAAAATTATGACCAATATTTCTGAGCTAAAATTATTGCTACTATTGTTAATAATTTCGTGAAAATTAAATTTTTAAATTTCATCAGAAAAATTTAGTTTCCATCACTATGGAAATTAACCAACCGATAAAGTTTTGTCAGATTTGAAAACTTCAAATATTAGCCGTCTTCCATTTACGACTTATTTGAACGCGAATCAAATCACTTAAAAATCACTGATTACATTCCATTTGCAGTTGTTCAGTTGGCGATCAGTGATGAGGAAGTGATTGAGTTTCCCCTCCCGCACCCCGTACTCATCAAGCTGGTTTTCTTAAATCAGTTCCATGTAATTTCATACATATTTTGAGGTTATGTTAATTTTAGTTGCAAAACGTCATTCCTTTCAGAGTCTCTCTGTTCACTTTAAAATCAATTCAGTTCAGAATCAAATCGATTTGATTTTGGGTGAAGTGAATGTAAATGGAGGACGGCTATTTTCTTAACTGAAAATAATTCACTCACAAAGTGTCATGAATAATTACACAGATCCAGAAAGGATTCTTATTTTAAAAACATTTTGTAGCGGTGTTTATTTTCCGTAAAATTCGACGACAAACCAGTACCTTCTGTGTCGACAATACACGCCATAATAAAGCGGTTTGAAGAAACAGATAGTGTCATTCCGAAGAAACGGGGTGGTACGTGACAATATTATTTTTGTTAATAATAATCATGAAACAAATCAATCTTTGTTAGGCAATCGAAGAAGAAATAAAGCGCAACTGGAAGAAATAGTACTGGGAATGATTAATGTCAATCCAACATTCAGTAGCAGGTATATTGCTCAAGAATGCATCTCACACTACTGTAAAGAATATTTTAAAAAAACATAAATATCATTCCTACAAATTCAATCGTCATCAAGAAATTTTTGAAATTGATTAGGAAAGTAAGAGAGTATTTTGCGAAGAAATGCAAGAGCGAATAAATCGCGACAGAAGTTTTTTATCCTTAATTTGTTTTACGGATGAATGTACCTTTACTCTGAATAATGAACCTAATGTACAAAATTCTCGTTACTGGGCACAAGAAAATCCTCGATTAAACTTAAATATTAGAACACAATATTCGCAGAAAATTAATGTTTGGGCAGGGATTTACAAT
Organism: Dorcus parallelipipedus; assembly: GCA_958336345.1. Lineage (NCBI taxonomy): Eukaryota > Metazoa > Arthropoda > Insecta > Coleoptera > Lucanidae > Dorcus > Dorcus parallelipipedus. The sequence goes on from OY284478.1 coordinate 44,229,906, forward strand.
AACATAATTATTGGGCCGTTCAAAATTTTAGGAAATTTAAACTCCGGATTGTATTTGAATCTTCTAATTGATGATATTGGTCCTGGTTTAGAAGAGATTGCTCGCGCTAATGAAGAGGTCTGGTTTCAGCATGATGGGTGTTCAGCCCATTTCAGCATGGAAGTAAGAAACTACCTAGATGCTGTTTTTCCTGATCATTGGATTGGACGTGGCGGAGTTATAAATTAGCCAGCCAGATCCCCTGAGTTGGCACCGTGTGATTTTTTCTTGTGGGGCCATATCAAGAGCAACATTTATAAAAAGAGACATGAAAATCTCGATTCTCTATGGGAATCAATTACTACCGAATGCCGTTTATTAACAGACAGACAATTGGATAATGTTCGAAATTGTTTTTATAATCGATTAGGATATTATTTAGTACAAAATGGTGGTTTGTTTGAACACCTCTTGTAAAATATGAATTAAGAACGATTAATAAAGTTTCAATGTTAAGTTTTGAAATTTCGTACTGTACGAAGCCTAACACTACTGGAAAAGATTTTTAACATAAAAAATCCTTACTTGATCTAAATAATTACTCTAATAATGTTTTGTTCTAAAGTAAACCATTTCAAAAATACTGGGTGTTTAATGTTTCTAACTCTAATATAGCAAACCGCCTTTCAGGAATACAACGTGTTTTGTAATTTTCAGAATTTTTAAACTTTATATCAAAAGGTGTCCAAAATGACCTCCGTTTGTTTGCTAAATATATTCTAACGAGCTTCAAAAGAGATCTAAGTGCTTTTGAACATCTTTTGAGATAAAGTTTAAAAATTCTGAAAATTACGAAACATCATATTCTTGAAAAACGATTTGCTTTATTAGAGTTTTTTTTTTTTTAATTTGAATTGATTATTAGGTGAACGGATAAATGATTAGATGAACTTTAAAATTTTAAAAACTAAAAAATTAAACGTTAAACACCCAGTATTTTTGAAACGGTTTACTTTAGAACAAAACTTTATTAGACTTTTTCACTTAGTTTGAATTGATTACCACGCAGGTGAAGTGGTGACATTACGCCACGGGACACCCTGTATAATTTTCAATTAATAGGAAATAATTGAAGGTTTCAAATCTGACATACTTAAGGGCCTATTCTGCATCGAAGACGTTAAATATAGAGGATTGTTAAATTTCGTTACCATAGTAACAACCAATCACAAGACTCTATTTTGAATTTTAACGTACCCTTAAATTTTAACAGCCTGTTAATAAGTTACAGAATAGATCCTTTAGCAAACTAAATTTTTCTTGTGAAATTTAAAAATTTAATTTTCGCGAAATTAATAACAATAATAGCAATAATTTTAGCTCAGTAATATTGGTCATAATTTTCTCTTTCTTTTAAGACCCTTACCATTTCTTTACATTTAAATGGCGAGCAGCAATCTCCATAAACGTACTTTTCAATGCAAGTTTCCTATGTTCGGGTTTGAAACTTTCCACCCGGTAGATGTAACCTGTGAGCAACTAAAAATCAGATTAGAGTCGGCGCTGCAAAGAAAATGTATGTCTGTGATTAACCGAATTAATTAATCTAAAACATTCATGAAGTCAGATCAGCCTAACGCCGCGTTAGTAACAGACATACTTTTTCTTTGCACCGCCGACTCTAATCTGATTTTTAGTTGCTCACAGGTTATAACGTAACGCAACATACATACCGTAGGTAACACAGCTTGCGCTTTGGGTTACCTACAGTTACATGCAGTAAGTATTTTAAATACGTCATAATATACGTCATACTATGGTTCTCCTCCAGTGGTATCATTCGCTAAAATGGAGCGGTATGTTAAAGTGCTGTAACTCAATGACAGAGCTGGGCATTAATTGAATTAAAATGCTTGAAAAAGTAATTGAAGCGTTTTCATTAATTGAATTAAAATATTTCAAATACTTTTGACATCTGGTCCTAATAATTGTTATTTCAATTACTTTATTGAAATGCTTGGTATTTGAAATAATTTTATGTTATTTCAATTAATTTTCACTATTTGAAATACTTTTGAGTAATTGAATCACTTTTTAGTATGTAATTGAATTACTTTTGAGTAATTGAATTGCTTTTAAGTAATTGAATTGCTTTTAAGTACTTCAATTACATTGAACAAAAAATAAAACATATTCATTGATTTATCAGAAAATCAAAACAGAAGAACCGGTCGGAAAGGTTAAATAACGTCAATATTGAAAAAAATAATAATCCAAAGTAATTCAATTACTTTAGAGTAGTTCAATTACTTCAGACTACTTTAGACTTTACTTTAGTCAATTATTTTGACTGCTTGAATCATCATTTGAATTACTTTAGAGTAATTCAATTACTCTAAAACAATTGAATTAGTCCAAGTATAATTGAAATACTCTAAAGTAATTCAGTAATTCAAATAATTCAAGTAATTCAAATAATAATTCAAGCAGTCAAAGTAATTGAAATACTCTAAAGTAATTCAATTAGTAATTGCTCTGCAGCTTCAAATACTTTTCTTTTTAATTGGTAATTGCCAATATTTTGTATATGAAGAGAAAAAGATAATTGATAATTGCCAATACTTTTCAAAGTAATTGAAGCTTGTTATTTGAATTACTTTTTTTAAGTAATTTGCCCAGCTCTGCTCAATGATACCGGTATGTCGCGAAAAATTGCCTTAAATGTCGTTCACCCAAATGTCGCATTCACCCAATTGTCGTTCACCCAAATGTCGTATTTAGCTATTTGTCGCTTGAACCCAAATGTCGTTCACCCAAATGACTTCACCCATTTGTTATTCACCCAAATGTCGTAGACCCTTTTATTACGTGCAGTCAATGCATTTATTTACTTGACGGAACAAAAAAAAAAAAGTTCGCATCCGCAAAATTCTCCCGTCACCAATTTGTTTCTAATCAATGTACTTAAAACGTGCATTCATCATTCTAAAAAGCGAATTTAACAAATCAAATCACGTATGGCGGATTTCACAAACGTTACTTAAATTTAATCATCCGTTAAAAGTAAACGTTGCCATGGTTACATGTGTTGAAGGTACAGGAATGATTATTCTTAATCGATGATTAAAGTTAAGTGACGTTTGTGAAATCCAGCGGTAGCGTGTTATTTGTTTACAAAGTGTAGAATATCATAATGTAATTATTATCGAAAAGTTTAGATCACGACATACTGTGATTGATTATCATAGAATTGAGTACAAAGATTTTAACAAGTGGAAAAGAATTAAAATCTGTTCATAATTTTTTTTATGTTAATAGATTTCGAAAAATTAGTGTAAAGACTTTGTTAAAATTGGCAACGTTGCTGATGATATTCACGTATTCTTCCGTCGTCCACTCAATGCTGTGGCGCACAAAAATAAACAAATAATTTCAGTAAATAAGAAAAGCTCCTAACTATGAATAATAAATAACTGCACTAGTTAATATGTTTGTAGTTATTTCTATGACATACTGTATAACCAAGGCAAGACGAAAAAAGAACAAGAAAGAAATAAAAACGGTCGTTTCGTGACGCGGCTGCCTTTAGTAAATAATGATATACAGCAAAACAAAACTACACACGGATACGACCGTGGTGTAAACGCAACGCAGCGCGCACAGCTACAAATTAACCGTAATAATAAAACGACACGCAGCACAATGGCGTGTTTTTACGATGCCCATTATTAAGCATAATAAAGGCCTGTTAATTTTTATTGTCTAATAAATTAGAAGGACTCGACCGTAATTTCCAGTTTTTATCTGTAAACAGAAGCACGCATTATGTAGCGGCGCGCCGTCCACGGAATAGTACAGGTGTATAATTTGTCCTTCTCCGAGCGGATAGGCACGCAACGAGGAAGGCGAAGGGGTAGGGAAAAGGTCGCCCCGACCCCCCCGGGTCACGACTCGACGTTTTAATAAACCGCCCCCGGTTTTTGTTTTGGATTATTGTTACGACGCGATACGCAAAGCCGACGAGCGGTTAATTACTCGCGCTGCGTTATAAAACGCCCTAATCAACGTCGTTGGCTGCTCTTTTCTAAAAGCCCGGGTTCAATTTAATTTGGTTACGGCTATGGATGACGATGATGGCTAACATCGTAATTCATAATTACAAAAGGAAATTCTCAATTTTGGAAACGTCAGTGTATGTTTCAAAAATAATTAGTATTTATAATCCCCTTTGCCAATTTTCCAAATGGTTACAAGTATTTTTGGAATTAGATTATAGAATTTTGGCCCTTAGTATATCTGTTTAACTTTATTACGTAATTCTAGCCATGATTATTCTACTGTTGCTTTTAGATTGCGACGCAGTGTTTAATTTCACTAGTTTCACTTTTTCTTGCTGTCAATGCAAATGACCTACTACAACGTATGTAGTCTAACGTATATGTATGTAGTTAAATAAACACTCTCTACGGTTTAAAAACAAATCACGGACGATTTCGTAACTCTTTGAACAAATGTTCGAGCAAATCGACGCGCGTAAAGAAAGCTGCTTAATAACACACAGAGTGAGCAATTTCAACTGACTCCCATGTGACCCAGAATTTTAAGTTGGAAATACTGTTAAGGGTGCATCCAAACATGTGTCGTATCCGCGTATCCGATCACGATCGGATATGATACGGAACTTTCCGACTTGATACAACTGTATCGTCTGTTCGAAGTTGCACGTTTGTCACTGTGAAATTAGCTGCTACTACCTATCCGTTCTGTGTTTGATGTTTTGGGGAAATATCGACTCTAAATGTGACGTAGTTGTATCGTATCCGCGTTTCAAATGATACAAAAACACGATACGGTGATACGTCACAGCAACACGTCCACACTTAACCGATCATGATACTTACAGTAATAATAAATGAAACTTGTTCGATTACACCCTGTATAATATTGTGAACTATTAATTCTGTTAGTAAAACATTGTACGAGTCCGTCTCTGCTAATAGATTCTCACAAACCATTTGGTTATTTTACCGTCAAATTAGTCTGCTGCGATATGGAATTTTTCTTGGCCGACGATCAAAGAAAGCGAAATAATTAACGTCAACAGTTTGTTTCAAACTCGAGCCATTCTACATTAACAACCGATTTATAACCAATCAAACTCTGAACGGAGGTATTCAAGGCTCAGGAATTTCGTGTAATCTATTGCCGTCATAAAAGATTTTATGCGCAGCTTGTGATCGACTGATTGACTATCTATTGATTGCCTCCTAAATTTTTTGAAATAAACTTGGGGAGAAAAAACAGTTTTAAGAATTCAAGGCATTTTAAATGACGCGATTGCTTTCGAAAATATTTAAGGTCTCAGTTAAAGAGATAGATATGAATTGCAGTTTCCAAAGCATCCCGAAAAAGTACATTTGGGTGTAGTGACATTATAGGTTCATACTTTCATGAGAAGGAAAGTGGCAAAAGGTACCGGGTCATAATAACAGAATTTTCTGACCCCGCCTATCGGATATGGACTTGTTCCTTCTTCAACTATGTAGATCACATTGGTGTGGGAAACAATCACAATAATTCAGAGTGTGAAATGCTTCAAGAAGTTGTAATTGAACACTTTCAGATTTCTTCTTGTGGAAAAATTGATGGTTGCACCAACGAAGTCATGGAGGCCATTCATACTTGAAGGATTGATACGTGATAACACCGAAAGGAAAGTAAATAGAGACCACATGTGGGATTGCGCAAGGCTTTGTCCTGGGGCCGACCTTTTGGAATTCTTAAACAACGACCTGCTACGCCAATACATAAGACAGGATATAGTAACCATTGCAGTAGCACTAGAAGAAAAGGCTCTCTATGCCATGATCAAGATCAAAATTTAGTTTGGCAATCACCTGCTACGGTTGAAAAATTCTTTTAAGTTATTACATAATAATTGGCACCCACCCTGTAAGTATAACGTCAGTAAGCGTACGTGACTTTTCTCAATGTTTCATAACCAAATCATACGTTGTTATTTAGACTTTCTGTATATCTCCATTTCACTCCGTCGCCCGGTTAAATCTGATTTCATTCGTAACTACCCCTGTCTGGACTTAGGGTAGGGAAGAACGCGGCGCGGCGTTCGCTCGCAGTTGAGTCTGTTTTCAGAGCTCTTGACGTACGGCTCGTTTATTTGTGATTTTTATCTCTGTGCTCCCTTTCACGTGAGTCTGTGAAGGAAGACGAAAACGGAATTTTCTCCGATATCTCTTAAAGCACGCCGAGTGAATTACAAGCTCGTTAAACAGCTTTTCAGAAGCCTGTCGTTGAAACAAGGAACAGGCTTCAAGTGGTATTCCAGTGGTGGTTTTACCCATCTATTGAAACCGTAATAACTCTTGGGGGCGTAAGAAGAAGCTGTTTTTCGGCTTTTGAAACGATTTAAGCCTCGAAATACGGCCTTCCCCCACCTGTGAAAGTGGAGTCGTCCTGCAAGACGACGCTACTTTGCACCGACTTACGGCGCTAACCATTCCGACACTGTTATCAGTAGTATTGAGAAGTTAGTGCCAACTTTCTATCTCTTTTAATTTGGGGTTAATCAAATTCATTCATAAACTCCCTAGCAACAGTAACTTGTTATGTATCTATCCTTTTTCTTCTTAGCGATTCATGGTGTATTCATCGCGTCCTTTTTAATTTGGGAGACGATAGCCGCGGAAATGAATGGCGGTACCTTCTAAATACAGTAACCTTAGTTGTCGGTTGATTGTCATTGACGCTGGATGTTCGAATTACAAGGTCGGAACAACTTCAATTATTCTTATCGATTTATTTTGTCGATTCAACTTTCCGCGGCATTATTAACAATTGTTTTTCTGGTTAATCACTTTAAGCGATTAAATGTAAACGAGAAGCAGGTCTGTTGATCGAATAATTCTAACCTGTCAGTTTACTTATTTACATTTCGTGTTTGTTTTATTGGACCCCTTCTGGGTCGCATTCGACACCTGTAGATTACTTTTCTCATTCGTTATTTAATTTTGGGCATTTCAAATAAAAACAAGTGTGCTCAGCCGGTGCTTTTTATTTTGTTCACTTTGCCCACCTTTTGCTTGGGGTTTCATCGAACCCTCCCGTCTCCAAGAGCTTTGCCGAGCGGTGCTGGAGAAACGTCAGTCACTCGCACAATTTGCTGGCCATCAGGTAGGTAGCACACCATCTGAATCTATCCACAACCAAAACAGAGATGATTATTCTGGCTAGGCCTAGGAAAATGAAACACTTGTCGCGACCTCTAGACAATGAAGCAATACATAGCAAGAACGAACTGAAGTATCTGGAGGTGCACCTCGATAGAGACCTCAAGATGACCACATGCTGAAAAGAGCTTGCTGGGAGTGCACCTCGATAGAGACCTCAAGATGACCACATACTGAAAAGAGCTTGCTGGGAGTGCATCTCGATAGAGACCTCAAGATGACCACACACTGAAAAGGGCTTGCGAAAAGTCTATTAAAACGGTAATGGCGTTGGGATAGGACTCGGACCAAAAAAGAGGAAAGTTGTACTATCGACGACACTGTACGCAGCCCCTATATGGACAGCTGCCCTTAAATATAAACATTACGAGCGACTGACTCCTCGAAACGATTGTAAGGGACGGGTGGTTAAAAATGACAAAAGAAAGGGGATGAATTATCCTTTACTTTCGAATTTACCGATTTACAAGGCCTCGTCGATATACTTTCTCTTCTAGTTACCACGACGAGAGTGCGAGAGATCTATATTTACGCCCAAAATCTATGGCGCAAATTCAAAGGATAATTCATCCTTTTTCTTTTATCACTTTTAAGCACCCGTCCCTCACATTTGGTGGCAGCGATGGGATCAAGTTGCCCAATTTTCCATGAGTCATCGAACCATAGTGACGGCAAAGCCTTTGTTACCACGACGAGAGTGAGAAATCTATATTTACGCCCAAAATCTATGGTGCAAATTCGAAAGCAAAGGATAATTCATTATCTTTCTTTCATCACTTTTAATCACTCGTCCTTCACATTTAGTGGAATCAAATTGCGTAATTTTCCATGAGTCATCCAGGTTTTCTCTAGATCGACCACTCTTGGGTCATGTTTTGTTTCGTCTAAAATAAACAAATCTCCCTACAAAATAGCGGTTACTTTTATGAGTCACCTCCGCGGCTGTTTGATGGTGCAATGTTTTTCATTGCACAGGTCAGTCTCATTATTATGACGGCAAAGCCTTTGTTACCACGACGAGAGTGTGTGTGTGTGTGAGAGAGAGAGAGAGATCTATATTTACGTCCAAAATCTATGGATCAAATTTGAAAGTAAAGGATGATTCGTTCCCTTTCCTCCATCATTTATAACCACCCGTCCCTCACATATGGTGGCAGCGGTGGGATCAAGTTGCGCAATTTTCCATGAGTCATCGAAGCATTCCCTAGATCCACCGCTCTTAGTCATGTTTTGAAAGCAGAGGAAAGAAAGAATCAATACCTACTGGGAAGGACAGCTACTCCTGCAGTACAAGAAGACCCAATTGGAAAAGGGGCAACCATCTTGAGGCTCACATCGAGGCTGGACTAATACATTCGTCAAAGACTTACGGAAATCGTGCGGCAGGAAGTTCTGGAGTGTTTACAAGCTGCCTGCAGAAAATTGGGAAAGTACGGAGCGATTCTTGCTGGTATAGCAGAGAAGCCTAGCACACTATCTTTGAGAGTGCAAGATGGATCGAAGCTAGAAACGTAGCAAGGGGAAAATGTGGAAAAGCCATTACCATAGAAAATGTAGCAGATATGTTACTAGAAAGCAAGACCCAGTGGAAAAATGTCAAAAGGAATTAAATATCACCAGAATGTTTAGGATGAATTTATTCATTGTTCTATTAATTTATTTTAAATCTTAAATAGATCCTGAGTCATGCTGATTAATCGCTTGGCATAATTTTCAAAAGAAATTAAAAACAACAAAAAAAAACTGTTTACAAATGGAAGACATTTCCAGACACGATCGGCGCGCATAATCTCCTTCAAAGAATCCAAGCCGGCGATTAGCATTAACCGCATCCTGTTCGCATTTTAATTGCGAGACGCGCTCAACGATGTCGGTCGGCGACGCTCCGGCGTCGTTTTCGCGCAAACAAAAACCGACGGGCGCGTTTCAAGTGCCCCCGTAAAACTGTTACTGCCCGTTTAAAATAAACGCGACGCAGAATTAGCTCGTTACGGCCCGCGGTAAATATATCTTCGGCGCGAACGAATTGGCACGGGCTCTCCGGGCGAGAGCTATTTTTACGACGTGATGATTTACACCGCGTGTTATTTTCGTGCGGCGATTTTTTACTCAGCTCGAGGCAGACAAATTCTTGGAAAATCAATTGCCTGGCAAAGTGAACCGAGACAACAAAACACAGTTCACTCTTTCTTATTTTTTAAAAAATATTTCATATACAACCTATTCCTTATGCACGCCTAGCATGCACGTAGACATGATCGATCGTATTGAGAAGCGTTTATGAATTAATTATAATAAAATTATATTTATTGGGGTTTCGCAAACATTTAAAACAGCTTAAATGTAAATACAGGGCGACTGTTAATTAACCGACAAAATGAAACCACGATATCCGAGAGTATGGGAAAATGTTAAAAATTCTTTCTGCTTTAGTTTTCGAGAAATAATTAATCAAAAATTAGCCCCAAAACGACGATGCGCCTGTAGTTAAAAAAAAGAGGATCATATGAACGAAATAAATAAAAGTTTTATGGTGGGCACGGCGGCGGTGTAGCATCGAGAGTGAACTTAACCTTTAAGTGCAATTTCACGTTAACTCCGTTTTTAGGTCAACGCCCGACGCCATGAAATACGAACTGCAAATTATTTATTTGACAAATACGTGCAAATCACATGAAGCAGATTATTCTGTATGGGATTATTATAATTCTGTAAACTTTGAAGCGCATCCGGTGCTTATTCAGCGTCTCGGTGCAGGCACTGTCCGCGGAGCGAAAGGAAAATAAAATATGATGACAAAGATAACTAACTAATCAATTTTATAATTCAGAGAGTTTTTAGTAGTTAAGAATCAGTTGTTGTAACGACACGAAAACAATACACATGTAGTTATAGTCTTAAGGACGCATTTCTTTTATTTATTCTACAAATTACGTTAACCCTTAAAAGAAGAAAATTTTTATTATTATATTATAATGCCATGCAAAGGCCCCACTTTTAACACCTGCTTTCACAGGTGAACAAATAAATCACTAAAATGAAAAAAAAAATTAAATCTTCGTGTTAAGACGTGTCCTTCATCACCAGAAATTAAAATATTATAATCATTCGTAATCTGTTTGGATTGTTAATTATAAAAATTTCGTTTTGAGTGTGACGAATCATTAACATAAATCTATTAAAAGTTTAGCAAATTCAAGACGTGTTTGCAAGTCCATGTCCTGTGTTTTTAGCGCACTTATTCGCATTGTTTCGCCAGCTGGTTAAAGCTGTGTACAGACTTGACAAAGGACGCGAATTGCCTCGTCGCATTCTCGTAAAAATTCCACACGAGTTCCCCGTTGATCCACCACTTGTTCGAAGTCGTCAGTAGACAAATTTAGATATAAAATATTACGTCTACACTTAGCACGGACAGCATTCGGATCGATCCGAGGTCGTAGTAAATTGCATGAACATTGCTCCATAAAAATGACATTCGAAAAAATTTTTGAAAGAGCAGACCGTCGACTTCGGACCTGGTACAAGATGTGATTTATTTTTGCTCTTCAAAATTGAGATGTGAATTATCCGAATGAAGGCAACAGTGTTGCCAAATTTAAAATTCTTAAAATGATGCGTCAAACCCTGATTCTGCGAAATCAACGAAACTGTCTACACTCTGATCCAAGTCATATCTGCCAATCAGTGCTTTTAAACAAAACTATCGCTGCTTCATGTGTGGCTCTGGTAGAGTGATAACCAATGAGAGGACAGACGCAGTTTTTACGGTTTACTGTTGCAACGATGTGATGAGACGGTGATATGTTTTAAATAGAATGTCTCACTACTCAACGTACTTGCCGCCGCTGCGCGACTTGAAATAGTGAACAATTAGCGTGCCAAAGAAATAGTGCACTCATCAAATCGAGGTGATTCATAGTATTGTAGTGATTGACTGGATGCTCCGAGCAATGCGCGGTAACGAACTTGTGCTTCCAGCAGCGCAACGTGACTCTAAATACATACATTATCGGGAAAAATATTTAATTCAAAGTAACTATAGTCCATTCACAATTTAATAATAGCGTCGATATTGACTCTTAAATACACTCCAAATTTTCAATATGAAAATGTAAACGTCACCGGGAGTTTTGTGAATGGATTATAAACTATTGTTCCGAAATTCAAGAAAGAGCAATTATTATTTTCTGGAATTATACCTTAGTTTGTACTTTGACAATATAAGGGCCGATACTTTCATCACTGATTAACTTTAACCTTTAGTTTATTCCCATGCCTACAATTTACTGTAAAGACAATTGTTTCTATGGGAATACACCAAAGATTAAAGTTAATCGGTGATGAAACTACTAGTCTGTCGTTTCTTTGAATGGTGTTGTAGGAAAGCGATTATATTATTGACCTTTATTGTACACTTGCAGCCAAAAAAAATAGTCTTCGGTGTCATTCTTTGACGCAGTGACAAGTGTGAAATAGTTGTGATGGTCACAGCGAATGAGTTTACCATAAGAGTCAAATTCAAACGATTTTATTGTTTTTTATTCGAATACTTTTAAGCACGAATCTACAAGATTTGATTTGAACAATTTAAATTATTCAGTAAAATATGTATAGCAATATTAAAATTCAATCAAAAATTATCTGAAAAAAATAGAACGTATTCTATCTTCAAATAATCCAAAAAATTTCTCAATTTTCAGTGAAATATAGCAATATTTAAATTGAATCAAAAATTATCTGAAAAAATAGAACGTGTTCTATCTCCAAACAACCCAAAAAGTTTCTTGTTCTAAGCATTATTATAGGAATTGAACCAAATCAATACGCAAGTCTGTTTATTAAAAATAGCACATTTCTGAGCGAGTAAATTTATTAAAAATATGAGTATCTTTAAATTCATTTCAACATCGTGAGTATATTTTTAATCGGAATGTACGGATGGCGATCCAAGTGACTTCCCATCACAGATCGGGTATAAACACGTAAAATACCCGGACAAGGAATAAAAAATGATTTAATACAGATTTAAAGTAATAAGAAAGATAGGTCAATATATTCTATACCGAAGCCTGTCAGAATAAATTAGAAAGCTCCAAATTCAAATTAAGGAGACATTTATCACAAAACTACTTTTTGTCGTGATTTTTTTCATAGGCGCCAGAGACATTTTCTTAAAGGTCTAAAAAGAAAATCTGTTTGATATTGAATATTTCATTAAGGTCGATCGTCCATTGTTTTCGCATTTTGAGCCACCGTGCGCCGCGCGGTTACGTAACGCGCGAAGAGAAAATCGCCGACTCGCGTATAAATCAATCCGGCGGCGGCGGCGGGTTTTTCCTGGGGGCGAAAAGATCTAATCTCGCGGGTGACTGGGACGGAGGAAGTGAGAGATTCACGCCCGCGAGAAGCGCGGCCTCAATCTTCACCCTACTAAAACCGAATTAAAATTCAGCCCGAAAACAAGAGAAAAATAATGGAGAGAGAGATTGGGCTGGCTGGCGGTGGAGTTGTTAATCAATGGCTTTTTCCTTAGATGGAAATAGGTCGCACCAGTAGTTAACAGATAGATATTCCAAATATTTCGGACACGTGTACGGGTACAGTCCGTGTATCGGTATCACAATCACTGAGCACTATAATAGCCACGACGGGAGCTTTCAAATTTCGCGTCTTGTTTGTTTCTGCGGCGGCGGGCTGTATCGTTCAACACACGAAAGACGACCTCATACTGAGCAGAGTCGACGCTTACCGGGCCGTGCAGAGACGGGCGCATGCGTGCGGGCGCTAGCTCAGGTCACAGCCGCATGCAAATGTTAAATATTAGCGTACAGCTGTCACAACTTGTCACCTAAAAGCTATGCGGTCTCGTAATCGAAATTTACTCGCCAATCCCAGTTTGTTGCAATCAGCGTGCCGCCGGAGTTTTTCCGGCCCACCGAACGCCATCCGACGCGTTTGGGGCGAAACCAGTTTACAACTCGATCGCTTCCGCGTCAAAAAATACCGACAGCAACATTTGCAAATTATTTTCAGCCTTGCCTAACCTAACCATGTATCAAAAGTCTATATTTGCTAAAAAAAAAAAAAAAAAAACATTGATTCATTTGAGGCTAAATCGAGGGGGAGGACATCTCTTAAATAAGTGTACGAAGAGTTAAATATATATTTATAAATATAAATCTACTTAATTATTTCTGCAATTTAAAATACGTTAATTACGGTATAAATATTTATAAACACCTTAAATTAAATTAATTAACAGTAAATACTAGTAAATACGAATAAATACCATTCAAATAATAATAAATAATTTTAAGTTTTTGTTAAATACCATTAAGTTGAATTAAATACTAATAAATCCTTGCAATATGAATAACTGCAGTAATTTCAACGTTCCAAAATTTAATGATCCCGAAAAAATTAAAACTCTAGAAGGAATAGGAAAAAACACAGAAGAAATTAGAACTATAGAAGGAATAGAAAAACTCATATTCCAAAGATTTTTATAAAGAAGTACTTAGGGCCTTTTTTATCTAAAAGAAAAAGAAAAAACTAATTTATTCCACTTTAAAAATTTAATTTATTTTCCACACTTTTTTTGGTAAAAAATAGGATATTTGTCTGAAATGTTTTAATTTCTTGAATTAAAACTGACGTTTGATTAACTGTAACGACCAAATTTTAAAACTCTTGACTGTATATACGTAAAACAAACAAATTAATTAACTTTAGTCTAGTAAAATTAAACGCTAAATGAGTATTCCTCCTGTATTACACTTAATTCAGTTAATCACAGACATACATTTTCTTTGCACCACCTACTCCAATCTTATTGTTTTTCTATCACAAGATTTAGACATACTGAGAAAATTTGGATGATTAATTTACCTGATTCTGATGGATTCTTAAATTCGACGGATTTTTTTGAATGCAAGATTACCTGTAGTAACAAAATAGAACAAGGGGATGGTAATTCGTGCGTAATTTTAAAATTCCCAAGAAATGCAAATCACTGATATATTCTAGAAGCCAGAGAAAAATTCGATCGCTAGTAAATTGTGCTTCAATACAGAAACATTTTTTATGTAAGTGCAAAAGAAATAATTTATAAAGTATGGGTAAGTAGCTCTCTTCTTTTTGAGAATTTGGCGATACTGGATATACCAAAATTCTCATTATATATTATTACAGAATTTTATTAGTTTAAACTGTTACATCGAAATTAATGCTCACTGTTATTGTTTTATGCTTTACGTAGAGACAGCAATAGGGCTTATTTTTTAATTCAGCATTGTGTTGTGATGGATGCGGACAGTGCTGAAATGCTGACAGTGCTGATTGAATAGAAATCCACCTCTGGTAGACTATAATGGATTTATGTTATATGTATAGGAATTTAGTGATAGTTTAATGAAAAGTTTAATGAAAGAGTTGAACGCCATTCAACCTAAAAATATTATTGAGTCATCAAGTGAAGGTTCATCATCGGAAGAAGAATTAATAGTATTGTACAAATTAATCAAAAAAAAACATTTGTTCACATTTTTTTGCAATTCATAAAGAAAAAACCGTTTAAAAATAATACATTTTTATTAATGATGTTTGATGATACTGAAAGAATATTTACTTTCTTATTTTTTAATAACGGTACCTGCCAAATTTTAGCAAATTTCATCAATAAATAACAAAGACATTAGGGGTGAAAGTCTTGGCTGGGACACGTTGTATACACGGTGTCCCCGGATTGAGTTCGCGTTACGTATAATCAGAGCTGGGCAAATTACTTAACAATAATTCAAATAACAAGCTTCAATTACTTTGAAAAGTATTGGCAATTATCAATTATCTTTTTCTCTTCATATACAAAGTATTGGCAATTACCAATTAAAAAGAAAAGTATTTGAAGCTGCAGAGCAATTACTAATTGAATTACTTTAGAATATTTCAATTACTTTGACTGCTTGAATTATTATTTGAATTACTTGAATTATTTGAATTACTGAATTACTTTAGAGTATTTCAATTACTTAGACTAATTCAATTGCTTTAGAGTAATTGAATTACTCTAAAGTAATTGAATTACTTTGAATTATTATTTTTTTCAATATTGACGTTATTTAACCTTTCCGACCGGTTCTTCTGTTTTGATTTTCTGATAAATCAATGAATATGTTTTATTTTTTTTTCAATGTAATTGAAGTACTTAAAAGCAATTCAATTACTCAAAAGTAATTCAATTACTCAAAAGTGATTCAATTACTCAAAAGTATTTCAAATAGTGAAAATTAATTGAAATAACATAAAATTATTTCAAATACCAAGCATTTCAATAAAGTAATTGAAATAACAATTATCAGGACCAGATGTCAAAAGTATTTAAAATATTTTAATTCAATTAATGAAAACGCTTCAATTACTTTTTCAAGCATTTTAATTCAATTAATGCCCAGCTCTGCGTATAATGCAGCAAAAATTTTTGAATTCAGATTTCACGCTTTGCAGTTCAGTTCTGCTTGGCGCGAAATGAATTTGTGTCAAATTTGACATCGAAGGTCTTCAAGGTGGCGAAATTATTGCAAGAAATAAATCTGTGTGAGCAAAATGATTTTCCTTTTAAAGGGGGTTTACCAAAGTTCAACATCCTTGAAAAAAAAATAAAATTACGGATAATTACTAATTATCCTAAATTATTCCAGTAGATTTGTAAAACGTTAACGCCCTTTATCTATTGAATAAAAAAGAAAACAGTTAAGTTATGTTCTAATATAGGTGGAGCATTATTTGAATAGTCATATTTTATTTGTGTTTTGATCAATAAATAGATAACGCTAACGTCATAACTCTACTGAAATATTTATCAGTGATTTTCCGTAATTCTATTTTTCTTTCAAAAAACATTTTATCTTACTAAAATTGTCTCCTAAATTCAAAAGAAAAAACTTTTGCCTGCACAGATTTATTTCTTATTGCATTAATTCCACCTCGAACACATGGACGTCAAATTTGGCATAAATTCATTTCGCGCCAAGCACCACGGGACACTGTGTATGTATACAAAGATATATCTAAAACAATAAAAATGTATTTTTTCTTTTTTTATATCGTTACACTTTACTTTTTTTTAAGTTTTCGCATTAAACGGTACCTAAGAAAAGTTATTTTCAAAGGAATGCATTATATTAATTAACTGTTATAGTACTTATTTATTATTTTTAAACATTTAAAATATTTTTGAATACATTTAAATAAATGTAAATTAATATAATTCTTAAAATACAATCAAATAAATGCATAAATACTTCAAAATTATGTTAAATACTTAATAAATAGTTTTAAATATACTGAAATATTTTAAATATGACAAAATACTTTAAATAAAATAAAATATTCTAAATACAATTAAATCTTGTGTATTTATAAATAAGTGCACAAAATCCGAACGATGTCCTTCCCCTCGGGCTAAATGCATCGATAAGTAAAAGTATTTTATTCTTTTCATATGAAGTAAGATGGAAATACATATAATTAATTTCATAAGGACTCCTCGAAACATTTTTCTTTTCTACTCTGATACCACGACGAGAGTGAGAAAGAGAATCAAATATCAGAGTACATTAATAGAAAATACATACAATACAGTCAAAATTAATTCGAGGAGAGAAGAAACGGGGTGTTACTGTAGTGTGCGGTCTACCTGCGAATCTGAGATCTACCTATTGGAAAGTGCGTTCTACTCTCAAAATATATTTGAAAAACGTGCTAATCTCTAATTTGACCCTATTTGTTTGTGACGAAGTAATTAAAGGATTTGCCTCGGTATAAACGTTTTTCTATTAAAATTAGGGATATTAATTAATATTAGGAATATTGTTACTTTGTTCAAAAATTTTGGAAATTACTGATAGTATCGAGATTGGTCGATAGTTGGACATTACATTGGTTTCACCAGATTTGAAAAGGGGAGTCACTTTAGCCAATTTCCATCGATCTGGAAAAACAGCGGATCGGAGTGATAGATTAAATATGTGTTTCAGTGGACCTATTAGTAACTCAGAACATCCTTTATAAATATATGCTGGAATGTCATCGGCCCCAACAGACTTTTCTTTTCTTTAGCTTTTTTAGCTTCTTTAGCTTTTCTTTGTTTCTCAAAATTTTTAAAATAACTTTTGGTGCGAAATATTTTATGTTACGAATTAAAAATTTTAAGATTGTATAAATTTGATATTAGTCATAATGACCAATCATATCACAGTGATCACGGTCTACTCCATTAAGGTGAAAAGAATTATTACATTAGTTGAGCAAGTAAATGATAGTCAAGAAATAAGAACTTTGGGACATATTGCAAATCAGAATTAAATTTTCGGTGCTACTGTAATGTGCGGTCTACTTGCATGTTTCTACTGTAGTGTGCGGTCTACCTGTATGTTTCTAATGTAGTATGCGATCTACCTGCATGTTTCTAATACCTGGTGATTTTTTAATTTTTTTTATCAACCCTTGCTATGAAATTTAGATTAACTGAAAAATAAGTCATTGCACTGTTTTAGGTTATTTTACAGTCAAGCTAAGACATGCCGCCGAAATTTCATAGCAAATTGGTAAAAAAATTAAAAAATCCGTCAACATACTATGCGGTCTACCTGCATGTTTCTAATTGTTCTTCCCGAAACTTGCAAACGAAAACAAATTAATCCTTTAATTACGCCAAGTTGTAACAATATCCCTAATCTTAATTAATATCCCTAATTTTCATAGAAAAAGATTTATACCAAAACAAGTAAATCCTTTAATTACTTCGTCACAAACAAATAGGGTCAAATTTAGAGATTAGCATGTTTTTCAGATATTTTGAGAGTAGAACGCACTTTACAATAGGTAGATCTCAGATTCGCAGGTAGACCGCACACTACAGTAACACCAAATTTTCTTTATTTTAATTATGAAATTAAAGAAAACCTACTTCTTTTTAACAATTTTTACATCCTTTCAAAATATTGCGATGTTGTGTGATACTTTTACTCTGTTCCGAACGATCATGTCGTTGAAAAGACTTTATTTGGCCTCCTTCTATGTTAATCATTTTTAGATGAACAAATGTTTGTCTTAGCCCTACTGTATGAGCAGTCTCCTTCGATTTTCTTCCTAGCTACGCCTTCTACCCCTTTTATTCTCTTTCGGCGTACCGTCGCATTTCTTGTCTTTGTACTGAAGATCCGAAATTTTGTAACTAATATCTTACCTACACATGAAGCTAGTTTCACTCGAAATGGGGTTTACATTCATCCTTACGTTTTGTCCAGACGCTTGAATGGTGATGGTTACCTGGCATTTCTGGAAACTATTTCGTCTGAGTTATTTAAGTAAATTCCACTGCAGATTCGATTTAACATGTGGTAATGGACCAATTAAGTGACTTCCTCGGTCGCCTGACTTGAATCCATGTCACTTCTTTGTATGGGATCACATGAAACCAATGGTATATACTATTCCAATTGAAGAACTACGACGCCGAATTAACAATGCCTGATTGCAAATTCATTAAAATCAAGGAGTTTTTGACCATGTTCGGGTTTGTTGAATACGCGTTATTAACGGTGGCCAACCTTTTGAACAATTTCTTTAGTATTTAGTTTTCAAAAATAAAATACAGTAATCGTATATTACTTTTATTACAAATTAAATTGCCCCCAAACAGATTCTGTCATTTATTATTTGATCTTCTTCCAAATGATATTATTCATTCAATATTTTATAGAGTGTATATTGTGTAGAAGATTGGTATTGTTAGAAGGATTGAATTCATGAGAAGTAGCAAAGAGGTGATTAGCAAAATTAGAGTCGTTTTTGAGTTTTTTAAAGGATCTGATATGTATTATGTACTGAACCGTGTTCTTAAGTTTCGACCTGTTTGTCCTATATAGATGGAGTTACGAGAGTTACAGGAAAGAGAGTAAACACCACTCTGATCGAAAGGATCGATTTTATCTTTAGCGTGTGAGACTAAGGTTTTAAGATTATTCTTGTTAGAAAAAGAAATTGTTAGGTTTTTGTTTTTGGAAAAATATTGTTTAATTTTATGGGAAACTTGACCGAGATAAGGTATACTGAAGTAACGGGGTAGACGTTAAAGGTATTGTTAGATTAGGGTTATAAATGTTTTGGTTGATGAGTTTGTTCCTAATTCTGGAAAATAATTTTTGAATAGTGATGAGAGGCAAATGATTATTGTAAGCTATTTGTAAAATTGTATTGAGTTCGTTTCTGAAATCAGAAGGTGACATAGGGACAGAAAAGGATCTGTGGAATAAAGAATTGAAGCAAGCTAATTTATGTTGTATAGAATGATTAGAATTGAAAGGAATACAGGTGTCACTGTGAGTGGATTTCCTATAAATTTTAAAGGTTAAATGGTTATCTTTTTTGGTGATGGCCAGGTCTAAAAAATTGATGGAATTATTGGTTTCAATCTCGCACGTGAACTGATTTTAGGGTGCAATTGATTACATTTGTCAAGAAGGGAATCAATGAGTTCTGAAAGGCCATTGAAGATCATCAACTTGGCGTAATTAAAGGATTAATTAATTCCAAGTTTCGGGAAGAGCAATTAGAAATACGCAGGTAGACTGCATAGTATGTTGACGGATTTTTTAATTTTTCTGTCAAGTCTTGCTATGAAATTTGGGCGGCATGTCTTAGCTTATGGTTGTAAAATAACCTAAAACAGTACAATGACTTATTTTTCAGTTAATCTAAAATTCATAGCAAGAGTTGATAAAAAAAAATTAAAAATCACCCGGTATTAGAAACATGCAGATAGACCGCATACTACAGTAGCACCAGAAACGGTATCCTGTACATTGAAAGCTTTTGTTAGTTTCTGATGTTTCTTTAGGCTTCGGCTTATCGATCGTTGAATCTGAATTCATTCAATGATCCACATTTTGGGACAAACAAAAAAAAACACAGAAAAAAATTGTCCTACCGAATATAAATAAAACTAAGGAAAAAATTTATTTATCAGGAAACCGAATTGCAGAAAAATCTCGACGAGATTTAAACTTCTGCCTTTCATAAAGTTTGTAACAAAGGGAAAAAAATTATTATTGGTTTTTGCGAAAGAATGTTACTACAGTGGAACCTCCATAACTCTAATCTCAAGGGACCGGAAAATTACTTCGAGTTATAGAAATTTCGAGTTAAAGAAAGAGATTTCAATTATACACAATGTGCAGGGACATCAGTAAATTTCGGCTTACAGAGAGTTTCGAGTTGTGGAGGTTCGAGTTATGGAGGTGCGACTGTACGTGTAGTTCGTGCGCCAATCAAAATAAAAGACAACACAATTCCATCCCACCAGTCATTTAAAATACGACTGAAAACTCGAAAAGTAGAAAGTGTCAAAAATGAAAAATTGCGATAATTCAATAAATTATTAATCTTTTTCTTCTAGAATCGATGCACTCAGATAAAATTAAGTGTAATCAACAGCCTACAGTGTCTAAATACATACAATAATTTGCTAGAATTATGACCAAAGTCTATTTTCTTAGAATTTTTTTTATGTGACCTTAAACTTAAAATGCTGTTTTAAGTCCTTCAAAAACAAATATCTCGTTCCTTGATCTGTGTATACTCGTACTAAGACAAGTACCACTAACCTCTTTAGCTAGGACGCTTTTTACAAAAAATAGAATTTTCGTTTTTGTTATATTGCGTTTTTAACAAATAAAAATAAATTGTTTCCGTTTATTCTTTGCATAATAGAAAGATAAGTTGTAAATATGCTTTTTTTTATACAAAGAATGTTCTTTACAATATATTAAATGCATACTTGCTGCCGCTCTTTTGAAAAATATTGTAAATATTAAGCGATAATTCGTAAAATATTGTCAGCTGCGACGTGAACCTAACATCAAGCGAAAACAACGTTGATATTTTCTTGTTCATAGCAAAGTTAATTTTTATATAGGGTCTCTCAAATAGAGTGGCCTATTAAAAGTTATCGGGGAAGGGAATATAAAAAAATTCTGAAAATTAGTACACTGCCCTAACGGAAAGTGATCTTTCAGATTAAAATATTTTCACTCTTATATCACTTCCGGTTATACCGGAAGTCGCCGTTAACTTTCTTATTTTAAATGGATTGTTATACTTTTTATTGCAAATTCTGATTCTACACATTATTTTAAATAAAAAATTTTGAGGCTTCCCTATACCTAAATGTAACCGATTTTGAAATATCTTCAAATTTATTTAAAAAATTGTTTTGGTGACCTTTCATTTAAGACAATGTATTTATGCCAATTTCAAGTTTAAAGATTGAAGTGACATGTCGTTTAAAAGTATAATGTTCACACTTTCAAATCATATCCTAATTGTCCCTGAAAAATTCATAGGGTGGTCACAATATGGTATCAAAAGTCATTATGTTTAACTGCCCAAAACTCAATTTTCGTAAATGGAACAGCCTGTATATTTTTATATCATGAGATACAGAATCAAATTCTACATCGATTGGTATTAGCATTCCCTATACCTACATCTTTTAGTTTTCTTGTTATTAATGCTTGTTTATTTTATTCTGTTAATTAATGGAATGAATGCACTTATTCGAAGCAAGCTTTGAAAAAAGAAGCAGATATTGAACTGTTACTTTTTAAGAAATAAATAATTGCTAACCATAACATTATTTTGACGTACATCATAGAATAGCTTTCCCTTAGGGCGGTGTACTAATTTTCAGAATTTTTATATATTCCCTTCCTCGAAAACTTTTAATAGGCCACTCTATTTGGGAGACCCTGTATATTGCCGACAAAGTCGACTCAACAAGAAATATCAACGAACAAAAGGCTCAGTCAGAATTGAATTAGTGCAGAAAATTAGTGTAAATCGGTACTGCAGATTGGCAGTGCAAATGTTTGACAGATGTATTTTGATGTATCTATTCACAATCAACAGACGTTTTGCACTAAGTTGATTGTGAATAGATATATACATCAAAATACATTTGTCAAACATTTGCACGGCCACTTTGCAGTACCGATTTGCACTAATTTTCTGCACTAAGTCAATTCTGAACGATACTAAACTGATGATTTCGCTTGACGTTAATTTCACGGCTAACATTATTTTACGAATTATCACTCAAAATTTACAACATTTTTCAAGAGACCACAAGTATGCATATAATGGCCGTGTTTTAAAATCACTCGAACAAGCGTTCGAGCGTTTGATTAATACGTAATTTCCTACCTAATTGAGCACTTTATTAATGTAAGAAATCGCATGTTAAATAAATGCTCGAACGGCTGTTCGAGTAATTTTAAAACACGGCCAATATGCTCTAAATGTCATTTTTTGTACAAAAAGAGCATATATTTACATCTTGCCTTTCTATAATGCAAAAAATAAATGGAAACAATTTATTTCTATTTGTTAAAAAACGTAATGTAACAAAAACGTGTTTTTTATAGCGAAATTCAATTTTTTGTAAAAGGCGTCCGAACTAAAGTATATTGGTACTATTTGTCTCAGTAAACACAGATCAAAGAAAGAGGTGATGTTTGAAATATGTACTTAAAACAGCATTTTAATTTTAAAATCACATAAAATGAAATTCTAAAAACATTTTAGCAAAATATTGTATTTAGACGCTGTAGGTTGTTGATTACACTTAATTTTATTTGAGTGCATAGATTCTAGAAGAAAAAGATTAATAACTACTGAATTATCGCAATTTTTCAGTTTCGCGAATTTCAATTTTTCACATTTTCTGCCATATTTTAGATGGCTCGTTAGATGGAATTATGTTGTTTCTCATTTTAATTGAGGCACAAACCAGCTGTAGTAAAATTTTTTTATAGTCAATAATAAAAAATTTTCCCATTTGTTACGAACTTTATGAAAGTCATCGTATAATCTATCTACCATTTCTCTCTTCCGTTTGTTTTTTCTTAGTACGCCCACACCTGTATCCATTTGCATTTGCAGATACCATCATGTTTCTCAAAGTTTGCAGTTCGGAGTATATTCTTCGAATTGTTTGTTTAGTCTAACCACAGGGATTGATTGTTAAGCAGCAACGTAACGATACGTCCGGAACGTCATTGCGTCCAGGACGTCAAGCGTTCGTATAAACTCGCCAGAAGGTATGCGGAGTTTTTAAAATATTTTGTGGATCTTGTTTTATTTATTTTACCGTAAATAAATGAAAGATACTTTTTTTGCTGTGTCAAGTAAACTTATAAATGGCTGAGACTCGTACGAAACATAGTAAACACTTTATTATTAAATACCTTGAAAACAATATTATTTTATACATGTAAGTGCGAGTTATTTTATTGTGCCTGACGCGTATACAGAAATCGCCATAAAAGCTTTTCCTGCGTTACAAATTTGAAGAATTAATAAAAGAGGTTTCCGACGGCAGAATAAATTCGACTCTAGACGTAGCTATGTTTTTTATTGAAACGCTTGCAACGCCCACATTTTTATTCGACTTTAATTGAATGCAGTGGCGAGTTTATACGAACGGATGACATCCTGGACGTATCGTCAGGATGGTCCTTTACAGTTTCAACTCGATGCGCAAAATTACAAGTTTTGTTTTAATCTGATCGCTTTGTTCTAATTCAGACTCATACGTTTAAATTTTATGTTTGGAACATTTATTTTCTAATTTTGAAATAATAAATTTTTATACAGAATTCCGGTTTTTTACACCATCACACTTTCTTTAAATAAAGGGTCCCACAATTCTTAGTGCACCCAGACAACGGCATTTAAAGGTCCGGCCCTTTTTGAAACTATTTGAAATATGTCTTGTAGAAATTTGGTTCAGATCGAGTACAAAGTGTGATTCTTGCACAGGCCGATTAAAAAATACTGCACGGGTTGATCCAATTGACACTCTTGTTTAAAAAAAGTCTACGTTTAATTATTTCAAACAATTTGTCATTATAATGTTCTGTAAAAAAAAGTAGATATATTGTGCAAATCATTTCATGATTGGTTTTCAAGCAAATATTTAATTTGCCAGGAATATATTGAATATGTTGTTTTGCAACATTATACCTCTTTTCATTTTGAGTGAAAGTTGTCGTAACCATATTTGTTTTTATGATTTTGATGTATTGATTCATCATACATCAATTAGGGTAAGTGAGGTGAATGGCGGCCCCCTAAGGTTTTTAGAAATCGATAGTCAGAATTTTTTATTTTTCGTCTTGTTACCAAATCTATCTAATAAAAGAAGTCTGAGCTATTAATAAATTTAATGCATTTATTATAAAAATTTTCTGATGAAAAAACAAACAGTTCCGGTCGGTATTACGCGCTGGCCGGATGCCAACATTACTCAGCTTAAAATGTAAAAGTTGTCATGAAGAGGTTCTAATTCTCTTCACAATTCAACAAAGTATATATTTTTGAAAACAGAAAAAAAATCTCTCTTTAATGATGACATTGCCTACTACGATTTGCATTTAAAAAAATATGACTTTATGTTAAACCTCCAAAATTTAACTAAATATCAAGAAACCAACTACACTATTAAATTGTATTCGAAAAAGTGTCCTGAAAGTGTCCAAACAGTTTTTTAATATCTGTAAAAATAAATGGGATATGAGTGATTGACGAAAAGTCGAAAATGTAAATTTTTGCTAATAACTCGAAAACAAAAGAAGATTTTTGTTTACACTATTGACTTTATCTCTAAAACAGACATCGAGACTTGGCCACTAGTTTTTATCTATCTCTTATAGATACAGAGATGCCCATAAGAGACATCGAAATTGATCCATCCTGTACGTTATTGAAAAATAAACAAATTAATTTCTCAATAACGTAGCAATATGTATAAACAAGTAGGCTTACCGTGATCAGAATCTCTTGTTGGTAATTTATTTAGTGTGCTATAAATTTAGTTTGACATCTGGTGTTAATTAACTTTGCTGCTGCAATTCATTATGGTTTGATAGTATGTAATTCTATGCTCAAATGAAAACCCACGAAGAAAATAGATTAGCAGTGTGTTTAGCGTGTTTTGGAAAATCAAAGGGAATGACATTAGCATCAGACAATTAGAGACTATGAATAAACATTTCATCAACGGACATTCTAAATTATATGGCACTTGTACAATAGTTGTTGAAGAATATGACAAAGGCAACTTTAAAAGAAAAATCCAACAGGTCGACTATTCCAAATTGGATATTCTAAAAGTAAAAAAAGTCCCCCCCCCCGAGTCTAATTGAAATTAACAAAAATAAATCCACTAAACTGTGTACACATTCTTTAAGTGCAATTTCCAGGAGAAATTCCCGTCATTGCACGAAAGCCCAAAAATATTGAAATGCATTAACGATTGCTGCCTCCACAAAGTCTAGAGAATTCAGAATTATTCGGAAATAATAGAAAGTCAAAAAAAAAATACTATAGGAGGCGATAAAAAAGGATTTGAAAAAATTTAGTAATAACTATTATTGAATTACCTGACAGCATAGAAATTTTTTAAATTATTCCTCCTCCTCGGAATTACACTTGCTGCTAGGGGCAGTTAATCTAGTTTATAACGCAATGTTAAAAATAATTTCCAGATACAGTAGACCTCGGTTATAACGGCGTCGGTTATAGCGATCCACCGCTTATAACGAATTACATTTCAAGTCCCGTCATTTTTCTCTATATTTGTGGCATTATCGCTTATTACGAACTTCGGATATAACGAACCGATTTTGATGGTCCCTTGAGGTTCGCTATAACCGAGGTCTACTGTATTTGCAAGAAATGCAACAACAAGAACTGGCACCAGCAAACATTAGTGCAAGCAAATTTTCGTCGCCGTATGGACGCCAACCGAGGGCATTTCGCACACTTGCTGTAAACATCATGGCAAGTAATGATATGACTTGAAATAAAAATAATGATCGAAGTCCAAAGATCCCAGCAATATACGTGTCATTGGGCCTGATGAATAAAACGAAGCATATGCTTTTACTTCAAATTTTTCAATGAAAACTGCAAAAATTTGAAGAAAAATGAAATTCTAAATAATTCTGCCTGTAACGTAGTAAAAATTTTAATAAATAGAATCGTATAATGATTTGCATTCGAAATTTTTCCACGTATTTAAGCTTTAAAAAAAATTATAACAGAAGTAAAAGCATTTGCTTCGTTTTGTTCATTTGGCTCATTATGTTCAACAGGTCAGTTTTATTTTATCGTTTTACATCATTTCATAACTGTGTGCCAATGACGCATAGAATTTATAAGCAAACAGTGCCCTATTCCGTTCGTAATTTCTCCGAAAATTACTGAAGCAGATCTTTTTCATTTGCATTCATATGTATCATTGTATTAGCCCTGGCATTATGTTCCCTTATTTACGGGACAATCTGTGTAATTTTTAGCACTGATATTAGCTGCTTCCTTAATTAATAAATTGATTCTAATTTTATTTCACCGACCTGAATATTGTTAGTTTCATGTTACTTTTGGAAATTGAAGAACATGTTTTCGACGTCAAATTGTAAGTTGATTATAATTAGTTCGTAATATCTACCAATAAATAATATCAATATTTGAGATGCTTCATTATAGTATTTTATTATTTAAAAATTCGGATTTTTATAGGTACGTCGTGTTACAAAAGTGAAAGATGATACTACTGTAATAACGCCCAGGAATCAACAATGCACTTACAGTTAAAAAATAAAGTAATAAACTGTAAAATCATTTCAAAATGTAGAAGTAATGAAAATATAATAAAATTTATGTAATTAATATTAATATGTAATATGTTGCATTCTGTTACGGATAGCTACAAAATCGAGTTCAAAATAATCACTTTTAATTAAATTCAGTTAATTTAATAATTTGCGCTTACCGAATGCAATAAAATAATAGAGATACAAACTAAAATACTAAAAATACACTAGCATTAAAATTGTTAAGCTATACTATCACGCAAGTCGCGGTTTCAGTATACAGTATGAGCATAAATGATTGAGGACAAGTTGAATTATCTATCTAGTGATTTTTACTCCTTGTGTCTGGCCCTCCTGAAAATAAACTAATTTTTGTTCAGTGTCGTCCGTCGCATGTTTACGTTGTATTTATTGTTTTCCGAGTTATTATTTTGCTTTCATACGAATTTTTAAACGGATCTTTTCAGAGCCAACGTTTGCATACATATTGCAATTAGGTATTTGAAATGACTGTATTAATTCATAATTAATTACCAGACTATTTTGTAGCGAAAGGTCTAACGGTGTGCCAAAATGCCCTTTACGGAAGAGCAAGAGGCTTTCATTTTGAAAGCATACTTTCGAAGTGGAACCCGCAATGTTGAAGGTACTTGGAGGTATTCCACACGTTCCTGTATTGAACAGTTTAATGAAGAATTTCCTGATGTTCGCGTTCCATATAAGGTTTTGGTTCAACATAAGGAACGTATTGTTACTCGTTTTGAAACGAAGCATTGCCTATGTAAGGGCAAATCATCAGGACGACCAACAGTTTTAACTGAGGAAGTTGTTGATGACCTTCGTGGTCGTATGGATCAGAGCCCAAATAAATCGGTACGAAAACTTAGTGTACAAACAGGTATGGAATATTATTTGAATATTTAATGTGAATATAACTAAAAATCCTTAGGTTTGTCTTATGGTACTTGCCGGAATGCATTGAAGAAAAACTTAAAAATGCATCCATATAAAGTTACAACTGTACAACAATTATTGCCACTTGACTACCAAAAACGGGTGCAATATTGTGAATGGTTCAATAATACTCTAAATAATGATTTATTAGATCTGACATTTTTCACTGATGAAGCATGGTTTCATTTGTCGGGGTATGTAAACAGTCAGATTTACCGAACATGGGCTACTGAAAATCCACACATTTGTTGAAACACGTTTGCATCCGATAAAAATAGGAGTGTGGACTGCAATTTCAAGACGTCGTATAATTGGTCCAATTTTTTTTCATGATACCATCAATGCAGAAATACACAAATGCACAAATACTGGACATATTCATCAATGAATTGCATGATGATGAACTTCAATACGGGTTCTTCCAGCAAGACGGTGCACCTGCACATACTGCCCGACAAACTCTTCAACACTTGGAAGAATTTTATGATGACAGAGTAGTTAGTGTAGGACGGTGGCCACCACGTTCTCCAGATTTAACTCCACTGGATTACTTTTATTTTGGGTATTTGAAAAATAAAATTTTTGCAAATCGTCCTCATCATTTAAACGAATTACAAGCTGCAATTATACAAGAAACAAGAAACAGAAATATTAATACATTGAACGTGCTATTTGAAAATATGAAGCGTCAAGTAAATTTGTGTCTAGAAAATAATGGTGGACACTTTGAGCATCTCTTATAATAAAGTAGAGACCCAGTTATCCGAGTTCCATATTAACTAATAGTAATAGAGTAGAGTATTGTTTTTTGTAGTCCGACCTGCACTGAGCGTAAATAAAAATAATTTTTGTGTGGTATATTTTTCTGACGTTAAATACATCCAAATCTACCTACTTAAAAGAGAATCCGAGATGTAACTTATTTTTTGCTTGGAAACCATAGATAAAATGTCCACGATGAATTTTTCTGTAAAGGTTATGTCATGAAGTAACATTCCGACTACATACATACATTTGTGAGTGCACGCCTATGCATTTGACCAACTTAAGAAAAATATTGAAAGGCGGGAAATTCAACTTGTCCTCAATCATTTATGCTCATACTGTACAGTGCTTGTTGATGCTTCAAATGACATATAGTATTATCGGATTGCTTCATTTTCAAATGATTCTCGCGAAGTTTCCAGAATGTTCACGGCCATTGTGAACAGGCATACGGGTGGTCTATTGACCAGGATATATCAAAATCTTTTTAACGAAAATATGTAATACTCATCTAAAATATAAAAAATAAAAATTTATCAAAGATTTTACTTATAATTAATAGTTTATTATAAATTATCCATGGTAAAAAATTTAATAACCCAGGATCATAACACCTCACTCACTTTCTCACTTCTTTGAGAACAACAAGGATACAATAAAATCGATTAATCTTGGTACATCCGATTAAAGGCGGTTTTATATAAAAGTCCTTACTCAAGCGAAAAATACATTTTTTTTAACGAAATCATTTAATAAACTCAAGAGACCTGAGCCACTTTTTTATCTTCGCTGACTTAGCAAAGGTCAAGTGTTTCAGCTCGCAAGAAGTTTATTGCGAAAACTTCCCGTTGCAGCCTCTCATCGATCCCATCACATATTAACTGCATATCGCCATATTTAATATGACATTGCTTTTCCGCCATTTAAATGCATTTCCCGACGTCTAACCACACGTAAGAAGCGCATTATTGAAAACTTTGTAATCTAAATTTGAAGTTAAAAAAGTAATAATGATCCCTTGATTTCTGAATTATCTATTGCTTCCAGAATGGTGTTACAAGTTTTTCAAAATAATTTCACATACATATACAGGGTGTAGTATGTTATTTGTTTACAAAGTATGGAATATCATGATGTAATTATTATCGATTATCTAATGAAATAGATGGACGAAGATTTCGTTATCGAATTGTGTTGCGGGCGACACTGACCCAGTGACCGTGACATTTGCGGAATTTATCGTTTACGATGTGTTTATAAAAACCGCAGACGCACTGACGAACGAGCAGAGGTTTTCGAACAAAATGCGATGCGCCCTTGTGTGATAGGTCAGTTTTTTATTTTTGAGCAAGACCATTGATATTTGCAAATTCCTTATGTGATGAACAACTTACAGTTTTAATAAGTGAATAACTTAATCATGAAAAAGTTGCCGTACAATATGTAATGTATGTGGAAGGGCCTTATTAATAAAACTTGTCATCAAATAAGAATGATAATAATCAAATCATGTCTGTCGACTCGACATATCTGTTGGCTTTGCTTCACGAACGCCTCTTTCTGACACGGCATTAACTTAAAAAAAATGCTCGATTTTTGCTGACTTGCTAAAGTGGAACGAATTGATTATTAAATACCCGCCCGCAAAAAAAGATTAATAATGATAATAATAAGCGGTCGTAGGTTGTAATTAATTACTTGGCATTCTAATGCGACTATGATTAGATTAAAGCAAATGCGAACAAGAAACGATATTTCGACACGTATCCGAGCGATCGACGTCAAAATGCGGGTCAGTACGTACATACAACAACACATAGGAACGAACGTGTCATTGCGTAAAGCACGCAGGCCGAAAAAATAACACGGCGAGATTAAATCACTTTCACCGCGGATTCGTTGCGAAATGGCACGTTTAACGGGCGAACAAATTGATTTGTTAGATTAACTTTCAATTACGAGGTATTTTTAGTACCCACGCCGAAATGTTCCGCCAAATGTTGACGGTTCTCATGGTGGAAACAATGGAAATTGTTTGTTTTTGAAGGGGAAAGGACCAACAGTAATACAAAATATTTACAAATCCAATCTTTTTAATTTAAGAAAGTTTACGCATTCTCAATATATCCGTAAAACACGAGCATGATTGTTTATTTTGTCTTATGGTTTGGTAATATGATACGGGGATACGTGTTAGGCAGATGGATGTAGAAGGCAGTCTCCGGGTGAGCTTTGAGTGATAAACGTGTTGGTAAGACACGCAAATTAGGCAGGCGGGCTCGCGAGTGTTAAAGAATTGCAATGACATGTGATGAAGGAGTTTGTGCAAGAATTGAGGCTTGCTGATGATAGATGATACTTTGAGATAGAGTAAGGTGCAAATCTCGCGGTGTCCGCTGATGGCTCGGATAAATAGTAAGCGATTGGGCAATTAGTCTCACATCCTTCTTTTTGAAGACTTTGGAGAGACTATGCGACAGGCTCATGAGAGAGGAAGTTATAGTCAACAAACCTCTACACTACAACCAACATGCCTACTTAGCAGGCAAATCTACAGAATCCGCCCTACATTCTGTAACCGGGCGGATAGAAAAAGCCATAAACAACAAAATGTTCACCTTAGGAGTTTTCATAGACATAGAAGGTGCGTTTGACAAAACCACCTTCAACAGTGTCGAACAAGCACTACGTGAACATGAAGTAAACCACATTCTTAGAGAATGGATTCTACAGCTCTTGAAATGTAGAGCTGTACATATTACTGTTGGAAACGTGTCTCTTAGGGGAACGGTAAGCAGAGGCTGTCCTCAGGGTGGCGTCTTATCACCCCTACTATGGAACATAGTAGTGGACAGCCTCCTCCGTCAACTTAATGGAGCAGGCTTCTACACAGTAGGATATGCAGATGATATAACTATCCTGCTTAATGGGAAATATGAACAAGTGTTGTGCAACCTAATGCAAACAGCACTCAAATTGACTGAAAACTGGTGCGCAGAACACTCTTTGACAATTAATCCCTCAAAGACGGAAATGATTCTGTTCACAAAAAAGAGAAAAGTCGAGATCCGTAGAGTCCCTAAACTTTTCCAAACGGAACTAACCTTTTCAGATGAAGTCAAATATCTGGGAGTCATTTTTGACCGGAAACTGAATTGGGGTAAACGTGTTAATGTAAAAGTGGCAAAAGCGTGTGTCGCCTTTTGGCAGTGTCGCCGTGCGATGGGCGGACTTTGGGGACCATCACTAAAAGCCGCCCTATGGCTGTACACTGCCGTTATAAGGCCCATGCTCTGCTACGGAGCGCTGGTCTGGTGGCCCAGAACCAGACTATCGACAACAGCATCGGAGCTTTCGCACGTACAAAGACTTGCATGTCTGAATGCTACCGGCGCGTTGAAATCCACCACTACCGCCGCCTTAGAGGCCATCCTTGGTCTCCCTCCACTGGATATATATGTGGAGGAGATGGCACTGGGATCAGCCCTGAGGCTGCGGGCAAAAAAGGTGTGGAATAATAATAACAAAAGTATTGGAGGTAGGCACCACCTCATTCTGAAGGAGGCTCTACAAGAGACTCCTCTTTTTGGGGCGACAGTTGACTCTCTCCCACCTACATATATATTCAGGAAGCACTTCAGCGTTCTCTTGAATACTGACGATGCACCCAAACCCGATATATCCATCTTCACTGATGGATCTAAGACCTTAAAAGGAACAGGCGCAGGAATTTTCTCCGATGACCTAGACCTTCATATAAGCATAGCACTCGGCCAACTGACAACTGTTTTTCAAGCAGAACTAGTTGCCATCACAGAAGGTGCAAGAGCAATTCTGGATCGAGACATTCAGAACAAAATCATTAGAATAGCTAGCGACAGCAGAGCGGCATTATTGGCTCTTAACAGCTACAAAATATCCTTAGGGATAACATTCCAATGCCACAGCACATTAGAACAAGTGGCAAAACATAACACCCTGCAACTCACTTGGGTTAAAGGACACTCTGGAACATTTGGCAATGAGCAGGCAGATGAACTAGCTAGACAGGGAGCCGGGCAACCCTTTTGGGGCCCCGAACCGGCCATAACGCCGTCATCAAGTCTGTTCAATGCCTTACTGAAACAGAGATCTCAGAATCGACATACCGATAGATGGGCAAAGCTAAACAAGTGTCGCCAAGCGAAAGAGGCTATAACGGCCCCATCGCTTAAACTGACACGATTCTGTATGCAACTACTCAGGAAAAGACTACGTTTATTCGTAGGAATACTCTCGGGCCACTGCAAATTGAACAAGCATATGCATCGCATAGGACTAACAGACAGCCCAATCTGTAGAGGTTGTAATCTAGAGGAAGAAACGGTTGAACATATCCTTTGTGATTGCCGAGCACTTGCCTCAATCAGCTGTTCCATGTTAGGGGATTTCTGGCCTGACATGGCTGGAATTCGCAGTGCCCCTCCGTCAAGCGTTCTCGGCTTCATCGAAGGAGTGGGATGGCTCGAGGAACGCTGACAGTTAAACACTGCTGAACACGGGGGTGGTACAATGGGCCCAAATTGCGGCCTAAGTGCATGTGGATTCTCATTCACCCCCCACACCAAATCCAGAATCCAGAAGCGATTGGGCACTCTATCATGTGGGTGATCTCGCTGTATTCGCCGGTTAGCCGGCTTAAAAGTAGGGGATTACCTCACCTGCACACGGCATTGTACCGGCTGCAGAGGAGATGAGTAGTAAATGCCGGAGACACGGCTAGCTGTATGCCTGACCTGACAATGCAATTCATTGTGCTTTCTCAGAACGGTCATGACTTGGTATTCACTGGGCTCGGGCCAGTGCGGCTAACACTGTAGGAAACGGTGCTGAGAACGTACGCTCAGAAGGCAAGGTATGCTAATATCCACCTGTGGCTTGTCTTTATGCATGCGAAGTACAAAGATGGACATTTGAGGACACCATCTCCGTGAGTTCGCGTCCCAGCATGGAGCTTCCGTATCTAGATTCGCTGCTAGAGTGGGCGGGGTCGGGAGAAGGCCCCGGTGAATAATAAGTTCTATAGTCTTGAGTAGATACTCGTAAATGGTTATTTGTAGTTTTGTATGACATCCTCATCGAATCGGAAAGCGAAGCCCAGATGTTAAGACGTTTACCCTCAGTTCCACAGTGGTCGAGAAAGAGAGAAAGAAAGATCTAACCGAAGGGTGAGTGAATGTTTTTTTGTAACTCTTTCCTCTGACATTGTCGAGAATGTTTAACAAAAAAAACTATCCTATACTATAGAATTAATCTTCAAATGCATTTTTATGTTAATTTTAAAGAGGTGGCCCAGAAAAGAAGTTGCTACCCCCACAAATCCAAAGTTTATAATAAGTTTCAACGATACCGTTCGATCTCCACCTATCTACCAGTGTGTTCGTTCACAGAAGAGGATGTAACTCACGGGGAAGTGCCCTACGATGTTCGGCAGCTACAGAAAGGAATCCTCAACTGCGAACACGATGTCACGGAAGACAGGAACTCGAGATTCGTGGTTTCTTGGCCAAACCCCGCAGAACTTGACCGAATGTGGAATTACTCGGCCCCGTATAATTTGGATAAAACTGGGAGAAATCACATCGCCCCACAGTATTCGCTATGGAAAGAAATAAATAAAAATAGAACAAGTACGGACTCTGAAACATTGAGTAAACATCTCCGGTCGATCACTTACCCCCCATTGAAGCCTTTCAATGAGCCGATATAAAATGCGACGTTCACGAAACGATTGCAAAATCCGCAAGGAAATGCAAAGAAAAGTACTTCCAAATCCTTCCAAACGCAAGACAAATCTCTCTGCAAAGAAGGAGGCCACAAAAACTACTCAAAATGCAGCAAAAATTGACGAAACCTAAGGGTCGCGTCTGTGAACGTGGCAAGTCCAAATCGAAGTATGCGAATAATAGCTTTTTGTATGCCCAGCGAGGAACAAACCGGAAATCGATATCACGTGATCGTCTCCGGAGAAAACGAAGTGTCTGCTCAAACTTCTACCGCGAAATGAGACCTTATCGTATCAACAAGTAATAATAATACGTCGAGTACATCAAAACGAAAAAACGAAAAGATTAAATCTCCGAAGAAAGTCGAAAACAAAATCCAGAAGAGAAACATTAGAACCAAAATTTGCCTGAAACGGTGGAACGTCCAACGTACGAGCCATTTAACGTCACACATAACCTCAAACATTCAGGACTCGGCATTAATAAATAAATTCGTAACAAAATCTTACTTTGAAAACTTTAGGCGCTGTACGTGACTGTGAATAAACAATGACCACTGAAGCGGTCGAGGATTTGTTTTTGTAAACAAAAAGGGGTTACGCTTGTTTAATTGTAAATACCAAACATGTGTTCAGATGCTCAGAACTTTACAGCAGTATAATTATTGCTACCGGATAGGATTCTGTCCTGCGCCGCGGTCGTTTTCAGAAGAATGAAACCCCCGCGCGAGTCATAAAAATTTGTAATGTTAGGCCACGCTCAAATGACACTCCTGGTTCTCTGCCATCATAAACAAGTCAGCTTGATATTTTAGCTTTGTGTTGGTTCAGATTTTTGTACGAATTGGTCACACTAAATTTTAGAACATGTCAGTTATAGAAAAGGGATTAATTACATTGCAAGTGGAGATAGTTCGCTTTGTTTGGTTCATGTTTAAAGCAAGTACCGGTTACATTAAAATGTCAAGTAGACACTTGTAAGTTTGAGTGATAGAGAGGATCAGGAGAGTCTTAAATTGCGAATAGACCACCGCCGATCCTTGTCTGACAAGCTAATTGGAATTTTCTTAATTTATGGGTATGGGGACAGGAAATATCCAGTAGGCGTGATTTTGGGCTAGAACAGCGATTATTGGTCCGGGTTTGTTTCAAAATTTGCTTGCGGAGTCCGACGGAGGAGATTAATTGTTTAGTTGGATAAAAAGAAGCGCCGGAAACAAATAGAAGGGTTTCAATCTCTCGAGCGAACGGTTGAATACTTTAATTTTGACTTAGCGAATTTCTTTTAGTGCTTGCAGTTATTCTCTCATTTTTCTCATATTTCTAGCTAAATCATTTTATTTCGGTACTATTAAAATCCAGTGTGTTAAGAGAAAAGGCAATTAAACAAACAAACCACGAATACGTACTAATTCGCGCCGAGGGTGTACCTAAACATACTTGGTGGTATAAATTGGTTAAGAATTATTTTAATTTGCATTAATCAGTGGCTAAAGAATCTGTAAAGTTCGTATTCGTATTGCCTTTGGATAAATTTTTGTTAAAATAGTTTTTTTTTGCATTTGAGTCGAGCTTAAACCTCAACAAGTTGCATCCACATTAGTAAAATTTGTTGGTCATTTGTTGCATAAATTATTAGGCCAGTCCTGTAATTTAATCAACCAGAGCCAATTAACTGTCGCCAGTTTGAATCACTGGTCTAAGTCAACTTATATCTGCCGCCGAAACCCAGTGGGCCAGCACAATCTAACCTCAGAAATCGAGGCCAATTTCTTGCTCGTTACGAATTTCGTGAAATTACGAAGCCGAACAATTTGAACCACCTACTCATAGCCATCTTCTTAACTGAGTTTCTCTCA
The DNA here is from genome assembly GCA_958336345.1 of Dorcus parallelipipedus. Lineage (NCBI taxonomy): Eukaryota > Metazoa > Arthropoda > Insecta > Coleoptera > Lucanidae > Dorcus > Dorcus parallelipipedus. Next base: position 44,266,192 of record OY284478.1, read on the forward strand.
CACCCTGTGTGTGGACCGAAGTGTGGTCTTTGCCGAGAGATTTGCAGGTTAATTAGAAGCCATTTGCCTAGAGACTGAAAGTGTCATAACCGCAAAAGAGTACGATCTGAAGTGGCAAACACTAGTACCAAGACCAATCCAAGTTGAACTTAAATTAATTGAGGAACATTGAGTTTTCCATAACTATTTGCATGTGCACCACCAGCTGTGTGATTGAAGTCAGTTCGGTCACTACGATATTCGAAAATGAAATCCGTTAAGCGAATTCTACTGTACTTCCTGATAACCGTAATTTTGTTTTCTTTATATTGGTTTAAAACGTAAGGGTTTTTACGCTCATTATATCACGTCCCGCAATGTCTGGTACAAGGAATTTTTACCTTTTTTTTGTTTCTCAATAAATAATTAATTAAATCTAACTTCTGCATTTTATTTAAACGAATTTAGTTCCTTAATCTCTCAAGTTTATTCACCGACGCACCAAAAGAATTGAGTTACAACAACGTAAGGCCAGGTGTTGCATTGACGATCTAATAGATATAAATATTATAAAGTTACTGCGGGTTCCGCAAGGGTCGCATCAAAACGGAGGCCAGATAGAGTAGGTCAGTAGGATATTTCCTTTAGCGCCGGCAGTAAATCCCAGGTAGCCCTGTAGCCGAGTGTCTAGACGGATAAGGTAAGATAATTGAAGTAATGAAACCTTTTGGTGACCTTTTTGGAAGTTCTCCGCAAGTAAACCTTTTCAGTTCAGTTTTCAGTCCAGTTAATTAATTTGGCAATAAGTTTAATTTGTTTTGTTTAGACAGTTTATTGGTTATTTAGTTGTTCATAAAAGTCAATAAACAAGGTGGCACGTCGGCGTGTTACACCACCTATGACACGAATAGGAGTGAGATAATCGCGCTAGAGGTTGGAAACAAAAGTTGCAGCCGAAATATCGTAGAGGTTAAAAGGGGGCACATTTAGCAGCCACGAGGTGCTATGTGGTTAACAAAAAGCTTTCATACGATGCTGTCGAACGACGGCGAAACGTTGAGTGTTTTGTGCGCTCTTTAGTGTCCGGTTAAAAGATTTTGTGTTAGAAAAAGGTTTGCTATTATACTAGCCCTAGAATACGCAAACGGAAACATTTGAGTCGACACACACAGTCAAAAACGTTAGCACAGATTTAAAACCTAACAAAATGTAAAAAATAACCTTATGACATTCGAAAGACTATAATTAAATTTTACTTAATAAGCGTTCCATGTTTTAGAAATGAATGCCTTTGATTTTACACTTCGTATTTACTTTTGGACGTCTTTGGTTTATCTTAGTGGTTGCTTCTTTCAACTTTTCGCGAAAGTCACATTTAGACTAAGTATTTCTGAATTGTCTTTTGGTTAGACCCCAATAGCACTCGTTAGATAGGAGCTCAGGATAGTTAAACGGATTGGAGTTCTTCGACACAACATTGACTGATGACGTGGTTGACATGAAACTCCTGCGCTCCGGTGACATGCGGCTAAATTTGTCCAAAAGGAAAAGAAGCAACGTTAGGTTTTATAAAAGGCAACAATCACTTTTTTATTAAACATTCTTCTACATAAATACATTTTCCCGTTAATGAAGCCAGTGGTAATAAAAGGATTACATTTTATTTGCTAGCCCTTTTAGTCTTAAATTATGTGGCAACATTTCCTCTACGTGATGTAAAGTAAAATAGTTTCCTTGGGATTTGGTTGAAATCACTTACTCAGTAGGTTTCATCAAGGAGGTTAAATATTATAAAATGGAGTCCGCATCTCAACAGAAAAGACTGTAGTGTTGTGAAGTCATATAAGACCGGGTGGGGACTGGATTTGTTATTGTGTAAATATTTACTTACATATGGAAAGAAAGGTTGGGATTATTTTTGTTTACTTTGTTGCACACACAACATCGTCTAACCATTGTATGTAGTTTGAAATTAAAGTCGTCACTATTAATTAAAATAAAACACAGGAATCATAAACTACTGATAATAAGATAATAATTCATACACTCCAAACAAGACCCCAAACAAACCACTCTTACATTGTTGCCAATTTGAAGGCCGTTACTGCATTATTGTAAGATGCATACTAATTGTTTTTAAAAACATAATTTGTTCGTCAAATGTAGTAGAACTTCTTAAAAACAACATACCCGGCGTGTTATTTATGTCACAATTGATTGACAATTAACATTAGTATGACCTTATCCAAGACACGTTTTTATTTTATTTTGAACACTGTTTATTATTATTGATAATTTTATTAAACAGAAAAAAAGCTTTCAAAATTTAGTAGATTAATTGTTTATATCATAGTTAACCAGTTTTGATAAAGAGAACAATCAAATTCGCGAAACGTCAAGTAGATACTTTCTTTAAATTTTAGCTGATACGAATTAATAGTAATGATGACACCATCTAATCTGAAATATCTACTCGTTTATTTGTATATGCAGGAAAGCAATAAATCTTAGATTAGTTCTAAAAATAAAATAAATATAAAAACTAAAAACTCCGCTAATTTATGAGTCGTTTTTGTTAGGAACCTTGTACGGAATTTCAGACGTATTTGTGAAAAATAAATGTGTAAATTCGACACATCTTCGAAACCTATTGTAAATAAGACGCTGTTGTGTTTCACCGAAAGTCTCAGAGTAAAACGAAAGTATAGTATAAAGTTGGGAGTTTTTTTTTTAATATTAGTACTAATTATAATTGTTTACTAAGTACACCATATAAGGTTAATCCTATCGCCACAGGCCAGAGACACTTTAACACGTATCTAAATGTAGGTTAAACTTATTAGGAATTGTCTTGTTCCAGTAAAGAGGCAGGGGAGCAACCCCACAAAGTTATTGCAAAGGTGCCCCATTCACGTAACGATTGTGAAGCAATATAGCTGCACGATTTAATTACTTTCGATTGAATTCCCCTAATATCGTCTCGTTAGCAAGTAATAATTAAAGCACGGATTAGGTGCACTTTTAGGTCATGAGATGAATTGGGCGTACGCATTATGGAGTGATGACTCATGACTTAAAAACGCACCTAAATCCGTGCTTTAGTAATAATAATTAGAATATATTCTTCGGAGCAACATTACTTGGAAAATAAATTCAACTATAGGATGAACAAAGAACAAACAACACAAGTGATAGCCATGATTAATAATAATACTAATAACAGTAACTAAATTTAGTAAATTCAAAATGGCTGAGAGATACTAATAAATAATAGAACTTTGATTTTTTCCTTTATACATTCAATTATAATATGAAAAGGGTACATACCGAAGAATAAATCGTGTTGTTTGTTTTTCCAAACTGATGTAGCACCCGTGAACTAATTGGTCATGCAACAACCAATAGAGTCGGCGTAATAAAAAGTGTGAAAAAAGATAATATAGTTTTTAGCAGGTTCGTAACAAAATTTACACGCAACCAGTCCAGATGTCATGGACAAACACGCCATCCGCCATCATCGTACGGTCAATAAAATACGTGTTTGCTTTTTATTTGTCCTGACAAACTCCGTACGGCCACGTAAAGCATTTTCACTCGGTCAGCATCCACCGAGCGAACAAATCGTATTATAAAATATTGAATGGCGGCTAATTTGCGGCGATAAAATCGCTGGAATGGATTTCGCGTGACCTGCGTGCTTGAGTCGCCAAATGCGGACGAGCGGCGGCAATTTTCGTTTTTCCTCTCTCTAAATGAGAAATAATAACAGCCCGACTTATTACACTTTATACGAGTGCCTTGTAATTTGTTTGGCATTGATTATGCAACGCAGATATGATGTCCGGAGAACCATGCAATTACCTCGACATTCGAACGCAATCGACCTCATTCGCTCTCACGATATTAAATCCTTTGGGTTCTTCCTGGTAAGCGACCATCGAGCCGTATCTAACGATTTCTGTTTAAATTTCGTTATCTTTACAATATACCGGCGCGGCGGTCTCTTGCAGCTTGAACAAATCAATATCCAGCATGTGAACCATGACGGTTCAAAAGTTTATACAAGAGCAATAACTTTTGGTTTATATAAGATTAATGCCACAGGAAGTAAGTGAGTTCACAGCTATACCTTGTACTAAAATTCAAAATCTAAGAATAATTTAAAAACTATCTTGTATGCAGGCACATACGAATCTAGTTCGAATAGAGCTACGTTTGATTGAGATCTGTTACAGTTCAATTTTTATTCATCAAATTTTCTCTTTAGTTTTGTACTCTAGGATTTATCATTCTTTACTTCTGTTAAGCTGTCTCTGGTAACTAGCCATTTTTCCAGCTTGCTGTTCTTTGGCGTCCATATTGAGCAGATCACGAACACGCTTTGCAAACGACGGTCGCCGTCACCGTCGCGGTCGAATATTTTTACGCTTTTGGTGGTGACGCTTTGAATTAAGGCAGCTCTGTATTAATGGGGTTTGTTACTGTTGAAAAATTCATTTAACTTATTCATAACATTTGCCGATCGCCCTGTATTTGCGTGGGAAATCAAACGGCCAGGCTTGGCCTACGTGACTTTTGCCATATTTCTCAATATTAGGCCACCAAACCTTACGTTGTCATTTAGTCCTACAGTATCTCTCCATTTCACTCTGTCGCCCGGCCAAACATGGTTTCGTGCCGTAACGACCCCCGCTCAGTGTATAGTTGGGGAGAACGCGGCGTTCCACGTCGCATTCAGTTTGCCTCTAGATCTCTTAGCGTACGTATCGTTTATTTGTGACTACGATCTTGTGCTCCCTTTCACGTGAATCTGTGAAGGAAGTCGGAAACGGAATTGTTAGGGTTTTAGTAGTTTGAAATCATGTTATCGACTTAAAATAAAAGACAGTCTGATGTATGTTTTTAAAATAAACAGACAGAGTTTTTTACAATGCAAAACTAGTATTACTCTTTCAACGAATTCGAAGGCATTCACTGTGTAAGCGAATACATCAGGACTCAACAACTGGCGCTGCGACTATCGAACTATTAAAATGGTTAGTTTAGATCAGCTTACAAATTTGGTAGCTCAGCTTGCACAACAGCAACAAGTTCTCACTGCAACAATCAATACGTTACTTCCTGCTACTGTATCGTCTGTTCCAACAGTATCAGACATATACAGTCAACTTCTTGGTCGTATAGAAAAATACGAATTTGAGCCTGACGGAAAAATTGTCGAATTTAGTAAGTGGTTTTCTCGTCACAAATATGTTTTGGAAGAAGAGGCAATCAAATTGCCAGACAAACTGAAAACCCGACTTCTTTTGGACCGATTAGGGCAATATGAATACAATGAGTTAGCTAATATTGTCGCTCTAGAGAATCCAGAAGAAAAACAGCAAGTAGAGTTAGTAGCCGTACTAAATGAACGTTTTCGAGAACGAAAATCTTTAATACGTCGCCGTGCGGAAATTCTGTGTTATCGTTTTGATGAAACAGTTTCGTTCAGCGAAATGTCAACTTTGATTAACCGTCATGCAGCTAATTTTGAATTGTCAACTCTCAATGACGATCAATTGCGAATTTTACTCTTGATTTTAAGTTTGAGTTTTTCTCACACAACTAGTCATGAACGGATTAAAAAGCACGCACTTCGATGGCTAGAAAAAAATCCCAACGGAAAATTTTCGTCTCTTGTGACTGAAATTGAAGCTGAACTTGCTGTGGAAAGCGATCTAAAGGAACTCAAAAATGCCAGTAAGGATGAGACACAGGTTCAAGCTGTTAGTTCTAAAGCTAATTTGAAGAGTAAGAATCAATCAAAATTTCGTCCGATAAAAATTCAAGAAAGAAAGAAATTTGCGGCACCTTTGGATTGCAAGTGTTCAGGTTGTGGTGATTCACACAAACGCAGTGACTGTCCATTCAAAAATGCAGAATGTTATAAGTGTCATAAAAAAGGACATTTGTCAAAAGTTTGTCGCTCTAACAAGAAATTATTAACTAGAAATAATCAGTTAATCGTAGCAAGTATTTCGTCTGTTCGTCATCGACGTATTATTCTTCCTGTCCTGATGAATAAGAAGATAGTACAGATGCAACATGACACAGGTTCTGATGTTACCATCATAGGTAAAGATGAATGGATTCGCATGGGAAGTCCTGAGTTACAACAATCACGAAGCATTAAGCATGCTGGAGGACAACCATTAAACATTCTTGGACAATTTAATTGTCAAATCAGTATTTTCGAAAAGAAAAGTGTTTTGAATGTCTTCGTAGCAAAGAGGAACGGAATTAATTTGCTTGGTTTGGATGCCATCGATGTACTAGATTTATGGAATCATTCGCTGAAGCAATTTAGAAATCTTTCATCAAGTGCTACAATCAACGTACTTTCAATGAAGGATACCCTCTCAAATCGATTTCCTCATTTATTCAAATCTGAGTTGGGACTCTGTAATTTATTTGAGGCCAAATTTCACCTCAAATCTGGAGCTAAACCTGTTCAAGCCGCTTGTCGTCCAATTGCATTCTCCATGGAGGAACCTCTGAGCAAGGAGCTTCATCGATTGCAAGAGGCCGGTGTACTGCAATATGTAGATGAATCACGATGGACCACTCCAATTGTTGTCGCCAAACGTGGAGACGGACGCATTCGCTTATGTGGAGATTTTTCAACAGGATTAAATGCAGCTCTAGAAAATGATAAGCATCCACTTCCTAACGTGGAAAGTGCATTTAATGTGCTAAATGGAAATCGAATTTTTAGTCGGCTGGATCTCTCTGTTGCATACCACCAGCTTCGTCTTTCAGACGACTCCAGTGAACTTACAACGATTGTCACTCCCAAAGGTCTGTTTCGTTACCGTCGTATGCCATTTGGAATTAAAACGGCACCCGCGATTTTTCAGCGTTGTATTGATCAGACGCTCAATGAAATTTCAGGAACTGTAGCGTACCTCGACGACATTCTCGTAATGGGACGTGATAATCAAGAACATGATCAACGCCTACATCAAGTATTGGATAGACTTCAGCAACGTGGATTTCGATTAAACCTGGACAAGTGTCAATTTGGTCTACGGGAAGTGAAATTCCTAGGTTTACTTGTCAACGCTGATGGAATTCGGGCCGACTCCGAACGCACCAAAGCCATTGCCGAAATGCCTAATCCAACGAATGTGTCTGAAGTTCGAGGTATTTTGGGAATGATAAATCATTACGGAAAATTTGTTCCACGACTACATGAACTCAAACATCCATTGGAGCAACTTACAAAGAAAGACATACCTTTCGTCTGGACATCTACACAAGAATGCGCAATGAAAAGTATTAAAGAAGTTATGATCAGTCCACTTCTTCTGGAGCATTATGACCCCAACAAGACACTCATTGTGGCTGCCGATGCTTGCTCTACCGGTATTGGAGGTGTTCTTTTGCAACGAGACGCCAACGGCCGCGAACGAGCTGTGTACCACATGTCACAAAGTCTTACGGAAACTCAGAGAAATTACTCTCAACTGGAAAAAGAAGCTTTAGCACTAATAACAGCAGTAGAGAGGTTTCACAAATTTGTTTATGGTCGACATTTCATCCTACAAACCGACCATAAACCACTACTCGCTCTTCTACGTACAGAAAATACGAAGGGTTTACAACCAATGTGCGCTGCTCGTTTAAAGCGCTGGGCAATTCGTCTTTTAGGATATGATTTCACCATTCAATACGTGAACACTGTTAATTTTGGTCAAGCCGATGCACTTTCGCGGCTTATCAAACAATTCAAAATTGACAATAAGGACGAACTTCAAGTTTCGAATGTAGAATTTGAAGTTAAACAAGTACGCGATAAAGCCTTAAGTCAATTTGAGAACAGTTTACGTCAGCGATTATTGAAAGAATCTTCGGATGATCCCATTTTCAAAAGTATCTTCAAGGCGATGAAGGATGGTTGGACAAAAACAAGTGATGAGAAGTTAAGACCGTTTTTCAATCGACACAATGATTTCTCATTAGTCAACAAAACTCTATTATTTGGTGATAGAGTTGTTATCCCACAGAAACTTATCCCTGACGTATTGCATAAACTTCACAACGGCCATCCAGGCATGAGAAGAATGAAGCAACTGGCACGGGAATGGGTTTTCTGGCCCTATATGGGAAGAGATATTGAAGAATACGTAAGAAGATGCGACAAGTGTATTTTTCATCAGAAGTTACCAGTAAAGCAACCACTAGAACCTTGGCCAATTACAACAAAACCAATGGAAAGAGTACATATGGATTTTGCTGGACCCATCGACGGCAAATACATATTAGTCATGGTGGATACGTACTCGAAATTTTTTGATGTTAGCATTACAGGTACAATAAGTGCACGTCAAACGGTACAATCGTGCCGTGAATTTTTTAGTAGGTATGGTTCTCCAGAAATACTTGTAACTGATCATGGTACCCAGTTCACAACAGAACTGTTTAATAATTTCTGTACTGAATTGGGAATCTATCATGTTTTCTCTCCAGTTAATCATCCCCAGTCAAATGGTCAAGCAGAAAGATTTGTAGATACAATTAAACAGTTTATCAAGAAAGCTGGAGAAAATTGGCGCGATATAATTTGGAATTTTTTGTATAGTTATCGGTACACTCCTTGTTCACCTGAAGGGAAAACACCTGCGGAAATTTTTTTAGGACGACCAATACGAACACCTTTGTCTGTACTATTGCCAAATCAACATATTGAAAGTTCACATTCAACATATCAGAAAAACATGAAACAACAGTTTGACCGTCATCACGGCGTTCAGTTAAGAAAATTTAATGTTGGAGAAAATATAGTTGTTTTGATCCGGAGAGGATTAAAATCATTTGGAAAATTCATTAAGGACACCGGAAATTTATGTACAGTAAGTTTACCGTCTGGACAAGTCATTCAGAGGCATCGTAATCATGTTTGGAAAGCTGGTTCCTCACATGAACATCTCAGTTATAGCAGAGAGCACAGTCCAGGTCCGATGATTACATCAACACCATCAGTCGAGTCAAGTTTGACACCAAACGAAATGTGTCCCTCCACGTCAAATGAACCCTGTCCTTCTAGTCCGAAATATAATCAGCAGTCGGAAGAAACTGTTTTGCAGTCAAAACCTGAACCTTCAAATAGACAATCAGCACGGAACCGTTTCTCTCCAAGACGATTAAAAATGGATTGGAAATCTAAGACGTACGTTTCGCAGTCCTCATCTTCGTGAGGGAGGTGTTAGGGTTTTAGTAGTTTGAAATCATATTATCGATTTAAAATAAAAGACAGTCTGATGTATGTTTTTAAAATAAACAGAGTTTTTTACAATGCAAAACTAGTATTACTCTTTCAACGAATTCGAAGGCATTCACTGTGTAAGCGAATACATCAGGACTCAACAGGAATTTACTCCGAAATTTGTTCAAACGTACGCTGAGGAAACTTCAAGCTCGTTAAACAGCTTTTCGAAAGCTTGTCTTTTGTAACAAAGGCCATTTTGTGTGTACGTGCTGTTTCGTAACGCGTATCTTTCTTCTATTAGACTTCCAGTGATAGTTTAACCCCAACAACCCTTGGGGGTGAAAGAAAAGGCTGGAAATCAGCGTTTGAAACGATTTGAAGCCCAGGTAATACGGCCCACCCCCGCCCGTGAAAGTGGACTTGACCTGCGGACACAACGCCACTTGGTGACATAAGCGCTTCGCCTAATTACGGCATTGACAGCGCTAACCACCATGGGAGGGTGCTCCCTCACTGTTGCCAGCTGTCTGTCATTACGCTGGGTTTTTGGTTACCAGGTCGGAAATATCTTAATTTATTTACGTTGACTTATTTTGTCGACTCACTTTAACGCAGCGTTGTTATTTATTTTAGTTCTGTGTTAACTAAGTGCTCTTCTTTATTTACTTTTAGGCGTAGTGTAAACGAGGAGCAGATCTGCTTATTGGTTAAAGTCTAGTCGCATTAAACTTTTGTAATTTAATCACTTGCTTATTTTTTCTAAATTTCGAGCATTTTTCGAGCTCAGCTGGTGACTTGCATTTTATTCAATTTGTCCACCCTTTGCTTTTGGGATTTCGTTGAACCCTCCCTTCTCCAAGAGTCCAGTCGACCGGTGCTGGAGAAACTTCAAAGTTACTCGCACAATTTGCTGTCCTTCAGATAGGTGGCAAGTTTTACTTTGTGATTGTACCTGGAAGATTCAGTTTCCAACGCTCTTGTAGCGGATAAATTACGCGTTTCTCGTGCACCGACACGCTACGTGTTCTTTTGTTGGGCCCAGTCTTTTTTTTTTCGAATCAGTTTCCTTCTCGTTATAGAATTATATTTGTGTTTCTTCCGTTAACACATTTTGACGGCTAAGACGAGTTCGAGTTTATGAAGCCAAACGAGCTTAGCTGTAGATATCGATCCTTTCTACCACGACCACGTGTTCACCGAGGAGGACTGCCGAACCATATAGGGCACGTTCTAAGGATTGCACCCATTTCGTGGATGAACACGCGAATAGATTGGTGGAGATCGTGTTGATATCGTTAAGTTTCATCTTATGTTTGGCGTTGTCTTTCGTACACGTTACGTTAATTTTGTATGCCTCCTAAGACGTAATTGCCCGACGAAATACTTCTTGGTTGCTTCCGAACCCGATTTATAAAGTTAATATTAAGGTAAAGATGTTTGCGTGTTAATGTTACTGTCTGGAGGACGAAGTATTGTACTTTTAATGTAAACCAAAAAGGACATCCTGGCCGGTGTTTACGCGTTTCATTTCGTGCTGTTCAATGAAACAGTACGCCCTCACACACATAATTCTTTCTGTAAATATACTTTAGTGGGGTTTCACGCCTACTATTACCTCTTGACTTTGAGTAGTAACCTTTTGCACATTTTTGTTGCATATTTCTATGTATATTAAACAATCCGTACAACCGTTTGTCTGGTTCTTGGTTACGATACAGGATGACTGTCAATCGTATATGTTATGCGGGTATAAACCTGTGGGAATTCCAATTACTTCGCGAGTGGGCCTAGCGGTACCACGCCTACTTGGACAACTTTATGCTAGGTGGTGCCCTCTTTACATCCAGATTTAAGTTACCGACAATCTATTTGTAGCCCACACCGCACAATGTGACGAGGTAATGTAAAATCTTGGACATTTCGGGAAAAATAAAAAATACATACAAACAGAATTAATACCATAAAAATGTAGTTAAATGTTTAGGGAAATAAAAACAATATTTAGTCTGTTTTTATATCGGGTCTTATTAGCGTAATCAAGGGATTAATTCAGACGATGTTTAAAACAGGTCAAAATATGGTCAACTAATGTTCAGAATTTTTCTCTAATAAAAATTATCGCCGTAAGTTAATTATTTGAATTTGGTTTTATTTTGATCAAAATAAAATGGACTTCACAATGAAACCATAAAAGTGTTAAATATTTAAATTATAAGTTATTATTTTCAATGACATATAACCATTTTTAAATTTTGTTATGCTTGTACATTTATGGCCTAGAAAAAATTAGTGCCAAGTTGTGCCAACCCATACTTTACATTATTTAATACAATAAATATTTTTCTATTTATTTCCATTAAAAATTTTTGCTGATATTTGCGTAAACGAAAAACAGCTGAATTTTTGCGTTTGACGACTACAAGCGCAGATATTATTTCATAATAAACAAAATGGCGTCCTGGAGAATTGAATCTTGAAATGTAACGTTGATCGGATTTTAGGACGTATCCAAAATTAATGAAATATCATTCATCTGACAGTTTCGGTTTTATTTTACACCTTCATCAGAGCCTGTAAGTGTTACAATTAGGTTCATCTTAATTAAAATAATTTGGAAAAATATCTCTGACAATGTCATTCTCCTCACACGTTTTAATCACATTGTTAACTTTATTAAATTGTTTAACTAATAATATAAAAATGTTAAAATAACGCTTATAATCACTCAATAGTTTCTTATACATTTATGGATGTAATTGAATTCTAGTTTTGTAACATTTTGTTTTCTGTAATTTCTGTTGTTGCTTTAAAATCATAATTCGTTCTTTCATGTTTATATTATTTTAATTATGGTTTCAGTTAATATTTTGAAAGTTTACTAACTACAACTTTATTTGTCACAATTGAAAAGTTGAGTATAAAAACTGTTTCGTAAATTTTTCAGAAAGTGTGTAAGCCTTATTTTTATATTGAAATAAATATTCCATTTTCTCTCGGTCGGCTCCATTTCTATAATAAAACAATTGTTAAAGCTAGTGTATCTATTTACAGAAAAGTCTAACATTTTTATCGAAAAATAGTAGTTGTTAGATACTAGGTATAAAGTAGCAGACTCAATTTTGCAGAAAAAATGGAGCTGCCCGTTTTTTCCACACAGCCATTCAATTACTGCAAGCTCTTCTTAACTGAGAAAAGTTTGGCGAAATTTTATCATTCGGCAGATATTTTTTTTTATTTGAACTTCAATTTCGATCATAAATAAAGTGTTGTTAACGGAAGAAAAGTGTTGAAGTGTTCAACTACCCCTTTACCTACGCCTATGGTTTCAGTTATTCCGGTTTTATAAGAATACTGAATCTCTAAATATTAATATAAACGATGTCGTAAATTTGAACTATATTAATTTAATAGTAATAAAAATATTTCCAGTGCCAAAAAGAAAACCCTATTCAACCATCCCTTACCTACGCCTATGGTTTCAGTTATTCCGGTTTGAACAGATATTAAATCTCTAGTGCCCGGTTGCACCAACTTTTTAAGCAGAGCTTAAATTTAAGTTATGTTTAGAATGTGACATTTATGTATGGTCAGTAAATTGTCAAATATAGTCTGATTGACATTTAAACTTCAACTTAAGTATCAATTAGAATGTGACTAACATTTTGTTAAATCTATAAATAATGTCATATTCTAAAAACCACTTAAATTTAAGCTCTGTTTAAAAAGTTGGTGCAATCGGGCATAAGTATTAACAAACGATATAGTAAATTTGAACGATATTCACTTAATAATAATAAAAATATTTCTAGTGCCGAAAAAACTTATTATCGTCACACTGTGCACCGTCTCCACTGAGCTGGGCATAATTTCAAGCAGATTTTCTTTTAACATCAACGTTCGCAACTTTACACAGGGTTAAACAAGTAAGAAGGTAATCATTGATTAAAATGCGCTTATTCCAACATTTCATTCCCAAGTCATTTGTTTCAAAATAAATGGAAAATAGAAGATATTGCAATCAATTCGATTGATGCGTACTTTCAACACTGTGAGTTGGCCTAGCGGTACCACGAGCTTTACTAGCCTACTTGGACAACTTTATGCTAGGTGGCGCCCTCTTTACATCCAGATTTAAGCTACCGACAACCTATTTGTATCTCAGCTCATCTCCACTGAGCTGGGCATATTTGGAAGTAGACTTTTTAACATCGACGATTTTTCCCCAGCGTTCGCATCTGTATACAGGGTCAAACAGGTAAGCAGGTAAATGCGCTTATTCAACATTTCATTTCCAAGACATTTGTTTCAAAATAATCTTAAATGAAAATAAATCATTAATTTTACAATCAATTAACTGATTCTTTGGTTTTTATTAAAAAAAAATTGACTGAATTAAAGTCATCATCCCTAGCGAAAGGGACGCGAGACTTTCTATAAATATATGAAACTTTACAGCGCATTTCTTTTTTATTGGTATTCTATTAAGTCAACTGAAAAGTGATTGCTCTGTCTTTTGACTGTTCCAGGGATAAAATGCGCGTTCCTTTCCCCCTTTGTGGGGACTTGTCATACAATTATTGTACGAAAAAACGCCCACATAATATACTCCTATTGTTGATAGCAATTACTTTGATGTCTACTTCAGCTTATATCTAAGTAATACCGTCTTTCTTGCTATTTCAAATCATGGTCAACTCCAAATGTGGGAGTTTTTGAACGCTCTTTATATAATTGAAGCAGGTTCTTGTTCGATGAAAATTGTATCACAAATTCTTTGAAACGGACGCTGAATATGCGCACTAACACCTAACGTTTCAACTTTTTACTTCTGACGAAGCTGTCGAACGACGGCGAAGCGTTAAATGTTAGTGCGCATATTCAGTGTCCGTTTTAAAGAATTTGTGTTACGATGATGCTTTTTATATAATAAACATACAATGTATAGAGTTCACAAATTCAGAAAATGAAAGTTGTTCTGCTATTATACACAATCTGTGAAATTGTAGAACTCTCGATTGTTTCATATAATTTTCATGGATCTACTGAAAAATATTTGTTTAACCTCTTCGGGAGTCCTCACGAGATTATCGTATAAACGATTCATGGGCTCATGGGCGCAAAAATGACTTGAACGTCCTATTTTCACGTGTGGATGCTACGAGTTATGAGATTTCACCGGGTGTCTTGTGCATTATTTACTATTACATTCCATTATTAATTCAAGGCCCATATTTTCCACCTGTTAGGGAGCTTGATATTTCAATCGCGTACGTGTCATTTAGCTGCATACATAGATAGCATTTTAATTAATAAAGACGACCAATATGTAAGGACATCCATATGAAATACTGTACAGGGTGCAGTTTGGACAAATTACTAAGAAGAATTCAAATTAATTTTCTATTCCAAGCTGTCTTCTTATAGTTAGACTATCACTAGAGATGAGACAGAACGAGAACGAGTGTACTCACGTTAGTTTTTTGTAAAAGGATGATTAAATTTGTTAGTAGCACAGAAAGTATTATTTTAAAGACCTCAACGCGTGGAGTTCGCTACAAGGAATTGGCCCTGACACTTCTCTCACATTTGAAAAATTATTTATAGTATACAGTGGGAAAAACAGACAACTCCCTCAAAATTCTTAATGGTACAGTCTGAACGTTTACAGAGAATTTCTTAAATATTCTTTTACGAGCAAAAAATATTAAGATCAAGAAATCCCCTTGGTTAAAGCGATTTTACAGGGGTGAGGTGGCTTCATGATCTTTCTCTGCACCCTTCTATTAATTGCTCTAAGGCGCTTCTCCTTTAAATTTTTAAACGCCGCCCCTGTCCACTTGGTCTGCATTATTTCTCCTGCTCTCCAGCATCTTCCAACTGACGATTTTTATTGTTCCATTTATATTCTCGAAGTGCTCTGATCACTCCAGCTTGCGTGTGTTGTTAATTTGTATTATGGGCGCATGGCAACATTTTCCTCTCCCAAATTTCTACTGTGGGCGTGTTCGTATACTGGGTGTTAATAAAAAAAACCTACACACATTGACAGGTCCTAGTAGAGACCAAAACGAGAAAAAAATTATCTTAAACCCAAATCCAATTCTCAATGGTTTTCGAGATATGGGACTTTGAAATTTAGAAAGTCGCTCCACTCTTTTCTGGTAGTACGGCCCTGTAGCGGCCCTCCCGGTGGTTCGATCTTCAAACGCACCGCGGCATCGCGTTCCTCGTCATTTTCTGCCATACGATGACGTGCAGCTCGATTCGATCCGAGCCCGCTAAGGTATCATAAAAAATTCCGGAAGAAAAGCTTGCAAATTCCACAAATTTCAAAAAAATCATATCTCGAAAAAACGCATTTTCCCGGGATATAGTATAGGCCCCATAGGTTAGGTATCCGGGAAGGTCTTCTTGCGTGTGAGAGAGTTTAAAAAAATTCTAAGATCACGTTTTCGAGACATTTTCGAAGATGTGGCGGTTTTAGGGCCGTAATTAAAATCCAGGACAGGACTCGGGGCTGAGCGTCCGCAGATATGAAGATATTACTGCCCCATACCTACGTTCCGAGTTTGGTCCGATTCGGACCGTAAATAAGGGCGGAGGAATTTTTGGAACGGTCAAAAACGGCCATTTTTGGAAACCCTCATACAAAATCTTTTCCCCCCCGCGTCCGATCGCAAAATCGACCCTGCCGTCGGTTTCTCGGATCTTTTCTGTCATAAAATGCCGAAAGTCCCGTCGCGATCCGATCACGTTTAAAGTTCGAAAAAATTCCCGAAAAGTGGCCTGCAAACTTGCACCCTCGAACGTTTCGTCCCCTGGCTCCCGACAGCGACGGGCGATCGTTTCGCAATCGCCACCAAAAATCATCCTAAGGACGTGTCTAAAACACGTATTTACGGATTTCTATTAAAAATATTCTAGCAGGCGCAATATCGAAAGACACGGGGTGTCTTCGACGATGTTGATAGAGTGTGGAGCACGTGGGAACTCTTTCAGGTCGATTTGATTCCTGCGGTATTTCTATTCTCCTCTTCTGCAACAGCTGACTTTGACGATGTCGCTGAATGTATGGAGTGTGAGTGATCTCTCGACAATGACTGCTCACGAAGATGTTGTAGCAGCGGAAAGTTCTTGACAATGGCTGCACAAGAGGTGGTATGTTTGCTTCTAACAACGGCTACACTTACAGCTCGTGTATGCTTCCGACAATGGCTTCACAGAAGGCTTGTATGTGCTTCTGACAATAGCTGCACAGAAGGCTTGTGTGTGCTTCTGACAATGACCGCACAGAAGGCTTGTGAATACTTCCGACAATGGCTATACAGAAGGCTTGTGTGTGCTTTTGACAATGGCTGCACATAACGCTTGTGCATGCTTTCGACAATGGCTGTACAGAAGGCGTGTGTGTGCTTCTGACAATGGCTGCCCTCATTCGTCAAGGAGCAGTCTTTAATGTGTTTACACCGGGGGTTGTTTTAGCGACTAAATTTGAAGATGCGATCCCATTTGCGGGCCAATCATCTGTCATCATAACGTGCTTCTTTGGTCGCTAAACAATGCGACCCCTCACACTATCTTCTTTTACGATTTCTTATTCATACAGCAAGCTTTATAGGCAGTAGCAATCAGTGGAGGTCTTAGTTTGGTTTTTGATAATTCTTGTATAAGATTTGGTTCCATTTCTTTAACAATTCAAATTATACATTATAGTAAATTTTATCAAAATTTAAATTGGATTAAAAACTATCTGAAAAAATAGAATGTGTTCCATATCCAAACCATATCTGCAATCCAAAAATTCATTGTACTAAATATTTATTATGGAAATTGACTTAGGACCCCGTTGGGCAACCACCACAGATAAAAAAAAAAACAAATCTTGTACCCTAGGAGAGAGGAGATGTCTAGACAAAATGAAAGTGGTATGAAGCAAAGAATACAAGCTGGCCACAAAGCGTTTTACGCAAGCAAGAATGTTTTAAAAGATCTAAGTAAAAATCTTAAAGATAAGTAAAGATCTTAAGTAAAAACTCAAGGCTAAGAGTTTATATGTAGAACTACAGTAAGGCAAGAGGCAATAGCTGAAAGAATGAGGAAATGTTAAGGGCATTTGAAGAAAAAGTACTAAGAACCATACTGGGACCCAGGAAAACGACGGAGGGAAGATATAGGAGTAGAAGAAATAGGTGATGAGCAGGCTTACGATTTCGGCCCACTTCGAACATATTGGATTGTAAATTCCCCGGCTTCGCACAACACAGCAGGTAGTGGGGGAAGAAAAATATCGTCTTACATACTTTTTGGATTTATGTTAAACTTTATTTAGTGAAACCAAAGGATTGTCCATGATATTAGGGACTATTTAAATTTTGAAAAATTATTGTCGAAAAGAAGCCTCGAGTCACTATAAATTCTAGGTTAAATTTCCAAATCTGTTTATTAATCAATCATCACATTGACAAACTTGACTAAAGTTGAGTAGTTGACATGTTTCGGAACAAATTCCATTATCAAAACTACAAAGTTTAAAAAATACTTATGAAATTACTGCTAAAAGTAGAAAAATTAATTACAAACCTATTTAGGTCGAATCCGCAAGCGTAGCCATTTCTAAACTAAAGTCAAAAGATAGTTCGACGACATAGGGTAAGGCCTAATGCCAACCTAAGTTACATGAAAAGTTAAATCCCCAGCAGGGTCACAAAATTTATTTTATTTTTTTTAAACTAGAGTAAAAGAACCAAATTAATTTTGAAAATCGACGCAGAAAGCTTAGTAAATACAAAATTTGGAAAATGCGAGACGAACTAATCGTATATCACAAATATAAAAAGCTAAAAAGCTGGAATTTACACCACAAACAAGTTAAAACTCAAAATATTAAAATAAAAGTTAAAATATCAAACACTTTCAAGAAAATGGAAAAAGAGAGAATTGAGGCCATCAAATTAATTAAATTTCTTCCAATTAATGGATACAAAAAAGTTAAGATGAGAAAACTGAATCTGATCGTTTAACAAAGTGACGTTACTGTTCTTCCCGTGTAAAAAAATTTCTAAAATTTCAGCAATATTGAGTTTAAGACTTTTGGGTAATTGGTGGATCAATTTGATCTCATGATTGGCAGTATTATTATGTCCAGTCTTAATGATATGGTTAGCAAAATTTGAATTGGTTTTGCCCAATCTGGCAGATGCTAAATGTTCATTTAGACGAGTAGACAAACATCTACCTGTTTGGCCTATGTATATAGAATTACAATCACCACATTTCAAGGAATAGACACCACTCCTCCTCATGAAATCAACTTTATCCTTTGTATTACTAAGCAAGGACAAAATATTAGAATTATTTGAAAAAGTAACTTTAACGTCTTCAAGGTGGTTAAGAGATTTTCTTAATTTATCAGAAATCGGACCTAAATAAGGTGTACTAGCATAAGAGAAATTAGAAACCGAAGAAATGTCCAGCTGAGTAGGATAAACGGATTTATTAATTAATTTATTACGAATTTTATGATAAAGTTTTTTAATAATGCCTGTAGGAAAACCATTATTGTAAGCTATTTGAAGGATAATTTTGATTTCACCAGCGAAATTGGTGTAATTCATGGGTACAGCAAAAGCTCTATGGAAAAAAGCTACAAAAGCAGACAGTTTATGTTGTGTAGAGTAGAGTGATTAGAGTTACAATTAATAACAGCATCAGTATTGGTAGGTTTTCTAAAAACTTTAAAAGAAAATGATTGTAAAAATCTGGTGATAGTAATGTCGAGAAAGTTAATACTATTATCATGTTCGACTTCTAAAGCAAATTTGATATTTTGGTGTAGGGTGTTAAAATGGTTTAGCAGTAGGGAAGCAGAAGCAACGTCACCCTGCCAAACGATCAAGATATCATCCACGTATCTAGCGTAAAATTTAATATTATTAGCTAAAGTATTTTAAGTAAAGTATTTGATTTAAAAAATTCAGTTTCGAGATAATTCATAAAAATATCAGCAAGAAGGGGGGAAAAATTACATCCCATAGCAAGTCCATCCTTTTGGGTATAAAATTTATTATTGAACTGGAAGAAATTTTGTTTGAGTACCAAATCTAGTAAATCCATGAGGCATTGTATTTCATAATCGTTCAAGTTACTATCAACAAGTAGCAGTGCAACTTGGTCAATATGCTACTAGTTATTGATTGATTAATAAACAGATTTGGAAATTTAACCTAGAATTTATAGTGACTCGAGGCTTTTTTTCGACAATAATTTTTCAAAATTTATTTAGTGATTTACTGCGATCGCGTGACCCATAGCAAATTTTCAATAAGTATGTTTAAATGCGAAGTGGGCCGAAATCGTAAACCTGGTAATGAGGATTTTGTGCGACACATGAAGATTAAAATGGTTTGGGCATATATACGGCGCTGATGCAAGTACCCCAGTAAAAGCAATGACCTGGTGGAAACCGATGATGTGCAGACCTAGTGGCAGATCGGAAATAAAGTGGCTGGACCAAATGGAGGAGGATATAATAAAGATGAGAATAAAAAGCAGGAGGAAGATAATTGACGACAGAGAAGTATGGAGGGAAGTGGTAACCAAAGCTAAAACAAGCATGAGGCTACGATCTAGTCCCCCACATTAAGGCTCGATTTTACAATCGTCGGATAAGCATTATTCTTAGAATAACATGACGTAGGTGTGATGTAGATATGGAGGAACATTAAATGACTATAAAACTGGGCCTTAGGGGTCGGTTTATCGATGCTAGGATAACTTGATATTTCAGTTTCTTACCACTGGCAATAATTATGAAAGTATACCTTGCCAATGATAACAAACTGAAAGATAAAATTATCCTAGCATCGATAAACCAACCCTAAATGGATTTAGAGAGATCTAGAGCGGCTAAAATTCCTGCAAGGAATAAAAGATCTTATACATACATACATACAAAGTACCGTACAGACATGAATTGCAAAAGTATATTTTTGCTATTTCTGCATGTATTGCACGACCTCAAGATAAGACGATCTGTATTATGTAGCGGTATACGTTTTTCCAAAATAGAAATTCAATACCGCGGGAACATTCTCCCCGGACAGAAATAAAGCGAGTTTATTAAAAACGTTTTACGGCCGGCACATGAATGGTTCGGCAATAAAGCCATAACGAGCCTGTTCATTACCAGTAAAATATTTTATATTAGATATTTACGACCGAATTATACGCCGTCGCATAAATCTCCCGCGATGTCCCGGTTTTATGTGTCGATTTTTTACGAGGGACGGGAAGTCGCTAACAACCGGCCATCTAAAGACCTTTACACACTTGTAAACATGTTCGTAGGTATACTCGAAAAACCATAAACTCATAACTTTTGAAACTTAAAACATGCTTTTTCCAAGACGACATATAATAAATGGCATGTTTTTTAATGAACTGTCAAGATTGTAGAACAGACTATGGGCAAGTCCATAAACCTGTCTACAAGTTTGTAAACTCACGAGCTTGTCTACAAACACGTCTACGTGTGTGTATAATCGACTTACGGCGGGCATACGAAACCACCCGCCGGATGTTAATCAGACAAATCCTCCTTCTGATGTAAACCCGCGATGACGACGTTTCGGACACGCGTTCGTTCCTATTCCGGTCAGGTCTCGTACGGAATCAATTTCTTATCCGTCCGCGTCGGCAGGCAGGCGGTTTATCGCGCGATTGTTTTGTTTTTATTGTGCCATTGTGCTGTCCGTCACATACATTTTTACTACGTTCCACTCGTAACGTGCGGGTAAAATAAAACCCCGCGACGCTGGCTGCTCATTGGCCGTCGTTTTCTAACAGAACGACCATCGTTCTCCTTATTTTAACGAAAACCACGCGAGGAATTCCTCAAACTACGACTGTAAAACTTGAGAGGAAACAAAGGACGTTTTAGAGGGAAAAGAAACAGCAAATCGTAAAAGACGAAACAAGAACGAGTTACATCATTTGTTTTTATTCTTGGCACTGATAAAAATCACTTCACACTCATCGAAATAAATAAATTGATATACATAGAGATAAGAGAATGAAATGAGATATTTCGGTGCCATTGTGTTAGCAGCGCATCCACAGACGGAAGCCAGTACCTGCCAGATCGTTTACGACGACAATTTAATTCAACTGGACAAATATTATGCAAGGTCCGTCGAAAATTCGCTCTTAAATAATGCAGCGTCACGAAACAGTAAAATAAAATACTGCAAACTCACGCAGTCCAAAAGGGGGTCCAGTAGTTCGAAGATCGTCCTCGCCCTTCCATCTCTGTCTTATGCGCGAAGTAAATGGTCAAACGGCCTACCAACACCCGGACAATTTCGTTGTTTTCGGCTGTATGCAACCACGAGACGAAAGCACGAAGGTAAAATATACCAAGACGAAAAAGAAAATATCCAGAACTAAAAGATACCGGGACAAGAAGGCCTGAATTAAAGAAACAAAATGGCGTCAGCCGTTAGCCATATTGTATTACCTCGATTTTTATATAAAACAGGGCAAAAGAAGTTTTCCTAATAATCTTTTCAGCAAAAACTTCGAGAATTCAAACACAACGATACAAGCACCAGCGCAGCCAAGCGGAAAGTGACGCCTCGAAACAAAGCGAAGTAAGATGACGCGGAATGATCGCAGATGTAGTCGGCTTCGACCAATAGAAATCGTCAATATCGACTAATGCCCATAAAAGGACGTGGAGTTTCAAGCCTGCACTCGGAGATGATAAGGATTGCCACAATAAACTCTAAGTTGACCGAAATTCCCAAATATAGCCAAACTTATTCTTAACACGATTTTGAACTGTAATAATATAGAATAACATAAAAGTTATGGGCCACCAACAAAGTAGCTCATTCGCCCATTTATATTGTTACATCCACGACGACGATAAATTTATTTAATTCTGTGGCAGTCATGCCATTTACGAGCCAGTCGAAGATTCCAGAAATTTTCGGACGCGTTCCAGGTGATTCTAAAAGTTACTCGAACGTTCGCTTCTTTTTCTTACTGCTCTGGTCGATTATTATTATAAATCTGCCATACTTTGGAGTGGTTAATTTATTTATACAGTGGCGTATCGTTGTAGCTTGTTGTAACGTTTTATTACTCGTTTAACTCTCGCGGTGCTTGTATCGTTGTGTGTAAATTATCGAAGTTTTTGCAAAGAAAGGATTAGGAAAAGTTGTATTCGACTTGGCCGGAATTTCCATTAAGGGCTAAGTCCATTTTGATAAACTTTACAGGAGCATGAAAAAACTTAAAATTTCTTTATGTATTTCTGAATTTGGAATTTCTAAAGTCCCATTGGTGTAAATTATGTTTCTCTTTCATTTTGGAAACATGAAATTATGTGTGACTTGTCCGTTTATCATTCGTCTACGCCTTTTAATTACATCCAAAAGCAATATTCGACCAAAAGTGGACAGGGCACGGTTAACACATTACGCCAACGTTAAGTTTAATAACTTTTATTAACTGTCGCGTGACGCTACGTTGCATTAAGAGCGAATTTTCGACAGATCTTGCGCTATTACTTGATAACATTTATTGTAGTAATGATGAAGCGGATTGGTTTGATTTATCGAGTAAATAAATACATAATTTTTTTTCAACAACGAAAAACGTAAACCAAACTCTAAGTCGACAGAAGAAACTATGACAATCGATTTGGAGAAGAAATTTTATTAAAAAATGAGAGATAGAGAAAGCAACTACTGAAACACCGCAAATTGTTAACAATAGCATGAATAGCGTCAAATACAACAACAAAATTAAACAAAAAATAAAGTAATTAATAAAATTAAATAAAATTTCTCTGTCAAAAATCAACAAGAAAATCTAAAACTGAATCAAATCGAAAAACAGAAACAATTGACGCTCGACTACAGAAATAAATAATAAAAGCGACATAGACACAAAAAAATATAATTCGCAGCGGAAATCTTTAGCAGCAGAATGAAAAATTACACAGAAGTGAGAATAATTCTCAATGCGGTCTGAATGCAAGGCCAGCGGTCACAAGACTGGCGGAATTTCCTATCGCATCGGGTCTTCGGGTCGGCGTTCGACGTGAACGGTTCGCGAGTGGGGGAGAGGTCCATTGGCCAATGACAAGCCTTTAATATATCCCGCTTTCGACTTGGGACAGTCTCATTACAAAAGAAGTGGGTTGTCCGGGGTTGTTTAGCGTTCTAAGCGTCTTTTTGGACCAGTCCAAGTTCTAAAGGTCAAATTGCGGCGCAATTACACTTTCGCTAAGATACAGGGTGACCCGAAAGCTAGAAATTGTTTACAACGAATTTTCTCACCGTAACACGTTCCGGAAAAATGTGTCTTCTATGTCTTGTCTTTCGCGATGAACAATTTTCTTTTCGGCTACTGGTAATTGTAGTTTCTTTAACTCCTACCGTAATTCGGATATTTTCATTAGCTCAATCTTCTTAAATTATTCACAAAAATCGTTCGAAAAAATTAATTTCTGAAGTTCTATTGATTCCTGAAGTTATCAAGGCTAAACCTGAATCACACTACATACGGTAGAAGGTTTATTAAATAAATTAAAATGAGCTACGAAATATTCTAAATGAAATAAATTGTAAAAAGGCGCAAATCGCTGAAAACACTAACGATCATGCGCTGCAGATTGAGCTTCCAAAAAGCAGTCACAAAGTAATTTATCGAGTAAATAAATAAGTAAGCGTACATTCAGGTACAACACTTTTGATATAGTTTTAGTCGACGTTCTGTCGCATCGAATTGACCGTTTGTAAAAGTCTCGTAATTATTTTTGTGTGTAATTAAAACAATCGTTTATTGTAGCTGCATTTGTGTCACTACCTTCAGAGTGCAAGTGATTATATTAAACCTCCTGGATTTGTCGTGTAAAACTATTGCGAATTCGGGATACATTGGGAACACTATCTCGTATTATCATCTTCAGTTTGGTAATTGTTCGCCCTGGCGCCTTCTAACATCTTTAAACTACGCCCACCTTCACTGAGATACCCGAGGCAACAGCTGATGAGAAGCAGCGCAAACTTGTCACCTAGTTTAAATCTAAGTAAAAGTATATTGGGGCTGCTCATGGGAGACTTTAATGCTAAGTCAGCGGCTTGGGGTGAAACGAGGACGGACCGTAGAGGAACTATGAGCACGGAATTTGCAGCGGCGCTGGAATTGGCAGTAGAAAACAGGGGTGTAGAACCAACCTTTGCCAGAGTAGGTAGCACGTCTATTATAGATCTGACAATCACATCCAAGGGATTAGCAAGCAGAACTCAAAAGTGAAAAGTACTAAACGAAGAGACACTGAGGGATCATAGTTACATCTACTTGGAGTTGAGAACAAAAAAGCTGCAAACCAGAAACAATAAGATGAGCGGATGGAAATTGACAAACTAGACCCTAATAGGTTTGCTGAGCTATTGCGCGACCTTGTCAGTAAAGAAACGGGCCCCCGGAAGAACTCGTTAGGGAAATACAAGTCCTATGTGATAAACCACGCTTACCAGAGAGGGAAGAAACCGCAAGAGGGCAGCTTACTGGTGGACGGAGAAGATCTCCAAAATTAGAAAGGAATGTTTAAAAACCAAAAGGTAATATGGTGAGAGCCCATAAACAAGGGGATAGCCATGAATACCAGGCACTCAAGGCTAATTATAAAGAAGCCAGGCAAGAGCTAAAACGGGCCATCACCAAGGAAAAGGATACACAATGGAGACGTGTGTGTGATGGAGAGGAAGAGGACATTTGGGGTCGTCGATACAGGATAGTGACTAAAAAGTACGGCCTTTACACAGAGAAAGGAAGGTGTAAATTTTTAAAGAACTGTTTCCGATTAGGAAGGAAAAGGATATAATCGCGGAGCCCATAGCCCATTCAGCAAGGAAGAGCTCAAACTGGCCACTAGCAAGATGAAAGGCGCTAAAGCACCGGGCAGGGACCGCATACCAACAAAAATCCTGAAATTGGTGACCGAGTTACAGCGGAACTATATCCTCGGAAAAATGAAACAGGCGTTTTCCCAAAAATCTGGAAAATGGTAAACCTAGTCGTTATCGAAAACCCAAGAAAAAACAAACTGGACGAAATCAAGTACAGGCCTATACGCATGTTAGATACATTTGGGAAGTTGCTTGAGCACTTGCTCGCAGAGAGATCAAAACGCGAAATGGATGAGAGAAAGGTTGACTTATGGGACAGACAATATGGTTTTAGGAAGGGCAAATCGACGATAGTGGCACTAAAGAGAGTGGTGAAAATAGCAGAAAGCGAGAAAAAAAAAAGACCCTACAAACAAGAAACTTCTGCCTCCTAGTAACTCTGGATGTGAGGAACGCCTTTAATACCGCCAGTTGGGAGTCAGTAAAGGCGGAACTACGCAGGAGAAACATCAGCCAAAGCCTAAGGGCGATGATAGGCAATTATCTGATAGATAGGGCCATATAAATCAAGGAGGGAACAATGAAGGAGACATCGTGTGGGGTACCATAGGGTTCTGGCTTTGAAACATCCTCTATGATGGGGTCCTAAGCGTGAGCGTACCAAGGGGAGTAGAGCTGCTGGCCTTGCTGATGATTTGGCTATAATAGCCATTGCAAGAACAGAAGACGAACCGGAGGAAAATGTCAACCATTCCCTAGCGCAGATTGCAAACTGGATACAAGCAATGATTATAAGAGTATTAAGATACCTAACCCAATATAAAAATGCGTGACTCTACCTATTCCGCACCCCTTCGCGTCTTGCCCACTCTTTGCCGGTAAGCTGATATAACGATATAAAAAAACGATATGCTAGATAAGAACCGTACCTACTTTGTAAGGAAAATTATATGTAAATGAGACCACAAATATAACGAGCGGCTAAAATCGTAGATTGTACATGACTTCGTGTGATGGGAGGGCGTTGGCGCTTAATTTGAATTGTGCGCTAGAGGGATGGCTATGTAAAAATGTTCCTGAATGCATATTTAATGGTAATATTAATTAGAAATTAAGATATCGAAATATAAATCTGTGTTCATAAAAATAAAAAATTTAAAAAAACTAAAACAAACAAAATAAGGCTGATAGAATATTCCAACGCTTTAAGGAAAAATGGAGTCTGAAAAAATGTCAAAAGTAAAAAAAATGTGATGAGCTGGGTTTGATCTCACAACCCTACGGTTACAAAATTTGAAATTAAACACCTTGACCACGAGACTTATTAATTTTGGTTGCTAAAATATGCTATTAAGTACAATTAAAAATTTTAATTAGTTTTTCTTTAATTTATAAATAATTAACACTTAATGTCATGTCATAAGTTTAATACCAAAATGCTTTAATAATCAAAATCTTTCCGATTACGACCTACAAATTCATATGAATTTAGGCAGATAAAATAAAATAATTTCTGTTTTCTCATGTTAAATCTCTATGTATGTCCAGTGGCGTAGCTATCATATGGCAAAGTGATGCAGTGCACCGGGGCCCTCAGGCTCAAGGGAGCCCTCGACCAACCCTGAAGTTCCGAAGCGAAGTGTGTTTCTGTTCAACCATTTTAAACTATAAAATTATGTAATAAGTATATTCATTCATAAGTATATTATTCTGTTCAAACTTAAGTCCGTACTATTACTAACTTTGTTATTACAAAAGCTACAAATTCGGTTAAATTAACAAACTAGCAGTAGTTTTCGCACTGATTACACTGACGCAGTCAGAAAAACAATTGAAAGTCGCGTTTATGAGATAAAGTCAAAAAGACACTTTTTTAGATGGAATAGCGTTTATATTTCAGTGAAACTTGTTAATAACGAGCACTGGTTATAACGAGAACTCGGTTATAACGAGGAAATTAAAAACTCCTGTTTCTAGATATGGTAAATTACATATATAGGTAAATATTTGTTTAAATCGAGTACTTAAAGTTGGTTCTTCTCCGATGAAAATTGTATCACAAAATCTTTAAACCGGACACTAAATAGCGCACAAAATACTTAACGTTTCGCCGTCGTTCGACAGCTTCGTCAGAAGTGAAAAATATAAACCTACGGCATTTTTATTTTACACATTTCTATAAAACGTCTTTTGAAAATATTAGACTCTTAATATAAAATATTAGTATTTGCAAAATCAAAGTTTTGGTCATTTTCTACATTTTCTATACTTTTCACTTCTGACGAAGCTGTCGAACGACGGCGAAACGTTAAGTGTTTTATGCGCTATTTAGTGTCCGGTTTAAAGATTTTGTGATAAAACGAGTACGTTTATTACGAGAACTTGCTTATAACGGCCAATTTTGAAATTTTTTTTGTTTTACCTTGCATATAGCGAGCTTAATTTCAAAAAATTTTAAAATATTTTTGTTTGATGCCCAACAAAAAAGCTAAATACGATGAATTAATTCTTAATTTTTTTTTGTTTTTTGCGTATTTTTTACGTTACCATAAAACAAGCAAAATAAATTGTTTAAAATTGTATTCAAACTTACTAGTTTATTAAATAAACACAAAAATGCAAGAGTACAGTTATCCCAGATTCTTTTGGTGTTCATAGAACATATCACATATGCATATATTTTTTTCATTTATAACGAGCACTTGCATATAACGAGCAATAAGAGTGGTCCCTTGAGCCCTCGTTATATCCGAGTTTTACTGTACTTTACCAATCGATAGAAATAAAATTCTTAATTAAAATTGTCCTTTGCTATTTTCTCGTAAACTAATAAATAAAGAAGCTATTTTGATTTTTACAAAATCATCATAAGTGTGCTTTGGAAACAAAACATTTGTAAATCGCCGTAATCTGTTAGCAGAGTATTGTTTTAGAAGTTTGTGGTTTAGTTCTAGCTAAAAAAATGGTTTTTACGCATCTAGAAAAAAATACAAAAATTGTTATAATTTGTGTTCATTTTTCTAGATGCGTGTAAAAACCACAAACAAATGTACAAAAAGAGTCATAATTTTTGTTCATTTTTCTAGTTGCATGTAAAAATCACGAAAAATTGTTCAAAAATTGTCAATTTTACTTATTTTTCTAGATAGTAGATACGTGTAAAAACCTTAAAAAATTATTTTGGTTAGGAGCCCCGATTTCTTTTTGCACCGGGGCCCTTGGTCACCTAGCTACGCCACTGTGTATGTCTCATTGTCAAGTGCACAATCGGTATGTGCCTATGTATGTAATTAATAGATTTAAAAATTTTAATTTTATACGTCTATTGTATTATTAGAATTAATTGTAATCTGATAAAAATAAAAAATTGGTTCACAATAAATAATAAAATAAGAAGTAATCAACATAGCTTCTTGCTCGAATTCAACTGTCTATTTCAACTTGATTTTGAAGAATACTGTGACGGAAATGAGTGCAAAGAGTGAGAAAGATAGACTGAGCATCCTCTAAGAGTGACAAAGATGGCACAATACCGATACCACGTGGTTTGGTTCAAATTAGTTACATAACTTGATTTAATAGTTCAGTTTAAAACACATTTTCTTTATCAAATATGCTTCTCAAGGGATAACTAAATTACATGTATAAATTAAAACCATCTTAAAAATTAGAAATGAAAAGTGCAAAATTAAAAAATATTGAAATGTAAAATGAAATTATTTAATAACATTCGCTATAAATTACCGACCATACCTAACATCTCTAAATTGGACTCGTCCGTCGAATTCGTCTACTGCACATAGCCACGCCTACCCTTATTGTGAAAGTACTCTACGTCGGCATATTTAATAATTTAGCGACACGTACCACGTAAGCAATATAAGGCGCTATCAATGATTATAAGAGTTATAAGGTTTGTAATATATTTTGCTTCAAATAAAAGAGATTATTTATTTTGGTTAAATACACGGTGTATCAAAATGTTAAACATCAAAATACAATCAAAATAGTGATTTTCTCGAATTGTTTGATCGCATTAGAAGGAAAATACACGATTCATAGCTTTCTAGATTGAAAGACAAAAAAGTTTATTTCTCGTTGTCATGGAAACCAAAATTACCAAATGATACCTATTCGGATTCGCAATGATCTGCAGATTTCAAATTTATAAAAATATATAGGGTGTTCCATTTAAAATAAGAAAGTTGACGTCACATACGACGGAACCGGAAGTCCTACGGTGCTCAATAGTGTGTCGGAAAATGCATTTCTTTACTTAATTTTTATTTTCCAAATTTCATTGCAATAGATTAAAAAATAAAAATTCTAAAGGGTGGGCATATGGCGTGGGACACCGGTATATATCTATTAAATCTAAACAAAATATTCCTTTTTAATCAGCGTGTTGGAGACTGTTGAATATCTGCTAATGTTTTCTGGCTGATTTTTGCAAGCGATTGTCTCATTTTATTTTTTAAATATGTATTTAGTCATATTTGGTTGGATTTTATTATTTTATTTTATTAATTTCAGTTAATTGGGCAGTTTTTTCTTTTACAGGCTAATTATTAAAATTTTGGAGTTATTTTTTAAACTTTTGTTTTAAGAGTTATAATTTTTTTTAATTACACTATTTATGCAGTGAAATTTTTCTGTTAAATTATTTTTTCGAAATTCTAAGAATAAAACAAACATTTAAAAATTCGGAAACTTTTTCTAGTCATTTTCATAAAATACTTCATGAATTACCTAATGCAATCACTTTTGGACTACATGACATAATACGAAACACATTTAGGTATAGGTATCAGATATGTAACTATTGTGTAAAGTATAGTTTTTATTCGGTATTTTAAACGCGACGTTTTAAGTTTTCTAATCCAATTGAATGTAATAAACTAATAAATTTTTAAAAAATTGTCTGCGCAGGTCCCACAATCCACAATCGTCTGGAGCTTTTGGCCGCTCACCTCTTGTACAAGTTCCAAGAGAGATTACAGATCGCCACATTTTAGCTAAAGTTTCACGCCATCTATCCCTCAATTGTAAAATACCGGTAGTGCCATCTATATCTCTCTTGCATCGGCGGTCACGCTTAAAGGCGTAAGGCTGGGTATCTTAGCGCCGGAAAAGCGGAGGCGATCGTGCTATCAGGTAGGAAAAAGCAAAAGACTGATAAGTCTCATACTAAACGGCACTAGTATTGTTCCAAAAACAACTGTGAAGTACTTGGGCGTGGTTTTCGATAAGCACCTGTCTTTCGGGAAGCGTGTCGAATGTGTAACAAGCAGGGCGCAAGGGATAGCAAATGCAGTTGGTACCCATGGTAGCTGTGAAGCTAAAAGGAAAATACTGGGGTCGATTGCAGAATCTATTATCCTCTACGCGACACCGGTT
The DNA here is from genome assembly GCA_958336345.1 of Dorcus parallelipipedus. NCBI lineage: Eukaryota > Metazoa > Arthropoda > Insecta > Coleoptera > Lucanidae > Dorcus > Dorcus parallelipipedus. The sequence continues at coordinate 44,296,735 of OY284478.1, forward strand.
TGGACACAGGCATGTAGGACGGTGAAATACAGACAGCAGCTGGCGAGATGCCAAAGGACCTTTGCAATTAGAGTATGCTAGGCATACAGGACGGTATCAACGGAGGCTGTCTGGAGTGATCCCGATAGACTTGCTGGTAGCGGAGAGGGCCAAAGGAACGACCAAAAGGCGAACAGACCAAGCTGCAAGGAGGGAGGTGACTGTGGCTGCATGGAAAGGACGGTGGAAGGCATGCGAAACAACCCTGTCGACGAAGAGATTAATCCCTTGATAACCTTGGGGAGTGGCTAGAACGGCAGCATGGGGAACTGACATCATCTAACACAGTTATAACGGTTCACTGGTCCTTCGAACAATACCGGATCAAATCTGGAGCAGTCATTCTAAAGATTTTGTGCTAGCTTGGTCAATGTTGTATAATATGTATAGGTACAAGGTTGTGCAAAAGTAACTTCCCTATTCTGAATCAAAAAATACAGAAGAAAAATAAATTTAAATATATTTGGAAAATATTAACAGAAAGTTTTATTCATAGGGTTAGACGACCTCTTTCACGTTGACACAAAAGTGCTCGTTTTTACCACGTCTTGCATCCTTTGTGTAAGGCTTATTCACCAAAAACCTTTGCCTTTAGTTTAATTTCGAAAAATGGACACATGCATAAGATGGTTTAACCCAATAAAGGCAAAGGTTTTTGTGAATAAGCAGCGCATTAACGTTGCACTCTAATATAACACGTTTCCCGCCTTTTTAAAGTTTGAACCGCGCAAATTCAAATACATATCTGATCCGTGATAATCACGGTATCGCATAAAAATCAATAATGTTTAGTGGATTTCCTTAAAAAATAAGAATCGTAGCAAAGAGAGCTTGAGTTTTTCATCCTCTCTTTAAAGCGGCGTACGTGACAAAATTTCGACGAGGAGGAAAGAAATTTAATGCCACGAGAGTTGCGAAAACAGTTGAAACCGATTCTTCGGTTCCGCTCCGAGTGGAAGGGAACTAATGTTATCGATTACCGCGAAGCAATTTCGGGGACATTGTTTGCTTCCCGTCTCAACGACAGCGATCGTTCGGTACTTGACCTGCCATTTTTCTCGGCCGCAAGGGAGTTCCGTGATCTGCCATCGACGCTCCGCGTTATCGAATGGACTCGGAGGACGAATAAAACGAATGACCTCCTGAAAAACGCTTGCGGCTTCTCTCCTCGGTGGGATTTTTCGTTTTACGAGCGATTTTCACATTTTATTACAATTTTACAATTATATGCTTATGTGAAGCTCCTGGATGATAGCGAGAGCTCCGCAAGGGTTTCTACATACTTGTACCTCGCTCGAAGCAAGATACAAATGACTTTTTCGATTGTAGAAAGTGATAAAGCTGTGCAGGCATTTATTAAATGTTCAACAAATAAATCAAGTGGGATAAGATTATCACTATTACTTTAAAGTCGATAAATTATAAAGACAGAGCGCGGTGGAAGATACAGAGTTGCTCTGGCAATTGCTCCGGTGCCGGCACACGAACGCGAGGGGTCAGTGTGTTTGTTTCGTTTAGAAAACTGTACTACGTAAAAAAATTAAATATTTTTACAGTAAAGCGAGAACGTACCAAAAAAAAAGATGGAACAATAAACGCAGAGGGAACGAAATAAGAAGCGTATAAATACCGGTCGTATCAGCTCGACTTAAGGCGCCGAAAGAGAACCCGGACATAAAAAGCCCCGGAAAAAAGAAGGAACGTCACCCACACGTCACGCACACGCCAATATTCAGGATTTTTGCTTCGTACGAATTTACCGATGTCGGCGCGAATCTCTCTTGATCCTGAGGCGTTTACGATCGTCCCGTTCTCATCAATTCTCATCCCGAGTCCTTTGTAGGACCCTTCGCGCGTCGTAAAACCAACTTTCAAGACACGTTCTCCCGGCAATGAAATTTATCGGCATTACGTGGATATTGACGTCGAACATTTAGCATCCGGTGTTTCGCTGTCCGTCGAAATCGAAAAACCGAAGCGGAATTTATATGTTCCCTCTTGTACGTGCGGACTTTTTCGTCGTTGCTCAAATTTCAAGTTTGCCGATAAAGATACAATAAACTGCACCATCAATATTTTACTACGACGCTACTCAGATATCTCCTCTATATTTTAGCAAATTACGATGCCAAACAATATTAGTTTCGTTCGACTTTAAAATCCTGGCGAAGTTTTTTTTTAAATATTTTGAATTTTAGTTTTTCCCTCCTACACCTAATGTGAACGTATATTACATGGGGTCAACACTTTTTCTAAGGGGGAAGGGATGTAAGCATTTTATTGAAGACAGTACATTTTATGTACAAGTTAACTTTGCGCAAAGTATTTTCGAGAAAACAAATTAAGAATCATTCATTCTAGATATACATATTTTTAATAGCTAGTATACTCAACTCAGTTTTAAATAAATATCAGCACAATTATTTATCTTTATTTTATTACTAAAATTTAAATCGATATTTATTGTTTGACCTATAATCGTGGAGACAGTTAAAAGAAAACTTGTTGTTAGTTGTATGGGTCAAATTTGCCACAGTTTTTCGCTCTCTTTAAGCCATCCACGACTGTATGTACATCTAAAGTCAGACGTTCATCGTTTACTAAGTGGGATAATTTCTCAAAGAAAAAAGTCTCTGCCAGTTTTACTAATTTGATTGCTTTACTGGTATACATACTTTCTTCTATTAATTTATACCTTTTTCAGGGGAATCTAAAAAATTTCATAAAGAAAATGTACCTAAGGAACGAATACATTCTTTCTTCACCTTTTCGGTCATTTCGAATTGTGAAGGGAAATGTTTTGATATTTAAAATGTGTATTATCTATCAATTAAAGGTAAGAAGTGAAACGTATGCTATAAAAGTGCCCTTACATTTCGAACTGTGAAAGGGAAATATGTCAACAAGGGCTCCACTGATCCATCTCTATGTTTTGATATTTAAAATGTGTATACCTATCAATTAAAGGTAAGAAGTGAAACGTATGCTATAAAAGTGCATTACAATCGTCGCGTTTTCTAGAATCTTGCACTTTTCGTGAAACGTACCTAGGTGCTTTAAATAATATACTTTTGCTCGATTTCTTCCATTTCATAAGATTGCAAAATGTTGCACAACAAGGTAAATGCGATAACCCACGCATTACAGTATTGTTCTATTTCACTCATTCACCCGCGTCATTCAGTCGTCATCTCTTTGTAGTGTTCATTCTGTCAACCCCCACTCGTGAACGACCGCGCCAATTCCGCTTAGTCTTGTTGCTCCTCGCTTAGCGTACGCCTCGTGCTCTTGGGCTCTTCAACCATTTTGATAAATTCACTAAAGTTTTGTTTAAAGTAACGTTCAAAGGGAGGATATTATTCAGAGTTTTGATAAGTACTTTCACTCACTTTCCTGCGTCATCTCTTAACAACCTCCTTGCGGTGTTCATTCCTCAACCCCCACTCGTGAACGACGAACACTAATTTCGCTCAGTGTTGCCAGCGCTATTACAATTGTAATAGATCTGTTACTTTCTACAGTTACATAGTTGTTACGCTATTACGCCTATGGAAAATCTACTACGTTTTCCAACTTTAATTTATTCGATTTATATTTTCCGAAAATTCGTTTCTTTAGTTGTACAAATTAGAAATTTGTTTAACTAGAAGTAGTTTAATTTTTTTGATGTTGGTGACATAAGCAGCTGATGGACAGTATCACCAACCTAGTAATGTTTCCGTTAAATTTAGGGGTAAATTTTTCTGAAGACAGATTTTTTTAGGTTACTTTTATGGGGGGAAACAAAAATCGAAATTAAAAGTTCATATAAACCTACGCAATTTTATTACAAAAAGATTGTAACGCTTAAATTTCTCTTGAATAATTTTGAAATGCATAGTTAGTTGCCTGCCTTCGGTCGTATAAATCTTTTCTCTCTTTATCTTTTTCTTTTGAAAAACAAAAATAGGGATATTTAATACAAATAAAAAGTTTTTTAACTCTAGGGGAAAATTCAGAGTTGGTAACATAGTTGATGGAAAGTTTCGCGCTGCAATTACGGCTTTGGCAGTTTTCTGTTCAGGCTATGTCGTATGTTAGTTTTAGGTTTCAGACTGTTACTTAAAAATCGATTATAGTTACGAAATATTCACGTCTATTACAATTTCAAAGCATCACCTACTACGGTTATAAATAGGTACTCCGACAACACTGTTCGCTTAGTATTGTTGCTCCTCGCTTTGCGTCCGCCTCGTGCTTTTGAGTTCTTCAGCCTTTTTGATAAATTCACCAAACCGTTTTGTTTAATATGAAGTTCAAACGGAGAATATTATTCCGAGTTTTGATAAGCAACAAAAGAGTCTCTTCTAGGCCTCTCGAAGCCTGATTTCTGCAGGCAATCAGGTAGGATTGCAACTTTGTGCGCGGTTCAGGTCGTAACACGTGTTTTTCGATCATTTATCTAGGCTTTTTGTTCCGGACGTTTTACCGAACGCTTTCAAACGGGGGGACCTTATTGGAGCTTTGACTTGGGATTACCTGGCTGTTGTATCCTTGGGCAGTATTAAAAAATTTCGGCGGCTTTTGTTGCGTCCATCTCCGGTCAGTCGAATCAGCGACTGACAACCCCTTTGCCTGGCAAAACTGCCGGAAGAGGGAACTAGTTCTCCAAAACGCGGGGTGACACCACAGTATAGATATTTAAACTTATGTTTATACAGTAATGACATTAGGTGTCGGCGTCCTTGATGTGGTACGTATTGCTTTGGTTGACCTTCGCCGTTTTGCGGATAGTCCAGGGAGCGGGAAATTTCAAACGGGACAACGGAATAACAAAACCAAACTGCCGTATAATTGTTATGATAGATTAAAAAAATATTGTAATTAGTTTGTCAGAATTTGATTAATTTACTTACCATAAAGAAGCACAACTTACAGTTTTGGATCTTTCGGAAAGCGAAAGAAGCTCACATCATTATTTGTACTATTTATGGTACAGGCAGGAACCGCACATGTAAAACCTCCTCTTTTTGCTCTATTCATGTTATTATAGTTGTTTTCCAGGTTACGTTGGTTTTAATGTTACAAACAATTTGCCTGAATAAACCCGTACCACAATATATAAATCTACTTCGTAAATCAGCAAACATCAGCTGACGGAAAGTCGCCATTTTGTGGATAGTACAGCGCTTAGAAATTACCTCCACTATAAAACACGTCTTTGTCTGTGGTGATACACTGGACGCTACCTTCCGGACGTTTTATAATCGAAGGACGTTGGTGCAGGTGATGCACTTGCATCTTTGGACGACTCTTCCAAATATGATGGCATCGCGGAGTTTACATTTACTTTGAGTTGATATTTATTTTGAGTTTGTGAGCGAAAAACGGATCCGTACTTCGTATATAATTTCATTCATAAATGGTGGCGTTTTATCATTCATTTAATTTTGATCTGCGTTGATTTAGATCTTTGTCTTGGGGGTTACGCATGACCCCGATCCATCCCAATTAATGGGATGACCTTAATTTGCACATCTCAACTTTTGCAAACCGTCAGGTACGTAGCATTACGTTAATTAAACCTTGCATTTGTTTGAATGTTACTTTGTGCCAGACTTTTTACTTCAAGAATTATTTCATCTTTCGCCATGCTTGACGCTTCTGGCTCTACTTGACAATTAGAACAGAAATCCTTCCGGAACTGGTAACCGCCAGCGGCGGCGTGGCAAGCGAAAGATTGGTTGGTATTGAAATCACAGTCGAAAGTGCTAGTGAGTCCTTGCATGGTTTTCTATTCTTGATTGAAGTGAGAAACTCAAACTTTGTGTAAGTCACATTCTAAGTGACGCTTAAAGTTAAGATTTTAATTGGCTTCCGGTTGAAACCGTGTCACGGTCACTTCTACTTCTACGTTTCGTTCCCCATTGCAGAAGAGCTTCTTCAGAGCTGCTGCTGCTGGTGGTGTTGCTGCTGCTTCCCGTTTGTCGCTGAGACTGGGCTTAAAGTTAAGCTGAGTTAATTTGTTCGGTGCACACGGCCATTAATCACGATTTTCTAATCTCGTTTAAATCAGTGCATAGGGTGAGAATCTTGAAAAAATTGTCATAGAAACAGGGAATTATTAAAGATAGGTTGGGCTGATCAATTCAATAAGATCTACGTTATGCAGAGCGTTACATAACTGGCGATGAAGAATGAAAGGGGTTTTGTTGGAAATGGAATGATTATTTCCCCTTTACTAGTTAATAACGCATGAAGTTTTTAGATGGCGATGATTTGATTGCATTACGCAGGTAAATGTCTTTTCGACAGGAGCTGTTAGTTTGCATTAGCCAATAAGAAATAATAAACACTTCGTCTGAATATGCAGATATTGTTTTGTGTACGACTTTTGCGATGAAAATGCCAAAGAGGCATCTAGAGACTTCCCAATAGATAAAGTTTTCAGTAGAATTTTTCAAAGATTGCGAGAAATCGAAAGCATCAAGGTCTTCCGAGCTTAAACCTTCGGATTTCCACTTATGGGGATATTTAAAGGAAATAGTTGCTGTTGCAACTATTAGTTGCAATTAGTTCGTCGATGTCAGATTAAGTCCTGTAGCTGGAGGAAGTTTTTTGGACATTTATTTTAAACAAACTCTAAAGTCAGACATACCAATCCACGTTAATAAAATTTACGTGTAACAAATTTAAACCATCTATCTAGTGCAGCGAAAATGGACACGTATTTATATGAGAAAAAATGTTTGAAATTCCATTCTCCACAAACCCTTACATTTTTCCTCATGACTTTTGAAACACCCTGTATTTTTTTTACACATTATAGTGGGACAATGACCTGGACAAATCTCGTTCGTTTCCAGTGAAGATAATTCGATATTTAAAAAAAAGCTCAAAAACTTTGTATTGGAGTCTGAAACAAAAGTTGAAAATTGTATTTGTCCATAGATTATCCTCTCTTATAAATTATACACTATTCACACAGTATACAGAAAATTTCACAGTTCAACAGTATCTATATAGAAAATTTCACGATCTTCACACAGCATATCGAAAATTTCACACTGTTCACACAGTATACAGAAATCATTTTAGAGTTATTCTTTTCTTGTAAAGGATTGATGTTTTAAAAATATTAGGGACCCCCCCTCCGTACTATAAAATTAGAATAAGTTTTGTTTTAGTAATGTAATATTTATAGTATTTAAATTATTTCTGTTTTTTTCACTACTTTTCTTTAACGTAAGAGCTTTTTCAGTACCTCTTCTAATTTTTTTTTTTTTCATATTTCAATGTTCCTTTCCAAAAGTTGTATTATTGGATATTTGGCAGTTTTACAAAACTACTAATAAGACGAACTAAGCAAAATACAAAACAAAAACAGAATAAACAGGAGTAGGATGATGTCCTAGGTACAAATTTTGATTATGTTACTTCCATATAATAGGAGCTCGTTAATTTTAGATAACAACCTGTTTAGTAACAAAAGCGCAGCTCTATTTAACCACAGTTCTAATGAATCACGTCAAAGCAACTTGTTAAACCGCGCAAATTAATTTACAAAATGTCGATAATTTCAACGCTAATCAGAATTTAAGTAATTCCTAAAATTTTCAGTAATTTAATTATTACACAAACTTGATAATAAATTTTACAACAGTAACTAAAAGATGACTAATTAAAGAAAATCAATGAATTACAACAAAAACTCGTTCTTTCATATAATTATTCATTATAATGAATAACGCCGTGTAAATAAATTGTGCGCTACATAAAGTTTTTAAGAATACAGGGTCCGGCAATAGGTACTGACGGTTTTGTGAGCGTTGTGGTGTGAGTATCAAAATAATATGGGGCAAAATATAATGGGAAAATCATTCGGTGTGTTACGCAGTTTTAGTAGCCATGAATTCGTAGCCCGTGCAGCAACATATTTCTTGCGTTACGGCGTTCATTCAAACAGGATCCATAATTGACGTCCAACGCCACTTTTGACGAGAATCTAATATTCCTCGGCGTGGTAGGATTCATGGCTACTAAAACTGCATAACACACCGACTGTTTTTCCCATTATATTTTCCCCGATATTATTTTGGTACTCACACCACAACGCTCACAAAACCGTCAGTACCTATTGCCGGACCCTGTATATGTATGTAGTTTTAATAATAATAATAATAATAATAATAATAATTTAATTTATTGATCTACATCAAAATTAATCAACAACAAGCTACAGAAACTTAAACTATATTATGCTTCTAAACATAAAAGCACGGAAATGGAGTAGATCAATAGGTGTGGATTCAGGCCGTCGGCGAACCGAGTTTCTGTTCTTCCATCCACACCCACGTAAAATGTTCAGAGGTAGGTATATAAAAAGAGCGAAAAGATTATGATAGTAAGTAAAGGTAGAAATAGAGAAATGAAGTAAAGACTAAAGTAAACAGAAATAAAAAATAAATAAGAAAATAAGTAAATAAGAAGAATAGCATTGATAAGTGAGACAAAAATTGAAGGAAGTGAAAGGCAAATTTAAGTATATAAAGAGAGAAAACGGAAGCGAATAGCAAAAATATCAAAAATGAAAAACCAAAATCAAAAACGTTCACTCTTCTTCATGGCCACTAGCTTACGTCTGAGGCTTTTAATTGGGAGACATTTGAGTTCTGGGGATAAAGCATTCCATAGTAGGGCTATATTGTAGGAGAAACATCGTCTAAAAAACGTAGTAAAATAACGAGGAATGGTGATGACATTCTTATGACGAATATTGATGTTGTGCACATCGGTACGGTAAGAGATGCGGTTGTAGAGATAAGCGGGGGTCTTATATAATAAAATGTTGTGAAAAAGGCATACACTATGAACGTATCTCCTGTTAACCATGTTTAGCCAACCGGCCACGGGGAGTAAATGCGAAATATGCTGGAATTTTTTTATGCCATACACAAACCGAAGACAGGAATTCTGAACCTTCTGGATACGAGCTCTGTCAATGGCATCGATGCAAGGACCGTACACACTATCGCAATAATTAAAGCGTGACAGTACCAGCGAGTCACAAAGCAGTAATTTGAGTTTTTGATTAAGGAGAAATCTATTCGAAAATAATATTTTAAGGGTTGAAAAAGATTTACGAATAAGTGAATTTACATAGTTATTGAAACGTAATTTGTTGTCCACCAACAGTCCAATAATCTTGGCACAGTTGGATAAGGTTAATTTTTCATTTCCCAACATGAAAAAAGCCCCATTAGCAACAGTATCAATAAGAGAAGGGGAACCGAAGATTTAGAAGGATTAATATTCAGGCCATGATTCGCAGATAAGGTACGAAAGTGCTCTAACTCGCGGTTAACAGAATAAATGACATCATCTGGATTACCAGGAGGAAAGGAAAAAAATAACTGCGTGTCGTCCGCATATGTATATAATTTGCAGTCTTGAGAAATAGCAGTAAAGCAAGAAGTGTATAGGATATACAGTAACGGGCCACATATGCTGCCTTGAGGCACCCCATAATGCAAACCAATAGGGTCAGATAGCAAATCCTTGATTTTTACTCTTTGAATACGATTCTCAAGAAAATGACGGAAGAAAGCAATAGTGTTCTCACTCATGCCTAAAAAATGTAAGACGGCTAATAATATGTCATGGTCAAGGGTGTCAAACGCTTTGGAAAAATCGAGTGACACTAGAAGACAGGAACATTTCTTATCGATAGAATTAATTATATCATCGACTACGCCTAGCATAGCTGTACAGCAGCTGTGTCCAGAGCGGAAACCAGATTGAGTAACAGGTAGGAGATTGTATTGACTTAGAAACTGTCTCACTTGCTCATCTACAACTTTTTCCAGCACTTTAGAAAGAACTGGCAATAGACTGATAGGACGCAGGTCTTTAAAATCTGTGGGTTTTGTAGTTTTAAGAATGGGGATGATTAAAGCCTCCTTCCAACTTGAAGGAAACACGTTAAATTCCAAGCAAAAATTAATTAAATGTGTGATGTAAGGTAATATAAAAGGACAGCACAAAGAAATAAGTTTAATATTCAGTCCGTCAGATCCTGTAGCGTTGCTACTTATACTGTTTACAATTTTTCCAATATGATGAACTGAAACTAGTTGAAAATTTAACTCGCAAACAAAGTTTGGATGACGGCTATTTAGATACTGATTTAGCATAGTGATTTTATTTGGATTATGAGCGACCCCTGTACTTGAAAAATATTTATTTAAATCATTTGGATTATTGAATGATTCAGGTAGAGACTTTTAAGTTTAACGTTACAATACTTATGTAGGACACAGGACTACCAAAAAACAAATCTTAACTTCTAAAAGTATCATAAACACAATTAAGTAATCTGTTTAAAATTGTAAAGTAACAAATCGATCCGTTTATCACGAACACATGAAGCGGCAAAAGAAAAGCAGATGTCCTATAGAAAGAACACGGAGATAGACCAGGCAAGCCACCTCCGCTCAAGCGGTGATGTTTAGAAATTCTTTTGTGATGTAAAGCGCATCAAACATGATATTGTATGTAAATGAGACTTCGTCGAACAAATTACAGGATTTACATACCGCGAAGGCCGATTCCGAGCGCTCGCGAACAACAACGGCCCGGAGTTATACACGGTCCGCTCTAAATGGTAATTAAATTCTCCGGGTGATAACTGCTGCTGCTGCTGCAATTTTCTCTCTCTTAGGTTTCGGAAGTGGCTGATGCGGCAGCGCCGTCTGTGCACGTTTAAAAGTTGTTTAATATGCAAATGAATGTCCGACCGAAGCGGGCTTATCGTACTCTAGCATCGCTTTTCAATTTAGGGGAACCCTTTGTATTAGCTTCGGAACGCGCACTGTTCGAGCTTTATCCAAGTTTTCTCTGCTAGTTTATTTTTAACTTTAGATTGTTACGTTTTTAGAATATGGAGTGCCTTTTACAACATTTGAAAACTACTTAGTGTACTCATAAACACTGCGCTGAAAAACCTGACTTTTCGTGGTACATTCTGTAAGTATATGGCTTAATGGTTTACCCTACTAATCTAGTTTAAGTACTAACTTAACGCAATACAAAGGTATTTTAAATGTGAAGAAAAGTACATAGAGAATCTTACCTTGTCGTCTTCTCCCTCGCTATCACACTGCAAAACAAAAAGAAATCCATTAGGAACAACAACACCAACAGCGGAAAAGGCAAAAGAGAAGAGCAAGGGATGGTGAAATACACTCGGGCGGAAAACCTACGAGAGACGTAGACGACGTAAAAAGTCAATCTGTTTTTACGGTCGTTCTCCGCTATATTACTAAGTGGGACGAGACCGTCGGCAAAAAGCGGCGAGCGCCGGAGAAAATTATGAAAACAACTCGGAAAAACGACCGCCTAAAAAACACAATAAAAGGCGCAAGACGTTAAATCACGCGAAGATGAACGAGACGATGAGGGAGAATTGACACAAAGGACCGCAAAAATGTCTGCGGCAGCGTTTACAATCCATTACCGGGGCCGGAAATAGATGAGAACCGGAAAATAACGCCCGCTCTCATTTATCTCCACCGCCGGACTCGACAGGAACAATTGAAACTCCGCCAATAAATGGAACGGAAAGTTGTAGATTGGATTTAAGCTTGTTCGAGTTAAAAAAAAAAAGAAGCCGCTCTCTCGATCCCGCGTAATGGAATAAGCGGAAAAAAATACTCACGATATATCCTTTTCCAGAGCTGCATCGACTGCTCGCCTAAAACAGAAAAAGAAGAGTAAAAATAGTGAAGGACTTCGTAAATGAATACTTACGTCGCTCAGTCGATCTCTGGAACTGTCGGCGTCTCGTGGAGCCACGGAAGACCCCGTAAGTCTTTCGGACGCTCTGCCACTATCATCGCTGGTGGCAGGATCTTGAGTTAATGTGAGACCCTGAAAAGAAGGAGCACAGATTGATTTTAGAACACCTAGTTATAAAATTAAACGGTCTTGATTGCAACGGAATCTACGAACATCCTCTGCTTCGTCCCTAATGGGACCTCGTCAGCAGAAGAGTAGCTCGAGAACTCCACTTCAATCTTACCGACTTGTCCTAGTTATTTCGGAATCGAAAAAAAGAACATTCAAAAATTATTAGATTATATATCAGTCACAAGTTAACTTTAACTATCTGTTTGTTCCCATTGTAACAATTATGAATTATTATTACAATTATTCCTATGGAAATAAACTGAAGGTTAAAGTTAACTTGTGATTGAAAACCTGGCCCTAAGGGCCGATATTTCAATCATAATTTAACTTTAACTATAAGTTTATTACCATAGTAACAATTATGAAAACAATTATTCCTATGGTAATAAACTGAAGGTTAAAGTTAACTTGTGACTGAAATATCGGCCCTTAGAGTTTAGGAGTGATAGTACAAAACATATTGCATTGTTTTTACAGCTGTGGCCCCACGTTAGGCGCCAATTTTTATATGTAGTATTTTTAAAGTTGTGGCCCCACGTCGGGCGCCAATTTTATATGTAGTGGTTTTTTTATTTATATAAAGATTCCACTTCAATACTTTTTTTTATTTTATATATAATGTTTTTCTGAGTCTCATCATAGGATTGCAGATTGTTTTAATTAAGAAAGTCTAGTTTTTTTTTTTCTTTGTGTACGTGTAATTTTCTAATTATGAAACTATCAATAGATTTAAATAAATTAGTTACGATCTTTACGAATCGTCTACCTACACTTTATTCGTTAATTGAGTACTTTCTTTTTTTATTTTTAAAATTTGCTTCAATCGGTTTAAATACATATCTTGCGAATCGTCGTCAAAATATTCTTTGACTGAATTAAATTTTTCTTAATTTTATAAAGATCTGTTCAATAAGTTTAAATGTTTTGCCCCCGATCCTTGCAAGTCACTTTTAAATAAGCATTTTATCGAGTGTCAGGTTTTGTTGTCAAATACGTCAGAATTTCAAATTATATATCTTTTTACAAAATTATCTGATCCTTTACTTACTGTGACATCCTTGACGCCAAATCCAAATTGAATGTATTAAATGTATTAGCTTCTCAAAAATTACAACTGTTATATTATAAAAAAATGTAACAACAAAACAAAAGGATATGTATTAATGAAAATCAGAAATCTTAATTAAGGAATGAATTAATGAATGAACGAATGGATGTTAAAGTCAAAATTTTAAATTAGTATTATTATGATGTTTTAAATCTGAGAGGAAAATGTGTAATATAACAGGAGTATTAGTTAAGAAAGTCATAGAAAAGAAATCAAAAAAGTTGACAGAGAAAAAGACAAGATCAACTAGAACAAAAACTGATGAATTAGAAAGAATACCAGAAACAGTAATGGGAACAAAGATAGACAAAATCAGAAGAGACAGAAGAAATTAAAAACATGTTAGCCATAATGATGGAAGAAATAAAGAACAACAGTACAAAACAAACTGAAATCAGAGAGAAAGTAGAACAAAATAATAATGAAATTAGAGAGAAAATAGGACAAAACAATACAAAATAAGATAGAGATAATAGAGGAAGTAAATAAGAAAATAGAATTAAATAAAATAGAAATGTTAAATCTATTTGAAGAATTTTAAAAAGAATCAGAGTGAATTAGAAAAGAAGTTGATGAATGAAACGAAAAGGATAAATGAAGAAAAGACTGAAAACACAATAAAAAGAGGAGAAATTTTACAAAAGATTACAAGAGAAAAAATAAAAGCAGTAAAAAAAAATCGAATAATACAGAACAAGAAATAAGCCAAGAAATGAAAAACTATTTAGAGGATTATGGAAATGAACAGGAATGAAATATGATTTGAAATTAATAAAATTTAAAAAATTTGGATTCTTCTTTTCTTGCTCTTGCCTTTATTCTTTAAAAATACCGGAGTCTTATGGTAATTCAGGTAATATCAGCAATATTAGTCAATTCATGACATTAGAAGATACACAGAACTCCAAAGTTAAAAGATTTTTTAAAGTGTACAGAATATCAGAAGGAGAGAGAAATATTTTTGGAAACGATACTGTAGGTCATTATAAAAGTTTATGTCAATAAATATGATAGTTATTATTTTCAGTCGCTTCGAGATAGTTATTTGAACGTGTCGCTATAATATGGGCAATTTGAAAGTATTCTTATTAATCTTTGTTTTTGTGGCCTTTTCTTTTTAGTAATTTTCTTTGTTGGCTCTTTTGTTGTTGTTTTTTAGGCAATTTTCTCTCTTTATCACTTGTGGCTTGGTTACTAGATTCTGGTTGTGAATTTTTCTTTAACTCTTTTCTCTATAGAGGCTTGGGTTCTTTATTTTACTTATTTTTCTTTTGTATAATTCTTTTCACGCGGGTTTTTGTTCCTTTATTTAGTTTTTTTTTTTTTGAAGACCATTGATTTGTGCCGAAACGTCGAAGTAATTTCCTGCATTTGAACAACTAGAAATTATTCCCTCCGTTGTCTGACACGAGCCTATATCCTCGTTCATGAGAAAGTCAAGCTCGTTTGCACTTTTTCTTTCCCTTTGTATTAAATTTATGTTTAAATCGGGTTGAACTGTTTGATTCAAGTAATCAAGCACTGACAAGCTTGCGCTCAAGTCAGACTAAATTACTATGAAGTTTAAAATAAATGATTGTATTCAATTTTAATTTAATTTATTATTAAAAGTTTGTTTTATTTTTATAAAAACTGAAAACTTGTTCGGAGTATTTCCGAAGAATTTTTCGGAGAAAGAATCAATTTCTGTCCTCGCTTTTCCTTTTCTCAATGAAATTAAATCAAAATTCAAATTTTTAAACAAATTAAAATCAGATTAAATTAAATTTCTGCTCTTTTTCGTCTCAATTAAATTAACACAATTCTCTCACTTCATTTTACTTTCGCTGCACTTTCTTTCTTTCTGTCTTTAGGTGCTGCTATAGATGTTCGTGGTAATTGGTAATCGACCTGAATGTCTGCCATTTTGGACGCCTTCAGCCGAACCCTTTCTCCATCGCCTTAATATACCAGCCCCTCCTCTTCCTCCCGGACTTCTGCTCCTGGATCGGCCAGTGTCTTGCAGTCAATGGTGCGTTGGGCTGTTTGTGGTATCTTCTGCATTATCTCGCAGAATTCTAGCCAAGCCACCTGCAGTAAGATCTCGTCCACCCACCGTAGATCATCGTCTGCCAAACTTATTTCTACTCCATCGTTCTCGGTACTGTTCATTTTGAGTTGACTTTTACTTTTAACTAAACGTCTTTTTGACTTTTCTACTCATAAATGAAAATAAAAATGTTTTAAAACGTTTGCAATATTTTTACTGATCATAATGTAAATATTACAGCAGTATTTTCCTATACATAATTGCTACAAAATCGTTTACGCAAGGGGATACTTCTCCATAAGGGCCAAACCCCCCACAATTTATGCATGTGATTTAATATTTCAACAAAACCTCTTCAGAATGATCGTTACGTGGCTATTAAGTATTACAGGAGTAGTATTATAGTTTCGTCTTGCTGGTTAGTATCACGAGAGTAATAAAAACACACGTGAAAGACACCCTTACCATTCGAAAGTCTTGTTTCAGATTATTCCGGATTTATGAAGAAATAAACATCTTAAACCGTCGCCGTCGTAGGGTATTACATTTAACGGATACGGTAAGTAAGCGCTCATATGGTAGGATTTTAGCTATTTTCCACTTTATTTTCACGTCTCAAATAGTGAGGTTAACTGCGTGTCTATAAGCATTTCTTTGAAATAAAATTGTTAAGTACGCATTTTCAGAGCACAGTGAAGTTGGCACCTCTCTTTTGACAAATGTTTTATTATTGGAGTTCTGTTGGCAATCCGAAGAGTTCTGGACTTCTAAATGAAAATTAAAAATAGTTTTGGCAGATTAAATAAAAATTGAAACAGATTTCTACCTTATAGGCTATTGCTAATTGCTAATTAATTTATTAACGGTAAATAAAGCTTATTGCTTTACATAAAAGAGCTAATAAGTAAAGGTAAATAAAAATAAATTAGTAGTGAAGCACTGAAAAACACATATTACTTCAACGTTTACAACATTACCTATACTTATGTATCGCTTAGTGAAAAAATGAATATCATTCGTGATAAAATAATTAATATTTGATGTAAATATAGAAATTGCGAAGATGAAGTGTGATTTCTGACGTAAAATATTATTTATAATTTATTACAATTAAGAGGACTATGGATCACGTGTTCAACTACTCGAAAGCCACCAGTACTCCCCCCAAACCCCGCATGACTGAAAACACGCCTCTCTTATAATTGAAATAATTGTCGTTTAGTCCAATCAGGTTCAATAGTTGAAGGACAAGGATAACAGCATCTACACTCGTCTTGTATAAGTTCACACACATTCATCGTATCTAACATAGTGGCAACGTCGCGTCGCAAAACTAGCACGTGGTAATATTCTTAAGGCGCGTTTAGACTTGAGCACGCACGCACTGATCCACCGCGAATGCTCAAGTGTAAACGGTTATGCGCGCACGCTCACTATGTGTTTTTCTATGCGCGAACAGCAGCGAGCGCGATCCGCTTGGTGTCGGTCTCGGGTACACGCTCAAAAGAATTAATTGGTTCGCGAATGCTCAATTTGTACAATACTGAATTTGCGGCGTATGTTCGAGGTAACTTGTATCTTTTTTGATAATCTTTGGTGCTATCAAGCTGAGCAAATATTCGAAATCGGTCATTCTCGTAAAGTCTCTGAATTGGTCATAACGACACTCTGACGCTAAATTGTTTAATAAATTATTTTGTCTGTTACAAAAAATTGGCGTTTGCCACCAACGACGTCTACGTTTTCGAATTTCTTTTTTTTATATTAAATATTATATTATATAAATATTATAATAAACGCGGCTGCTGCTATTTTGTCGCTCATTTTCAACGCACGTTTGCGAACAACTGGATCAGCCCATGCGTTGGAAAATGAATTTTAATTTAAACGCTCTTCGCGAGCGCGAACGAATACCGTGCGCGTATGCTCAGTGCGTGCGTGCTCAAGTCTAAACGCACCTTTATATTCTGAAATAAAGGAAGAAAAGTTTGCTGGTTATATGCGCGCGAAATTTAAAAGTATAAGATTTGAATAAAAATCATTCTTATATCGAAAAATAAATTGCGAAATACGCCAGTAGTAAAATAATTCTTAATTAAATAATATTCGTAATTAAGACACTTTTTGTTCGTTGAAATTTGTCAAATAATAAATAACTTTTAAAATGAAATAACTTCCACATTTCGTTTTGTGAAAAGTAGCTTATACTTTAAGTCAATCTTCTTGATAAATAATTTTCTGATATTTGAAAACCAAACAGAATTTGATCGATACTAATTTCAATTCGAAATTTAAATTGATATTAAATTTAACTAAAATGTAATACATAGATATCTTATTAATTACACTACTTAGAAATTCTTTCAATATTTTTACTTTAGGAAAAAGTTTTCATTTCAAGACAACATCTTTACACTCATCTTTTAATATACAAATAGGAAATAAATTGTGCATAATTTTCTACATTTTATTAGTAATATTGTTGCAACTTTTGAAAAATCAAAAAATAACATTGTCTTGTAAAAATATTTTTTAAAATGTTTTTAACTTATTTCACAACGAAAGCATGTTACAGTTTACTCGCTCACTGAATGATTCTAAATAACAAAAATAAAATATTTTTACCGAAAACGAAAAAAAAAAAATTGTAGACGAGAATTATATTAAAAGTTATTTCAGTTTAAAATTTCTTAATATTCAAAAAAAAGTTAAGAGTGATGCACAAATAGGAATAAGGAATGCATTGGAACAAATAGTTAACCAATAGGATTGCTCAATTGCCGACATGTGATGTAAGCAACAAATTGAAATTGAAATTAAGAAAGGCGTACTATCGATATCTTAAAAAAAACTTTAAAATCCAGCAGCTATGCGTTTCCATTATTATACATATTATTATATTATTATATTTATTATATATTATATATGTATTATGTTAAATTGCCAAGTCAGTAACCGTATTTTTGTTAACGCTGAAATTCTGAGGAATTCGTGTAACTATGATACTCTTTTCTATGCAAGCAATTATTACCCTATAGCTTTCAAAACAACATTTACTTTAAGTACATATGATTGTCAATGACAATTTCAAATTACGATCGGTAGTAGTTTTATCCAGATTAAAAAGTCTTGTCCTATTAGTTATTTATCATAGCAGTGGTAACAATTTAGAGAAATTTTTCGTAATTAAATATTTATGTATAGTCGCGACCAAGAAAAAATTGGTCGTTAGTGTCTTACTTTGACATATTGACCAGTGTTTTATTGTCAAGCGATCGTGGTGGTCATAAACTTTGTACAGCGAAATATTTCAGGTGTCAATTTTATTTGTCAAATTGATTAAAATCACACCTGACAAGCAGACAATTTATGACTATTTCATCATCCGTCACAACATGCGAATATGCGAACAGGGAATGAGTAATCCTTTAGGGTGAAATAGTGACGTTACTCCAACTCTCTCAGAGCAAATTTCGCCTTCTTAATTTTTATAGAGCATTAATTGTCACACTTCGAGTCATTTATATGATAAAAATTTCTTTCTCGTAGAAAGGTTTTAACTAAAATTTTGAAACGTGTTAAATTCGTGTCTTTAATAGATGTAGGTGGTGCATTGAAGACTTCTATTTTAATCTATCGCTATCAATACAAATCGTTCGTAAAATATTATACTTTGCGATGCACTTTTGTTTTTTTTTGCTATAACTCTAAAAGATAAAATACATAAAATCCTACAACCTTCGCATTTACAGTCTTTCGGTATCTCCTAAAATAAAATCTCTAGGTGGGGTGCAAAATATAAAAAAATAACCCTGCAGATCCGGCGTTTGCTCCTAAATTCAAATATATGTAGTTCAATTAAATGGCTAACACCCTCAGAATTTTGGAACGGTAAAGGTAATAAGTTTAAAAGCATAGCGACAAGTCGGAACGCACCCAGTTTTACGATAACAACGTTGCCAAATTTATTTGACATGAGTTAGTTTTCCTTCAACCTTAAGATGGCAGCACATTACATAGCAAATTTTTATATTACGTATTTTTCATTTTGCACTTTTAGGAATGATAACTTCGTATATTTTTTTAAGCAAATATGATCAGTTTTTTACGTAGAATGTGGGAAAGTCATTTTCCGTAGTGAGTTTTAAAATTTTATAATTTTACTTTGTTAATATAAAACATTTTCCATAATTATTGACTTTCCCACATTGATAGTATTATTACAGACTGATCTACTTTTAGAATTTTTAAATCGAACGCGTTTTAAAAGCAGCATTTGCAAAATAAATTTTTGCCAATATGGCGGACCTCCATAGGCCTCTTAAGTGGAAGGTACATATCTTCCGCAGTAATAAAATTTACTTTTCACTAAACAAGGGTCCAACATTACTTCGAAGGCAAAGACGTAACATGTGTTCATTTAATAATCCGGTAGCATTACCTGTGGAAATATTTTTGTTTTGGAGAACCATAAGTCGCAGTGTTAAAATTGGATATAAACTGACATAAATCAAAAGTAACAATTACAGTTGACTCACAAATTAAATAATTTATTATTCTAAGAAACTGGAAACATCCACCTTCATTGCACTTTGATATTCGCCTTTTCAATGATTTTATCACGTTTTCTAACATATTGGAGTGGGGGAGATTATTAATTTATTCTATTTTTTCTCTTCTACGTTGCCAAAGTTCTTCCAAAATAGTAATTGGCGCAACGTATGACGTTTTTAATATGGGGCCACACGCAGTCACAAGATCTTGCAGGCCAAGGTATTTCCGTATTTCTACTTATATATAATTCGATCATCATTTGTACAGTGTGGGGTTGACCATCAAGCAATTCCTCTAAAAACGGCTGACGATACCTTGCTGCATTTATTTTGCCTAAAATTATTAGTCATTCATTGGTTTTGAAAGGAATTCAAAAAAAGCACCTTCAAAAAATATTGGTCCAATTATATAGCTTCCCAGAAACCAACCATTTCAGAATACAAAGAACTTTCAACTAATATAAGAGGGTTTTCTGTACTGCACGTTCTCAATTTTTAGAATTAACATATCCAGTCGACCAGTCCTACAGAACCACGCCTCAGCATCACCGAGGAAACTTTTCATCAGTACATCATCATCGTTATTGAGAGTGTTGATAAACCATTCACAGAAACACAATTTCTTTATGGGGGTACTAGCAATTCTTGCACCAATGTCATGCGGTACGGATAGAGCTTTATATCTTTACGTAACAATTTGTGTCACTTTCCCACAAAAAACTCAATCTGTTGTGATAATAAGCGAATAGATATGTGAGAAGCCACAGGGTGTAATCGATTAAGTTACCACTATTAAGGACTGTTCATTTTACTAAACGGACACTAAATTAGTGTTCTAAGCTTTAATTTTTTTCCTGAATTTCACTTTACTTCATTTCTAAATTATAAAACAACTTATATCAGTTCATAGTAATTATATAAAAATCAAATATAATCAAGAACGATAGAAATTTCGAACTTTTACTGGAATACCAGCCATAAGCCTTTGCACAGTCTCCGCTGAAATTTTTCGGTTAGCTGCACCCCACATTTGTTTAAATTCTTCAATTGTTTTAGCTTCTCGGCCGTCTTTTCTCAAGTATCTTTTTATAATAGCCCAGTAACGCTCAATGGGGCGAAGCTCAGGACAGTTTGGTGGATTATCCAGTTTTTTTACAAAATCAACATTGTTAGAGTTCAACAGTTCCAACGTCGTACCAGAGTAGTGGGCAGATGCCAAATCGGACCAAAATAATGGTGGAATGTTGTGCCTACGGTAAAGGGGTAGCAAACGTTTTTGTATGCATTCTTTCTTATAGACGTCGCTTCCAATTGTACCGGCCGTAAAAAATGTAGAACTCTTAAGCCCACAAGAACATATGGCTTGCCATACAAGAATTTTCTTCCCAAATTTTTCTGTTTTAATTGTTCTCAAATTATCAGGTACATCTTCTCCCACAACTGCATTATAAAATTGAGGCCCTGGTAACGTACTGCTGTCCATTTTGACATACGTTTCGTCATCCATAAGGACGCAACGAGTTTTGCTTTGAATCAAAATCCTGTACAACCTTCCGCAGCGTTTCTTCGATCGAATTTTTTGTTCTTCGCTTCTCTTCGGCATTTTTTGTTTTTTATAAGTTCGTATGTTATTCCTTTTTTTGATATTTTGTACAGTACCTTCGCTAACACCTTCCTTTTTAGCTATTCCACGTACAGACATACATTTTTCTGATTTTAATAACTTCACAATGTTTTTCTCGGCTTTCGCATTTGCCGGACCTCTTCTGTGCCGCGATTTGGATAAATCATCAAGCGTGTGATGCTCCCCAAATTTTTTGATTATTTGAAAAACCGCCGACTTTGAACATTTTGCAATTTTGGCGAGTTTTCGTATAGATAACTTTTCTGAACACCACTTTTGCACAATTAGTTTTCTGACTTCGATATCAATTCGCTTCATTATTGCGAATCTTTGACAACTGTTGCAAACAAAAGTCACAATTGACAATCGTCACTTGGCTGAAGCTATCAAGGCCTACTACTAAAAAAATAATTGCAATTTGGAAATTCAGCGTAAGATTAAAAGTGTCCGTTTAGTAAAATGAACAGTCCTTAATACACAAGAAAAGAAACGAAGTTATGACATACTGGGAAAAATGTCAATAACAACTCTATGAAAATATACAGTTAGTTTTTACATAAAACGTTTGAGAAGCGCTGGCTTAAATTTAAAGCCCCGGCTCAGCGGAGTTTACTATTATGCGCAATAAACGGTAGGGCAGTAAACCCGCAGGTGTAATACAATAAACGACGAGGCAGATCTTTTAGTATTTTCGTGCGAAAGAATACGGCGAATTCCAGATATTTTTTTATTAATATTTAAGTAATAGAAATGCAAATTTTTCACAAAATAATTTTTACATAATAATATTAATTATTTCCCTAATTTAAAATAAAACTGTAATCACGAATCGCACCTAATAATAAAGTAAAAAAATAGGTAATTCAATTGAGGTCATATTCTAAAAGTATTATTGGAACAAAAAGCACGCCCAACTCGTCATCCCTTAATTTATGAATCTTTATTACGTTCAGATTAAACAAACAAAATTCTGAAAGATCGTGCAGATATTGTACATAGTGCCAGTTGATTACGATAGTTGCAATGTTGTGTTGAAATTTGCTTTTTTAGTTATTAGAAGTAGTTTATCATTAAAATTCTGAAAGCAAATAGTGATTTATAGGTGAATTAAGTATTGTTAAATTCGAGCGATAAAATCGCAGCTTATTACTTTATTACAGGAAATGATTTAAGAATGTTCTCAAAACTAAGAAAAAGCGTTAACCTACACATTTTCATTAAGGGCAATCAGTGAGTGCATTTATTTATTTGACGGAACCAAAACAAATGTTCGCATCGCCAAAAGTCTCCTATCACCAATTTGTTTCTAATCAAAGTATTTAAAACATGCATTCACCATTTTAACACGCGAAATTAACAAATTGAATCACGTAATGTGTTATTTGTTTACAAAGTATCATGATGTAATTAATATCGATTATCTAATGAAACAGCTAGACGGAGATTTCGTTGTCGAATTGTGTTGCGGGCGACACTGATCCAGTGACCATGACATTTGCGGAATTTATCGTTTTACGATGTGTTTATAAACCGCAGACGCACTGACGAATGAGCAGAAGTTTCCAAACAAAAGGCGATGCGCTTTTTTGGTAGGTCAGTTTTTGAGAAAATCCATTTATATTTGCAGAATTAATTCCTTATGAGATGAAGAACTTACAGTATTTTTCAAGTAGATGTTTTTACATGTTAGTGCTTTTAAATTAATTTTAATTGTAACTCAACTCATTATGTGAAACGTATTCGATTACACCCTATATGTCTTGTCAGCGGTCGACCTGTTGTTTTTTCTCCAGAAAAGACCTCCAGTTTCACAAAGCAACTGCACACACCGATGCTGGTTGTCTTCGAATGTTTTGTGGTCAATAATAACATCGAGGAATTCAACTCTAAACTCTTCCAAGCAGTTTAGTATACTGACTATTCCCATGTCCCATCAACTTTTGAACTATTACAAAAAAAAAAAACTAAAGAAATACAAATGTTTCCTGCTCTAATGTAAACACCATTTTGAAATGCAAAATAAAGTCAAAAAAAGAACGTAAATGAGTCCTAAAAATAACTTATGTTTGTATAAAACCAACAAAAAAAAAATTCGACACAAACACGAAAGCACTTGACTCGACAGTCGACAGGACGAAAGACACTAGTAGGGTTTCTGACCCGGGAATTCTCGATCTCGATTTCCCGGGAAATTTGCTAAATTTAATCCCGGGAAAAGACTATCGAGAAATCGAGAAATTTCTGAATTTTGTGCCTCCCCTTTCCGCGCAGGACAATTGTCCGCTACTCCACACATCTCATTAATCTCTACGGGTGAATTTATACAGATTGAAGACTTTCATTTTAGCCAATAGTGGTTTCATGAAAAGCAACAAAGCGCGTGCGACTTGCATGTATAGCCGTGCACAGCTTAAGTGCTACGATTAAGGGTGGGGTTTGCGTGCAGGTGGTGCATTTTAGATGCGCATGACTATCCAGCCCTTGCTTTCTTAACGTGAGTAATGAGATTGGGCAAAACGTAGTGGAGATTACGTGTTACAGCGAAAACTGCAAATATACGAGTACATAGTAATCAGTAGATTGTAATATTTTCAAAAGCAGCAACAAATAAATTAATTGCTACGTCTACAGAATTTCTACTGTAATATCATTTAAGAATTTGAATCTTTCCGATGATATTAAGCAAAGATATTTTATTGTTAATATTCACTTGTGGCTTAGATGCAACTGCATTAATGTCAAAGGAGTTGTGTAATCTGATCAACGCCTTCCCACCTACATCAAAGAAAACATGCTTTGCACACTATATCCATCTCTTTCGACCAATCGCATGCATATGCTCTTTGTTACTATTCTTGAAACCACTTTTGCCTAAAGTGCAAGTCTTCAAACGGTATACGTAATATTGTTTCCAAAGTCAGAAATCAATTGTCTGATCAAGCATTTGATGTTCTCATTTGCCGAACAATTATTTTAAGAAATTGAAAAATTTGTTGCAAGTCGGTTTTGATTACAATTCAATTTTAGGAAAAAAATTGGCCACGTGTTATCTCGACCTTCACTGTTACTATTTTATTTTGTGCATTAGCCACTGTTTTTCAGAAGAGATTTGTTTGTTTGTTTTGATATTATAAAAGAGAGGGATTTTTGCTTTTTTTTTTAAATTACTTTTGTTCGTTTCCTAAAGTTTATTGTTAGAATTATTGCTTTGTCAAATTACCAAGAATCTTCCTACTTAAAAGATAAAACTAAGAGATCTTTAAAGCTAAATTTTATATTAACCAAAGTCTTAGGTCAAAAACAAAGAGAATGATAAGTATGAATACGAGGCTGATTTTTGTACATTTAAAGATCGAATTCTAAATATTAAGGTTGATTTTAATGATATTTTTGTATACTAATTCATTATTTATCCTTAATTAACGACTTTTGAATTTTTTCTATATTTCTCGATTTCCCGGGAACAAGCAAACGAGTTACTTGTGGGGACAGTATCAATATAGAAATGTTATAAGACTACATTTTGCACATAGAATCATTAAAGACGAATGAAACAAAAAAAATTAAAGAAATATTAAACAAATCATTTATAATAATACGTATACAGCATGAGCGAAAACCATTGAAAAAATTTAAATTTCCCGCTTTTTTTTGGAACGCAAATGTATTATGCCTATTAATAATTATGTGAATAATAAGACGTAATTAATGTAGTGATATTTCACAAGCGTAATATTAATTATTTTAATTAAAAACATTTTCGTTATTAGCTTTAACAAACGCCACTATAAATAAAAATCACTAAGTAAAGACGCGGGAAATTCAAACTGCCTTCAACTATTTTCGTTCATACTGTACTACGCTTACTAGATAAAATCAGATCCCATCAAGGCTTTACATTACATTCGTAACATCTGCGAGACATTAGCAGACCATCAATTCTAGACCTTTTATTTTACAAAATTTTGGCTGCAAGTCGGCTGGATTGCAACGGGGCTCCCGAGCGTCCTCTGTGAAGTTATTTTGGCCCTAATTGGGGCCCCATCAGCAGAAGAGTAGCTCGAGAACTCCATCGCAATGCTAACGACCAACAAGACTTACGCAAAGATAGCGCCTACATAGCCGCAACACCGAGCGACAATTTTTTGACCTGTAAATTGTAGTCTGTTAGGCAAATTCGCAACCATGCTGCTGCGTGAATAAGCTGCCACGCACGAGATAGCCAGTGCGGACATCTCGTGCGTGGTAGCTTATTGAAGCAGCAGCATGGTTGCGAATTTGCACAATTTACAGGCCATTTATTTTATGTTCATCATAGTCAGTATAAAGATGACCTGTTACGGCGAGCTACCATTTTTAAATCTTTGAGAAGTTCTTAAAAGCACGTCAACGAAGACATCTTAGTTAAGACAGCGTTTATAGTGCCCCATCATTACCTGAAAGAATGTCTCTAGAAGGAAAGTGACAGGTCACTAGATTTTTTCTAGGAGTATTTATTTTTCCAAGTCGAAATCATTTGATGCTTAAATTAACATAAATATACTGTGAAAAGATTAGATTTTACTTCCTTCAGGTAGTCCTATTTTTTAAGGAAGTTTACTCCCCTATTCTGTAACCCATAACGGCATAAATAACGATAATCATTAATGACATATTTTGACCTATCAGTTCATATACGATGCATTTTTATGTACTGATTGGTCACTTAACGATTGTCGTTATGAGTTACATAATAAGGGGGTTAGTTACGTCGTTGTCTCTTTAATAACACTCATATTATTATCAAAGTTCTTTCAATTTTTCCGGAAAAAGTCAATGATTAATTTGTTCCAGTTGATCTGGAATCTGGTAAATATTTAATCGGCCACAAAAAATTAATTGCGTTCATTTTTCTAAACTTTTTCTAAACGATCGAAAGAACAACTTTTCATGTCTTATAATTACGTATTTTATTTTTTGTATCTAATCAACACATTTCATATGCTTTTTTTTTTCATCAACCGAACGTAAAAACGCCGGACACGCAAAGCGAATTAAAAATAACAATGTTGGTATTGCATAATGACGGTCATCAGACAAATTAAAATAATAAGGGGGCGTGTCGGCGCGTAATTCCAGCCACTTGTAGTGGGCTAATGCAGTAAACGCGGCTAATTATTATTGCCGTCGCCCCGCGTCTCACCTCCCGTTTACTTATGTAAGTACACGTGGAGCCCCATTATCGACGTCGTTCTGTGCGTTTGTACTCGCACGCACTCGACTCGATTACGCCCGGGCCCCATACGGGTAATTATCGCCCGCGGAACTGGGTAAATATACCCGCCGCCGTTCGACGGAGGGGCTAAATCAATCACAACACTCGAAACAGTTGACAATCGCTAACGATATGTTTAACTGGGCCGCTTGTAAACAAATCCGGCAAATTGTTGATTTTACACTGCCAAATTACCGAGTAATCAACCGCCGGAGCGTAACTGACAATTTTGTGTGCAAAATAATGAATCGAGTGCTTTTTTGGGACTTCCACTTCGAGCAACATTGAAGAAATGTGGTTACGAAAGACTTCAAGAATCATTAACCAATACGTGCGTTTCAAATTGCAAATCATTTAATTAGAAATGCGTATTTTTATTATTTACATGTGGTTTAAAACAGTGTTTGCGGTCCATTCCAGTTTCTGCGTACAACCCGCGATCAACGAGAAGTAACAGTACATAGCCGCGACATCGCACGACGGAGGCCATAGAAATCGAGGAGGGAACATCGTTTGGGGTACCACAGGGCTCCGTCTTGGGGCCGCTGCTTTGGAACATCCTAGGTGGACGGGCAATGCGGGCGGTGCGAGCGACGCGTTTAGAACGGGCGGACGTTTTACGAAACAAAACCTTACAAACAGTTGTTAATGTCCAACGTGAACGCAATTCAAAACCGCCCGTTCCTTCCGCTTTTGAATTGCGCTCACGTTGGACATTAACAATTGTTTGCAAAGTTTTGTTTCTTAAAACGTCCGCCCGCTCTAAACCCGTCGCTCGCACCGTCCGCATTGCCCGTTCACCTAGGACATACCGTAAGCGCACCAAGTGGAGTAGAGCTGCTGGCCTTTGCTGATGATTTGGCTATAATAGCCACTGCAAGAATAGAAGACGAACTGGAGGAAAACGCCAACCATTCCCTAGCGCAGATTGCAGACTGGATGCAAGGCAACCAATTGGAATTAGCGCCGGAAAAAACAGATAAGTCAAAGACCGATAAGTCTCATATATTAAACGGCACTAGTATTGTTCCAAAAACAACGGTGAAGTACTTGGGCGTAGTTTTCGATAAGCACCTATCTTTCGGGAAGCATGTTGAATATGTGACAAGCAGGGCGCAAGGGACAGCAAATGCAATTGGTAGATTAATGTCACGCACCCTTGGTAGCTGTGAAGCCAAAAAGAGACTCCTGGGGTCGGTTGCAGAATCTATTATCCTCTATGCGGCACTGGTACGGTCTGGGCACAAGCATGTAGGACGGCGAAGTACTTTGGCGAGATGCCAAAGGATCTTTGCAATTAGAGTATACAGGCATACAGGACGGTATCAACGGAGGCAGTGCTAGTGTTGTCTAGAGTGATCCCGATAGACTTGCTGGTAGCGGAAACGGCCAAAGGAACGACCAAAACGCGAACAGACCAAGCAGCAAGGAGAGAAGAGACCGTGGCTGCATGGAAAGAACGATGGAAGGCACGTGGACGAAGAGATTGATCCCCAAATTTGGGGAGTGGCTAGAAAGACAGCATGGGGAACTGACATATCATCTAACACAGATATTAACGGGTCACAGGTCTTTCGAACAATACCGACA
The DNA here is from genome assembly GCA_958336345.1 of Dorcus parallelipipedus. Lineage (NCBI taxonomy): Eukaryota > Metazoa > Arthropoda > Insecta > Coleoptera > Lucanidae > Dorcus > Dorcus parallelipipedus. The sequence continues at coordinate 44,324,878 of OY284478.1, forward strand.
GGTGCAGATATTGTCAAGCTGGCGTAGATAATGCAGAACATACCTTTTTCGAGTGTGACCAATGGAATGAAGTCAGTGAAAGGGCATAGGGCAGACGATAATCCCTGACAACCTAGTATTATTAATGCGAAATCTGGAAAAAACTGGGCAGTAGTGGTGAAGATGGCAGAGGAGATCCTGGATACGAAGGGAAAAGAGGAAAGGAGGGGAAATACAGTATGATGTGAGAGGACGATTGGGCCGCTGCTGTGAAGAAATGTCGAAGGGTGATGCCACAGCAGTTAACGTAAGGCCGGCCATAAGAGGAAAGCAGTTTAGTTGGTAGGCGCGCTGGAAGACCAGTGTGAATCCAGCACTGTCCTTGGCATTGAACCATCGCCAGAGCAGTCTTTAGAAGATTTTGTAAACCTCGTTTAAAAAAAAAGACATCGCACGACTGGGTTTTGCCTGCTGCCTCATAAGCTACCACATACGAGAAGTCCAATGCGGACAATTAGAATCTAATGGCACACTTGCAAAGATAGTGCATAATTGCAAACCAATGCTATTGTCCGCATTGGCCACCTTGCGTATGGCAGTTTATGAGGCAGCAGCGTCGGCGTCGCTGCGAATTTGCTATTCCCTGCACAGTAATAAGTCAAAACCCAGTCGTGCGATGTCGTGGCTATGTGGTACGTTTGTATTTACATGTTGCCTTTGCGTGAGTCATATCGTCGGGATTGCGATGGATTGCTAATGAAGCCCCATTGCAATCCGAGTATTCAATTGTCTATTTGACCCAAAGCAGAAAAAATTCCTCATAAAAGGGTTTAGGGTCGATTTTTCAATCACAAGTTAACTTTTACCTTCGGTTAATTCCCAGAAAACGGAGGAGCACAAAGGACGCCATATTTACAGTAAGACAAAGCATAGAGAAGTGCATAAGTAAAAATAAAGAAATACACATGGCTTTCATCGATCTAGAAAAAGCCTTTGATAGGGTGAGACGGGAAAAAGTATGGAAAGCTTTAGAAAAATATCGAGTCGACAGAGGAATAATTGAAGTGATAATAAGTATGTATGACACAACAAAGAACATAGTAAGGACAAGCAATGAAGAGTCAAGAGACTTTGAAACAACAGACGGCATGAAACAAGGGTGTGTACTGAGCTCCCTACGCAGCAGTGATAGATGACGCAATTAAAAAGACCAAACAAGAAATGAGACCGATGGTACTGGGTTATTGGAAAATGCAAAAAATAGAAGTAACAGAGCTCCTTTTTGCGGATGACATGGTGGTGGTGGCAGACTCAGAAAAAGACCTACAATACAATTTAAATAAACCGAACAAGGAATTAAATAAGGTAAACATGAGAATAAACATACGACAAGACGAAAACGATGATAATAGGACAAGGGAATAAGACACACGACATCAGAATAAACGGTCAGAAAATAGAACAAGTTGAGGAATTTAAATACCTAGGAACAATAATACAAGACAACGGAAAAATGGAAAAAGAAATAAACAATAAGATAGCTACAGTAGGAAGAATGTATAACGGGTTAAGAACAGCATTTTTGGAAAAAAGAGAAATAACGACGGATACAAAAATAGAAGTAGTCAAGAAAGTGGTAATTCCCACACTAATACATGGCAGTGAAACATGGACTCTCACGAACAAGAATAAGAGTAGAATTAACGCGACAGAGATGAGATTCCTGAGGAAAATTGATGGGAAAACAAGAAGAGACAGAATCAGAAACGAAGTAGTCAGGAATAAGTTCCAAATAAAACCGGTAATGACAAGAATTCAAGACAGACAATTAGGATGGCTAGGGCATATACATAGGATGACGGAAGAAAGACTAACACAACAAGGGTTTGAAGTTCGAGTAGAGGGGACCAATCGAAGAGGAAGACCTAGAAAACCATGGCAAGAGGAAGTGAAGAAGACCGCCCAAGAAAGGGATATACAATGGAGAGACATAAAGAACCCAGGACAGGACATAAAGGAATGGAAAAAATTAATCAACTCAGCCCCACAGTCTTACATCGTACGGTAGAAAGACTTAGGAATAAGTAAGTAAGTAATTCCCATAGAAACAATTGTTTTCATAATTGTTACTATGTTTGGGAATAAACCAAAAGTTAAACTTAGGTCCTTAAAGCCCTGCCAAAGCGTAACCCCTTAACAACAATTATTGAAACATTGTTATGGGTTTAAGCTTCAGCTTAAATTTAAACTGACATTGTACAATTGGGCCCAAGTGACAAATACGAGGTAAACGCCCGAAATTCCCTGCCTGATAGATTTTAGACACGTTTAATCAGATCAAGCGTGACAAGTTGATGCATTTGTCTGTAAATACCATACGTAGGTATACTTATGAAATGACACAGAAATTATTTCAACGCACCCACCTGACCAATTTGAATTAGGTTTTGCCTTCTTAGAAGTGGTAATACTGAAAAAAGTGAGGTCACTATACGATGGTGTGAATTTATCATTAACGTTGGTTGCTGTAGGTGTTCTGTTGTGTTTAATCAAGTATTTCCAGATGATGATGCAAATTACGATATCTTTGTAAATCAAGACATTACATCTTCCAACGGTTCAACATGAACCACATTACCAACAGCGTACAATGTGTTGCCTATATGGCGGGTTCACGTGGGTTGAAATAATTTCTGATGCCTCTGTAGTAGTTTGGCTTTTCTAATCTAGTTGAAATATTTTATTTCGAAGATGATGAAATAAAAATTAAATACCGCGTAGTGAAGGTTGACACAACATCAAATAAAACAACGTCAACACTGTGCACATTCATTCTTCTCCGACTATGGAAAAGAATCAATGAAAAACGCTGATTTCCAATATGATTGGACTGTTTTTCATATGTTACCATCAGACTTCGGCGTTTCTTAGAACATTTCAGAGCCGGACTTGTTTTATCTCATGCGCACAATTTAAGTTTTTAAAACTTAAGATTATGAGTTCTTCGATAATATTCCACGCGGTATTTACTACATCCACAAAAAACAGAGTTTACGAATATAAAGCGCCTGCCGACCTGTTAATAACTCCTAAATCAAAACATTAAACAAATTACAATTACAAATTTTGTCAGACACAAAAATGCTCTTCTTTTTTCTGTATTGGATCGGGAATTTCATAAAAACGAAAAGTAATTATATAAACTCAAATGTATTAGTAGGTATATTAAACTAATACCCAAATTGTGACTCTTTCTAGGAAAAAGAAGTGAAATCTGTTTTCCTACTCATTGTCTTATAGCGCGATGGCTCATGACTCATGACGCACTTTATAAAATTGTATTTCAGTTATTAAAAATGCCTCTAAAAATTCCTTGCCACAGTTCATTACGTTTGAACGTTATTTATACACAATAGATTTACAAAGATATTAGAAGATTTAAAAGTATACCACGTGTCCACCGAATGTGGTTTTCTTTTGTGGCATTTAAACCATTTAATACAGAAAAAAAATTCAAACGCTATCATCCTCTAATAAAAAAAACTCTATACGTTAAATTTATTTGCAATTACACAGGGTGTTCATTTTACAAGTGACAGCAAGTACCTTTAATATTTCAAATGGAATGCCCTATATATTATTACGTTTTTTAATAGATCTAACAATTTGGAAAATCTTTATTAACATATTTATTATTACTCCCGTACCTAAGAAATCTAATCCTGCCGAATTAAAAGATTTGAGACCGATCAGTATACTTCCTACTTTGTCTAAAGTTTTAGAAAGAATTATGTTTAACCAAATTACAAATCATTTAAACGCCTACAATATTCTTCCATATAATCAATCGGGATTTCGTTCGAATCATAGCTGCACAACTGCATTATTACAAATAGTTGATGATATTCTGGCTCAGGCAGATCAAAACTGTGTAACAGCTCTTATACTCTTGGATTATTCTAGAGCCTTTGATACTTTGAATCATACATTACTTTTAAGCATTTTGCACTATATTGGTTTTTCATCAAAAGCATGTTCATTGATGCGTCATTATCTCTCTGGCAGGTCCCAAGTAGTAACATTAAACAACATGTATTCTTCGCCTAGAAGTTTGCATTCTGGAGTGCCGCAAGGCTCTATTTTGGGACCCCTTCTGTTTACAATATACACGTGTAGATTAGAATCCTGTCTAAAACATCTTTCTGCACATTATTATGCTGATGATACCCAGCTATATTATTCGTTTGCACCTAATAAGATAGATGTAGCTAATGATTATATTAACCGTGACATTAATGAACTTGTTATTGCCTCCAGAAATCACAATTTGGTCTTAAACTCCCAAAAAACTGTAGTTATGTTACTAGGTAAACCTTTGCAATGTGCTCTTCTTCTTTCTAAGTTGAAAATTACAATTGATAATGTACATATAGCCTGTGTAACGTCTTCCAGAAATCTTGGTTTGCATTTGGATGTAAATCTGCGATTTTACAAACATATAAATGTGTGTGTTGCTAGAGCATTTACGAATTTAAAACTAATATACTCCAACAGATCAATTTTAAGTAAAAAATTCAAAATTCACCTATGTGATTTACTAGTGTTATCTCATTTCTCGTTTGCCGATTCTGTATATGGCCCTTGTTTAGATGCAGCTTCAGCTAAGCGTATACAAAGAATGCAGAACTCTTGTTTAAGATTGATTTCAGGTATACGAAAACGAGAACATGTATCCCACGTGTTACAAGAAATTCGATGGTTGAACATGACGAATCGTCGCCTATTACATTCCGCTTGTTTGTTTATGAACATTGTGCGTACGGAAACACCTGCATACTTGTATAACAAAATACGATTTAGATCTGATATACACAATATAAACATTAGAAACAAAAATGTGATTACCCCACCTTTGCACAAAACCAGTCTATTTGAACGATCCTATTCTTATAATGTTGCATCCGTGTATAATATGTTGCCGCCGGATCTAAAGTCATTGCCAAAGTATAAATTTAAAACTAAATTTAAGCAGTTTCTACTAAATTGTCAATTTCAGACGAATCTGCCTCATTGATCATTGCTCGACCTATTATTAATTATTACTCAACTATTTGTTAACTGTGTTTACTTTCATTATTTTTCTTTCGTTACGTTTGTTATAAATTATGTATAAGTTTTCGGCTGTAAGTTGCTAATTCTATATTATACTATAGGTTAAGTGGAAGAACAGGCATGAACTGAACTTCGCCTATGAAAGTCTTTTTATAAGTGTACTATTCTAACCATATACGTTAAATAAAGTCCATTTATTATTATTATTATTATTATTATTATATTTCTATACCTAAACCTAGTATTAATATAAGCGATAATGCCACAAATACATATAGAGAGAAATGACGGGACTTGAAATGTAGTTCGTTATAAGCGGTGGATTCCTATAACCGAGGTCTACTGTATTTACATGTATTTTTACAGTATTTTTACCATGATTATTGCTGGCCACAAATAACAAATGAATATTCAGGTAAATTTACCATGAAATTTTTTACAGCGTACTTAATAACATGTGCTTGTTCAAGTTATCTACTATTGACATTTTCTTTGTTTATCTACTGAGTCATGCGTAAACGTAATAATTTTAATACCCGTCATGCCTTGTAGTATTAGTTTTGAGAAAGTTACTGATTATTGCTACCTAGGCAATCGAGTAAACAAATGAGCCATAACTAAAATTTATTATACAGGAATATTCACGATGAATGGCCTATTAGAATACTGGGTGTCTCTAAACCTATGTCTTTAATTGAAACCACAGATAGTAGTCAAAAAAAGAAGCAAAATTTGTTACACAACAATAGGGATAAAGTAAATAATAACTCCGGGAAAAATCAGTTTTCGTTTTCAAAGAAATTGTTTGAGTAACGCTGGTTGACGATTTAAATGGATTTAAATGTCTCAGCTGCGCAGAATTGGTGTTTTTTTGTGACCATAAACGAATAAATACCGTATTTGTTGGACTAGGTCATGTTTGTCCGTCGCAAAAAAATTTCGTCAGGATTGTAAATAAAAACGTCTTCACGCGGCGTTCCTTATTGCAATTACCTATCACAAGTGTACACCAGTGCAGGATAACAAACAGACTTTTTTTTATGCTTATTTATTTAAAGTAAAATTTAAAAGCAAACTGAATTCGTAGCACAATAATGCATTTCAGTTTTATTTGTTTCATTTTCATGACAGTACATCGATCTGTGTTTATGTCCAGTAATAAGACGAAAATAAATGTCTACTAAAAATGTTGATAAATATTAATTAAATCCAAGAAACGAGTGGCTTAGTTAGTTTTCGTGATGAAAATTTGATTCTGGTTTAAAATAATTCTGAATTTTCAAAAACGTTTACCTACATTCGTCTTGGCGATTTATTGGTTACAATTGCACAATTGTCATAAAATAAAATTCAGCTCAGTTTCGTTCTTTCCTTCTTTTATTGTTTGTTTTTATTATTATCATGCTGTTATAACTCATAACTTAGAATGAAAGACGAAGTCTTGAATACCAGTTTTAGAGAAAATTTAGCCCGAGCGAGTACGTTTGTGTTTTATAAAAGTTATTTATCAAATTTACGTAGTGTGTAGTTTGTTTTGTGTTAGTTTAATTCGCGTAAATATCTGTGTACATAATTTAATTTAAGTGTAAATAAGTAATAAATATGGCTCATGTGTATTCCAATGAGGAATTGATAGACATAGTGCTCTGTTATGGCGAATTATGTGTTAATACCGCAGGACATTTTGAACATTTATTGCAATTACAAATGTCAGTGCCAAGAACAAGAAGTGAACTTTAGTAAAATTCTAAGGTTATAATGAATGCACAGGTATGACAACACGTTCATTTTTTTTATTTCCATAAACGCATTTTATTTCGAAAAACGCATTTCGCTATGGTAGTGTCGGTGAAACACAGATGGATTTATGCCGAAGACGCGCGCGCGAGACCTTGGCCTAGTTCTTTCAAACGTAAATTAAAAAAAGCGGACTTGCCTCAACAAGTCATAAACAAAGCAGAGGTTTCAAAACAAAGGAAGTGCACGCGCTTGTTGTAGGTCAGTTTTTCATTTTTGAGCAAAACCGTTCATATTTGGGGAATCAATCTCTTTTATAATGAGGAACTTACTGTATTAATTAAAGACATAGGTTTTGAGACACCCTGTATATTGGAAACTACGCCTCACAGATCGGTGAAAACTTGCACATGGTAATAATCGAGGTAATAATCGATCACGAATTATTTAAATATTACAAAATCAGTCATGGCGTCATGGCGTACTTCCGGTTCTTAGCCAAACAGAATTTAGAAACTTATTGGGACTTATCGTCAGTGTTTAACTCGACTGTCCAAAAAGGCCCTTTTCTTCTTTGCATCACGTGATCCAACTGTCTCTTCTAATTTCTGTTTCGTTACATTTATAATGTATTAATGTCGCTGTTCATCAAAAGATTTGTCATTGTCTTTGATACTCCGTGGTTCATCTTAAGGCTTATCCTTTCTGAAAATTCCTTTAGCAAGTTTATCATTATATTTGGTATCAACAATCGCAATGGTTCACTTTCTGTCCGACTATGTTCACACCTCTGTCTTCCCAGCGTGCTTTTTTAATACGACTTGTAAAAGAGCTGTAAACAGTTTAAGTGAAACTGTAACCACTCGGTATTCTGTGCCCTCCTGTGACAACCGAATTGGTATCTCATATAATAAGCGAGATCCCCATGCTGGAAAAGTTATCTGGGACATACTGTACAAAGATATTTACAAGTCGTTAGGACTATTTCGCTTTAAGTAATTGACGCTTGAGAAACCTTGAGATCAAATTTCTCACGAAGAGTAGTAAAACACCAAAATATATTTTTCTGATCAGTAAACTGAAGAAAGAGGGGCCTGTGTGGTGAAAGGTTTGAAGGCGATGAAGACATGAACGGACATTTTGTATGAAAACGAAATTTCCTTTCAGGCAATTTCGAACCGAAAGAAAATACCTATTTTATATTTCGTAGAATAATATGGTAAGTAGATACCGTCAAATAAATTAAAAATCTGGCTTTTCATATCAACTAGATAGGAGTATATATTGACATGCTTTAGAATTACAACGGTAAATTTATAAATATAAAACAAGAAAAATAAATGCTTCGAGATTAAATTTCGAAAATTACAGGCGACATGACATACGGATCTCGATTGCATCACAATAACTACCTCGCTGATAACAACTAAATAATGATAAACGATTAATTTGTTAAAATAAACAAGGGCCTAATCACTTCATACACTTTAGATAACGCAAATAACATTGTAGATGTAACTACATCGGTATAGGCACTTTAACGTGTAATCGAGATTACATTTATCGGCAATATCTACAAATGCATAACCAAGAAAAATCGACTGATAATAATAAATTAATTAAAATTACGCTTATAATATTTCAGGAGACGCAAATCGAAATAAATATTAAATTCATTCCTATATTTCGTCATTAGGAAACTTTGAAGTAATCTATTTTTTTCAAAACTATGTTTATGATTTTTTTAAACATGTGTAAGCAAACATGAATGAAGTTTTCAATCTTAATTTCAGATTGATCAAAACGTATTATGTAACTGGTGAACAGAGTGTTCTCTTTTAATTTGAATGGATAATAAAATTCACTTTGAACAATTTGATTTTGGCTGTTCTAAGTTAGAGTAAAACAGAACTTTATTTAAAAAAAAAATTATAACTATTATAAATTATAAACTTTTGTACGGAACAACTGACCTTAAGGTTTTATGTGTCTTAGGCATTTTGTACTCACCTTGAGCCGACTCTGGGCCAAATGGAAATGCAAAATAAAAAATAATAAAATTATTAGTTTTTTGAATCAAAAAACAACGAAGGCATGAAAATATATGCAACACACGAAATATACATTTTCCAAATAAAATGTCATACTATTAACAAGTAGCTCCTCTTAGAAGGGGCAAAGCGTTAAATCTAACACAAAAATAAACCCAAAACAAAAATTGACGTAATAAGTTGATAGCAGGGTGCTATTATATAGGATGTAGGTAATCAATAATCAATTAAGTTTTATATACTATAATCACTATTAAGACACAAGAAAAGAAGCAAAGTTATGACATACTTTAGGGAAACATGTCAATAATAACTCCGGAAAAATATACCGTTAGTTTTTACATAAAACGTTTGAGAAGCGCTGGCTTACATTAAAGCCCCCCGGCTGAGCGGAGTTTACTATTATGCGCAATAAATGATAGGGCAGTAAACCCGCAGATGCAATAAAATAAACGTTGAACCAGGTCACTTATTACTTTCGTACGAAAGAATACGGCGATTCTCAGCTGTTTCTTTAATTCATATTTAAGTAATAGAAATGCAAATTTTTCACAAAATGATATTACATAATAATATTAATTTATTTCCTTAATTTCAAATAACGTAGATTTAATCAAGCGGCAAGAGAACTTAAAGACCTCTTAAGTAAGCTAAAGACTATCTGGGTAACCTATCAGCAACAGAAGTAACAGAGTACTCATTGTAGAAAGCCACTAAAAAAATTAAGAAACCTCAACAATTTATTCCACCCATACGCTAGCTGATGGACAATGGGCAAAAAGCTATGGCATTTTTAAACCATCTGGCAGAGGTTTTCCAGCCTTTCCCGTCTGAGGTACCAAATGAAGAAGATGATGACATCCATCAAATCCTGAAAAGCTCGAGCTTACCAACTGATAAGTTTAAAGTGAGCGAAGTAAGAACAATAATCATGTCTGACCTAAATCTCAAAAAGGCGCCTGGATACGACCTTATCTCTGGAAGGAAGTTAAGACAGCTTCCGGAAAAAGGTATGAAATTTATCACTATAATATTTAATTCAATTTTGAGACTGGGCTACTTCCCTTGTCAATGGAAACAGCACAAATCATAGTCATCCCAAAACCCGGTAAGCCCCCGGAAGATGTTACATCATATCGGCCAATAGATCTCCTGCCGATTCTGTCAAAAATTTTCGAGAAACTATTTCTAAGAAGGATGAGATCCATACTGCTGAGTAATAATCTAATACCGACACGCCAGCTTGGATTTAGACAGCAGCACGCAACCATAGAACAAGTCCATAGGGTAGTAATAAACATCAGGAGGGATTAAATTATATCGAGGATTTTGTTTATGAGAATAATGTGTTGCTTATTATTTGTGATTTTTATTATCACAAAATCTTTTATATTATTTTTATATTATTATTATTATTATTATTTAGAAAACAAAAGATACTGCTCAGCAGCGTTTCTAGACGTACCCCAGGCGTTTGACTAAGTTTGGCACGACGATCTGCTTTTCAAAATCAAAAACAACCTCCCGCACGAATACTACCGTATGTTGAAGTCATACATCTCTGATCGGTATTTTCTTATAAAATATCAGGAAGAACATTCACCTTTATATTCAGTGAAGTCTGGAGTGCCACAAGGCAGTGTCTTAGGACCAACTTTATACCTCCTGTATACGGCGGACCTACCGACAAATAGACTTACGTCAATCGCAACTTTTGCTGACGACACGGCCGTATTGGCATCGCATACTGACCCAAACATAGCGTCGGGAATCTTGCAAATGCATCTTAACAAGATCCAGCACTGGCTGAAAAGATAGTATCAAGGCAAACGGAGCTAAGTCGACCCACGTGACATTTACCATGCGCAAAGAAACCTGTCCGGCAGTTACGCTAAATACTCAACAATTACCACAAGCGGAAGATGCAAAATATGTACCTTGTTATATACCTTGATCGGCGTCTTACCCAGAAAAAACACATATGGTCGAAAAGGAAACAACTGAGACTCAAATTCAGAAAAATGTACTGGCTTATTGGCCGAACATCCCAGCTTTTCCTAGAAAATAAACTGCTGCTATACGAGGCCATACTGAAGCCAGGTATGGACTTATGGGATACAGCTGTGGGGTACAGCGAGTAAGTCCAACCTGGAAATCCTAAAACGCTTCCAATCAAAGGTGTTACGAACCATCACGAATGCTCCATGGTACGTCCCAAACCAGGTGATTCACCACGACCTAGAAATAACTACGGTACAGGATGAGATCACAAAACTTGTAAAGCGTAAAATACCGTGAAAGACTCCAGTAACCGCCCAACCAGATTAGCTGTAAACTTGTTAGACAATGAAAGTGAAGTGCGCAGACTCAAGAGATTCAAACCTCTGGACCTAATATATAGATTTAATTAAATGGTTAAAAATTTCTGACCCACCTTAAAATAGAGGCTGTATTACAAAAAAAAGGACGAAAAAAGAAGACGAAAAAACACTATTAAGCTAACTAATATATTGTATGTTTTTATAATTTTGATGATATCGGGTAATATACCTACGACTCCAGTCCCACTTCAGTTGGCCCAGTGACAAAATTATGTTTTCTTACTTGTTAGCAAACATTTTAGAGATTATTTACACAAACTAAAACCTAAAGTTCTAAATATAAACCTAAGTTATAAACTGAACAGAAAAACGAGAAATATAGAAACTTTAGCGCGAAACGCATTTGAAAAGTTACTATTGGATAACATCACCTTTTTTTTCAATAATGGTTTGTCGTGCCAACGTGATCATGCCTTTTCATAGCCACCTATGCCCAATTTCATAACTTAATGCCAGAAATATGTGGACGCATAAAATACGTTGCATTATTTTCATCAATTTCGTTTTATATTAAAAAATTAAACATGACTGAACATATTCTATTATATCTAAATATGGAATTAAAAGAGGCTTAAAATAACAGAGAGTGGCAGTTAGTTTTACATTTTATCAATTTCTCAAAGAAATTGAAATTTCAGTAAGTGGGCCAACTGAAGCGGGACTGAGCTATTAAACCCTATTAAATTAGCATCAATTTTCAACACTCGATGACTTTATGCAGGAAATTACAGTACCATTTTCCTCTTAGCCTTCTGGTTATAGTTTTCAACGTAAAATCGCATGGTATAAACATTTACCGACGGTTGTAAAGCTGTTATGGGTGAAAATCTCGTTAAAATCATTTTAGTATTGTCAGTCACGCTGTATTGTGAAATAACATGAACATTCCGTTATTCGGCTATGCGCGTTTCAATTGTACGCCGATTAAACGATGGCCTACAATATGCAATACGGAATTGTTGCCCTCTCTCTGTCCTGAAGTCAGTTCATTCTGTTCTTCTATCAACCCCCCTCTTGATATCTTACATGCATCGAAAATTTCTGTACGCCGGTAGTCCTCCGTGGTTCCTTGCGGGGTGCAGACGTGTTGCTGTTGCTTTTAGTGTGCTTTGCAATTCATTTGGCTGAAATCGCCTGGAGATGAATGTTTACGGTACTTCGGTTACCAGATTTTACAAATCGTCACCCCTGCATTTGTAAGAATTGTTTAATATTTGTCCAAGCCTAATCCCGACAGTTCGAGGTTAGGTAAATATGGCGCGTACTTGGGCGTGGTACAAAAGGTAACGCATGTGTTCTTTTCTTTTAGGTTTATCTGTTCTTTTCTTATGTTTGTTTATTTGATTCTACGTTTTGCTGATCGTTGCTCTTTCTTCTACCCTTCGATGTATTACGATTACTACGAACATTGCATCTGCGGCTACCCGAACCGTTGGAGTTGATTTCGTGGTCCCATCCAACTTTAAGTTGCCGCAAGATCAGCCATTACTTCCCCGTCTGTCCGGACCTGATCTCATCCAACCGCTGTTGGTGAGTTGCATCGTGAGGGGTCGCTGGGTATGGCGATATGCCGTCTTGGCTTCAGTAGCCCTCCCCTCGGATTCGATACTCTACGGGCATTGACGACGATAGCTACCGTTGGAGGCGCGAGGGTGTAACCAAGGTGGGATTATTTTAATTTGGATTGCGGTAACGCACGCTTCTAAATTCTTTCGTAAATTAAACAACCGCTTGTTGCCGTTGCCAAGGTTAGTTAATTTTTGCTTTTTGACTTTTGTAACGTAAAGTCGGTACCGAGTTTTCGGATTTAGATTTTGTTTGACAACCTCGTTGCGTTTACTTCTTTTGGATTATTGGTTTTATTTTATAGCGTGCTGTATAATTATTATTTTAAATAAAGACAATAGTGCCGTCCGTATTGGGGTTCCGTACGACCCCTCTATCCCAGGGAGTTAGCCGGCTGTGCTGGAGGTCTTAAGTTGCCCTCCCGCAATTTGCTGCCATTCAGGTAGATAGCAACGCACCCTGTATAATCAACTGTGTCACTGTCATGAATAACTGTAAACTTCGCAGAGACGTCCAGTGCTGCACGAATTGTTTCACAGAGATTATTATTTTATTAACCTTTGCTCATTGATTGTGTAACAAATTTTGCTTCTGGGGTATAATTTGTGGCTTCAATTAATAAACTAATTCAGCAACACTCTGTATAGTAAGTAACATCAAAAATTGCTTTCCTGCTTTGAAAGAGTAATTCAGGCAAACATAGAAGAAAATAATTGGCACACATTTACGTCTTTTTCGTTACATATGAAATTTCGCCCACGTGACTGTTTTAATGCAACTATGTAAACTATTGCATAATTACACGTGTGCTTTACCTAAAAAATTATGTCCTACGATTATTGCGGTTTCAATTTTACAAATTCGTAAAAAAAATCTCTTCTATCTTCATTCATTTCTGGAGAAATGGAGAATTTTCAGTTTTTTGAAGATATTTCAGAAATGAATCAAGAGAAGAGATTTACTTGCATATTTTTGTAGACCCCAAAATAGCGCAACCTTTTTGTAATTTAACCGTCTTGGTATCTCTTATAGTTTACGAAATTCCCACGGTGAGCCTTTAATTAGTTGTAACCCTGTATATAATAAACTTCATTTACAATATAATTTAAATTAAAAAAGAAAAATACTAGTGGCGGATTTCACAAACGTTACTTAAATTTAATCATCCGTTAAAAGTAAACGTTGCCATAGTTACATGTGTTGAAGGTACAGGAATGATTATTCTTAATCGATGATTAAAGTTAAATGACGTTTGTGAAATCCAGCGTAGGAATTCTTAATTTGAATTGTTCTCGTGTTGTAGTGATTTATTTATTTACCTGGCAAAGCACGTGTTCAAAATGGAACCGTCGCTATAAAATACATTCAAGAGAAAGGATAATTACGTTATATTAAACGGATGACGTCATAAGCGGAGTAAAGCTACTCTATATGAAAATCAAACCACTACGTCATAATAAGCAGTTTGTCACTGTATTCGCAGTCATACTAAACGAACTCCACTGTATACGGAATAATTTACTCCATGTGCTTTGCATGCACTTGTCAAGTAAATATTTTGGAGTTCAAATGATCATGTCGATTCCGTTTAAAAGTCAAGTTCACACCCGACGCCGCGCCATAACTTTTTTATGACTGTATGTATTTCGTTCATCTGTTGCTCTTTCTTAACCAAGGACGTGTGGTCATTTTGGGGGTAATTTTTCTTTAATTACTTCTGGGAAACTAAAACACATAAACTTTTTCTAACATTCTTCCCATGTCCTCTGATGTATATCATTTTTTCTTTGACGGTCTATTCAATTCAAGAATCACCCTGTAAGTAGATTTACAATTCCAGATAGGTGCACTACACTGCAAGAAACTAATGATTTTGTTTAAATAATTTTAGATACCTAACACTTTTAATTATTGCGAATTTACCAATTAAATTAAGAAAATCATATAGCGTATAAATGCAAGGGTGATTATTCAAAAAAAATAGGAGTATTGTTTATTAAACAGTACGGTTAAACGTATGCAATGATGATTTTATGTAAAAAAAAAGGAGAATCTGACACTTCTTAAGTTTAAACTGGTATTACTACGTATTTCTGAAAAACATGGACGAGAGAAATGTTGGTAAATCAAGAGAAGAAAAATCTCATCCAGATTTTTCAAAATTATCCGCCATAAAATTAATGGATTTTATAATGCCAGCAAAATAACTACCTATTTACTCTAGAGACAGACGATTTATCTAATAAAGCGCCAGAGCCTGGCTCCGCTTTAATGCACCCTAATTTAGTCATTCCTTGTCAGGTCTGTAATTTACGAGATTATCGCACACGTACGTATTACATCGTAAAGATTAACGCAATCACCGCGGTAAACACAGTTGTTAAGAAGCGAACACATAACGTAATGGCATCTTTAAATGACGGGATGCGAGAGAAGTTGCCAGAAATGACATATTTAAATTCCTCCGAACGGCACACAAAAAGCTCTTTCCGGTATTCTTACGGGCAGCGAGCAGCGGTAAACCTTCGCCGTTACATCCTCGCTGTTATTGAACATAACGGCTTTTCAGGCGCCACCTAGCTGTACGTCCGGTGGTAACCGACCGCGCCGACATCTGTCGGAAGTTCGTCGCGAAAATGCTGACGGGAGCTGAGGCTTCGGTTGGATATCAGGTTGCGCTGCCTTTATAGTTTCAAAAAGAACGTATACGACTCTCGCCGAGTTGCAGGGAGGAAGCGGGAGCGCTTGCAAAGTTAGATTACCAGGATAAGGATAATATTTTACTCGTGGAAAATCCGTGCTCCAACTTGCCCGATGTGCTATCTAGGACGCGTGTTAAGTCGAATGAAATATGATACTAGTCACGAGGACTTTATGGAAAACTGCTTGAACAGAAATATGTAGTTTGATTCATTTTTTGTCTAAACTCGATATCTTTTTATTTCACTTTGATTTACTGCGTCACAAAAAATCTTTTTTTTGTTTTTTCATAGTACATTCGATTCCCATGGAAACATTTATCACACAGGGTGTATTACAACGTCCCACAAATATTTAACACAACGCGCTTCATCAACGTTAAAACTATACAGAAAATTGGAATACCACTTTCCTTTTAAGTTTTTGGCTATGAAGTTATTATTATTACCTATTTATAGGTAAGCATCTGTGAATGTCGTTTGTATCAGATTTGAAGTGTTTGGAATGGCATAGTCAAAATGGCATTTCAAAATTACATTTGTCAGTTCTGTCAGATTTAAGCTTTGATTATTCTCTCACATTTCAACGTTATGGCTTTCACTGATCATCAAAAGTGTTGTATGCTAGAAATACATTAAAAAAAAATAAAAATAGTGAAATAATTGATGGTTTGTGAATTTATTTAACACGTAACGCATTTGAAGATTTGATACAACACTTCAATATTCAGACATATGTACGTGGCACACTTTGATGAAAGTTCTTTTCAATCACAGGTTATAAATGACCAAGAAAACTTGTAGGAGTTCATTCTGAACATCGACATTACATTACATTGCGTTACATTAAATTTGTCACTTCTGATTTAACATGTTTACGTTTCCGGAGTCAATGTAGCCGTTACGCTTGTTTGCAAGATCAGCAAAAGAGTATTTTTTGACAATTCTCTCGTTTCTTACTGCAATTACCACATATTTTCAAATAGAAGGATCAATCAATTTAAATATTCAGTTCTTTACACAGTGTTGTCAATTTTGAATAAATTCAACTGGCCACCTTTCAGAAACTATGTTTTTCGTGTAGTTGCCAGAAAAGTAACACAATGTTTAATCATAAATCGTGAAGAAAAGTGGGACTTGTCTTGTTAGCAACACTTTTCTTCACGTTTCCGTTAGCAACACTTTTCTTTCATTCATTTTGTCGTATCAGAGGTCGAAGATTGATGTCACAGATTGATGTTTTGTTACTATGTCAACAAATGCTTGACATACCTTGATGTATTACTATTATTCGTCGACACTCTCATAATTTTAGCGTTATTTTCGTCAACTACACAAAAAAAATAGCATGATCTACAAACATTTACACTCACTGGAAAACTGTCACTTTTCTAAACTTGTAAATCAATATACAATTTTTTGGAAAAAAAAAACGTTACTATATGTATTTTTACAGTATTTTTACCATGATTATTGCTGGCCACAAATAACCAATGATTATTCAGGTAAATTTACCATAAAATTTTTTACAGTGTATATGGCATTTATTGATCTGGAGAAGGCATTCGATCGAGTGCCCAGAAAAAAAGTACGGGAAAGCATGGAAAAACCTAGAGTGGACCGAAGATTGATAAACGCAATTAGATGTCTGTATAGGAGCATGACTAGCTGTGTCCTTATGAAAGGCACGAGATCAGGAAATTTCTCAACAGAAATTAGTCTTAGGCAGGGTGGAGTGCTGAGTCCTGTACTTTTTACACTGTCCATGGATGAAATAGCGAAAATTTGTTGGCCGCCTTTAAAGAAATTGGCAATCGGAATGAAGAATCTAGTACCAACAGTGTAACTGAATGCATGTATGCATATGATATTAGTGATCATGGCAGCAAATGAATCAAATTTACAACATAACATAAATATATGGAACAAAGCATTTAAGGAACATGGAATGAAAATAAACATTGGTAAGACTAAAGTAATGAAGATAAGAGGAGATGGCAATTAGCGTGATGGGATAAACGTTAAAGAAGTAAGTCACTTTGAATATCTGGCTATCACAATGGACAAATCAGGAGTTGGATATAATGAGAAGACTTGATAAGACCAACAAATTATATCATAGCCTAAAGAATAAAAAGGTCAGTAAAAGTACTAAACTCAGTGTACAGACCGACTCGCATAGTTGTGAAACGTAGGTGACAAACAAACGAATGGAAAATAAGCTCCAAGCGGCTGAAATGAAATATCTCAAAAGAGTTAAGGGTTGTACACAACTCGACAGAATTAGGAATGTGGAGATTCGCAGCGAGCTCAGAATTGAAATACTGTCGTAATTTATAGGGAAGCGGCGGCTAAGTTGGTTAGGACACATTCTTAGAATGAAAGGGAACAGACAAGTCTGGGAAGCGAAGAGTTTCAGGAAAGCAAGAGGAAGGACCTCAAAACACATGGAACGGATGTGTAAGAGAAAAAATTACAGAAGAAAAATGTAACCTGGACCGAGGCTAAAAAGATGGCGGAAGATAGAAAAGTATGGACGAGTTTTGTATATGAATAAATTGAATAAAAAATTTAATTAAATAGTTTACCCTACACCGCAAGATAATTAGGTTTAGATAATAAATATTTTCTATTTATAATCTATTTCTTTCATTAAAAGATCTTTAATAAATAATTGGAATGACAACATGACAGCAGAAAAAAAATATTCAATTTTATTATAGGCTTGTTCGGGTTCTCGCCAGGACATTCCCAGAACCGTCCCAGAACGTCCAGGAGCATGCGCACAACGAAAAAACGTGCAGTTTCTTTGATATGCGCATGCTCCTGATGGTTCTGGACCTATCCTCACGGGAACCCGAACAAGCCTTTTGAAATCGTATCATTCAACGTGGTCAAAAGCAAGAATCAGTTTCTGACTTGCCACGATTTGCAAGAATGAGGAAACTTCAACGTGTATGTCAAACTCTTACAGAAGAACCTGAAACATCAATTCGAAGACGTTTCAGGCAGTCGGGCATTTCCCGAAGGTTACTGTAGAGTATTTTGAAGAAATTAAGTTACAATTTTACACTACCCTATTTCTTGTACAAGATGTGGTTCAGTTTCTTTTTCTTGGACAATTTAAGTTGTGCAGTTCTTTTTCTTAAGCAATGTAACAGTATCAAAAATTAAACTGAAACAAAAACTGTCTGAAAAAATAGAACGTGTTCTACCTCCAAACCGTATCTACAGCCCTAAAATTTCTTGTTCCAAATATTACAAATGGTACAAGATTTAAAACCATTAGACTTTAGGAACGACTAATTTTTATTTTTTTTCAGCAAATAACAAAGCGAGAACGGGGTTTGTCCTCAGATTAATTACGTATGCATGGCCGATCAATATACGGAACTGCGCAATTTAAGGTCGTGAAAGTTCTAGAGTCATACACCATTAGCAGCACTTCCTTTTAAGTGCATAATCTGGTGCGGAATCATACCATGAGGAATTGTTGGGAGACTGTTTTAAAGATTGTGAGCGGTATTATCGATATGATGACTGAACATTTAGAGCAGGGCCATGGCCACGGAGTGGCCCGCTAGAATATTGTCACGATGTCATCATCTGGGAAAAGAAGTAAATTTAAATTCGTTTCGTAATTATTGCAATTATGTGCATTTCAAAATTATGCAGGATCAGCACCCATTGACGATTAGTAGGACAAGCCGCGTTACACATGCTCGCATTCCACTTACGTAGAAATGCAAGCTCTGCGGAATGTAAGCGTGTTATTTACATGTGCCAATTAAGATCGAGGCAATTAGCAAGTTTTAAGAAGACAAATTTGGCAAGGTTCAATTGATGACACCTTTAGAACTTTGTACTTTGGACCGAACCCCCAGCCACCAGAGCGAAGGAACCAATTGTGACGTAGATTTAAGAAATATATAAAAGATCGACCCGCAGGTAGAGAGGATTATTAATTAGTGTTATATATGTACCAAAAGAGGGTGCCTATACTAATGGTGGAGGAAAGAAACCACCCCTCCCTGATCTAGAGGCAAGTGTCAGACATGATGTGTTGTTTCAGAAGGGTGGGACAATTGTTCATACTGCAAGCTTCTTCATCGAATAATATTTTGAAGGTTAAATTAGAAAATCCAACCTCAAAAATCTCGTTTTCTAAAGTCGTGAATGCTGAAGACCTTCAACTTCCTTGCACCTTCCCTTAAATTGAACAAGAATTAGATTAATTTCGTCCATCGATTTGACAGCTCCGGATTTTTCCCCATGAGATTAGCTTAAACAAAGGAGTTAAAGAAACCTCAAACACTCTAGTACTAAAAACTAAATAATCAATAAAAATCAGAGCGCTGAAGTCAGAAATATTACGAGTTTAATATATGCTGTAATGGAAAGCAACAAGATCTAGAAAGGGTTCGACTCTATGAAGTTGACGATGAGGGGATATTAGGGAGTTTTAGCAAGACGTTCCGTTAAACTTTACGTACGTTAAACGTTGAAACTCGATATCTGATTGGCTAAATCCACAAGGTTGCTAAGCAATATAGTCTTTAACGTACGACATTTTTGTCGTAACTTCTTGCTAAAACTCTCTATTATATTACAAACGTTTAAAAAATTTTCAATTAATAAATCAATGTTCATTAAACTTCACTTTCTTGATACGTATGTATTAAAACGTAAGACCATGTTACTTAGTGATATTTTCCAAATGTATAAAAAGACAATGGCATTCAGTCCATGTTCCTTGTTGTTTCTAATCGAATCCCCCCCGAAATAATTCAGACGTAATGAAAACTCATCGTCCGACTCGAACACGTCCGCCAACAAAAAAGAAACGAGAGGAAAACAAACATAAAATGATAAATAATTTTACGAACAATTTCCCAAAGTAATCCGGAATAATGCCGCAGATTTCCAATGCTATCCGAGTTCCGTAGGTGTAATGCGGAGGGTCGAAGGGGGTGGCCGCCCCGGAGCTAGGCTCCGCGTCGGATACGCGTCATGAATGCGAACGACCGTTCGTATATATGACCTCATTAGCTGTGATCACTGGCGAGATGACTCGCTTTATTCGCTTTGCACAACTCGTTTTCGAAGGTGATTTCGGTAATCCGCCCGACTTCGCGTTAACAAATCAACAAATGAGCGGTTTATCCGAAACCCCCTTTTTGTCGCGACGCTTATTTACCGGGGGCAGTTCGGGAACTTCGAAAAAGTTTTATCTTTCGCGAGCGCAACTTCGAATGACCTAATCAACTATTGTGATTGTGAGAGTTTTAAAGCACAAGAAAACGTTCATTCAGGAAAACAGGAGATAATATGAAACGTCCCCGAGAAAATCTAAAAGTTACACCGTAATAGCACGTCTACTTACATGGGCGTGATGGGCCGATATGTGATGGGCTAAATGAGGCCTGATGGTTTCGTGCTTCGGTCTTTCCAAATCTACCAATCTTCTCACATTTTCCTTGGTGGCCAACTTCAGTACCAACTAAAACAAACAAAATAAAATAGTCATTTTTAGAAAACACTTTTATGACGACATCGTCGTTTATAGCAGACATGCTAAAAAATAAGAAAGGACAGAATACCGAAAATATTCACAATACATCGACCATAGTGTTGTCGTTGTGTAATTTATCAAGTTTAGAATTTAAGAAAGTTTACGAATTCTCAGTATATCAGTAAATCACGAGCACATACGGGGATATGTGTCAGGCAGAGGGATTAGAAAAGATAACAGTCAATCTCCAGGTGAGCTTTGGGTGGTAAACGTGCTGGTAAGACGCGCAAATTAGAGAGACGGGCTCGCGAGTGTTTATGGATAGTATTGCTATTAATACTGTTAAATGCCTGAAGTACTGCAAATTAGTTGAAACCGCATCTAAATATCTTAAGTAAAAAAAAGTTACAGCAATTAAAAGAAATTATGAGATTTTTTTTTTCTAATTTTAACCAAGATGGCCATGACAAGTACAATTTGAAAAAGGATTCTTAATGAGGTATCGAACCTGCACCTTTTTGCTAATTTAACCATCTCTCTATCTCTTCAAATGGAAAAGTTACCCATGTTGTCCCTACGAAATCCGGGCACCCGGTATACAGTGTGTCCCAGATTGAGTAGGCTACCATGGGTAACTTTCTTATTAGTAAAGATAGAGATTTGGTTAAATGGGCAATATTTTGCAGTTTTATGTGCGGATTCAGATTCCGTTGAGAAAATTTGAAAATTCCGAATATTTCAGATATTATCGCAGAAAAACTGAAAATCGCTATTTTCTTTAATGTCCAATAACTTCGCAATTATAAAAATATGAAAAAATGTTTCATATAAAAGTTACTATGTTTAATAAAATACAGCTGAAAATACAGTCAAAATAAAATTCAAGATGGCGGCTGTCAAGATATTGATAGCAACTTTCTTATTTTAAATGGACGCCATATTGAATTTTTGTACGATTAAATAGCATTTTTTTCTCTCGTTTCAACCGTGTATCACAACCCATATCTAAAAAAAAAATTATTTAAAAAATTTAATATATTTTTTTTTAAATCAAGTAAGCGGGTTGCCTTTACTTATTACTAATCAAGTAAGCGGGTTGCCTTTACTTGATTAGTAATAAGTAAAGGCAACCCGCTTACTTGATTAAAAAAAAATATTAAATTTTTTAAATAATTTTTTTTTTTAGAAATGGGTTGTGATACACGGATGAAACGAGAAAAAAAAATGCTATTTAATCGTACAAAAATTCAATATGGCGTCCATTTAAAATAAGAAAGTTGCTAACAATATCTTGACAGCCGCCATCTTGAATTTTATTTTGACTGTATTTTCAGCTGTATTTTATCAAACATAGTAACTTTTATATGAAACATTTTTTCATATTTTTATAATTGCGAAGTTATTGGATATTAAAGAAAATAGCGATTTTCAGTTTTTCTGCGATAATATCTGAACTATTCGGAATTTTCAAATTTTCTCAACGGAATCTGAATCAGCACATAAAACTGCAAAATATTGCCCATTTAACCAAATCTCTATCTTCACTAATAAGAAAGTTACCCATGGTAGCCTACTCAATCTGGGACACACTGTATTCAATCTATTAATAAATTCAAATTATTAAAAGGAAACCAGTATTAAACAAAATATGAAATAAAGTCATTTAGCAAGGTGGTCCTAATTCAAGAATCAGGGACTGTATTTATTTCGTCAGGCACTTTTATCTGTATTAGGACAAAAAAATAATAATCTTTCTCAGTTTATGGGGTAATTCGCAACTTAATGTTCATATTCGCTTTATATGGTAATGTATAGTTTCCTAGAGATTTATTGTAAGCGTCTGACGGCTGACAAAACATTCTAAACACCTTATTAAATATCTTCAATACAGTACCATTTATACAAGTAAGTAGGTACTGTTGTAAATTTGTTTAAATATAATTTTCTTAATTATTTGCGGTCGAGACGATACAAAGACCAGAGCTGAGACGGTACTGATTTATTTTTAATGAACCATGCGTGTACAGAAATAAACAAAAACTTATTCTAACAAAAACTTGTTTATTCATCCTAACAGGTACGAATTATTTTATTATGCCTGTCGGATAAACAGAAATCGCCAAAAAAGGTTTAACTGTGTTACATATTTGAAGAATTAATAAAAGAGGCATGCGACGGCAGAATAAATCTGACTACAGGTGTGACCAATGTTGCAACGCTCGCAATGCCCACATTTCTATTCGAACTCTACCGAACTCATTGCGACTTGAGGCGAAAACGTATTGTCAGGATGCTCCTTAAGATACAAAGATACAAAGTACCAGGCAACTTTTCAGCACCCTGTTATACAGACTTATAATGAGTTTTTCTTATCTGCAAATATTCAGTCCAGTAGATTTTTGTTCTTTTTTAAAAGATACCCAATGTGATAATGATAACAAAGTAAATAGGCAAACATTTTTTTAAATTTCAATTTGGAAGCATATGAATTTACGATAATTTATACAAGTTTAATTTTTTTTAATGTGAATATTAAAGTTGCAATTAATAAAAGAAATTTGAATTTATTAAATTCCAAAACGCATATTTGCATCATGTGACGTCACTGTTCATTAGTCGTCAAATCGTCGGTGAGTTCGCGATTAGGCTCGCCGAGCACTCTGATCAAAAGTGTGAGGGAGAGCGACTGCGTTTCACTGCATGTAAGAAAGAGAAAAAGAAACACTCCGATCGATCTGAGCGTAATCGCGAACTCAGCCCGTAAGTTGATTACAAGTACGTAACGTACAATAAACTACCTATAATAAAATTAGTACCAGTAAAACATCATTATTGTGCTGTACAGCAATGTAAAAGCATCTTTATTAAAGCGCCGACTCAATTATTTATAAACGTACCAAAAAATGTAGAGACAACTGCGGTTATAAATGTGACATTTCTTCTTGACATTTTAAATGTCAAAATAACTTCCATTTAAACAATATAAAACGAGCAAACATTCAATCGCTGATAAACTATCTCAGCGATTCTCAACCTTTTTAGCTCCGCGACCCCCTAGATAGTAAATATAAATAAAATTAATA
The DNA here is from genome assembly GCA_958336345.1 of Dorcus parallelipipedus. Taxonomy (NCBI): domain Eukaryota; kingdom Metazoa; phylum Arthropoda; class Insecta; order Coleoptera; family Lucanidae; genus Dorcus; species Dorcus parallelipipedus. Next base: position 44,348,998 of record OY284478.1, read on the forward strand.
TTTCGCGAACCCCTTCTATAATTTTATGTCGCTGCGTTTATAGCGACATACATGTATGACGTCATAAAATGATTTCATTATTGGTAAGGCTATTTTCGCGACCCCCCTTTAATATCACCGCGACCCCCAGGTTGAGAAACGATGAACTATATAATTATACCTTTACATACAACATTAACGTCAAGTGACTGACGTCACAACCACAGTCACAACCAATGAGAAGCCGTTCGAGGTCACGTGATTTAAATTTGAATAATTTTCGATTTTAATTATTTATTAATTCAAAATTAGCAAAAAATCTATGTGTACGGATGAAGAAAAGCTCACTGCATTTCTGTTTGCTAATAAACCGGCAGTTCTCGGTATGATCAAATAAACAATTGTTATTTGTTTGTAAACCGCAAATAACTTTACACGTTTTGTTTTTTCAGTCGTTGGCAATGATTCAGCAAAGTAGAAGCGAAGCAAAAAAGAACATCAAGATTAATTAAAGACATTTTATAGAACTTCTCCCTAGTACAATTAAACCCAACGGTTCAGTTAATGGATTGCAATGATATGTGTTGAAGGAGTTTGTGCTAGAATTGAGGCTTGCTGATGATAGATGATACTCTGAGGTAGAGTAAGGGGCAAATCTTGCGGGTAAGAGATTTCGCACTCTATCATATGGATGATCTCGCCGGTTAACCGGAATAAGAGTAGGGAGTCACTCCACCTGCACACGGTATTGTACCGTATCCGCCGGTTGCTGAGGCGTGAGTAGTAAATGCCGGAGACACAGCTAGTATACCTGACGTCGTGGATCGCATTATGCGTCCCAAGAACGGTCATGACTGGGCTCAGGCCAGTGTGGCTAACACTGTAGGAGACTACTGTAGGAGACAGTAGTATCAATGTTTCTCCAATGGGAACGTACACTCAGAAGGCAATGCATGCGAAGTACGAAGATGGACATCCGAGGTTACCTTCTCCGTGAATTAGCATCCCAGCAGAGCTTGCGCAACTAGATTCGCCGCTGGAGTGTGCGGGGCCGGGAGAAGGCCCCGGTGAGTAATAAGTTCTAAATTCTCGACTAGATACTCGTAAATGGTTATTTGTAATTTCGCATGACATCCTTATCGAATCAGAAAGCGAAGCCCAGATGTTAAGAGGTTTACCCTCAGCTTTGCGGTCGTCGAGAAAGAGAGATCTAACCGAAGGGTGAGTGGATGTTTATTGTAACTCCGTCCTCTGACATTGTTATCACATCAGTCAAAAAAAGACTATCCTACAATAGAAGCCATCAAATCAATCGGCAGGAAGATCATGCTAAATATTCCAAAGAAAGTGAGAGAAAAATATACGAAACAAACACATGTTCCCAATAAAAGAAGAACATGATGAATGATATAATGATTTCAGAAAGTGCTTTGCAATTATACAAAAAAGAATGAAACACAAATGATTTTACTCATGGCCGTGACTTACATTTTTCGTTACAAATATGATTTATTATTGTTTTGTTGAATTCATTTAAATAGTTGTAAACAAACTACACCATACAAAGAAACAGTGGTGGATGTGGTTGTGGCGTTAGATAGAAATTTGCGTGGTGGGGTTGCTGGCTGTGTAAGAATGTCGAGCCGTTTACCTTGAGGACACGGCGCGAGGGGCACTAACCTCACTCAGCTGACTCGCAGTCAGTATCAGTACGCAGGTTCTAGCAATGTAATACGTATGTATACATCATGAACCCTCATGACCTTTTTCCTATTTATACGATGCCGTCAATACTTTAGGGCCGACCGCACATCGAACTGAATTCGAAGGCATCATAAATTTCAATTACACACGTTTATGAAGTTGTTCCTGTGACTAGTCTAATAACTATTCTTAACCGCATCAAAACGAGGTTACTGAAGCAAATGACGTCAAGGGCTATCTTTTTCGGCGGATTTTAACAAATTGTACATACAACATTCGATATTATAAATTTCCTTGACAGCAAGCTTGGCCGCCTTGTATGAAATGACTTATTAAGCAGAAAATTCGTTGCTATTTGTCAATTTATTCTCACACAATGTTAGGTCAAAAATCGGGTCGCAGAATGTTGCGACCTAAACCATTTATGGTAATATATTAGAGGTTTCAAGTTTGTCACAACTATTAAAGTCACGCATTATATGGATTCAAATGTAGTTGTAACTCGTAACGTTTGCCTAAGTTTTATGTAATACTTTACAAAAGGCATTTAATATTACGTAACTACTGCTACTGAAGTAGTAAAAGTCTGCTGCAGTAGTAGTTATACACCCGTAAACAGCCTCCACCCTCAAGGGCATTTGCATTTTTTATTTCCCTTGCCGTTCTCCCCTAGGTCAATAAATTATCATTTTACAATGAACGAAACGGCTATATCCTATGTCAAAGGAGAACGATAATTTGAACAAATTTCTTGCTCTTTTTAAAAAAATATCTAGTTTGGGAAAAATTATAAAACATATGTCTGCATTTAAAATGGTTCCGATAATTTGTAGGAAAAAAAATGTGCAGGCAGGGATGTTATCCGTTTTGTCTTAAATAGTATAACACATGAGTATAAAACATTGACGTATAAAATGTTGTATAATACTCAAGGTATCGAGGTATATAAAATATTCTGTAATATTTTACCGATACTAGATAAACGTTCATTAAAACTAGTAATCTTTTAACAGACAATCAAGTCGTTTTGTCAATAACTCGATTGCTTATTAACGGTTGTTTATTTTTTATGAATGTTTATGTAGCTGCGACATGCATAGACGTTTAAATTTTTAAAACTTTGGAAAAAACTCATTGTATACGTTTATTATTTTAATCAGCCTAAAACTTAAATTGATATAATTTTGTTAAGAGATGTATTAACGGTAAAACAATGTTCAATATCAACATGCTACCAAATATTAATACTCGTTGGATTCAATATAAAACAAATTATTTATAGAACTTTTTAAACTTTTGTTTATTAGACCATTTTTCTACCTACAGGATGTAATCAATTAACTTTCACATACTGTAACCACTATTAATACTCAAGAAAAGAAGCAAAGTTATGACATACGTTTGGAAAAAATGTCAATAATAATTCCGGAAACATTTACCTTTAGTTTTTACTAAAACGTTTGAGAAGCGCTGGCTTAGATTTAAAGTTCCGGCTGAGCGAAGTTTACTATTAAACGCAATAAATGATAGGACAGTAAACTCACAGATGAAATACAATAAACGTTGACATATTATTTACTTTCGTAAGAAAGAATATTTAATTAAAGCAGGTTCTTGTCCGATGAAAATTGTATCACAAATTCTTTAAAACAGACACTGAATATGCGCACAAACACTTAACGTTTCGCCGTCGTTATGATGTTAATATTTAAGTACATAATAGAAATGTAAATTTTTCAGAAAATAATTCTTACATAATAATATTAATTTCTTTTCTTAATTTAAAATAAAACAGTAATCATGAATCCTACCTGACAATAAGTAAAAAAAATAAGTACATAATTCAATTGAGATCACATTCCAAACCTATTATTGGAATAAAAAGCACGCTGAACTCGTCATCACTTAATTTATAATTCTTACATTCAGACTAAACAAACAAAATTCCGAAAGATCGCGCAGGTACTGTATGTGACAGTGACAGTTGATTACGATTAAGTGTTGTGTTGAAATTTGCTTTTTAAATTATAAAAGTAGTGATTTATACGTGAATTGAACAATAAATCTTTGTACTAAACTAGAGCGATAAAATCGCACCTTATTACTTTATTACAGGAAATGATTTTAAAATGTTCTTCTCAAAACTTAAGGAAAGCGTTAAACTACACATTTTTATTCAGTGTGTACTTAATGTACTTACAGAAATAAAACTCTTGAAGGTCTCGGTCCAATTGTTTTGTTGCGTCATAATATTAATTCCTTATGTGATGGAGACCTTACAGTATTTATTAATAAGTGAAACTTATTACACCCTGTATGTTTTACTTAATTTTCTCTGTGGATCTCCAAAGTTAACACATTTTGTGACAGTGGTATTTCAGGAACTCTGAGTTTTCTTTCCATAAGTTTTTCTTTAATCTTTTTAGGATTAGCGACGATGAAAGGAAAACTTGCAATTATAAATTAAATGATCTACAAAACCCTTAACCGCGAGTCTCAGTACAAATTTTTAATTGTAAGCAATATCAAAAGATACGGAATCCATACGATAGTCTGCAAGAGCAGCAAAGAAAAGTTTTACAAAGTACCTGAATACAACCTTAAACAAGCAAACGTGTAAGGTATGTAAATGTAGTTACTAGTAGAGGATGGATGACGTGCAGCAATACAACTACGTAGGAAATGAAGATGTTAACATTAAACAGACAGTTTAATAATGATTCATACGAGAGTAAGGAAAGGAAAATTTGATCACATGACTTTGGGCAACAAATCAAATAACATAGGCATGGCTGAATAAGAAATCACTTAAGTATGCCTGAAATAATTTTTAGAAGAATTATATTTTTCTATAATAATAATTAACAATAAAATAAAAAGTAAACCTTTAAGGTCCAGTTGTTCGAACATTTGAACTATGGTTCAGCTCTGAACTTAGTTCTAATACCACGACAACATTTGTAAAGGCATTATGTTGGTGTAATGATAGCATCAAGTTCAGAGTTGAACGATTTTTGAGCAACTGGCCCTAAGTAACTTAACTACAACAAATGCAAAGGCTTTGAATTCCTTCCTCAAAGGCGATGACGAATGTCGCCATTTCATTGAAGCCAATTTGCTTTCGGGTACAATAAGACATGGACCCGGATCTCATCTCAAAAAGTCCCTCCTCTTCTAAACGTTGGAGTAAAGCAGTGCAGACTTGTACTGGGTGGGCTTTCTTTTCTGGAGACTGTTGCTTGGGAACTAACCGAGCATTGACTTTGTTGAACTGTACTTTATATCAAGGACTATGGTTTCCACATTTCCAACACTTGACACTAAACGGCCAACACGTTCAATATTGATTTCATTCACAGCGGCGAAGGTATCGCTATAGTTGTAAACTTGAGTCTTGGATAAACATGTTTCCCCCAATTGTGCAGACAGTCTCACCAAAACTTCTCCAATTAAAAACTTTATGCAGCAGAAATTGAAACGTCCATGTTTAACATTCAACAATTTTATTAAACAAATGAATCACTTGTGACTTGATTGCAACAATATGTCAAAAAAGGATGACATTTTAATACGAAAAAAGTTCGGTAGCTTTATAGCTACTAGAATTTAAGAAAAATAATTATCCTCGTATCATCACTCGTACATGCTCAAAATTTTCAACATACTGATCAAAAAAGAAAATATGAAAGAGTGTTACCCACATTAACAATTACCCAATTAACAATTTAAATGTAAATAGTTACAAATTGTGTAATTGGACACAATTACTATTGTACACAAAATGTTAATGTGATTGTTTAAGAAGTCGCGATCTAATACGTGTTCTGTAATAGAAAATCAATTCTTTTCTGCAAACAAACCCCTCTACAAATTGCAATTACACTTTCAGTTGGAATAATAAAACCACCTCGATTCTTCTGATTTAAGAAAGTTAAGTAATTTTTGCTTCAAGACAATCGCTATAAATAGCACTTATTATTTGCCCCAAGTCAGTTAATTTAATTCTATAATTTTTATTCATTGACATTACTACTGAAGTCCTTAGCTTGATAAATAGAGGCTGGATTTTAGGTTCTTAAGGTTTTAAAGATTTTTTAAAGATATCTCTTCGTTTCGACTCTTTTGAGTCATTTGACTCTATTTCTAAGGAAACTAAGAGATATCTTTAAAAAAAATCTCTGAAACCTTAAAAACTAAATAAAGTCATTTTACCTAAAATTCGGCCTCTATTGTATCACAAAATCTTTTAACCGGACACTAAATAGCGCACGAAACACTTAATAATAATAATAATAATGTTTTATTGGGTCATGACAAGTTTTACAACTGTATCGCACTCGTCAAATATGAGAACTTACAACCTTAAATATTTAGGTTTCAGTAATTGACAACACAACAAACAATGAATACAATACATTACTATAACAGTAAAACATGGAGTGGCGATGAGTCCTCAAACCTCAATGAGGAATTATCTGTAACCGAGTATTTACATTAGAATCGCAAAGCTAAATCGGAAGGCTCCGGATGGAGTTTCTACGTACCGATCACACTCTATAAACAGTGAAGTTTTTCAATCTAAGATTTTAAAGTGATGTTCTTGCACATTGCAATCTAAAAATTCTTGAATGCTATAAAAGGCTTTCTTAATCAAGAAAGATTTGAGAATGCTCTTCCACTTTTCTAGTGGGATATTTCTCATATTTTTGGGTAATTTATAGAATATAATATATATAATATATATATATAGATAACATATATATATAATATATATAATATATATATAAATTATAGAATCTGGGTCCAAAATAATTAATACCATTTCTGCTACCTTGTAATCGTTTGAAATCAATTCTTATATCAAACGTATTTCTAGTATTAAAATCGTGAAAATTACCTTGTTTAAGATAATCGTTAATGTTTACATAAATGTAAATTAGACAATGGTAAATAAACAGTGACGGAAGAGTGAGTAGCTGTAAATCAACGAATTTCTGTTTTACATCCTCCTGGTAACACAGGCCAGCAATTATTCTTATTGCTTTACGTTGTAATCCGAAGATTCTTGACGAATGTGATGCATGACCCCAGGCGAGTAAACAGTAACTCATATGTGAGACTATAAGTGAATGGTATATTGTTAAGAGAATTCTTAAGTCCACTAGACTTTTTAAATTTCTCAATAGGAAAATATTTTTAGGAACTTTAGATGCTACCTTGTCAACATGAGCAGACCAATTTAGATGGGGGTCTAAGTGAAGTCCTAAGAATTTGGCTGATTGAGGATTCTCAAAATCTATAACGACTCTATGTGTAAATAACATTTTAATGGTTTTGCTTTGGTTAAGTGTTAGTTCATTCCTGTGAAGCCAGGTTTCAATAGCTTTGGTGCTGTCTTCCATTTGTTTTAACACATCGGGTAGATTAGAATTAACGAAGCTCACTGTTGTATCATCTGCAAATAGGATAAGATCTTCCCTGGGGATTGCTGTTTTGAGATAATTTATATAAATCAGAAATAAGATGGGGCCCAACACGGAACCCTGTGGGACACCGTCAAGTACCAGAGATACATTTGACTTAATGACGGTCCAACCTTAATGAAATTTCATACAAAAATAAAAAAATCACCGATGGAACGGACATAGCAAACTGTTTTAATAAATATTTTTCTGAAATGCAAGATGTTCCTAATTCAAGTCAGAGTACTTTAAGTTTCAATAATGGATGTGACAAAACCATGTTTCTTTCACCGGTGACAGAATCCGAAATTGTCTCAATAATAAACAGTCTTAAGCAAAGCAACTCCTCTGGACTAGATGGAGTACCAGTAAATATTTTAAAAGAATTTTCTACATATCTTGTAAGACCTATAGCTTATTTAATAAATTTATCCTTCAGTCAGGGCATTTTTCCGTCAGTTTTTAAAAAAGCTAAAATTTGCCCCTTGCTTAAGAAAGGTAATAAATGTGATGTCACTAATTATCGTCCCATCTCAATACTACCATCGATATCCAAAGTGTTCGAAAAAGCTTTTTTAATACGATTAATTAATTTCTTAGATATTAATAAGATTATCTCTAAACATCAACACGGTTTTTGTAAAGGGAAGTCCACTGAATCTGCTGCACTTCAATTGGTGGAAGAAATTTTATCCAATGTAGATGTCAACAATAGCACAATAGCAACCTTCTGCGATTTAAGTAAGGCTTTCGATCTAGTGGATCATGAGCGGTTGCTGGACAAGCTGTACTCCTACGGTATCCGTGGAGTTGCTTATAATTGGATATTGTCTTACCTTGAACACAGATCACAGGTGGTAGAAATAAATTGTAGTAGATCTTACTCCGCTAACATTTGTAAAGGTGTCCCTCAGGGATCCATATTAGGCCCTGTACTTTTTAATCTTTTTATAAATGATCTACCTCTTAATTTAGAATCCCTCAACAAATGCATCATGTATGCAGATGATACCGTTTTAGTAACTTCAGGTAAAAATGCTAATACTTTGTTGGGTTTGACTGATGGTGCTATTGCAAGTTTGAGAAATTGGCTTCGGGAAAATCAATTACTTCTAAATCAATCAAAATCTCACTTCGTAGAATTCGGAACAAAAAAGGCTCGTGAAAGTAGTTTCCCAAATGTTATTTCAAACGATCTTCAGCGCGCAGTTTCAGTTAAATATGTAGGTTTCGACTTGCACGAAAATTTGGACTGGTTGGAACATATCAGCAATCTCTGTAAGAAAATTAGTAAAAACATATTTGCTTTAAGAAAACTTTCTCAAATATGTAATTTAGAAACCTGTAAAACTTTCTACTTTGCAAAAATATATTCGTTGTTTAAATATGGATTGCTGTTGTGGGGTGCAAGTCCTCACTCTACTTCAGCTTTTATTCTGCAAAAGTCATGTATCCGTATTCTTCATAAATTGTCTTTTAGGGCATCATGTAGAAGTACTTTTATAGAGAATAACTATTTAACATTACCTAGTATGTATATATTTTTCGCGGCTATTCATATTCGTAAACATCTGCATTACTTCGAAACGAGTGCGGGAACTAAAATCTATGGTTTGCGTCAACCAGCTTTGCTTTTACCAAAATGCAGGTTGGAAATGCGTAGAAAGGGGCCTCTTTGCTCGGCAATTAGGATATATAACAAACTTCCTGTTAACATCAAAGATTCGTCGTCCATTAATATTTTTAAGAAACGTTTAAAATCTTTTCTCATAAAAGAATGCTATTACTCTCTGAATGAATTTCTACCTCAGTAGTGGCGCTATGATGTGATGACAGTTGTGTTGTTTTCTATTTTATTGTAATATTGGTGTGAGTTCTGTACATTTATATATATTATTTGTGACAATTGTCAATGTCTTGTTTCAAGATTTCTCATGACAATAAATATTATTATTATTATTATTATTACTATTGTTAATGACAGTAAACTGTTTCCTATTTGCGAAGTAAGAAGACATTAATGACAAACTAGTTGGCCCGAAGTTATAGAATTTAAGTTTTTCTAGTAATTTAGAATGTGATACGCAGTCAAAGGCCTTTTGTAGGTCGCAGAAAGTTACGCCGACGTTACGCGTAACGTTTCGCCATCGTTCGACAGCTTCGTCAGACGAAGCTGTCGAACATCTGACTAGATGCATTTAATTCGAAGGAAATACTTTTAATTATAAGCAAAACATCTTTTTTATTCATATAAAAAAAAATACTTTTACCATAAGCAAAACCTTCACTCCAAAAGTATTTGCTTCGCAATTGAAAGTAAAAGGTTTTACTTGTGTTTTTATTCATATTACTAAAAGGATTTGCTTCATTTTTTACAAAGAAAAGCTTATGCTTACTTTTATTCATCCGGCTCAATAAGTTGCGAAGGATTTTTCATCTAACATCAAAATAATTCTGATATATCAAAATGTCGATTGATTAAAATATGCTTTTACTTTTGATTTTGACAAGTTTGAATTTCCATACTTAAGATGTGTAACAGTGTTTGGGAAAAGTTAATGGTATTTGTAGCACATTTTCAGCGTAATGAACTCGATTCGGTTCTTTCCGTATTGCCCATATTTATAGCATCTCGAGAAACTACAAGGCATCCCGCTCGTCTAATCCATGTTTTGCCCTTTGTCCCGACATGGGAACGGATGAGCCTGGTCGTGAAACGAATACAAAACGAGTACAAGACAGAATTTGTCTGCAGGTATATGTGAGGTGGACTTTCTCATGTGCACCGGCCGCTGTCGGTAACGTCTAGCGGGCAGTGAGAGTGCGGGTCAATGCCCACGGTCAGACCTGATCCGGGCTCAGCTGGTCGGCCAAAGCCGATTGAACCCATCTGCAGCAGGCGCTCGCCTTTGTTGGGTGCACGAACGGCAGCCGGCCTCCGTGCACTCCGGGCACTTGGTTGGTTAGATCTTTAAATTATTACTCCCTTCATTTATTTATTTACGTCTGCTTGATACACCTTGTAATTACCTGAAGAACCTCATTAATTTCATAGATGTAAAAAGATGAATTTCTCATACATTTCCCTACCTGAACATAGAAGTCATTGGATAATTGGCCAGTCGACCGAGCAATGAATAGTATACAACTGGGCCTATTATTTGAAGTCTTTAGTTATTAGTTGTCGATGGAACTTCCCAATACATATACCTACCATCGAAACGGAAATGACATACTCGTACACTACGCCAAGTAAATTGCGCACATAATTGATAATTTGAGTGCAGTTGCGTGTCTACCTCCTGCATAGATGGCGTTCATATAATATTAGTCCATTCGCTAATAGAAAACCAATCGCATTGATTTGGTAGTTGAATTCTCCGTATTATAATCGATCCGATACATCAACGTTGCTGAATTATTTAAACGTGAAGTGCGCAGATGAAATTGGAGTAAACAGTGATCCTCAATGCCAACAATCCTATTGTTAACAGTTGTAAAACTCATCGTCCACAATTAAGATGAAACGTAGTGTAAATTGCAGGTTTCAGGAAACAAAACAACAAGGACTTCCAACTTCCTATTGCACTAGTTCTCGAATTCACTCGCTCAAATTAAAAGTCGACGGGCACGCTTGATGATGGCGATATCGTATTGACATGGGGAGTTTGGAATTAGCACTCCGAGTTACCGAGTTTATTTCTTCGTTCGGTGCATTGCTTCGGCGAGATAAGAACCTCGGCAGCGAGTCATGAATGGGCACGATGCGAATACATATCGCTTTTGAGTGCAGTATAAACACGTCGACGCCAGTCGAGATTATTTTGCGGGATCGTGTTTCTACTTATCTTTCCGAGTATTTGAACGTGTGTGCGTGTGTAATTGCTGATGGCTTGTTTACACGTTGCCGGAGTATTTTACATATTTCAAGAGTTTGCATTTTTTAGATAACAACAATAACAACAACAACAGTAATAAAGTGAAAAGCTAAATACCGCTTGTATGAATTTGATTTTGTATACTTTACTCCTGTAACATTACGATAAATAGTTTGTGTTTGTTTAGGTTCCCCGCAACTGTCACTGTGTCGAAGAATGACGCTGATGGCCAATTTTTTTTGCTCGCGAGTGTAGCTACATGTGTTGTCGCCGACCTAGCAGTATAAACTTTCGAGTGCTGCTTTAATAAGTTACTTTATGAAAGCCAAATGGGTTTTATAAAGTGGTGACTAAAAAAACGAAGTATAAAACTAAATAAAAATGCTCGGTTGTTGCATTTTAGATTATTTATAAAAGCAATAGTGCGAAAGGTTTGCGGTTATTTGGTTTACCAACGAATCAGAAAAAAGTAAAAAGAAAACAGTTGTGGTTGCATTTAATCAATTGCACTGATTTGCCTCTCAAGCCCGATTTTACAATCGTCGGATAAGCATTATTCTTAGAATAACGTGACGTAGATATGGAGGAACATTAAAGGATATTCGGCGAACTTATTCCACGATTATAAAACTAGGCCATAATACGAAAGTTAATGGACCAGGCCTAAAAACACACACACACAATTAAACACAAAAAAACAAACATACACTAAATAACACTCACCTGAAAACAAGACAACAAGCACAAAATGTTGCCTTCAAACACCATGCACTAAAAAATTGCCATCGTCATGCTAAGGCGAGCCATGGAGGCGGGGCAATGGATATTAACATCTCCAAGGCAAAAGGCAGCTGGAAAGAATTCATTGGATTCCTGGCCAAGTATTTCAAAAAGCCAAAGCAACCGTGCACAGCGGGATTTTGGCCCATCTCGACGGCTGCCACGAGCAAGAAGAAGAGGAAGCTTGTATACCTTGAAGAGGGCAGTAGAGTGAGGGTAGCCTAAGATGTAAGTGTCAATAACACTGGTTAACAAAATTTAAGCTTCGACGTGCCACACGAACTTTTTTTGGGTTTTTTATTAATATAGGTTGTTGTCAATAAAAATAAGCAGTTTCAAAATTTTGATCACCCATGAATTTTGTTTGTTAAAAAAGTATGATATATCTTTAAAAAATCATGGTTGTCCAAAAACATTTATGGAAAATGTACATTAGAAACTTATGATTTATGATTTTCTGGAATATTTAGCTTCCGGTTGGTCCCTCTTGATCGTCGAGCAGTAGTCGACCAACATCCTTGGGTTCCACCTGCCCTGATAACGTTTTTCCATCTTTGAAATGTCCTGATGGAACCTTTCGCCGTGCTCATGGCTTACAGCCCCCAAATTTTCAAGAAAAATGTCCAGATGTGAGTCCAAAAAATGAATCTTAAGCGACGTATTGCAACCCAAAGCTTTATATGCCAATAAAAGCTCGTTAACCAACTCTCTATAACTGTCACTCTTATCGTTACCCAAAAAAATTACAACCACGTTCTTGAAGCATTTCCATGCTGATTTTCCTAAAACGTTATGCAACAAATATGTGGAGCCCAAGCTTTGTCTTGGTGAGCCACCGAAAAAACAAAATACTCGCAATAACTCTTTAAAATAAAATCTGTAAAATTTCGCCTTTGTTTTTTTAAAGTCAGTTCACCACAAATATAACAAAAACGGTTAGAATCGTTAACACACCTGCTCGACATATTCACACAATCACAATAATTAATTAAAACGAACACAACTTGAATTTATAAAGAGACAAACAGTTTAATTACTTTTTCTTCGTGTCCGTTTCTTTGCGTTTATCGCTATAATACTAAAACTGAACTTTACCTTATCACGAGAAAACTGAGGGTGACTGTAAAAAAAATAAGTGCAGTTTCACACTGAGGGTAGGTAGTCAAAACACGATTACCTACCAGAATTTGTGTGGCAAGATTAGTGTTGACCAGTGTAATTATCAAGAGTTATTGGAACGACACTTAAAAATAGTGACGTGAGTGAAAAAGTGAGGACATATTACACCGAACATACTTTTGCAAATTTATTTAGAAATTCTAAATTTCAAGTAAAGCATTTGTTGTAAATAAATTCTTTAGATTTTTTAAGGTGTAAGTAAATACGTAGAAGTTAGGATTAGAGTTGTAATACATATGACGAAAATTTATAATGATAAAGGAAACTGTAGGTTAAAGTAGTAAGAAGTGGAGAAAATAACCGAGTGAGGGCTCTGTTTTTGCTATCGCGCGAAATCCTAACCCATAAAAAACCAACTTGCCTTGGCACAATGATTCACTACATAAACTTTCCTGTAACTTACGAGATCTTCATGCTCTTTGTGCAAAATATAATGACCCTTACTTACAAAACATATACAAAATCCAGAAAGAGTGTTATAACGTAGCAAAAAAAGAAAGCAAGAAACAATACTATGACAATAAGATATCATCATCATCAAATAAATAAAAAACAACTTGGAATATTGTAAGGCAAATAGTAAATTTAACTAATCCCAAAACATCTGATCACAAAATAATCTCGACTTCTGGAAACTTGATTACCGATCCTAAAGAAATAACTCAACTGTTTTGTGACTATTTCAGTAACATAGTTTCAAACACAAATTATCAACATAATCAATATACAGCTAAATTCAGATGTGATCGAAATATGTTTATGACTCCAACTGATGAAGAAGAAGTTCGGTCTATAATTAAAGTAACAAAAATTCTGCCGGGATTGATGATGTACCATGCTCATTGCTTAAAAAAGTTTGTAAGTTTATCACACCTCCGTTAGTAAACATAATAAATAAATGTTTATTACAAGGCATATTTCCAGATCTACTAAAGTGTGCGAAAGTTATTCCTATTTTCAAAAAGGGTGAGCGATCTGACATAAATAACTATCGACCTATTTCGCTCTTACCCGCTATCAGTAAAATTTTTGAAAAGATCTTGAACAAAAGATTGGTTTCCTACCTGACAAAATTTGAAATATTACATAAAAATCAATTTGGATTTATTAGCAACACATCTACAAAAGATGCCATTTATAATACATTAACATATATTTATGAGAATCTAGATAAGAAACATAATGTTGCTGGTATATTTTTTTATTTGTCCAAAGCATTTGACATGCTGGATCACGACATTCTGTTAACCAAAATGGAAGCCTATGGTATACGAGGCACAGCCTTAAGCTTATTCCACTCATACCTTACCAACCGCAGCCAAGTTATTTCATTAACGTCAGAACATAGTGGTACAATAAAGACCCATCAGTCCTCAAAACTATCTATTCACCGCGGAGTTCCACAGGGATCCATCCTAGGCCCAACATTGTTTTTGATTTATCTCAATGATTTACCAGTATCAGTAACTTCAGATCATATCTCACAATATGCGGATGACACTAATGTAATAATTGCCGATAGATCAACTGCTGAAATTTCCAATACCAGTACTGAAGTTGTATATAACATGAATAAATGGTGTACGGACAATAATCTTCTGAAAAAAACGAATTTGATAATATTCAAAAATCATGTACCTGACTAGCCAACGCGACGCGCGGAATTCGATTTAACAATTTTTTGATCTATCGGGTGCAGTTATGGACAAACGAATAAGTGATAAGTAATTAACATTATTTTAAAATAGGCGGTTTTGCGAAAAATCGACCTAATTAAATTCTCTTCTCAAACTGGTTTTGCGAAAAATTAGTTTGTAAAATTAATTGTTTCTGTGACATAATAAACTTCTTACGTTCTCAACGACATTTTCATTATTTACATATACACACACATTAACTACGACATTAGGTATTTTGAGTGCAAAGGCTCACGAACGGTGCCCGAACATTCGAAATCATCACATTTTTACACTCCACATCAAAGTTGTCCGCAAGATCCACGACCTTATTCGTCAAAAGAAGAACCCCGAATAAACTGGCTTCGCAAACAAAGAAATAAATAAATAAAAAAGGAAGAAATATAAACAAATTTCAGACAAAACCTTGAGAACACAACATAAAAATTGTCACCCAACGTGAGGTATACACGGCAATAAATTGCAAACATAGAAAAAACAAAGAAATTTAAAAAAAACTGAGAACAGCAACAAGTAATCCAGACTTACATAATATTTTAATTTTTATTGGAAATTTGAAATAAATAAGGTACATTTTGAGACTCTCTGCACAATTACGGGAAACATGTTTATCCAAGACTCAAGTTTACAACTAACGCGATACCTTCGCCGCTGTGAATGAAACCAATATTGAACGTGTTGGCCGTTTAGTGTCAAGTGTTGGAAATGTGGAAACCATAGTCCTTGATATAAAGTACAGTTTAACAAAGTCAATGCTCGGTTAGTTCCCAAACAACAGTCTCCAGAAAAGAAAGCCCACCCAATACAAGTCTGCACTGCTTTACTCCGACGTTTAGAAGAGAAGGGTGATGGACTTTTTGAGATGAGACTCGGGTTCATGTCATATTGTGCCCGAAAGTAAATTGGCTTCAATGGAATGGCGATATTCGTGATCGCCTTTGAGCAAGGAATTCAAAGTATGTGCATTTGTTGGAAAGTATCTTGCAACCATATTTTGGGATTCATCAGGAGTAATTTTCTCTAATTTTCTTGAACTGTCAACGCTGAATGTTTCAGCAAGCCAGTTATGAGTTGAAAATTCCTCGTAAAGTAAACGTTACTTAGGGCAAGTTGCTCAAAAATCGTTCTATTCTGAACTTGGTTCTATCATTCACCAACATAATGCCTTTACAAATGTTGTCGTCGTATTAGAACTAAGTTCAGAGCTGAACCATAGTTCAAATGTTTACTTTTTATTTTGATGTTTTAATTTGATGTTAATTATTATAGAAAAATATACTCGTAATTCTTCTAAAAATTATTTCAAGTATACTTAAGTGATTTCTTATTCAGCCATCTATGTCAGTCATTTGATTCGTTGCCCAAAGTCATGTGGTCAGATTTTCCTTTCTTTACTCTCCTATGAATCATTATTAAACTGTACGTTTAATATTAACATCTTTATTGTCTACGTAGTTGTATTGCTGCACGTCATTCATCTTCTACGAGTAAATACATTTACGTAGGGGAGAGGGGGGTACCTTTGAACACGGGATACTATTGAACAGGGTTATTTTTTTTCGCGTGAAAATAATTAATTAGGTGCAATTGCTTGGAACGTAGATGGCACAACTATCTTTACCTCCAACGGAAAAATGACAGTCGTCTTGTGGTTTTCGTTTTGTATGGAGGTAAGTGTTTGTTTTTATGATATTGAAGTAATTTTTACTTGGAAATTCTGTAAGTGGATAAGTTTTTTAAAGCTTCTCTCCCTAAAATGTTTTATACATTGCCTTTTCCTCTAACATTCGTAGGTACTTTCGCGTTGTGAAATTTTTGTGTGAATTTACTATTACCCAAGTAAATTGATTAAAAGATTACTGACGTCCCGTGGGGTAACTTTGAACACTGTGAGTGGGGCACGTTTTAACTATTCAAATGTGCCCCACCCAGAGTGGGGTGTCAAACACTGCAATTCAGTCATCGTTCACTCGCAAAAATATTAATTCTGCAGACAGGGATTTGGCCTTTCAATAGAAATATTTTCTCTGAGAGTGACTTCATCGCTGCAGGAACACTGTATCCACTAATATTGGAACAGATGGATCTTTAGGTCACAATAGCAACAATAGTTGCTGAAACAACTGAACCTGTTCCTAACAGATACGCCTGTGAAAGACAGGATTGAGGCTGCCGATGAGGCTAAAAGAGGCCATGAGTAGCCAAAGTACCAAAAGTAAAAAGAGCTGTACTTGCTGACAGTGGTTCTTCATCATCATGAATCGGATGACGATGATGATCACCAGTCAGACTCAACAGAAGAAAGTCAATAGTTACCATTAGATGAATTCGATGTGGACGATTTTGTCATAGTGAAGTTCTATACGAAGAAAACTTTTGTTGATTATGCTGGGGTCATAACTGATAAACATGAGGATGAATATAACATTAACGGTGGGTTTACAGAAAGGAAATCAAATATTTAATTACGATTAACTATTTGATTGAGCTTAAAATTCGTGTTGCCATAGAAACCAAATTGTTAAATTAAGGCAATGCTAATTTTAATCTCAATCAAATAGTTAATCGTAATTAAATATTTGATTTCCTTTCTGCAAACCCACCTTAAATATTTAAGAAAAAAAGGCAACAAGTTTTATTTTCCAGCCTTTGAAGATACCAGTACAGTGGCTTCTGCAGATATCATCAAGAAGTTGTCCGTCATCATGAAGAAAGGCATCGAAACAACATCGGGTTTATTGGAATTTAGGATAAACTTAATAAATATAACTTCAGATAGCTTTTTGTAAAAAAAAACTTAATAAAACTTTGAAAAAACGGACTGTTCAATGTACCCCAGTCCCTGTTCAAATCTGCCCCATGGATGGGGTACCTTTGAACGATATGCATTGAAACAATAGATTAGCTGAATAATTCAAAATATTGCAATTCTGTAGTTATTTCCACTGGGAGTTGGGAATAGACATATTTTATTATTGTAAGACATCTACGTCATTTTGTTTGAGTGTTTTCAAGTTTGCAGTAATTTAAAATATGTAAATATGTTCAAACGTGCCCTCTTCTCCCCTACTTTACACGATTGTTTGTTTAGAATTGTATTCAGGTATTTTGTGAAACCTTTCTCTGCTGCTCTTGCAAACTATCGTATGAATTCCGTAACATGCTCTTTTGATATTGCTTACAGTCAAAAATTTGTACTGAGGCTCACGATTAAGGGTTTTGTCGTTAAAACTAAAGGAGATAATCCGATAATTTGTCTTTTTCAATTGAGTAAAATAAGAAAAACTTTCTCGCAAAGAAAAAATTTTAACATTTTTCCCTTGCTCTGGGAAATCTCTTCTTTCGTCAGTATTTTTCTCGGTCTATTCAAAAATCACCCTATATAGGGGAGACTGTTGTATAATGGGACAGGTTCTATAATGGGACGATTCAAATTTTCCGCCAACGGTAACATGTAGAATTTTCGCTGAATTAGAGGGTCATCTATACCCATTGCCCACCGGTGACAACCAAATTACCCCGCCGCCAACTTCTTTGTTTATCTGAAACTGGCGCGCACATGATTTGAAAGTGCTGAAGTTTTCTTTTGGTTGGACAAAGTCGACCGGTTATTATTATTTTTTTGCTGGTTCAGATGGTAGAACAGTTTGTTGACTAGTCTTCAACCTGAATCTGAACCTTTTAATCTACTGCTCTTTACTATTATTACAATATCATTGTATAAGAAAATGTTGTTATGTTGAGTAGATCAATAATCGTATTTATTATTATTATTATTATATTATCGGTATTGAACAAAATTCAATTGTGAATATTGGTATACATGTTGCATAAAGTGTTTGAAAAGTAAGTGTGTGGATTTATTGTTCTAATTTAAAGTATTGCTGAACATAGATGTCATAACCTAAAATGCGTGCACCGTTGTATATTGCGACAAAACTGTGTGGTTCATAGTGGGACACAATATTACGTGGTGCATAATGGAACTGCATACATGGGCCCGTCATAAATAAGGATTTTAGTCATAACATTTATTATATTAGATTGGGTTATTATTGTTGATTAAGTTATAAATGCTAGATCTTGTTTAGTTTTATTTATTTGTCCACCAAAATATGAAAAAAGAAATTAGTATGACTTAACATGTTACTGTTTTGATTACAGAAAATGAATAACAAAAAAAGACTCTGAAAGAAGAACAAATCTTACAATGAAAGTCAACAAACTCACATGCAAATGCACGTCTCTAAGTTCAGGCTGTCCCATTATACACAGGCCTTGGTCCCACTATGAAACAAGGAGTTGGTGTGTACTGGGACTTGGGTATATAGCGGGACAAGCTTTCTTTTATCAGTTTTTTGCCGAATTTTGATTACTTTAAATTTTTTTTAAATGTGCTTTTGTATTTGCAATTTAATGCATTAATAAAAACTGAAATAAAAAATAGAAATATTTTTTTTTGCTAATGTGAAAAATACTGTCCCACTATACAACAGTTTCCCCTACAGGCTGTCCTGATAACTACTGAAGATACAAAAAAATTTTCAACACATTTTTTTTTAATTTGGGAGGTCTACAACATAAAATTATTTTCATTTATACAGAGTAAATAGAAACAGTTGTCCCGGACACAACTCTTTTTTTCTGTATATGAAACCAAGTATGGATTGCTTCTAAAATTCTACACATTTTTTGTCAACCGGTTCTGCTTTTCATTGAGAACTATATTAGGAAAAAAATAACAGTCTTTTTTATTTAATTTTGTTCTATAGTTCAGTTCTTTCTAATAAAATTAGAACCACATAGCGAACCACTTATACCAACATAATTCAGTCTTAACCTTAAACGTTTTTCATGTTTAATATAACACATATAAAAACGAATGCGGATAATGATAATTATCTCCTAGTAACTAATTGATACTGCCGAGCGACGTTCAAAGAGAAACCAATAGTCAGCCGGACTTTTCAAGTCAATTAATTATCCTGATATGCTTAATTTCCCTCCACGTGTCCGTTTACTAATTAATTAACGCTTGTGATGTAATGCGGTATAATTTGTTGTATCTTCGCTGCGAATCTCGTTAATATTAATGAGCGTAGACGGCGTAAAACGTTAATCGCGCCTCATTTCCAACGCACACACGTTAGGTGCACGCGGTTGTTACTTTGCACGTTTCGAGACTACCGGGGCCGCCGCTCTACATTCGGTAAATTACGACCGTACTGTTGTAAGTACATTTGTAACTGGAAGTTAACTTGCGCCAACTCAGGTAATCAAAATATCTTAGCCACCGCAAATACACGACCGAGGTTAACAGGGTGTGCTTGCGAAGATAACTTTTTAACTTACTATGTATATTATTTATATTTACAAATTAAAACAAACCTAACAATTATTATAAGGAGTAAGTATAAACAAATTAAGTTGAATAATCAGCATGGATCTTATCCCCAGTCGACCATTAACATTTCATCGATCCCCGAGGGATTGATATCGACCCCCAGGTAGCTATCATCAGAGCACTTCAGGGAATTACCTAAACAGGCCAAAGTGAATGAGGTAACACATACAAAGCGTAAAGATATTTACGTGACATAGCCAATACAAGGAAGAATAATTTGGGAGCAAATGTGGTTATGCGGTTACGCAATGCGCGTCTCCAGTACAAAAGAAAAATGTATTGGGGTAAACGTAAACACTGCAACACTAACTGTGGAAATATTCAACCTATTGCTGCCTGTTTGCAAAATATAACACGTGTTCATTTAAAAATCCGGTAGCATTACCTGTGGAAATATTTTGTTTTGCAAAACGTATTAAAATCGAACATAACCTGACTTTTAAAAGTCAGCACGACATAAATCATAAAATAACAATTACTACTCATTCACAAATTTAAAAAATTCATTATATAAGATTCACAGAAAGTCAAACTCAATGGGCAGCAATTCTTGCACCAATATCATGCGGATATAGAGCTGAACATCTTTACGTAACGATTTGTGGCACGTTCCCACAGAAACAGAAATCTCGCTGAACAATCTGACGACATCTGTGTCGATCTCAAGCTCCCGCAGAAGACGTCGAACGTGTACAGTTTCCTCGGAGGCTTCACAGAGAGGCATGTACTCGGTCTCAGTTGATGATAAAGCCACGGTTCTCTGTTTTCTTGAATTCCACGAGATACACCCTCCATTCATTATTAATGCATATCCCGTGAAAGACCTTCGATCGTGGATGGATCCGGCCCAATCTGCATCTACAAAACCTTCGAAGTTGCCCTTGCCAATTTGCCATACTTGAAGGCGATACCAAGGTCCGCTGTTCCCTTGAGTTAACGCAATGCTCGCTTCGCTGCGATCCAGTCTGTTTTGCCGAAACAGTCGTTGAATTGGCTGAATAGGCTTGCGGTATATGCCACATCCGAACGAGTCGCCACTGAAAGGTAAAGTAACGCTCCTACCAGCTCACGATAGGGTGGCTTCGGACCGTCAGCTTCTGTCCAGGAACTTCCTTTTGTCAACTTCGTACCAACGTCCAGAGGGGTCCATACTGGTTTGCAGTCTTGCATTCCGAACCACTGCAAAATATCATTAACTTCGCTATCTTCTAAAAAAATCCAACGTTTCAATTTCCCGATATCCTTCACGTCGCATCTTCTTCCAATGTTTGCTCCAAAGCACTTAATCTGTTCGAGGTTGCAGGACATAATTGAAATGTCGTCTACGTATACGACTATAATCATGAGGCCGTTGTTCTTGCCTTCTTCGTAAACACATGAATCTCCTTTCGTTGGAGTTGCTCCTAATTCGCGCAGTTCTTTGTCTAAATGCTTGTGCCAGGCGCGACCTGGCCTGTTTGAGACTGTAGAGGGCCTGTTTCATTCGGCAGACTTGGTTTCAGACTGAGTGCAACTTGTGCCTTGCAAACGACGCGACGTCACGGTCAAATTTTTCAGACCTGACTATACGATGCAAAACTTCATTCAGCATATCTGGCACCTCCACGAAGATTTCCTCATCTAGTGTGCCATTCTGGTATGCAGTCGTGACATCGTATTGTCTGAACGACATCTTCTTGTGTGGTACAATCGCCAGTGCCAGACGGTTGGAACTCAATCGAGCCACAGGACCACAAGTTTCATGGAAAACTCTGCCCGGCTATTGTGAAAATTCTCTGGTGATGACCTATGCCTTTCGCTGTCGTATTTGTTGCGAAGTATCAAGCGACTCCAAATGACGCCTCGTTCTTCTGGACGCTTCACTAATTCCCAAATGTCGTTCTTGAGTATAACTCCGTCCTGGTTTGCCATGGCCTGAATCTATTCTTCGGATTCCGGTCCAGATATAGCCTGACGAAAAGGAACTTCGGAAAGGAAAGCAATATCGGCGTACTCCTTCCCGTTGTTGTTGATTGTCTTGTATACCTTTCTAGGTCTTCCTGGTGGTCCAGTTAATAGTTTTTACGGTCTTCTTTGACCGTGCTTTATTCTTGGCGTAACAGAAGGCGCTTCTGATTGTTCTTCTCATACATAGAAGGAAATTTCCATGTAAAACCTTCTTGGTACGTGAGATCATCTGGTGAAATGGTGAATTGCTGTTACCAATAGCTTCCGGTTTCCCTCGTGGATATCCTTCAGGCGTAAAATTCATCGAGGTTACTGATGTTACTGAACTTGACGTCTCTTGACACTTGTAGCTTCCTCCCGCTTGGTACTCAGATCCTATAGCCTTTTGATTGTAGTCGAATATACCTTTCTTCGATCGTGGGACCAGTTTGCTTTTACTTGGGGTTTGATCCAATAGGTACAATTGGCTACCAAACTGTTTGAGGTGAGAAACGTTCGGAGGCTTCCCATGCCAAAATTCGTACGGAGTCTTGCCGTGCAATTTGCAATATAAGTTCTGGTAATATTTCTCCTAATCACAGCGACGGTTAACATTTTTAAAATCAATGAAACTGCGAAATAAGAAACGAGACAGAGAGTGTGATGCAAATATGCAGAAGCTTAGAAGTGTAAGCTACCAGCGCAACGTGATATATTTCGCTATACCAGAGGGATTTAATGCCAAAATGAAAAGCTTCCAAGAAATTCTTAAATACTACTTAGTACTTATTTAAAGTTAATGTCTGTATGACTGGAAATACGTCTCCTATTATAGTTTAAGCCGCTATTAGACAAATAAATAATCCTCTAATCCTGGGGATTCAGGTATACGGTCACCAACATTTAAATGAACTATAGTCTTGTGTGGTATTTACATTAATTGTAGGCAATTTTTTTATATTTCATATCTATTTGTACTAAATCAATAGTAAACAACAAATTATTATAAAGTAGACCTTCGCCTAACAAAAGTGACGATGAAATAAATACACTGCGCCAATAAATTAGGGGAACACCAGAAAAACGCAACTAAAAACTGTAATATCTTTTTATTGCCTTGACGTATTGAACTAAAAGTTTTTACATGGTTGCTATAACACCTTATATGCAAGAAAATAATAATATTTCGTTACTCAAGTGACAATAATAAAGAAATTCAATGGAACTGCCGGGTTAACTTGCCTCAAGAAAACATCCAAAGGTTAATCGAAAGTATGGCACGATGATGCCAAGCTCTTATTCAAGCTCGTGGGGGTCATACTCGATATTAAATTTATACAACTGTTTAAGTATAATTGTTTTTAAAATTATTGACTGCTGACAAATTGTTTTTTTCTTAATTATTTCCGTTGAGTTTCTTTATTATTGTCACTTGAGTAACGAAGTATTACTATTGTTTGGCAAATAAAGTGCTATAAAAACTTTTAGTTCATTATGTTAAGGCAATAAAAAGATATTACAGTTTTTAGTTGCGTTTCTCTGGTGTTCCCCTAATTTATTGGCGCAGTGTATATTATTTAATAAACATTGGAAGCTGTAAATAAAATAGTTAGTGTAAAAATAGAAAAGGATTACATAAGAATTATATCCCCTAGATTATCGAGATTACACTGTGCAGCGGTGTGAATGTGTAAACGTAAACGTATTTAAAAATTATGTAATAATTTCTCACTCAAAAATCGCGAACTTCTCTACGTTTCGCTCTCTGTTGAGAGTTTCTTTCTTCAGGACTGAAGAAGCTATCATCCGAAGCGACACGTACGGAAGTTTGTGATTTCTAAGCTTAATTAAAACTTATAAAACACAAAAATTATTATATTAATTACAATAATTAGGGTACTTTTCATAATTCAACATTCAAGCACTTTCAGTGCTGATGGGTTTTAACAATCATTTTCTTAATGTACCAAACAAAATATTACAATGTATTCCATCTTCAAATGTTAATCCTCTACAATATTTGGACACAATGGCTTTACCAACTTCCCAATTCAGCTTTACTGAAGTCAGTTTTAATGTAATTAGAGATGTTGTCATGTCAATGAGGAATAATAAGATGTATATGGTTTGAATATAACCTATATAAAAAAAAGTTTGAATAATATTATCTTGCCTCTAACTATTTTACTAATAAAATTATAAATTAATTAAATAAAGAGGTTGTTAGTGAATAATATAAAAAGTGAGCAAATAAAAATCAGATTAGAGTAGGCGGTGCAAAGAAAATGTATGTCTGTGATTAACTGAATTAATTAATGTAATATATTCATGGACTGTCAAATTTATTGACTTTTTATTTAATCACAGACATACATTTTCTTTGCACCGCCTGCTCTAATCTGATTTTTATTTGCTCACAGATTATATTTAAATAAGCACTAACAAAAATTTTGGCGGAAAAATATTTTCGCCGCAATCGAAAATCTTCTGCTTACGCGGCAGATGCTCTGACCATTAAAAATGCCAAGTGGTCCCGCTCCTTAAGTGTAGAGATAAAAACATAATTGAAAACTACAGACCTATCTCTTTATTACCAATTTTTTCAAATATTATAGAAAAAGTGCTTAATATTCAAATAATAAATTTTTTTTGATGAAAATAACCTTTTTATTAGTAATCAAAATGGTTTCAGGAAAAATCGTAATACAACTGATGCTCTGTTGCATTTTGTAAATAATACTACACACTGCTTTGAAAAAGGGGAACACTCATTATCCGTTTTCTGTGACTTATGTAAGTAAGGCGTTTGATTGCGTATCTCATTCAATTTTATTTGATAAACTCGAACATTTAAGTTCGATCCTAATAGTACAAGTCTACTTAAATCGTATTTATCTAATAGAAAACAAGTTTATTTAATTGGTAAATTATCGGCCGAAGCAACAGTAACTATTGGTGTTCCTCAAGGCTCCATTTTAGGATCTCTTCTATTTCTGATTTACTTTAATGATTTCTCCAACTGTGTACCGAACATTGACTGCTTGTTTACGATGATATTACTTTAAATGTTAATAATTCTAATATAGTACAACTTGAACAGGCGTCTATTGAGGTATTGTCCATAGCTGCTGATTGGTTTGCTTCTGATAAACTTAAATAAAGTAAACTGCTGTTGTCCTAATTCGGTAAAGTTTTTAGATGTTCACCTGGATCCAAAGTTACAATTGAATTCACGTATTAATGTATTACCTGGTAAAATTATGCAGTAATGTTTTCCTACTGCGAAACTTTGCCAACAAGGCCTCTAGGCAAACATTACTAACAGCTTATTATGCACTTTTTTATTCCTTAATGTCGTATGCTATACTGATCTGAGGACATTGTCCCGGAGCTGACCAAATTTTTGCTTTTTAAAGAAAGGCATTAGAGTAATAGGAAATCTAGGTTTCAGAGTGTAGGCAGAATTTTCGGGAATTTCAGATCTTCACTTTTCCATCTGTTTTTAATATTGCAACGCCTTCTATTTGCCCATTGTCACCTCAATACTCTTGTACTTCATGAAGACGTTCACTCCTGCAATACTAATTTTCGTGAAACAGCCTTGTGGCTTTTGTCATGTCACGTCATTTAGTCGTATATTTTCTTAACTCATATTTTATATGATCGACATATAGTAAAAAGATAATCAGTACAAATTTCTGTGAGACTCCTATTATTTGAAAGCTTTGATTTATATTTGTCAGACATGCGCATACTCAATATGCAAATATTGAACTTCAAGTTCATTGAATCCTGCCTTGTGAATTCGTGGTCTTCAATTAATGCAGTAGCCACCGGACGCCAACAGTTCAACTTGATAATGTGATTAGGTCAGACAGTCTGGGACAATACGTCACGGCATAATAACGAACATACTAACTAATAAGCGCTACCGCAAGAAATTACTAATTTCCAAGTACACCATAAGCGGATGTGCAACATATCCGCACCGAACAAAAAGGAACGATACCGTTAACGCAGTTTCAGGAAGAAACAGCAAGGTTCAATTAATTTTATTCAATTTGCAGGGCGAGCAGATTAAAATAAGAATTTCGTAATTAAATATTACAGGTTTTAAAATAATAACAAATATCATTTTAATTATAATTTTCTTAATTGATCTTTTGAGGTCAAACCGATTAATTACATTCTGAGTTCGTACTGAACTAACATAATTAGATATGTCAACTTGAATGTTGAATTATGGCCTGGCTCTGCATGATTTTTTTTATCGACTACATACAATATGCTCTGCTACTTTAGAATAACCGAGCATACAGTGTTTAATCAGATGACTAATGAGAGCCAAACATGATAACACGAAAGCTAATAAAATAATATATAGCCGCATAAATTCTCATTACATCTGTTTTGCATTGTTAAAAGTGAACGTGGGAGTAACAACCATTTTTCAATCAACGAACGAGCAATTCAAAGTATTAATTCTATTCAGCAGACATGACCTCTTTTGGTATATTATGCATATTACATACACATATGTAAGTACTGGTGTCAAATTTGCTTGACTATTCTTTGCTTTTATTGAACTACATTCAATAATCTGAAAACGAATGTCCTTTAGAAATCAACAAAAAAAAACGAAAGCAAATATTTGCTTAATAACACTAATTATCCTCAAGGCTACCTCAACCATCATCATCCTACTCATGTAAACTGACGATGAGATGTGCCCAACTTCTGTTTGATTTTCATTTTTAATTTTTTCGGTGGAAAGGCTATCGGACAATCACTCTACAGGGTGAGTTTAATAGTTGTGCAAATTTTTTACACATCGACTTTGACGTGACATATTGTATCTTCATGATGGGTCACCACAAGTCATAGCTGGGATGAATCATACCAGGGGAGATTCTAATAATTATCTACCAGACCTGAAATAAAAGAGCTACCTACGTTGTTGATTTTTAACAGTTTTGAATTGTTAAGTTTTTGACAGATCTGTGTAAAAATTCAATTAATTTGATCAATGAAAAAATGGGGGTTATTAAATTTGTAAAAATTGAAAATGATTATTAAAGTTTGAACATCGGGTTGTAATAAAATTTTTGACTAAAGAAGGGAATATTCCTAAAAACATCCATTAGACAATGATGGCAGTGTACAGCCACGATTGCCCATCATATTTCCAAGTCAATTTTTGGTCAAAGCAGTCTCGTTGTTGTAGAAACAATTCAAGAAGTGGAAGGCTCTTAGGAGCTCGAAATACAGAAATGGTAAAAAAAAGTTGAGGATTCAGTGATGAAGGACCGACGTCTGAAAGTGTCATCAATTCAACAACAAATTTAGACGTTTAATTAGACAGGTTATCGGTTGAACTTAGAAGCGACGTGCATGCAGTGAATAAATTCTCGGTCACATCCAACTTGATCAGATTGTTATTAAGATACTCGCTATAATTTTCGTACGTCTCTATTTGACTTTTTTATTATGCTCAAAAACAAAACGTTTATGTCAAAACTGTGTGCAATCTTTGGTACAATTTCATTAGATTCGGTACAAAAAATTCCTAACCGTTGGTACTAAATTTCAACAATTTATAGCAACACTGGTCAGGTACCTTAGACATCAAAGGGCTTTGGTACTGTAGGTAGCTACTGTAATACTTAAAGGTGCCTATACCCCAAAACAATAACAAAAACATGTTAATAGCAAAAATACTATAAAGAAATATGTGAATAACATTCATTTGATTGGCACTGGATATGGAGATAACAATTTGATATTAACATTGTTCCTAACATCGTTGCTAACATAAAACTGTAATGAATTTTAAGGATATTTAACAATATTATTATTGCAAGTCGGTTTTGATTGCAGAAGATTCCTCGAGCAGCCTCTGTACAGCGCTATTTCAGGCCTAATTGGGCCGACTTGCAACAAAATTATTTAAAAACTTTCATTATGCTTGACAGCACGCATGGCCGCCTTGCATGGGACGACTTATTAAGTAAGCAAACTGGCTTCAATTTGTCTATCCTACTGCAATGTTAGGTCAACAAGTGATCACAGGATGTCATGATCTAAACTTTTCAATGTTATTAACACTGTAGATAACAATATTATTGACACTGTTATCAACAATGTTACTGAAAGTTATGAACTTGTTGGAAAATTGGGAAACCTGGTGGTTCCACAAACACTCATGCTTAAGGTACAGTTGCAATCAAAATTCATGACGCTTTAAAACTGTGAATGTCGAATACATTCAAATCTTACTACTTAAAAGTGAATCTGGGATGTCGTAAATTATTTTTTGCTTCGAAACCACAAACAAAATCTCCACGATCTTCTGTAGGTAAAGGTTATGTCATGAATTATGGTTCCGACTGTACACTCCTATAAGTTTAATGCTGTTTTTTTTTAGAACATTCCATCTTGGAGCTTTGAAAAATGCGAATACTAAACTCAGATAAACGAAAGATTAACAAATTAGGGAGGTACGTACCTATATACATACACTTCTGTGCAATAGAATTAATCACACTGGACAATTAGGTACAATTTAAAAGCTAGTTTACAGTATCCGATTTTGCATTCGATTTTCATTTTCGAGTAGCTTAAACGTGATATTTTTGCCGTTACAGTATCCAATTTTCTTTTCGAGTTATAAACATTCGAGAAAGCGTCCGATTTTGTTTTCGATTTTTCAAGAATAGGACTGTGTCTTTTCGCATCCGATTTGATAGCGTGTCATGCGCAATAGACAGTGTACTAGTGTAAAGTATAGATGCCATAGATTGGCAAGACAGTTGGCGTCTTGGCGATCGGATATCGGATGCAATTACATATCTCAAACAGTGTAAACATAAAAATATATTTCTTTCGAAACAAACTCGAATATAAAATCGAATAGAACAATCAAATACAAAAATCGAATAATGCCTAATAGCCTTAAAGCGGATATCAAGAACAAAAATTAATTTGTTAGAATAAACTACGAGGCAGAGTCAAATGAAAATTTTAAAAGTACCACAGTCGAGCTGACAACAGTGGCAGTGGTAGTTTCCAAAAATACAGTGGAGTTCGCTTAGTATGACTGCATATAGTGACAAATTGCTTATTACAACAGACTTGTACATAGTGGTTTGGTTTTTATATAGAGTAGTCGTCAGTTAATATAACTTATTATCCTTTCCTTTGAATGTTCCTATAAGCGAACTCCACTGTATAACCACAGTATAAATAATTACCCAGTCACCCAGTCAAGAAAAAGCGCCATTCTATTTGATATCTACACTGGCGAGCAAAAAATTCGAGCCACTTTAATAATTCAATTTTATGTAATATTGAACAACTTGTAACTACATATTTAAAATTAAATAAAATCACTTCGTAATGAATTAATTTGTTAACAAAAGAAACGCTGGAAAGCTCACATAATTAACATTAGTAAAAAAAACATTTAAGGTTATTAACAAACATAATAAAGTTAAATTACAGTGGCTAAAAATAAACAGTAAAACAATTGAAGATTAAAACACATTACTCGGGTATTTTAATAAGAAGTGTTTCCTCCTCTTGCTCTTATTACTGCCTGCATTCGAACATTCATAACTCTTATAACTTTCTGAAACTTTTGCCACACTTCGGTTACTGCAATTTTAAGTTCTTGGACATTGGAGGGAGGGGGATTTCGTGCCCGAACGTGTCGTTTAAGATCCTCCCAAATGTGTTCGATCGGATTCAGATCGGGACTAAGAGGAGGCCACTCCATTGTTGCTATTTGCACCTCCTAAAGATAGCCAATAACTGTTCTTGCCACGTGGGGATGAGCATTATCTTGCATTAAAATAAATCCATCGTCAATGAATGGGGCAAAAAATACAACATGTTGTTCTAGGAAATCTTCTATGTATCTGTCTGGTGTCATAGAGCCTCTGTCGATAGACTAATTCTGTACGGGCTTGAAAAAGGCCATTACTCCACCTCCTTGAAAACTTACACGATGGAATAAGTTACATTGAGCATAACACTCCCCTGGTCTCCTCCATACTCGATCTCGACCATCAGCACCAAAGAAACAAATTCTGGACTCGTCTGTAGATAAAACACGACTCCTTTATTGTAAAGACCAGTTTCGATGAATTCGAGCAAATTCAAGTCGGCGTACTCGATGATCTCGAAGAAGCTTAGGGCCAGTCGCTGGTCGGTAAGCTTTCCAGTTGGCCTCCTTCAACCTTCTTCTTACTGACCACTCACCTACGTTGGTTTCCCGTACCTCATGTAGGCAGTTATGGATTCTTACCGCAGTGATACGACTGTTTCGTAACGCAGTAGATACAATAAAACGATCGTCCCGTTAAGAAGTGGATTTTTACGTCCTGCTCCGGGTCTTCGAATAAATAAACCAGTGTCCTGAAACCGTTGATCTTTGGAACGACTAATCCCAAGACTTGTTGCAACATATCGTTGGCTTCGTCCATCTTCAATTAAAGCAACAATTTGAGCTGCCTGAACCTCATTGACATTCATCTTAAGAGGGTAGGTATTCACTTAATTTAAAATTTGGAAGTTTTTCAACTTCGAAAAATTTTTAAAAATTGCTGGCTTCGTCCATCTTCAATTAAAGCAACAATTTGAGCTGCCTGAACTTCATTCACATTCATCTTAAGAGGGTAGGTATTCACTTAATTTAAAATTTGGAAGTTTTTCAACTTCGAAAAATTTTTAAAAATTGAACAAACATACAAAATCCACAAAATCACTCTAACTGATTGAAATAGTGAACACATTTGGAGAAAGCAAATGCCTTATGCACCCAATAACACCAAATGACACTTACCTAAATGACAATTATGGTGATTCTCAATTGTTTTAAACATTACTTGGCCTGCTACGTTGTTACAAATAATTTTTAACATTTCTGAGGGAAAATTTAGAAAATATTAAAATGGCTCGAATTTTTTGCTTGCCAGTGTTTATGAAAATGTAATGGAATTTGCAAATCAGTAGCTATCAAACAAAACGACAAATGTGACAGTTGTACTCGAGTGACGCTACTGTGTACAGTTCATTTTTTACTATATGCCGATCGATCGATAAGTCAAAGTACTTTTATGTAGCTACCTCCTTCTAACTTTCGTAAAAGACTTGCGACTTTTATCATGTCTCGTCATTTCGTCGTATATTTTCTTAACTCAGATTTATACGATCGGCATATAGTAAAAAAATTAACTGTAGATTCTTACACTGTGGTAACGTGCCTTTTTTAAAAGTTTTCCTCGTAGTGGGCCGTGAATTGTTAGGTGTGAACCAGCCTTGCTTGAAACCTAATAAATTGACGTAAATCATAACCTTATTTTTTTATTATTACTATTAGTCCTGATCTGAATATAAAGTAATGCCACTCACCTGCAATTTGACGACCATTTCGAAAATAAGATTCGATCATAAAAGCTCTTGCAAGAGAATCACTTCAGAACGTTTTATTAGTTTAAAAGTGGGGTTAGCTGTTTCATGCGTCGATTGAGGCTGGTTCTCAACTGACAATTCACGGCCAACTACGAGGCACGGTATAACCATAAAATACAGGCACGGTATAACCATAAACTTAAAAAAGAGCGTCAATCAAATTTCTGAGAAATATATTTGGCGATCCAACAAAAATGTCATCCTAACGTGGACTACCACTAGAGAGCAAAAAGATTATGAATGGATTATAGTCGGGTACCTTAGATGTCAAAAGGCCCTCGTACAGTATGTACTGTAATAAAGGGTTTTCAAATTTAAAAAAAAAACTCTCTAGAAGACCATGGAAAAATGTGATACCGAAAATAAATAATATTTGAATGTAACCTTACTTTTCAAGAAAGAAGACGCTTCAGATATTACAAAAGTTTTACTTATAAAAGATGTGAAGATGTTCATTACGAAAATGGGATTTAAACATAAAACGATTTCTGCTCTGACATGAAAACCATTTCGCAGTACAGTACGACAGAAATTAAATTTTAAAAACTTATTGTTATGAATTACAAATTGAAACAAAACCATTTATTTAAGTGTATGAATGAAATATTTATTTATGAAATACTGTGTGTCTCAAATGACCTCCATCGTTTTTAATACATTCTTCTAACTGGGCGGCGGGCGAAATTAGACATTATTACTCTCATAAATAAGTAATTGACCAACAAGATCCCATGTTTTGAAAACGATGGAGGTCATTTGAGGCATGCAGTAGGTCTGTTTGTTATCCTGCACTGGTGTACACCAATGCTTACTTTTTCGCAAAATACTCTTTAATGCTATCCTGAAATGTGTGTGTAGTACTACGAAAATCACAGAACATGAGTGCTGCGTACTCAATCGCCGAAGCAAGAACCGACAATTATTTCAGTATTATTTCTTTGTTAACGGTGAATGAGAAAAAAGGACGAAGTTATGATTCATAAGTCTGTTGATGCAACACCAGACAATTACGCAACGGTCTTCTCTTGTGAATAATACATTATGTCAGTATGAATGAGTATGATTCGTACTGACACATTATCAAAGAATTCAGACTTCATTAAAGCATATTTCGTAATAAAAAGTGTACACTAGTGTACACCAGTGCAGGATAACAAACAGACCTAGTATTTCATAAATAAATCTCCCATTCATAAACGTCAATAAATGGTTTTGTTTCAATTCGTAATTCATAACAATAAGTTTTTATTTGGAAAATAAACTACCAGTTGGTCCTCTTTGATGAACCCTGTACAATAAGAATCCATTTGTAAAATATATTTGTGATAGCTTGACAATTTATACCTGCATCTACTAATATTCTCAGAAGTCTTAAAGTGCGTTTACACTGTATAAAATAACATGTAAATATAACAAAGTTTTTTTTATAACTTGTTATATGCCTGTTACACAACATTTGTAAAACATGTGTTGTAAAACATTAACTAAAACGCCTCTACATCAAATTATGTAATCTATTCATTAGTCTACATTATGGCATCTGACGAGGAGGTTCTCCTGGCAGCTGCAGTTACTGCAATGTTGCTCAAAACCCCAAAAAAGAGCTATAAGACGATTCTGGGTTCGACCATCTCTAATCGCCAGAAATAAATACAGTACAATTGATTTTTTGAATGATCTTTCAATGATCTTGAACGTAATGACCATGACCTTTCGACTCGAGAACTAAGAACAGTTGACAGTTTTGAAAACTTTGTTCGGATGACAAGCCATGACTTTCAGCACTTATTTAATTTGATTACATACATTTTCTTTGATCTTTACCGACATTGTCTGGGAAATGTGTAACTAGTTATAAAACACACTTTTTTATTTAATTCTGTAAGAAATTGTCACGTAACACAAAGTTTTATAACTTGTTACATAGTGCAAACGCACCTTTAAGTGACTCTGGTTTTTGACTCCCTGTACTAAGTCTGTTTCAAATTTTATATAAGACCACAATGGACGCTTTCGAAGTTTGTTTATATGAAATTGAAAAAAAAAACATTCGTTAAATTCACTTCATTTTTTTTATTTTGCAAACGCGAGTCAAATTTTATATGCGTTAAAAATGCAATAAACATTTTAACTGTTTTTAAAAACTTTGAAAACCGTTGACTAACAAGAATTAATTTTTTTTTTAATATCGCGTTCAGATTCGCGCCAACTTCAATTTTCCGAGGAGCGACGGTCATTACCGATTAATTACGGGTTTGTCGCAACAAAAACGGTAGTCTGTACTCTTGCGAGGGAATCATTTCAGAATGTTTACTTATAGCGTTTTCGATTGACCCGACTAGTGCGCACTCAGAATATCTTCATCTCGTGTTATTGCGTGAGGTTAAAAGAAGATGCAAATACGATGAGTGCAATCGGTGCAAGTGAATCGAAAACGGTATTAGTTTCAAAGTGGGGTTATGGCTATTTCGTGCGTTAGTTCGATTGAGGCTGGTTCACAACTGACAATTAACGGCCAACTACGAGGAGAAATTTTAAAGCAGACACGTTATAACCGTAAAATTAAAAATGAACGTCAATCAAATTTCTGAGAAATATATTTTCTTAGCGATCCAACAAAAATATCATCCCAATGCCTGTTTTACACAGTCAAAGAAATCGATGGATTTTGTGACCTTGAATTTATTCATGCGTGGAAATATAAAATCGACGTCAATAAATCTATGAATAACTTGCCAAATTAGAACCATGAAAATGAAAAATGAAACCGTGAAATGAAATTTTCAAAGAAATCGATGAAAAATTAGAGCTGGTTCTAATCTGGCAAATCCATCGATTGCTTCGATTTCTTTGACGGGCATAACTTGGACTACCACTAGAAAGCAAAAATATCTTGAATGGATTATAGTCACGAACCTTAGATATCAAAAGGCCCTGTACAGGTTACAGGTACTGTAACGTAATTATAATAAAGGGTTTTCAAATTTTAAAAAAAAACTCCCTAGCAGGCCATGGAAAAATGTGATACCGAAAATAAGTAATAGGTTAATGCAACCCGAGGGGTTGACCACTGAAGAAAAATGTGTACACTAAAATTACAATTGCAAAAAAATTGCAGATAATTGCAAATTTGCATACAATTGCAAAGAGTTGCAGACAATTGCACACAATTGCAAAGAGTTGCAGACAATTGCACACAATTGCAGCATTTACAGGCATTTGCAAAAGTGCAAGATATTTTATATTTGAAGCAGATTCGCGTTTTCGGACCTTTCGGCTCCAGTATCATGGGCTAGTGCGTAGTGTTCGAATTGTCATCTTCCGTGCCGAGGAATTGTTAGGAAATTCGGAATCAAGGATCACCGTCGCCATCTACACCTATGCCTAAATACTCATAATACGCCTCGCGGAAATGCATGTTTGTAATAATCATTACAAAATTAATTAATAGCTCTGGGAGCCAAATTTATTTTCCCGCGAGAAAACAATGGAAGATTGGGCTTATTGATGAAAGAAGGGATGAAGGTCATTTCCTAAAGATTGTGAAATAGAATTTGTTTGTATGAAAACTTTAGATGCTAAAAGTGATCTTGTCAAACTTGGCATTATTATTGCTACGAAAAATGTTGGACTGTTGTTAGCGTCTCTAAGTACAATACAAGTAGTGAAGGTGAAGAAAATGCTGAAGAAAACGATAATGAAGAACTAGATGTCGCTGACAATTCAGTAGCAGGGGGTATGATCTTCAATGGCCAAGGTCATTTCGCAATGTAATTACCCTACTACTCTCATAGGTGGCAGAACAATATTACAATCTTGATAATCAAAACGCGCATGAACAAATTGTGAGGTTTGTTTTCATTTTATGTAGCAACCATATTACTGACGTTTATGTAAGTACATTTTTTTAGTGCTTTGTAGGTCCTTTTGCTTGCGGCATCCAATTTGACATAAATCTGCGGTTGCACTTAAGTTTAATATCAAATTACTCTTTATAAATTTGTTTTCTTTTCCACATTATCATATCACAAGTAAAAACTACATCATACTGGTCAAATTATTAGACTTTGAAAATCACGTTAGGCGTTAAGTTAAACGTAAACATGACCGCACCAGAACAAGTAAATTATTGACGCTGTCATTATTTTAATGCGATGGATCATTTTTTTGGCCGCGGTTTACTCTTTGCTTTCTTTCTTTTTTATAGTTTTCCGTATTTTTTGTGGTAGTAAATGTTATTGTTATTGCAAAGCTCCTGGTTACAATAATTCAACAAATCGTCAGGAACAGAATTTAACTTTTCATTTTTTTTCTGTTGATGATCAACGTTTGAAGAAATCCTATTATATTCATATCACACGTTAATGTAAATTAAACGACAAAAATAAATAATTTTTAAATTAAACATGTATAAATAAATTTTATTGTGAAACTAAGTGCCGATTGTACAATTATGGTTTGACATTAAACTTTGCTTAATTACTTGAATTTACAATTCATGCTATGGGGCTAAAGCGAAGCTTAAAGCTAAACCATAATTGTACAAACGGCACTTAGTATTGTTATTCTTGAAAATTGTAAATTCCTCAGGCGAAAAAGGAATACAATTTTATAAATCGCGCCTTTAGCAACTGTTTACTCTACTACTCTACCAGGTGGCGCTGAAGATTGTGTTGTCAGTAGGTACTATAGACATTCTAATCTTTTTTGTTGATCTGTGTTCATAGTTGTCATACATTTAGATGAAACTTCAAAAGACCTGGAAGAGAGTTCTTCAGAAGATCAAGAGAGTGTTCCTGAACACCTAGTGGACACTGAATTGACTGGTTTCAATGAGAAAGAAAGACCACGAGCTACCAAATTTAGACGTCCGCAGTCCACATGTGTACGTAAAGGTGAAAGAGAAAATTATTACTTTACGAAAGACATCACTTTGTGGACTTTTAAACAACAAATGCATCAAATTTCACTTATTATTTTCACTATTATTATTGATTTTAAATTAAGTGCAGATCGTCTTTTAAGAGTAAGAAGTCAACCATCGAGCTACTCACGAGAGATACGCAACCTGATACCGAATATAACTTCTTTTCCTATGCCAGTAGACATTGTCCATGAAAGCTATTATGCTGTGTATTATTCAAGTGGATGGTTCATCGGAAGAATTTTGAATTTTTTACCCAATAGCACATTTCAAATCAAGTTTCTAAAATTATCTGAATGAGTTTACATGACCTAGACCAGACAACATTCAAATTGATAAGGAATTTATTTTTTATTGTACAATTAGTATGAGAGGAGTAACTCCTATGATTATTTCTCAAGATGATAATAAAACTATTTCCCTCTATTACAAACTACATATTAAAACGCAGATATAAATGGATTTTTGACAGCATCGTACTATACTTTGTGTTTTTATAATAATGTACCCTTCTATTTAAAAAAAAGCATACAGCAAATATTTGAAGCTCTAAATGGGATAATGATGTTTACATTAGGTCTGTTCCAACCACCCTTTGTGACGGTTTGGAAACCGTCACAAGCATGCACTCATCAAAGTTTTACACTTGATAAAGTTGTCAAAATCGATCATTATTTCAGTGGGCAACTGATTATGACGGTTTCGAAACCGTCACAAAGCGTGGTTGGAACAGAGCTATTGTTTCTATGTGACGTCCAGTGTAACTCACTACATCATGAATTTTGTCAGTTCAAGCCAAAATTCATAATGCAATGAGTTACACTACACACCACATAGAAACAATGTAAACATTATATCATTTACCACTCATATTTCCTGTACACTTCTTTTTTAATAGAAGTATACATGCCTAGAATTTTATTTACTTTTTCATTTAAATGTATTGCTTTAAATGTAGAATCCATTCTATGTTTTCTGTTACCATTAATATTATATAACTATATATTATTAACATTGATATACCAATAGCTAGTATTACATACATAATTATATTGGCCGAGATATTGGCGTTCCAATATTTTGTAATCAAGTGAAATTTTCTCGGTAATTCTGTTAAATACTCCTCTTGAAATAATATAGGATATCGCCGGATATTGTTGTTCTTTTTTATCGATTTATATATTTCGACTTTTTAATAAAAATTTAGAATTTATTTTATGTTTATTTTTTCCATGATTAACGAATTATTAATTACAACGAAAATTCATTTACCACAATACACCATGTTACATTGACCACAATGTATGTTAATCTTTCACAGTCAATTATTGGGGTTATTTGTAGCGCGGAATTATTTAAAACATTTTTCTCTGTGGGAGTGGGTACTTATTTTCACATTCAATAATAAAAGAAATATCAACATGGCAGGTAAGCACCAAAATTTAAAAAAATTTAAAAAATTGCACGATATTTGCAAAAAAATTGCGAATAATTGCAACATTTGCAGGTAATTGCAAAAAAATTGCAGACAATTGCAAATTTACAGACAATTGCATAAAATTACGGACAATTACAAATTTACAGAGAATTGTAAATAATTTACATACATTTGCACCCTGTTGTACACCAAAATTGCAAGGTGGTCAGCCCCTCGATGTAACCTTACTTTTCAAGAAAGAAGACGCTTCAGATATTTCAAAAGTTGTATTTATAAAAGATGTGAAAATGTTCATTACGAAAATAGTATTTAAACGTGCTCTGAGATAAAAACCATTTCGCAGTACAGGACGACAGAAATTAAATTTTAAAAACACCAAAATGTATAATCTGTCAGTTGTCAGCGCACACGTGTTATAAGCTAAGACATGCCTTTTTCTGTCTTTGTCGTTTCATGGCACACTGCGAGTTGTTTTTTTTTAAATTTAAGTGAACGAATAAGAATTTCGAAATCACACCGTTACACCACGTGACATTTGTATTACATTCGCTCCTTCATTAAAACGAATAAATAAACAAGCACACGGAAGGAAATCGAAAGTTGTAATTTCATTTTTTATCACATTCACATTCGAACAATGTAAACAGCGAATTCAATTTACACAACGCACACTCGTTTACGGCAATTTATTGACAAATTACGACATGCTTTATCAAAATAAATTTCCATGGCTCTTTCGATTTACCTTTAGAATACTCCGATAGAGTTCGTAATTTACAAACAAGAAAAAGTAGAGAAGTAATGAAAGCAAAATATTATGTGAATCAAAGCGAAGCACAGTAATAGCAGAAAAAAGGCACAAAAGATTTCCCGAAGCGATTGTTGCGAGCAGATAACAAGAATATATGGATGTAAGTATGTTTCCGACAAGATAAAGTGCTTTGCTTGGGTTCCAGTGTAGAAAATTATTGCACTGTCCACCGAATATACATGTCGAATTAATTTTTGTACATTCACTTCATTTTTTGGTTTTTCTTTTGATGGCAATAGATAAAGAGGTTGTTGATTCAGTCTGTTATACGGAAATAATCTGCATTTTTCCAAGTACTCTCCTACAATATTTGTTGTTAATTCAGTTAAAGTTTTAGGCGTTTTTTACGGAATTGTATGCTATGCGCTGTATTGTATCGGGTACAATGACTTCTTAGGACATTTATGGTGATGTAATTTTTAATTTTTATATTGATAAGATTCCAGTCGTTAAACTGACAGTAACAGTAATAATGACAGGGCCTTATCAAGTTCTTACAGAACTTATTTAATAATAACATGACAAAGAAAGAACAGCTGTCAAGCGAAAATATTCAAGCTGCAAGTTATTCGTTAGCTTTAAAGCTATTTATATTTGCATAGTTGTTGCTGAACAAGTAAATAACAACAAAAGTAAACAGATACCGGGTGCAGTTTTGCAACTGCCGGTTTTGTAATATAATAATAGAAATCGTATCTATTTGCGGGTGATTGATTCACTTACCTCTAGGTCTTCGTAGGACTTGAAACCGAGGATGGCGAATCCATCGACGATGTCCTCCTCGACGAGGGGGTCCTTTGATTTTTTCCGTCGATTGGGGGGCCTCTGGGGCTTCTCCCTGACCGGAGACTCGTCCTCCCCGCTGTCGCCATCCTTCGCCATCTCGCGTTGGGCCTGTGCCATCCGCTGGGCCCTTTTCCTTCGCCGATTGCGCTGTTTCAACTCGGCGTCCATGGCTCACACATGGGGTTCACTTCACCTGGTGATAATCATGGTGGGGGCTCCCTTGCGGCCCCTATCACATCACTAGCGGCCGCCTTCACGCGCACAAAGCACCCGGACACACGCAGGCACACGATTTGCACACAGAAAATCCAATATTTACAAGTATACACGATACACCAGTCAATACAATGTTAAGATGTCGCGAACTACGCGCGCCCCTGGTGGCGTTCGCTTCAACTCGGCGGGCAGGGCTGCCAACTTCTCACGCTCGATTCCCCCAACTCGGTTCTTTGTCAGCGGCATATAACAGGGGTTCTCTTACCCCCTGTAGAGTCGCGCAAATACAATGCAGCTCGTAACGTTCGTTGCTTCGTAAATTCAAATCAAAACGACGACGTAACTTAATCACGATTCAGAGGAGTCACAGCTTTGAAAATTAATTCATTTCAAAATGGGGTTGTTAACGTTTCGAAATTTTAAACTGTAAGTAGGTACCGTAAGTTGCTATTAAAATATTACTTACTGAAACAATTTCTTTGAGAAATTATTTTGCATAACGTAATGTCATCAGTATTATTTCTGTACACTCGCGTAGGTCCAAATTAAGGCAATTTTTTTAAAAGGAATCGAAAATAATTATTTTATCAAAACAGCAAATTATTTTATTAAGTACACCTACGATGAAATAGTTGCTATTTTCATTTTCTGTATAAAACAAGAACTATTTTTCTTATTTGCATTTTTAGGCCGGGGTTACACTATGAAAGATCTTTGACAAAGATTCTTTATAGTGTAATAGCGGCTTGCTTATGCGGGCACACATTAAGGGCCAGTTTACAGAAAATTTAATTGCAATCAAATTTTAATGACGTTGTTAATTTGACAGTTCGCAATGTAATTCTTATGGCAACTTAATCGTGATTCGTTTAATTCGAAATTAAATATTTGATTTGCCCTCTGTGAACGCACCCTAAATGTTAATGAAATGAAAATAAATTTAAATTAAACTAAATATGTATTATGCTATTTTGATTTTCTGTTTGAAATAAGAATAATTTTTACTATGTTTGCATCTTTAGGCCGGTATTACATTATAAAATAAAAAATCTTTGACAAAAAAAATTTATAGTGTAATAGCGGCTTGTTTATACGGGCACACATTAAATGTTAAAATGAAACGAAAATAAATTTAAATTTAACTAAATATTATTTGTCAAATTAATGTTGAAATTCTCCATGCTGTTTATAGATTCTGTTATAAATATTTAAGAAAGATATTCTTTTCTATAATTTCCAAATGTTCTTTTATTGCAAATTAGTTTCACCTATAAAGGCATCGTCAGTGCATCAAACCTTCAAGTTAAAAAATACATAATAGTAAAATATAATATTAAGTTAACAATAAAAATTGCACGAATGCCCTAAAAGCTACAATTAACACTACTGGAAGCATATGAAATCTACAAATTAAAACAAAATAATAACATAATTTGCCTAAACGACCAATTAAAATTACAATTTGAACCTATATTCATGTCACTTAATAACTAATTTCACCACATACTTTTTCATTCAGTTTCTCGCAACCACTGATTTGACATATACGTTATTATTTTCTTCTCCAATATTTGCAATTTATTCTATTTTAATCAATTATTTTCGACGTTAGCAGTAAGTATCCTAATCAATCAAGAACATTACCAAAATTTGATACTAACATTAACTCTCTAATTATATATTTTACAAAATCTAACCTAATTTTAAGAACACGTTTTCCAGTCTATTCATTTTTCAAATTCACATTTAATTATTATATTTACACATATTGTCACTAACAATTTTCAATCCAATTACTCTTTTGCAAAAAATGTTAACTTAATATTATGAACACAATTTTCAATCAATTCAATTTTATTGTATTTATACACAATTTTCTTTCCAAATTTGCAGGCCTGATGAAGGTGATTTTCACCGAAACCGGTCGCTAGAATAAATAAGATTAAGAAATTAGGAAGTGCCTTTTTCTTCATACATTAAATTCACCTAATTATGGACTTCATTCAACAATAAAAATTACTTACGGGTATTTTATAAAATTAAGATTTTAAATTATGTGTAGAATAGATGTAAGTTGTATGTAATTTTTGTAAAATGTCATGAAATAATAAATAAATAAATATCTGAAGAACGTAAAATTTAGCTATGTGTTTTATTAGATGCAGGTTACGAATTCAAATACAAGATTTCCAATCAATCGAACTAAAGAAATTATTTGTGTTGAAAAAAGTTTGTTCATTAAGAATAGCATTAGGAAACAAGAAAGTATGTAAAAATATTTCTAAATTTTCAGCGATATCTAATTTGGTACCTTTCAAAAAATTATGTAATAATTTTGTGTTCATTGTAGGGTCAAAATTATGGGAAGTTTCTAAAAGGTGATTTGCAAAACTAGAATCAGATTTATTTAAACGTAAAGATCGTAAGTGTTCTTTAATTCTAATTTGAAGACTTCTTCCAGTTTGTCCAATGTATACTGCTTGACATGAATTTCAATTTAATGAATAAACTTCGCTTTTGGAAAAATTATCAATCTGATCTTTATTTTTACAAAATAAATTTGAGAAATTAACTTGATTTGAAAATGAAATTTGTATTCCTAATGTTTTTAATAATTTCTTTAGTTTGACTGACAAAGTACCCACATACGGAATAGAGAAAAAATTATTTATGTATTGAATTATTATTTTCTGTAATTGTTGGGAAAATAATGTTGTTTAGTAATTTATTTCTAATTTTGTTAAAAATATTATGTATTGGTTTAATAGGAAAGTCATTAAGATAAGCAATTTGGATGATTATACTAATTTCTTTTCTAAAATTTATTTCATTCATAGGAACAGAAAAAGAACGATGAAAAAATGATTGAAAAGCAGTGAATTTATGTTCGAAAGGATGAAAAGACTTAAAATTTATGCAATTATATGTTTGTGTAGTTTTACGAAATATTTTATATTGAAGAGAGTTATTAAATTTCGTTATTGTTAAATCTAAGTAATTAATTGAATTATTAACTTCTTTTTCTGAAGTAAATTTAAATTTTGGATGTAATGAGTTAAATTCATCTAAAAGACTTATAAGAGAAGAAGATGGACCGTCATAAATAATAAGAAATTATAGAAAAGAATATCTTTCTTAAATATTTATTATTTGTCAATATTATTTTAATTGAAAATGAATAAAATAAAACGTATTTTTGACATTTTTTCAAAATAGTTACGAAAAAACAACTGTGCTTATTGGCAAATAACATTGCCGGTAGAGGCGCTAAAGTTTCCGAAAAAATGGCGGTGCAGACGTGATCAACAAGCGTCATTTAATTACTTACTTCTTTATAGAAATTAGGTTTCATAGATTTTTTTATCGAAAACGACATTTTATAATAATTGATGCGTATCTAACGATGCTAACACGACTTAAATGATCACAGTCGATCACGTCTACTCTAGTACTCACTTCTCCACCAGGCGCCAACACTTGTCATGAAAGTTCCCAATTGAAGCCGTAACAATATTTTCTGTTAATTTTTTTGTATTCATAAAAAATTAAAATTGATAGTTACTAAAAAAATTGATGTGAAAACCATTTGTGATTTAACAAGACAAGGTAACTTTTTAAATAAATTAAGCTTTTATTGTTGACTTTAACAAATTTGATTTTTTTAAATAATTTAATTTAATCAAATACGTATTGTCCGTTTACTTGTCATCCGTACTGTCAAATTGTCAGTATGTTGGCATCACTGCACACTTGTGACATTACCTGTTTTATTCATCAGTATTTTTAAATTTGTTCATAATAGTTAATATAATTTTAGACAGGTGCTGTTAATTTTGAGAGCAAAAATATATTTTTTAACGTTAAAT
The DNA here is from genome assembly GCA_958336345.1 of Dorcus parallelipipedus. NCBI lineage: Eukaryota > Metazoa > Arthropoda > Insecta > Coleoptera > Lucanidae > Dorcus > Dorcus parallelipipedus. The sequence goes on from OY284478.1 coordinate 44,392,519, forward strand.
ATACGCCATGGCATATGTAATCTGTCTCTTATTCACTGACATATTAGTAACTGAACGTACAAGTACAGTAGCAATAAAATCTGTGCAAGAATTTGACATGTCATGCGTATTTCGACAAATTTAGTAAATCAGGCTTTTATTGAGGTTATATATCTGTCAAAATAAATAAATGAAATTTGTATTGAACGTCAGAATTACTAGTGACATTTTATTTATGTATTAAACGTCAAAAATATTAAAGTCAGGTTTACATTGTACAAATGACGTGCCCGGATTTTATTGTACGCTACTGTACACTCAAAACCATGCTTTTTTTTCCAAATTTTTACACTGACAGTGCGGATGAAGACAATCATTTCTGGATGATAACATGACAAGCGATTCATGTTGAACGTCTTACAACAACGCCATCTTTTAAAAACTGCCGAAAGTAAATCGTCACTTGTCGTCAGTAAAGGACGAAATGAATTGTATTTATGTGAGATATTGAACAGCGCCATCTATTGCAGTTTTTTTTTTTTAATAAGCTATTGATCATGTGGAAGGCAAATAATTTGTTTTGTCGCTGTTTCTTTCAAATCATTTTTCTTTTTTAAATTTATGAATGCACTGAATTGTGCTCTAAAGTCAATTGTCTTTTGTTGTTTTTTTTTATTATTGTTATATTTTTTTAAACTATGTTCATTTGTTTCCTTTGTTTTGTCACCTTTCCTCCCAAACAGTTTTTCTGAATTTATTTATCTACTGAATTTGCTGTAAAATCGATTGTCTTTTATTTTTATTACTTTTTAATAATTCTATTATTTCGTCTTCTTCGCTTTCTATCGATCTTTTCATTTTTTTAATATTAACCTATTAAATTGCTTTGTAAAATCGATTGTCTTTTGTTTTTATTATTATTATTTTTTTAATGTTTATTATTTATTTTTTGAATTTTCATTATTTTGTTTTCTTTGTTTTATCACACTAAATGGTGATGTAAAATCGATTGTCCTTTGTATATTTTTTTGGAATATTATTGTTGTATCTCGTGCATTTGTTTAATTTGTAATGTGACCATGCAGTTCTTTTTTAAATTTATTAATCTGCTGTCTTGTGATTTCTGAATTTTTTTTTAATTTTAGTGTATTAAATTGTAATGTAAAATCGACCTTTTGAATTTTTGTTATTTTATTTACTTTGTTTTATCAACCAACATTCCAAAGGCACCATTATTAATGGTTACACTTCCGTCAGCGGCGATGGTGGCTTTCACAAGACGTAGATAGGTAGTTATTCAGTTATTATTTACATTTGACCGTGGCAAAAAAATGCGAAGTATATAAAGCGCCATCTAACGGAGGAGTAGCCAAACTACCAGCATTAGTTACTGTCGGTAACGACTGTAAATCTTCAAACCTAAATGCCCAAACCTAAGAATGTAATATGTCGATTTGCATTGCACTTTTTTGTCAGGCACTGGATCTGGTAACCCTACAAGTGCATGTAATTTCGATCAGTGTTTTCTGCTAAGCTAACATACGTTCAAAAACTCACATGTTTGGAGTTGGCTTTGGTTCGTTGAACGTATGTCAGTCTCAGTGCTCTAGTCGCAACACTCAGCTGACCTCACAGTTAACGTTTTAAGGTTACAATAATTCTGTTATAGAGCTAAGGGCCGTTTTCATAATAAAAATTTAAAGTGACTTTAACTTATAAAAACGCACTAGTTTTCCTATTCGTAACCTTAAATTAAAATCTGAATTCAGCTATTCGGTAAAAAATATACTGTGCGATCCAAAATTATTTAGATAAGGGGAGGCTAGGAAAAATAAAATCAGAGTCCGAGCTTGATTCAAAACTTTTAGTTTGACATTTGCTTTCTGACTTCCGTGAAATCTGTTAGTTGTTTAAACGCCCTGGAACACTGTAGTTACTGGTCATCAAGCAATCCCGCGGCATTTGAAATTGATCGTTATCATATTGAAGAGTTTTGACAAATCTTACACATTCAATTAGAAGATGACCACTTATACAGCTATCGTTTAACGGCAGTTAACCTCAGTTTACTTTGCTGTTTATTTTTGTTCATAAGTAAGTAATAAGTAGAGACATACCATCTCCAGTCATGGCCAACTCCAAACGTGGCAGTTTTTGAACGCACTTTAGTAAAAGATAACAATAATTGTAGCTGTGTAGTCCTTTTATTGTCCAAGCTTTACCACCTTTAGCACAAAAAGAAAATTAAATAACGATTCAATTGAATATTTTAAATTTTTAAAGATTATGATATTTTTTATGGATTACTAAATATATCCATGTAGCTATATTCAATTTTGATATTATTTGAATGCTTCTTTAACAAATTTTGTTTCTAGAAATATCTGTCCATTTTATGCTTTCAGAAAATGCAAATCATACAGGGTGTTGTTTTAATAGTTAAATATCATTACGTGAACGTAGTAGACTAGAAATGTTAAAATTTTGTTCTAAGCAAACCAAATAATTTTCTCGCTTGCAGTTTTTTTTTTAAACCTACCACTTAATTAAAAATTTACAGCTTGTAATATGAAAAGTCAACCAACCTGTATAACAGGAACGTGCCATTTTGGCGAAATCTAATAAGTTCTTAGAAATAATGAATTTATATAATCATTATTGATTACTACATTTGCCAAACTGGCAGTTCATGTTCATGTCACATAGCAGCCCACGTAATAAATTGAGATAAAGAACGAAATATATCGGAGTCCTCGTGATAAAGACCGAAAATTGCAACAACAAAGAGCGATATGAGACTCTCAAGCTTACCTCATTTTATTGCAACCCTTGCCATTATTTTCCCTTGTCCTGGCCACCATGCAAACTGCTACGTATCACAAATCCATTTTCACACTGTATAATACACCGACGTGTAATACAGGATGATTCTTAAATATTCCGATAAAATAAAACCAGCAAAAGTATCAGCATCACAGATTTACAAGTAAAATGTTTAAAAAATTTAATTAATAAATTAGAATAGATTAAACTATACATAATCTAAAAGCATGTTACGGCATTGCCTTTGAAATATGTATAACGCGACATTTTTTAAATACATACTCCAATAAAACTATTTTATAAATTTTTGTGGTTATTAACAGAGAGACGAATTTTTAATCGAACAAAATATAAAATTCCAATCACTAGTTATTAAGCTATTATAGCGAGACCTCGATACATATTTCAATTTCGTATACATATATTACACATTTATTAGCTAGTAATGGTAATTTTTCACGAAATTTATTATTATTAGTATTTGCTAGAGGATCGACGAGAAATGGTAACATGAAAATTTACAACTTGGGGATATTTATAAAAAACGACTCTTGTAGTTTGTAGTATACAAGTTAATAATGGTCATGAACCACTACCTAACTGGGTACGTGACATCTGAGATACTATGTCCTCTACAAATTTTGTAATATATATTCCTGTAACGGAACTCCTTAAAATGCGATTGGTTATTTTGTATTTATTATTGTTAACTAATTATTAATTAGGTTATGCAAGTGTGCTAATAATCCTAAGTAATTATGCAATTCTTGCAAACAAATTTCCGATTTAGAGTGAAGGAATTATACTAACCCGAAGATCATTTTCAGCGATTCTCCGCACTTAATAATCACATCGGTCTCTTCCAAAATCGTAACGGCATTCATTTAATACTGAATCACAAGTAAGCTGTTACTTTCTTTATTGTAAATAATTGCTCCTATGAACTTCCATTCCGACGTCAAGGTCACACTCTAAGATTTAAAAGTGATCGTAAAAAAATTTTCATTCATTCCGCATTAACATGGTTTCTTACATTTTTTGTTAATTATTTTTGAAAACTGAGAGAAGGAGAATTTTGATCTTGAATAGGCCGACAAAGAAAAGATAGACAAAGAAAAAATGAATGTATTTTAGTTTTTCTGAAATAAATAATGAAATATAAAATAGTAACAGTTTAGGTCCAGACAACGCGTGGCCAATTTTTGACCTAAAATTTCATTGTAATCAAAACCGATTTGCATCAAATTTCTTTAAATAATAGTTGGAAAAATGGGAGCATTAAATGCTTTATGAGGCAATTGAGTTCTAACTTTGAAAATAATCTTATATATACCGTTTGAAGACTTTCACTTTAGCCAAAAGTGATTTCAAGAGTAGTAACATAGAGCATGTGTATGCGATTGGTTGAAAGAGATGGATATAAGGTCTGTTCGTTTGTATTGCTCGGAGTTACTCTAAAAGCTGTCAAATGAAGCTTTCAGTCAAATTAGAAGTTTTTTCGGTCCGAAAGAAACGAATGTGACTGAAAACAACATTTGATAACTTTTAGAGTAACTCCGAGCAATACAAACGAACAGATGTGTGCGATGTAGATAGGAACATTAATGCAGTTGCATGTAAGCCACAGATGAATATTAACAATAAAATATCTCTGCTTAATATAATCGGAAAGATTCAAATTCTTAAATGATATTACAGTAGAAATGCTGTACAAGCAACAATTAATTTATTTGTTGCTGCTTTTGAAAATATTACAATCCACTGATTGCTTTTCGTATATTTGCAGTTTTCGCTGTACCACGTAATCTCCATTACATTTTGCCCAGTCCCACTACTCACGTTAAGAAAGCAAGGGCTGTAAAGTCATGCGCATCTTAAATGCACCACGTGCACGCAAACCTCACCCTTAAAACCTTGTGGGACAAGGCTCACAGAATTATCAAATTGTAGCATTTAAGCTGCGCACGGCTGTAGGTGTACATGCGAGTCGCATCGCTTTGTTGCTTTTCAGAAACTTATGTTGGATAAAGTGAAAGTTTTCAATCTGTATAAATTCGCCCGTATAGAATAATAAGATGTGTGGAGTAGCGGACAGTTGTCTTGAGCGAAGAGGGGAGGCGCAGAATTCGGAAAATTTCTCAACAGTCTTTTTCCGGAATCAAATTTAGCAAATTTCCCGGGAAATTGAGATCGAGAATTCCCGGGTCAGAAACCCTACTGAGTGTACAGAAAAATTTCAAAATGCACTTCTTGGAGTTACTTTACAGTAAAAGTACGACGACAAGAGGTGATAAAAAATTAAAAAAAAAAACAGGAAAGGAGAAACCAATCCCATTATTTTTCATTTTAGGAGAACAAATAATTAAAAGAAATGATTTGCATAAACAAAGCGACTAAACCAAGAACCGATACTATGCATTAAATGCGGACATAATTTATATTTACTGCAATTAGGTATTCTGCAATAAAATCGAATAAATAGGTAGGTACATTTTGTTCTTGTTGGAGAAACTGCTCCTAATTTATTACTGGGATTAACAGTTGAAGAGGCCACGGAAAGAACGTATTAAGTCACTGTTTGTTAATTTTACAGGAGAGCGTTATTAAGGTTTAAAGTCTCATGGAAAATCATAGAAAAATCTTAAAATACCACGCGTACTAAACACGCTTTTTACTTGTGAATTGGACAATTAGATACTACACTGAATTGGCTACCATAATGCGTCATAATCTGAAAGTGCCCAAAAACTGACTTAACTCGTTCTTTACGTGGGCTCTTCAATTGTTGATTGCGATACTGTATAATTTTAATTGTCGACAACAAATTGGTTTTAATTGCGATTGTTGTATACTGTAAAGTAGGTTACTTAAAAAGCAGAACGGGGAGACGGGTTGCCTAGTATCATGCACATGCATTTTTGGCTGTATTAAGCTAAGTTCACATGCATTGCGGATACGCAAAATTTTTATTACGGATCGTTTCTAATTGGTTCATTTTGAATTTTGAACCAATTAGAAACGATCCGCTATAAAAATTTTGCGTATCCGCAATGCATGTGAACTTAGCTTTATGGTTTGTTTATTTAATAGATAAATACCAATGTTTTAAATTTGTCTTTCAGATATAAATAATATGACTGGACTGAAATTTTAAATTGTAATAATGTAAATGACCAGTATGACAAATTTATATATACGGTACAGGAGAAGTACGATATAGCTTTCCCAATTACATATAAAAACAGTGTAAACAATAACTGTTGTAAGTGGATCACAAAAGGGATAAAAATATCATCAAATAGACTTAAAGAACTGCATAACTTATGCTTAACGGGCCAAAATTCAATTAAAGAATATTATAAACGCTACAAAACTGTTTACAAGAAAGTAGTAGCTCTGGCTAAAAGACAATATAACGACTCTCTTATGTTACATTGCACTCAAAAGTCGAAAACTGCTTGGAATATTATTAAATCTAACAAAAATCTAAATCCAGCTGATAATATAAAACTTACAATTAATGATAAATTAGTTGACGATCCGAACTTAATAGCTTCACACTTTAATAAATATTTCAGTAATGTAGCTGAGAGAAATATTCATACAATAAATCACGAATCTTTTAGTATACCTAAAAATACTTCTCCATTTTTTCTTAGTCCAGTTATTGAAGCAGACATTCTTAAAGTTGTATCTTCACTTAAGTCAACTTTTAGTGCAGGATATGATAACATCAGTTCCTTTACATTAAAGCATTGTATATCGGAAATTGTAACACCATTTACTACGATAGTAAATAACTCATTTAGACAGGGAACATTTCCAGAAAAACTTAAGATGGCAGAAATTAAACCTATACATAAAAAGGGTTCTGAATTATTAATTGAGAACTATAGACCGATTTCTTTACTAAGTTCATTTTCTAAAATAATCGAGAAACTTGTTAGCAATAAATTAATTCTCTTTTTTGAAAAGCATAAATTAATGAACGTCAACCAATTTGGGCTTTCGTAAAGGACGCTCTACTACATCTGCAATTTTAACATTTTTGGAAGAGTTGTATTTGTACAGGGATAAAGATGAGATTTGTCTAGGCCTCTTTTTGGATCTCAGCAAAGCATTTGATCTGGTGAATCATCACATACTACTAGAAAAATTACATGCATAGGGCATTAGAGGCACAGCTTGGGACTGGTTTTACAGTTACCTTCATAATAGAACTCACTGTGTTGCATTCAAAAGCTCTAAATCAGAAACGTCGAAATTAAACCAAGGTATCCCACAGGGATCTGTTTTAGGACCTCTGTTGTATATATTATATATAAATGACTTCCCTCTTACTAACGCTACAATTTTTGCTGATGATACGTCTTTATTGATTCATGACATTGACACTAACCATACTTCTTCAAATGCAAAATCAGATTTAATGCTAACTGGAATATATTACGCTACGAATGATTTAATTCTTAATACTAATAAATCTACTTACGTTAACTTTACTGTAACAAAAGAACCTGATCACAGTTTACTCATTCGTTATCAAAATAATACAATTAAACAAAGTGACGATACAAAATTTTTGGGTGTTGTTATTGATAGTAAATGCAGGTGGGTAAAACATATTGATACTTTATGTAATAAGTTAGCCCCAATTTGTTTTACACTGAAGCATTTCAAAAGATCTGTAAATTCCGATGTATTGAGAATGTATTATTTTTCAAATTTTCATTCGTTGATTTCATATGCCACAATAGTGTGGGGATCAAGTAGCGAACTTGAGCGCGTTTTAATATTACAAAAGAGAGCGCTACGTTTCATGGAAGAAGTAAACTCTCGAACAAGTTGGCGAGATATTTTCAGAAAATGGAAAATAATGACAGTAACAGGAATTTTCATTTTTCAGTTGCTAAATTATGCGAAAGAAAATGCACCTCGGTGGAATACACTAAATTCATACCATAGTTATAATACTCGAAATGGCTTTTTACTGGAAATCCCTCGCCACAAATTGTCATTTTATAAAAGATCACCTAAGTACCTAGCAGTTATTAGCTATAATAAAATTCCACAAAATTTTAAGGTCTTGAATGATAAGACATTTAGAACGAAACTAACTAATTTATTAATTCAGAAGTGTTATTACACTTTCAGTGAGTTCTTGGATGACAATTCGTTTCCTGAATAACTTTCATCTCTGTGATATTTTGTTCTTTACACCTAACTAATAATGTTCTAATGTTCAATGTTGAGTAACTTGCATTTCTGTGATATTTTGTCCCTATACCTAACTAATAATGTGCAATATTCAATGTTTAATGTTCAAATCTGACAAATTTTTATGCAAATTTTTCTTTTTATTTAATGTGTTGTACTATTACGCCATTTAAATGTATTTTGACGTGTCCAATATCATGTTACATGATCTACTGGATATAAATAAATATTATTATTATTATTATTATTATGATAATGTGACGGCTTGACAGTAGAAAAAATTAAATAGAACATTAACAATCAGCATTGCCAGTTTTATGAATTTTGTAATTTTGTAACAGATCTATTACAATAGTGAATTTAAAAAAATAACACTGTATTATGTGCAATAGGGAAAGTGCACTTTGTACCTACAATGCGATACTTAAATGACAAGAGTACGCAACATAGTACACGATACAATGTACAGGGTGTCGACATGAGAATTCCCATTCGCTTTAACTTTTTAATTTTTTAATTTCTAGAAGGAAATGTTCTATACAAAACCTATACAGACTAATTCAGAGGATTTACTAATGTTTATAGCAAAACAAATAAGCATTGATTGCTTTAGTTAGATATGAAATGAAATTGTATTTTTCAGTTTTTTTTTTTCATATCACTATAATCCTGAATAAAAACAGTTCAGTTTTGCTATTAATTTGAACGACTTCATAGCTTTAATAACAACGAAGTTAGCAATAGTGCAGCAGTAACTTGATTACCCTGTATATCAACAGAAAAGAAAATTTCAAAAAGTGACAGAAATATTTGAAGACGAAACGGTCGACAAACAAATGATGGTGACAAAGAAAGGTCACAAAGAGACGGATATACAGGGTAACTGTTAATTATACTATCAGAATGAAACCAAGATAAGAAGCGATGTGCGAGAATACAGGAAAAATGTTAAAAAATTCTTTCTACTTGAGTTTTCGACAAATAATTATCCAAAAATTGGCCCCAAAACGACGATGCATGTCTGGTTAAAAAGTTGAAGACCAGATGAACGAAATAAATGCTGTCGTAAAATTTTTTTAGAGTTTTATGATACTGCATCCTGGCTTCGTGAATTTGATTTTTAAGCGGAATTTCACAATTCCATTTGTAGGTCAACGCCGGATGTGAATACGAACTCGAAAATATTTACTTGACAAATAATGCATGCAGCAAATTACCTGAAGTAGACTATTCCACGCAGAGGATGACAACGGTCACACTTGAACACCGGCTCTGACAGGTAAATAAATAAATTAGTAAACTCATTCGTAATCTGTTTCGAATGTTAATTTTATTATAACATTTTCCCCGTAATCTGTGACATCGATTCTCTTATACGTTTCTTTTGTCGGTACAATAATTGTACCGACAAAAAAATTCTATAGGGTGAATGGCAATTATTCAATTCACCCTGAATTTGAATCATTATTTTAAGTTTGAAATTCGTTTAAGTTTGAATAATTTTTATTCACCCTGTATTTGAGCACGAATTTCAAACTTAAAATAATGATTCAAATTCATTTCAATTTATTATTATTATTAAACGTCAAATCGGGATGACACGGTTTTTAACGACAAATACGATTTTCTTCCCAAGAAGGAGTGTTTAATTCTGCCAGCGTCATCTAACAAGTGACGAAATGAAAAACAAATTAGAGTTGGCGATGCAACCAAACGCGCACCTGTGCATTTAGTAGTTCATCGCACGTTCCTCCACTTTTGACTTTTCTCTTCTCTTAATTTGAAATTAGAACATCCAGGGCAAGAAAAGCGTTTTATTAAAAAAAAGACACTTTTGAATTCTACGAACAATAACGTGTCAATTGATTGACAATTAATGACGTCATCCAAGACGCATATTTAAATTCCAACGCCTACTCTAATTCGTTTTTATTTTGATCACTCTTTATGTCACCTTGTTCTAAGTGTTATTCTCAGTTTATACGACGATTGTAAAATCGAGCCTTAAAGTGGAGTATAAAAATTACCAGGAAGGTAATTGCCCATTCTTCCACGATTCTACATCTCAACTCCAACGCGACGAAGGAGTATGATAAATTTTTGATTTTAAATAAAGCTACAAGAAGAAATCGCCCGGTGAACGTGCAGATCAACCACCAGGCTCAACAAGCCTGCGTTGAATATGCTGCTATTTTTAACAATAACTTCAATAGGGACGCAGGAATTTACAATTATAAAAAAATTGCATTGAAATTCCCTATGGTGCGTAATCAAAGTGAACACCCGGTATATAAAAATCTATAATTTATTGCGTAGTAAGCTCTGAATATGAATAAAAATTACTGTATAGGAATTTTAATTTTGATTTTCTAAAGCAATTCTGAATCAAATTTTATTTAACTCCAAGCAGGCAGTGAAAATAAATTATTATTTACCCTGCTATCGATTAAATTTTGTAGTAAGTTGAATGAGTAACTAAAATTGGAAATTGTACGAATAAATAGATTTTAGATTTATTTTTTATACATGGGAAATGACAAGGAATTACTCATAGAACATGTAGACCATTTAAAAAGAAAGTACATATCAACATTTACCACCCATGCTATGATAGCAGACAAATTTTCCAGAATAGAACAGAATTTCTTAAAATTTGGTTATGTGAAAGTGAAGAAAAGATTTCAAACAACAAAAATCTTTTATATCACAAAATCTTTTAAGCGGACACTAAATCTCGCACTATACACTTAACGTTTCACCGTCGTTCGACAGCTTCGTCAGAAGTGAAAAATATGTACAGTGCGAGATTTAGTGTCCGGTTAAAAGATTTTGTGATACAAATTTCATCAGATAAGAACCAACTTTAAATATAAAAATCTTTTAATTTGTCATTTCCAAAAACTGGGTATTATGATGATAAATAATACATTCCAATTTTCTCTCGATATATGTATTTTTTTAATATTGTTGATTGTCCAAAATTAGGTATATAATTGTAACGTGGTAATAAAGGTACTTCCGAATTTGTTTTAACTTTTAATAGTCTAACAGTTTCCGGTTTCGATATTATATCTTCATCAGACTGCTATCGTCAAAAAATTGTTAGAATTTGAATCGGTCGCGGATTTGTTTTTAAAAACAAAATCAGTTGTTTAATCGTAAATAACAAATTCTCAGAGCTTTGCGAGCGGTAGAGTTGCCACTGGATGTGATCCTGTCCCTGACGCCGCGGTCCTTTTTAGGAGAATGGAACCCCCAGCGCGAGCCATAAATATTTGTAACGTTAGGCCTTACTCAAATAGCACTTCTGGTTCTCTGCCATCATAAACAAGTCAGCGTGACATTTTAGCTTTGTGTTGGTTCAGATTTTTGTACGAATTGGTCACACTAAATTTTAGAACATGTCAGTTATACAAATGGGATCAATTACATTGTAAGTGGAGAGTAGTTCGCTTTGTCTGCTTAGTGTTTCAAGCAAGTACCGGATACATTAAAATATCAACCTAGACACTTGTAAGGTTAAGTTATGAAGAGAGAGTTAGGAAAGTTTCAAATTGCGAAAGACCACCGCCAATCTTGGTCTAACAAGCTAACTGGAGTTTTCTTAATTTATGATATGGGGACAGGAAATATGGAATAGGCGTGATTTTGTGCTAGAGCAGCGATTATTGGTCCGGGTTGTTTCAAAATTTGCTTGCAGAGTCCGAGGGAGGAGATTAATTGTTTAGTTGGGAAGAACGAAGCTCCAGAGGAAAACAGAAGGGTTTCAATCTCTTGAGCGAACGGTTGAATCCTTTAATTTTGACTTCGCAAATTTTCTTTTAGTGGTTGCAGTCATTCATTTTTCTCATATTTCTAGCTAAAGCATTTTATTTCGGTACGGTTAAAATCCAGTGTGTTAAGAGAAAAGGCAATTAAACAAACAAAACCACGAATACGTACGGATTCGCGCTGCGAGTGTACATAAACAAGTGTGTGTGCGCGCGGGTGTTGTGTTCATCTCGGGTACGCGGATAGGTAATTTACATTTATTTGTATTTCTTCGTCACATACTTGGTGGTATAAATTGGTTAAGAATTATTTTAATTTGCATTAATCAGTGGCTAAAGAATCTGTAAAGTTCAGTTCTACCCTTTTGGAGACATTCTCTGCCAAGTTGGAAGCACGCTAACGACTGTATTTCGATTTGCACAGGGAAGTCGCCAGTTTGAATCACTGGTCTAAGGCAAGTTATATCTGCCGCCGAAACCAAATAGGCCAGCACAATCTAACCCCAGAAATGAAGGCCAATTTATTGCTCGTTACGAATTTCGTGAAATTACGAGGCCGTACAATTTGAACCACCTATTCATAGTTATGTTCTTAACAGAATTTCTCTCACACCCTGTGTGTGGACCGAAGTGTGATCTTTGCCGAGAAATTTGCAGGTTAATTCGAAGCGATTTACCGAGAGACTGAAAGTGCCATAATCGAGTGCCGAAAACCAGTCATTTGGGTCCATTGCGCTAACAAATTAGTTGGCGCAATTGGCGATGAAGGCGATTGGACGTAGTTGAGAAAAGATCCTAGCCATTCGATCTCAATTAATTAGTTTAGCTAGCGATAGGGTTTCCCATCACCTCCCAAAGGAGTCCCTGAAAAACTAGCGGCGATTGCTATTGATTATCTTGCAAATTGATCGCCGATGGTGGCATTTTGTATCACATCTCCAGAACGTCTAAGTAATTAATTAATTACTCCCATTAATTAAGTACATTGTAGACACACTGTGTCACACTGTGCGTTGGTTAGTTGAGCAGAACGTGTCTTAGAGTACGATCTGAAGTGGCAAACACTAGTACCAAGACCAATCTAAGTTGAACACAAGGTAATTGTTAATTTAATTGAGGAACAGAGTTTTCCAACAACTATTTGCGTGTGCACCAAGCCACCAGCTGTGTGATTGAAGTCAGTTCGATCGCTACGATATTCGAAAGTGAAATCCGTTAAGGGAATTCTACTGTACTTCCTGATAACCGTAATTTTGTTTTCTCTGTATTGGTTTAACGCGAGGGTTTTTAGTTCTACCCTGGTACAAGAAGTTTTTACCTTTTTTTTTCAATAAATAATTAATTAAATTTAACATCCGCATTTTATTTAAACGTATTTAATTCCTTAATCTCTCAAGTTTATTCACCGACGCACCAAAAGAACTGAGTTACAACAACGTAAGGCCAGGTGTTGCATTGACGATCACTAGTCCTAAATATTATAAGGGTTATTGCGGTTTCCGCAAGGGTCGCCTCAGAACGTAGGCCACGTCAAGTACTTCAGTAGGATGTTCCTTTAGCGCCGGCAGTAAAGTCCAGGTAGCCCTGTAGCCGAGTGTCTAGACGGGTAGGGTAGCGCATGTCTAATTTATTGAAGTAATAAAACCTTTGGATGACCCTTTTGGAAGTTCTCCGCAAGTAATCTTTTCAGTTTAGTTTTCGGTCCAGTCAGTTAATTTGACAATAAGTTTAATTTGTTTTTTTGTTTGGGCAGTTTTATTGGTTATTTAGTTGTCCAGAGAAGTCAATAAACAAGGTGGCACGTCGGCGTGTTACAAATTGAAATCAACCATCATTGGAAAGAAGAAGGAAGGAATATTAATGATAGTTGATTTCAATTTTAACAGTCATTGATATTCCTGCTGAAGATACAATATCGAAACCTGTAGCTGTATTAAAATTTAAAACAAATTAGGAAGTACCTTTATTACCACATTACATTTTTTCTTTTAATTTTTATGTGATATATAAAGTGATTATAATAAAATATTTTTCAAATTATATAACTATAGCTACAAATATTCCCAGAAAAATAATGGACTTGTTCCTTGAATCACCCTGTATAGTTAAATATGTCTGCTTATGCACACAACCCAATTAGCAGATGTGATCTTTGTGGTACGAAATTCTTATTTACAGACATATTTATGTACATAAAACTAGATTTGCATTAAATGAAAGGACAGTAAAGTTACCGAAAAATCTACCTTGTAGCACTGCGTCACACTTAACACTGATACCTACTTTGTTGCACTTAGGCTCGTTGTACCTAATTTAAAGAAGTAGGTAAAAACTGTAAAGCCGGACTCAGACGACTGGTGTACTTGGCCAATATACCAATATTGGTATACTTGGCAAATGTACCAGCTCACAAAGGCCATTTCACGCAAAGGCGTTCACACGATGTGTACAATTTTTTTTTTAAATACGCCAGCGAATTTATACAATGTTGGCGGAATAGATAGAAGAGTGCTGGCCATCATGGATAGCGGTCATTCTGAAAATGTTGTCCCTTGTGCAGCTTTTTAGTACTAATTTGTGGATATTATTTAAAAGTAAAAAAATCAAGAAATTCAAGTACCACTTCATTAGACCACTCCATTTAATTTTTTTATAATTATTAATAAACACTTTACCTTTTCTATTCGCTTATCAATACAGAACGAATAGTAGTTGCAAAGCAATACACAATTATATTAACAACTCGTGTGAGCGCAACTACAAGTATGAACTTGTCAAGTTGACCAATAATTGTGATTCCTTTGACTTGTGCCATTTTTACCGACAGACGCCACAGTGTGTTATTTGCTAGATCTAGCGGCACTTAATTAAGAGCGGCGCAGCTCACTTTCTATTATTTGAATATATTTTAGAAAAAGCAGTTTTATCTAACGTACAACGTTAAAATAAATGTACTTGCATTAGAAACAAAAAATATGAGCGAATATACAAAACGTCAAGTAAATTTTCTGCCGTAGAAAATCTATATGATTTATTTATGATTTACGAAAGTAAATTTACTTGACAATTAACTACATGGAGATTTATTCCGCGTTTATAGGTAATGTCATGTTGACAATGCAAGTAAATTTATTAGTAAAGTAGATATTTATTATTTTATTTGATTTTAGAAGTTTTAAAATTTATGAACAACATATTCTTGTTACTTATTAATCGGAGTCTTCTGACGAAGATTCTACCTCAGACAGAGATCCTACCATAGGGCATTCCAAAAGTTGTAAGGTATCATGATGACATCCTTGAGATGTCTTTGGTGCAGGTGTCCTTTGGCTTGATAGAACAGAATCAGATGTTAACAAAAATCTATGTAATTCGTTGCCTTTCGCGATATTTTTCGAGAGTAGTTTTCCCGGAAATTTTTATAATCTTTATTGCGCGACTCTTGTGCGTCTTCAGCTAATTCTCCAAGTGGTAGTATACAGGAAGAAATAATTTCTTTCCCATGCATTAAGATTTTATGAATGCTTGCAGGCATATAATACCAGGAATATTGCGATAAATATATTTCCTTGGTTTCCATGGTATATTCATAAAACTTTTCAGGATTGATTTGAAAACCACTAGATAAAGTTTGCAAGATTATTTTGAAATGATGTATCAAGTTTTCATCAACACCTGTTATTGCCGCTGTCCGTGCTGGATTACTGAAGAACCTTCGAGCAGTGTTTCCATCGTTTGTGTTGCCGGCAGATTGCTTTGGAATATCGACAAGTAATCCCAATTCTTCTCGCATCTTATCCTGAATTTCAGTTTTCCTCTGCTTTACATATGGCTTCTCCTACTCACTTCTGGCCTGCCATTTATTTATTCCTAATTTGTAAGACAGATGTAATATAAACTCGAAGGCTCTAATCCAAGAGTTGAGCGGTGAAATACCGAACTCATACATACTTTCTATCGGTTTTTTCTTCGATAGTTTTTTAACATCGTTCATTTCTTTCGGCGACGCTCCACATATGTAGTACAATTGGGATGATTGGTATTGCGAAAGTGCACTGCAAACTTTACCATCAATCATCGTAAGTAACATTTGAAAATGTACTATAAATTCCTTATCTTCAATTTTTAATAATGTTGGTGTTAATTTGTTAATTTTGTCTTTTAAAAGCTGAGTTTCTTTCTTTATAACGTCTTTTGTTTCTTTCTTGTAAGCAAATTTTATAATTCTACAAAATCTTGTCGATGATGGTCTTTGGTCTTTCCAAATTACGGTATCTTGTTTTTCATAGGTACTCATTATTAAACGTAATGGTACGAATGCAATGGAGAATAAGGCTTCATCACTACTATCTGATTCTAATTTTTATTTATGACTCTGGGATGAACTTCCATCACAACCCCATTTGCACATCAATATTAATGCATTTTCTGCTGCTGGAAGACATAAAAGTAGAATATTTTTGCACTATGAGCAACCTTTCTGCGGTTAAATTTAATAAATCTTGTAAATTTATTTCAGCAGAAATATCTGTGACCAAGATAGTCTCTTTAAGTGGATAGCAAAGCAGTTTTGCTTCTTTAATTAAATTATATGAGGGAAAGATAGATATTCCAAACTGTTTAGTTTCGTTTCTAATGTTTTTATATTGTTGTGTTGTTGATTTATTGATGACTATAATAGAAAGTGCCCTTTCTGGAGACATCCGTTGAGTTTGTGACATTGAGCGCTGCCTGGCATGTTTTAATTTTGTTGCCCTTTTTGGTGAAGACGTTGATATTTCCTTAAGTATGTTAGCAGCGTCCCTTTTTCCTTCAGATCTCACAGATATTTCTGCTGCTAATAGAATCGCCTGCGGCGATTTTGTTTTAAGGAGTTCGGCAGCTTTTCTCTTTTGCACTCTTTTAGTGCATTCTTCAAATCCTTTTATTGGACGCCCTACTTTAGGTGTTTTATGTCCACTATTTGACGTTGAAGACAACCGTTGCATAATCAAAGGTAACTCAATATTCCTCTCAAGCCAATCCTTGTTTTGAATGACGAATGTAAGCTTATTTCGTGACGCTAACGTCCATCTTCTCTTCATGTTACAACAATAACTTTTAACAAATATTTTTAATTTATCTCTATCACTATCAGATAGGTGATCAATGTCATAAAACTCAATGATCCGATTCGATATTGACTCTAAATAATCCCTACTCTTATTTGTCTGCCATATTTCGAACATCATACTGTTCGTAATTTTACGCCTGCCTGTAAATAAAAATTAGAATCATTAAGGTACGCAAGTTTACGCAGCTAACTCTTATTCGTTCTTATAGAAAAAATAATGTATTTTTATTATTTCGTTGAACTAATCTGAAACTGTATGAAACTTTTTTCGTCCGTCTCGCCAAAGATAAAATTTAAATGGAAGTTACACTATACATTAAAAAAATTCAGCAAAGTTACTTACAATTTTTATTTTCTTCTGAAATTTTAGGTTCAATCACGGAAACGTACAATAAAAACACTAGACTTCACAAAATTCACTATTATTACAACATGCTGCAACCACAGGCATCTAAACCAAGAGTAGTAATACTGCTTAGATTCTAAGCTTGACACATTTAAATTATTCTAAATAATTCAGACAGATACCAATTCCTGTATACTCCAAATTTTTAAACTTTCTGTTAAAAGTGGGGTTTTATCTACCTGACAGAATCAGTTTGACACTACTTAGAGACAATTGCTTATTCTGAATTTTGTACCGCTAGATCCATGAAATGACACACTGTGACGATGGGAAATTGACCAGTACCCACCAGTGACAAATAATTGTACAAGTAAACCACTCACACGTCATGGCAAGTATACACCATTAACAAATATTGGCCAGGTACACCAGTCGTCTGAGTCCGGCTTAACACACACAGGTATGCAATTAACGTGCAAAAAGTCGACGGAGCTCAAGCAAATTGATTTTTTTCCGCACACACGACGTCGAAAATACCGGAGGACGTAAAAGTTAATAAAAAAAATCGCTCGACTATTCTAATTACGCCCATTATCGCCGTCGGAATGTGACGCAACTAAATTTATAATAAACACGCTTCGCACTCTGTAAACAGTCGCTCGAAAATATGCCTCGTTTCCTTCTGCAAGGTCTCGTCTATATCTTGAACGTCTCACGTTTCACTCACATACAGACGAAATAAATAAATAATAGCATTACGTTTCATGCGGCGCACTGAAGATAATAATTCAAAAAAGAAAAAAAAAAAAGAAAAGAGTTTGTATACGAAATTTAATAGTGATGTTATTTTTCTTGGTACTCACGTTTACAACGTTTACGTTTCCCATCAATGTTAATTATTACTGCACGATAACATTTTTGATTTTAAATAGCTCGAGCAGCGCAGCCAACCGTTTAGTTAAAAGCACTAAGTACCAGAGTTTCATCAAATTGTTCATAGATGGCAGCACATGCTAACGTCACGTTTGTTTACGTGAAAAACGTGGAAATTTCGCTTTAGCAGTTGCCACCATCTAAATCGTTTACTTAAAATCGATTGGTGTTATTAAATCGTGCCGTTCGTTGACTAGCAATTCGGTGGTTTAGTTCGGTGCGGTTTAGCGGATTTTAATTCGGCAACACTGTTTCTTATCAGTTGATTTAAATTGTAAATGATTGACCTGCGCCTTAATTGTCATTTACGCGTGGCCGTCACGCTCAATTTGTTCCATCAGAAAAACATATTTGCTCGCATGTCGGGATGGTTTCGGTAAAGTCGTTGAATTTTTTCTTGACCGTGTCTTGCTTCTTGGGCATCGGTCTTTCGATTTATTCGTACCTGATCGAACTGGCCGCTGAGGATGACGAGAATTACGTGGCCATGTGTGATCTGAGCGAGCACGTCAGCTGCACCAAGGCTTTTACCTCGAAGTAAGTTTAATTTGATGTTGAGAAAATGAAAAATAAATAAAAACAAAAAATAGCAAATGCCAGCGAATGTACCTTATATTTATGATTTATTTAATTCCTTGAAATTAATTTGCTTAATTAAAACTGTTACATTATTACAGTAAATAAGATCAAGTCAATAAAACTTATTATCAGACTTCGGCGTTGTTAGGACATTTCAGAACCGGACTTGTTTTGGGTGCGTTCCGTTTGCACGCTTACACGCTCTAAGCACTCATGCTTATTAGCGCTATTTTCTGTGATTTCCTTTGGCGTTTACTTACTTAAGCTGTTATAAGCAAAGGTGTTTCTTTTGAGTACTGCTTGCACAACCTTAAAAATATAACTTCGGCAGTAAAATTAATCCATCCACAGCTTCCGCAGCTGTTTCTAAAGTGTAATGTTTTTTTATAACCTGACTATGATCAGCTGATCTTCTCAATACGTTCCGTTTGCAAATAAGCTGCTGTCTTACCCAGGGTTGCCAGTATTTTACGTTTCAAGTCGCCAGCTAAAGTAATTGATGTCGACCAAATCGCCTACTTTATAAAGCCAGGCCTAGATGTGATAAAGTACCGACATGAAGAGCCGAAGGCACCACTAACGATTTTTTATCCAATAGAGGGCGCACATGTTTTTGCTTAATAAATTTGTGAACGACAGTAGAGGAACAATTTAAGCAATGCTTATAAGCGCTTAAAACACGTGAGCGCGCAAATGAAACGCACTCTTGACCTCATGTGCACAAGTGCACAAAACACAATAAAAAGCGATGTATTTTAAAATATTTCCTGACTTCTAAGAAATTCAGTATTATATTAAGAGCTATTACCCCAAAAATTGTAAACTCTAATACTCCTGAATAAAAGTAAAATACCTGATGACAAGTAAGCGTTGTTTGCCCACAACTTTCCCAAAACTAGCTCCGTGAAGAAGGAATGGGTACTAAATAAAATAAACCGAGGCGCCAGGGAATGAACCCACACTGATAAAAATGTTATTTTACTATTAAGCAATAATACATAGAATTCTACGTAATATTAAAAAATTACCGTAAAATTACTTAACTTGGGACGATTTTGACATACTTTGCGCTGTAATATCTGAACGCTTTGACGAATGGCAATATATTTTTTTTAATGGTAGGTTATACTCCGTACATTCGAATTTGATACGAGAGAACTTTAAAATTACCCTCAAAATCTCGTATTTTTTTTTTACTCGCTGTCCCAAGTTAGGGATTGTGGTCCCAATCATGAGACAGGCCTAAAAGTAATAGAAAACGTAATGTAATTTTGCTTTGAGACGTTAAGGACCCTTGTCCTAACTCAGAACTACCCCAAAAAAAATATAGTTCGAAACTTTTATGAATGATGTAAGTATGGCAAGTGAATATATAAAATTTTAGTATATTTTCATAACGTTTAGTAAATCGTGATAACACTGATAACTTAGAGATTTTTATTGCAAAAATACAAAATACATTAATTCTATTATAACATTTTTTAAATATTTGGGCTTAAGGCCAATTTAAATGGGCTCTAAAGCCAACGAAAACGTAAAAAATAATTATATTTTAATAAATTATTATAAACTGCCTGAGGAAATTTTTATCTGCCTCTGAAGATTTTAGGATTGTCTAGCACCTTAGATACTTGGGTCTTTTCGACTTCATCAGTATCTTCAATGTTGGGAAACACAAAAGAAGATGTAGTCGAATTATATCGAAGAAAATTCACTCTGTAAATGTTTTCGTGGACCTCTAATATTTTTCCAACAAACTCCTTCGTCGTTTCCTTTTTGGTATCCTTATTATAAATATATTTAACTACAATAAATGATCCTTCAGTAGGACTTAACTCTAAGCTTCCATCAGTCTCAACAGTTTCAATCAGTCTCATCTCATTAATATCTTCAGAATCAATTTGCCCTGGGTCAGAACTTGAACTGCTGCCATCTTCCGCGTTATTCTCCTCTTCAATAATTTCATTATTACTTTCATTTTCAGCATTGAAATCTTCTGCAGTGACTCCTTTTCCTGGAGGAACGTCAAGTCTTTTCTTTCTTTTAATTCTTTGACCTTCATCAGATGGCAATCGATAGTTTTTAAGATGGTCAATAAATGAGGCTGACAAGCATTCATTTGCGTTGGATGCATCATTCTCATCAAGACCATCTGGAATCCTTTTTAAAACAGCATTCCTATCGAGGGGAACAAGCCCACAAGCCCGAAATCCTGAACAAATAGTTTTCTCAGAAGATTTCTCTGAGGACAACACTGTGTTCCTCAATAAAAGTGGAAAAGTGTCTTTAGGAAGAACGCCTTTGTGTTTTAGCTTCCATTTCAATAGTTCGTCTTTCCAAGCTCTCTTCAATGGCCTAAAAAAGGCAACATCCAATGGTTGCAACAAATGTGTTGCATTTGGTGGCAACAAAACAAAGTCAATTCCATTTTTCTCACATGCTTGGATAAACTCTAGAGAAATGTGACTAGCTAGGTTGTCCCCTAACAGAATTTTTTTACCGTCTCCAACATGTTTAAAATATGGCAGAGCGACTTTAAAAAACCAATCACTAAATAATGTGTTATCAAACCATCCAGACCTGCTTCGATTATAGACAGTGTGAGGTAAACCATTCACACACCAAGTGTCATGCAAATGAATTGCTTTATAGACAACATATACTGGTAAAAGGGAGCCATTCCCACTTATGGCAAACATGACTGAAGTGCTGGATTTTGAAGTGTCTATAATTCTGTCTGCATGTTTACTACCCCTTCGAACTATTACTTTTGTGGAGCCAGGGTCATCAGTAAAATTTGTCTCATCGTAATTTACGATTCTGTCGGGTGACACTCCCTCTAACGTTTCTTGTAATTGATCAAAATAATCATTAATAACGTCCTTTGATACCATAGCCCTGTTGCTTTTAATATTTTGTGCAAGTCTTACCGACAACTTCTCACGGTGTCTTTTCAAAAAGCCTTTTGCCCATTTTCGTCCCGGCATATTATTTGTAAACCTGACTTACCTTTTTCCTCTTCTATCAATAAATGCCTTTGCAATCATACGGATATCAAAGTTAGTTAGTGGAAAACCCCATTTAGACGCTGTAATAATTCCGTCTACAAACAATTTTTCTTCAGCTGCATTAAAAACATCAGGTCTTCCAGGTTTTCGTCCGTTTTTGCCATTAAACTTTCTTTGAAGTGTTGATTTTGAGACACCATATTTAATTTCAGCATCCCTGTATGATATGTTTGTATTTGCCAAGGCCTGTAGAGCACGTTCAAGGTTTGTATTATTGTAATTCTGATACTTTTTTTTCGGTTTAACTACTTGTTTTACTTTCACCATTTTGTAATAATTATTTGAGGTTATGTCCCAAGTTAGGCTGCAAAAAGACAACTTTTTTTAAACTCCCGAATAAAACAGATCGAGATAGAGTTTTTCTCATTGTTTTAGCGGAAGTAACATCTATACACAATAACTTACAATCAAAAAAATTGTTGTTCGGGTTAGCTTTCATTAACCGCCTCGGTGGTAGAAAGTTTAACGGTTATCTGGCATAACGAATTTTTAGGATGACAGTTCGTGTATACAGAGTCCTTTATGTTGCAAAAATATCCCCTAAATTTATGACGCTATTAAATAAATCGCTTCTTTATCGACAAGATGAAATAACATTAGTTGTCCTATTCCAATCCAGAGGGCTGCAATAAATTTTTATTTTGGAAAGGCGCGGTCTGTCTCATGATGGGGAGCGTGTCTCAAGTTAGGTGACTTTACGGTACTTAAAATAACATTGAATTTCAATGTAAAAATAGTGTAAGTTTACTACTATATTTATTAGTGTAGTTAAGGAAGTCACTTCGAAACCGTTCCCAAGGTCTCGTCGTGTTCGCTCGAAGTAAAAACTAACCCTCACTTAGTATGTTCAGCGTAGGGTCAAACATAACCAAAACACACACGGTATATAACAATTATATTTGTGCTCAACAAAAGAAATATTCACTGTTGTATCAACTCAGTTGACTTTAAAAGAACATAACTAAATGTAGTGTAACTGAACACACGGTACGCGGTTAATCAGATCTGATTGCACAAAAGTGCCTTAATGGCAATTTCGATGAAAAGGTTATTTAAATATTAATTCAAAATAAAACGTTGGGACCGTATCGGGCCGAAATGGCAACGTTCGAGAAATATAAATAAAGGTATACCTACGTCACAGTATAAATACATACAGCAGTGGTGTCTCGTATAATTAGCAGCATAATAGGTGCTTGCGATTTTGCATGCTGGGGTAAACTTAAACTCTAAGCTTTGGAGTAGTGATCGGATAATTCAAATTAAAAATAATCTGTCATCCGATTATCAAAATAACCTAAATAATTCGATTATCAAAATATTTTTATTGCGGCACTGGTGCATCCATCCGCAAAATGGCGCCAAGGTCAAAAAATATTGCCCCGCCAGATCAAAGATGCCGACAAACAGTTGCTGGTTATGCTGTGCCTCGTCACGTTATCTGACGTCCAGCTACTGTCTAGTTCACGTTAGTTTGGGTAGGTGGCAGCACATTTCAGCGCAAGCAACGCCTCGTGGTATTCACGAATGGCTATTGCGTATTTCTTCGGTAAATTCCCAAACAAGGTTTAAGCCAGCAAACAGTCGGCAAGAGGCTTCGCCACAAAAGAAAAATGGAAGTCAAAACCCCACAAAAGAAAAACGATCCTAAATAGGACAAAGAAAAACGATAATTAACTTTTGCGACGCCATAAAAGAAACATTAAAACATACCTGCTAAGATCGTTGGACTAAAGCGCGACCTGCGTTTCACAATGCACTGTGAGATACTTAAAACTTCCAGTCAAACTGTATTTAAGTCGAATTTTGCACTAATTTAGCAACAATACACGAGAGCGGTACGATATGTGTATCGACCCAAGTCACTTTTAACTAGTGTTGTGAGTTTACCGGTAACATTGAAAACTTACCGTTCTATTCTTACCGATTCACAACTATAGTGTTGTGAATCGGTAAGAATAAAATGGTAAATTTCCAATGTTACCGGTAAACTCACAACACTACTTTTAACGGGTTAAAATGGCGTGATCAATAGAAACAATTATGCTGCAAAGATACTCAAATAAAAGAGCCAATACGAAAACAAAATTCGAAAGCAAGCATTTCCGGCGAGAGTTACAGTGTTGTCAGTCTAACTTAGAATACGGCGACCTTGAAATCTACGGTGCAAGCTCGCTGCAAGTTCGCTGCGATGGAATTAAACTGTAAGAATTTATTTTATTTAAATGCCTAATATTATTGGACTTCCCTTACACACTTTACACACACGTTACACGACAGATTTTTTAGGTTAAAATAATCTGTATGTGGGACTGTGGAGGGGAGGGGGGGTAATCGGCAAGAGTGCTGCCAATAGATCAAGCGTGCATTTCGGAAGGTAGTTGTGAACAATTTCGGTAGATGTCTCTGAATTTCGGTAGATTTATTAAAGTGGTTTACATTAAGTTGAGCTAATTTAAATTACTTAATTAAAATTGCATATTTTGTTTTCATTATTTTTTAATTTGATTAATTTTTAATACTTTTTTTCTTGGTTTGTCACCATTCTTTTCAATTTTTAAAAAAATTTATTAACTTATTAAATTGTGTTGCAAAATCGATTATCTTTTGTTTTTATTACTCCTATTATTTTTTTTTATTTGATTATTTTTCAGTTTTTTCATTTTTTTTCTTCGTTTTGTCACCGTTCTTTTCACTTTTTTTTAACATTTATTAATCTATTAAGTATGTTGTAAAATCGATTGCCTTTTGCTTTTGTTACTCTTTGAGTTTACTTACTTTTGAATTTTTATTATTTTGTTTTCTTTGTTTTGTCACTATTCTTTTCAATTTTTTTTTGTTTTTATTTGTTAATCTATTAAATTGTGTTGTAAATTAAAAGTTGCACCTAAATATTTCACATAATTTTTAAAGCTTCGATAAATAACTGATTTTATTCAGGCGATTTTTATTTTTGAAAATCATGATTAAAAAAAAAATTTAATTCTCGTGAAAGTTGAGTCCAAATTTCTAAAATTAAGATATATTTTAAGACATTTGACAGTTATTGTGCATTTCTGTCCCAAAAAAGACGTTCGATAAATAAATAAAGAAAATTTACAAATTTAACAAAAACAACATAAAAATAAAAAAAATAACAAATTTCAAAAATCTCATTAAATAAACAAAACTTTCCAAAATTAAGAATTGATAATTGCGCAATTCTTGACGTAAAATAAAATAAAAGACGATCGATAAATTTATAAAATTTAAAAAAAAATAACAAAAATAAAAGAAATTCTCATTGAATAAACAAAACTGGTTCGACTTTCTAAAATTCACAATTGTGCAATTTTTGACGTAAAATAAAGAAAATTTATAATAATAAAGAAAATTTATAATATTAAAAAAAAATAAAAATTAAAGCATTTTCATTAAATAAAGAAAACTTTCTAAAATTAAGATTTGACAATTGTGCAATTTTTGACGAAAAATAAAACCAAAAAAATACAAAAAAATAACAAAAATTAAAAGATTACACTGGTTTAAATACCTACTATACCTAAATACCTAGCATGTGTAAAACAATGTTTATTCATAAAATAAACAAAAATTATCAAAGCCAGCGATTATACTAAAAAATGTTATTAAACAAAAATAACAAAAGCAAATTAACGACAATTCAGGTAAGAATAGAATAACAAAAATTTAAAAAAATTAAACATTTTTAAAAACGGAAAGTTTAGATCACGACATCCTGTAATCACTTCTGGACCTAACATAAACGACTAAATATTTATACAGGCTTAGTTAAAAGTATGGAAACGGCCATTTATTGCCGTTAATATTCATTTTAAGAAATATGTGCTTTATGAAAGTTTTTTAGGAAATTTTTATCTACAATTGAGAATACTTGAATTTTTTTCTTCTTCAATTGTTTTTGAGTTACGCCTATCTGCGTAATTTTTTTAAATAGAAACATTCTAATTTTAATCTATCGTTCGGTAGAGTATTTTTTCCTCTTTACAATAGTATTCTTGTTTTTTTTTTTAGAATTGAGGGGTTTCCAAAAAAAAAACAATATTTCAAGTATTCATTTCCCGTCGTGCGCGCATATTAGCGCCAGGTCAGGTACATCTAAGTAAGCGATAAACAAACTCGAGCGAGTAACTTTATCAGTCGTTATTGTTTACGTCAAATTCAATTGCGTGTAATTTACTGCTGTTAATATTAGCAATGGCGAATTTAAATGAACATGAAAGAATTGAAGTACTTATGATGCTGGGTTATGGAGATAGACGTAGAAGTTTACAAGACGTTTGTTATTTATTTAATGATACGCATCCTCATAGAAATCCAATTTCTAAATCCGTTGTTAGTAAAACTTTGAAACGTTTCGAACAAACCGGCAGCGTTAAAAATTTGCCAAAGAGTGGTAGACCGAGAACATCGACCAGTGATATTTTATTTTATTGGCTGTATCTGAAGATCCCCATTTATCAACCAACCAATTAGCGGTCAATCTCAATATTTCACAGTCATCAGTCGTTAAAATGTTAAAAAGTGAAAAGTATAAACCTTATAAGGTACAACTTGTACAGGCATTGACGGAAGATGATTTTGATAGGAGACTTCAATTTTGTGAAGAAATGTTAAATATTTGCAATAAAATTTTGTCAATAATATTTTTTCTCTGACGAAGCTACTTTTTGCCTTACCGGTGAAGTAAACAGACATAACTGCAGATATTGGTCATCTGTCAATCCGTTTTGGTTTTTGAAGCACCATACGCAGTATCCCCAAAAAGTTAATGTTTGGGTTGGCATTCTAGGTGGTCATATTATAGGTCCCTTTTTCATCGATTGCAATTTAAATTCGGCTCTGTATTTGCAGTTATTGCAAAATCAAATTATACCTGCTTGTGCTACGCTCTATCCTCATGAAAACAACGAAAACCTTCCCAATAACAATATCTGGTTTCAGCAAGATGGCGCCCCACCACATTATGGTTTAAATATTCGTCAGTATCTTGATAACGTTTTTCCAAATAGATGGATTGGGAGACGAGGTGAAATTGAGTGGCCAGCCCGTTCCCCTGATTTAAGCCCTTTAGATTTTTCCTCTGGGGATATGTAAAAAACAAAGTTTATAAAGATAAGCCCGATGACATCGAAGATTTAAAAATTCGAATTACCAGGACGATACAAGAAATTCCCCTTGAATTTTTAGAGAATTCTCTTCGGGGTTTTGTAAATCGATTGAGTCATTGTCAAATTACAAATGGAGGACAATTTGAACACTTAATTTAATTTACTTAAGACGGATTTCACAAACGTTATTTAAATTTAATCATCCGTTAAAAGTAAACGTTGCCATGGTTACATATGTTGAAGGTATAGGAATGATTATTCTTAATCGATGATTAAAGTTAAGTGACGTTTGTGAAATCCAGCGTTAGTTATTTATTAGTTTTTTTTTGTTTTTTTTTTTTGTTTTTTTTTTGTTTTTTGTTTTTAATGATAATACTGTGACCCATAACTTCACTTTTGTCTTAAATCTACCTAACTAAGGGTCAGTTTCATAATAGAATTTAAAGGAACCTTTAAAATAAAGTCACAATCTGATGTGTAAACAAATGTGTTTTCATATTTGTTTTGACATCTAAAAGTGACCTTAGATTTATAGCCTCCTTTAAATTCCATTATGAAACTGGCCCTAAAATAAATATTTGAACCAGTGTTTTCAATTTCACAAAAAAGTGAAAAATGTTTTTTTTTTCAGAAACCCCTCAATTCTAAAAAAAAAAAAGAATACTATTGTAAAGAGAAAAAAATACTCTACCGAACGGTAGATTAAAATTAGAATGTTTCCATTTAAAAAAATTACGCAGATAGGCGTAACTCAAAAACAATTGACGAAGAAAAAAATTCAAGTATTCTCAATTGTAGATAAAAATTTCCTAAAAAACTTTCATAAAGCACATATTTCTTAAAATGAATATTAACGGCAATAAATGGCCGTTTCCATACTTTTAACTAACCCTGTATGTGTATAACAGGGTTGGACAAAAATATAGAATATTCTTCGTAATGTTTTGAATATTAATTTTATTAAAAAATGTATAGGGGTTTTGTTTAAAGATTTTTTTTATCAACTTATCGCTTATACTTATACTTATCGCTTTAATGAACTACGAAAACAAAAGCGCAGCGACAATTATGCCAATTGCTTTAAATAGCAATATATCTTGTATGTGATATCATTAAATTTAGGGGATTATCCATATTATCCATAATATTAGCGACTAAGAAAATAAATGTTGATAGATATGTCTTAAGTCACTATAATCGATACCGTTCATCACGACACGCTTCTGCAAAAATTAAACCAATATGGTGTGCGTGGTCCCACGTTGAACTGGATTGCTATTTATCTATTCTATTTATCATATATTTGAATGATCTAAATTCGTTCATTAAATTAGGTGATGTTATTCATTTTGCAGATGATACTTCCTCAATTTTACACTACAAAACTGACGAACAGCTCTCAGAGCGACTTGGTCTATTGGTTACGAGCATGACAGATTGGTGTTGCCGTAACAATTTATCATTAAATGTTAGTAAAACGGTTATAATTCCCTATAATACTTTCAATACTAATACTCTTACCTCTATAAATTCTAAGCTAATTGAACTAGAATTTGAAATTCCCGTAAAAAGAACTGTAAAATTTCTAGGGCTAACTTTTGATTCCGGCCTAACATGGAGCAACCATTGCCTCATTTTAAAAAAATCGTTAAATACTGCATGCTATAGACTAAGGAAATTGAATGGAAGTGTATCTATTGAGACAATCAGACTGTTTTACTTTGGCTGTGTGCAATCAAAATTAGAGTATGGCATTCTTTGTTGGGGGAACTCATCCGCAGCACGGTCTGCATTTATAATCCAGAAACGAATTATAAAAGCCATCATGAATGTAAGCTCACGAACTACTTGCAGAAATCTTTTTAAAGAATTAAGGATTCTCACTCTCCCGTCTTTGTTTATTTACAACTGCCTACTGTATGTAAAAAGAAATGAATCTCTGTTAACCAAAGAATCGGAAATACGTAACTGTAATACCCGCTCTAAAGATAAACACTACCTTTATTTGCCTCAACACCGTACGTCAAAGTTTCATAATAGTATGTTTTATTTGACATTGAAACTATACAATCACCTCCCCACAAATTTAAGGCTGTCTAAATCTTTTAACAACTTCAAAAAACAAATCAAAGAGCATTTTGTAAAAAATCCTTACTACACGATTGATGAATATTTCTCATCGAATTAATGCATTAGGTGACCTTTGACCATTTTATCTTTTACGTTTGTCTTTTTCATTTGTGTTAGTAATCATGTACGTTACTTTTATACTGTTCATGTATTACTAGTCCTTCCCTATTATTACTTGACAAATTCTACTCGAATTGTTGTACTTTTTTATACTTTTTATATATTTTTTTCTCTTTGTAGTCAATCTGACAATTGCTGACATTCTTCATTGTAATCTACTGGCAATAAAAATTATTATTATTATTATTATTAAATTGATTTGTTTAATTGGCAGTATTAGAGAAATAGAATATCTTATAAATCACGTGAATTATTTCAGCCTGATTGGGCCTCATCAGAGATATGTACTAAAAAATTACATAAATAAATAAAAAATTGTATAATTATAATAATTATTATCCTTTCAAAAAGTAATTTTTTAGTACATATCTCTGATGAGGCCCAATCAGGCTGAAATAATTCACGTGATTTATAAGATATTCTATTTCTCTAATACTGCCAATTAAACAAATCAATTTAATTACAATTTCATTTGGCAAGAACTACAGCTGTCATTATTATTATTAATAATAAAACTTACATACTAGTAACTTAAGTCATATCCGTCAACATTTATATCATTTAATAGTTTCTTTTAAGGGGATTCTTTCAAGCAGAAATCAATGCATTTTTTGTCGTCGAATTGTGGCTTTCGTTATGAATACAACTTTCTGAAAAAAATATATGTGATTTAAGTAGTGATGATCGAGGTACCTTGACGCATAGGAGTATTAAATGCAAGTAGGGTTTTCCAAAAAAAAATCCAAACCTTCAATAAATTGGCTCTACTGTACAACGCTGTAGTGAAGTGAACTATGCACGTTTTAAGAAAATAGTGGTCCACAGCCTTTGTTTTACATGTCCTTGATATGTTGGTTAAATTTAAATTGTATTGATTAATTACAACTTCCGTAATTCGTTGACAAATTTGTGCTGCAAAACGGAGTCGGCATAACGCTATCCCTTGCATGCGGTCTCTGTCGGTCTCTGCACCTGCAACAGGCGACGGGCAATCACTACTTAAATCACATATATTTTTTTCAGAAAGTTTTATTCATAACGAAAGCCATAATAAAGAAATAACATTGCATTGATTTCTGCTTGAAAGAATCCCCTTAAAATCTCTTTTCAATAATATTAATTACTTTATATTCACGTTAACAAAAATTACAAAAAAAAAACTCGTATAAATACTGTTGCGTTTCTACATTTTCTATAAATTCCGGTAGAATTTATTTGAATTCGGTAGACCGGTAAGTTGAGTTCAAAATCGGTGAATCTATAGAAAGATCGGTAGAGTTGGCAGCACTGATCGGCAATGTGGATTTGGCGGTTAGTTACTTACTTTAGTTTTTGCCGGCTCCCGGCTTTAGTGATTTCTTTGATGCCAATAGTAAAGTTGCAACATCACTAACAAGACGTCAATCAAAAATTTCGTAATTAAAGCAGGTGCTTGTCCGATGAAAATTGTATCACAAATTCTTTGAAACGGACATGCGCGAATATGCGCACTAACACTTAACGTTAAGTGTTAGCAATCCTGGCGAAGACTATGACGTCATAATGACGTTACCATTTCGTCAGCTGGCGCTTTGTGAGCGCTTGCAAAGCCAAAGGGAACGATTTAAGCAATACTTATAAGCGCTCAAAGCATGTCAGCGCGCAAATGAAACGCACCCTTGATCTCATGTGCACAAGTGTACAAAACACAATAAAAAGTGATGTCTTTTGTGTTAATAATATAAATATTTAATATTACATTAAGAGCCCGACCCGCTAGTGATGTCATCGTCGCCGTAGTACAGTGAGACTTGCTTATAACGAGCACTGGTTATAACAAGAACTCGCCGAACTCGGTTATAACGAGGAAATTGAAACGTCCCGTTTCTCGATATGGTAAATTACACATATAAATATTTGTTTATTGAAATTTTTTTTTGTTTGATGTAGAAGTATGTACTATGCCCGACAAAAAATCTAAATACGACGAATTAATTATTTAAAAAAAATGTCCGTTTGTTTTTTTGCGTATTTTTTACGTTACCATAAAACAAACAAAATGGATTGTTTGATTGAGTTGTCCCAGATTCTTTTGGTGTTCATAGTACATATCGCATATGCATATATTTTATTTATTTTTTTTTTTCATTTATAACGAGCAATAAACGTGATCCCTTGAGCCCTCGCTACATCCGACTTTTACTGTATTTGTAACATAATTTTCGTTGCACGTCACAATTTTTATGACGTATTAATTTTGCATCGTTCTCACAGCGTGTAAATAAAAGGTCTGTTTGTTATCCTGCACTGGTGTGCACTAGTGTACACTTTTTTTTACGAAATATACTTTAATGAAGCCTAAATTCATTGATAATGTATTAATACGAATCATACTCATTCATACTGACATACCACACAAACATTTCAAGTTGCATTAAAGAGTATTTTGCGAAAAAGTATGTATTGGTGTACACCAGTGCAGGATAACAAACAGACCTAATGATATGTCAGTTGCTGTTATAAATAACCTCAAATGTTGCTCCAAATGTCTACACATTTCTTAAGTTTATTTCTCATACATTATTTATTTATTTTTTACTATTTATGACGTGCAACGGAAATTATGTTACAAATACATAGTTTATGATATTTATGATACGGTTGCGGTGATAATTATTTAGAATAGAATAGAGTACGTCTATCTTCGAAAACAAAAAAGTTAGCAATGGTGAACATTTCAAATTGAACACCCGATATACATATAAATAAATTGTTCCAGGTATGGCAAGGGTTTTGGTATATTCGGAAGGCTTTTGGGAGAAACGTCGATCCTAAATAAACCGAATAGTCTTCTGGGAATAATGTTTTACAGCATTCTGGCGATCTTAGGTTTGTATTTCTGCTATTTCCAAATAATTACGAATCTTTTGTTACATTTTTTTTTAAATTACTTAAGGTTAAGTCTGATATTTAATTTATGCAACGAGGAAAATTAATTAAGGACGCAAATATACGGAAGGTATGCAATATAATTAACACCACTGTTAATAAATGCCTAGGATTGCCTACACACTGAATCTTATTTAGGATGAGTATAGTGAACACAGTTCATAATTTTTGAGAAGAGTCTTTAAATTTTAACACTTTCACAACATTTACAAATTTCACACAAAAAATAAGAATTCTTTATAAAATAGTCCGAATTTGTTGAATACATATTGATCTATTTAAATGTGGAATTAGTTTCTAAATTCATATTTTTCTGCAGGCGTATTCAGCAATTAAATTCTTTACAAAAAATAACCAGTGTTAATAGGAAAATAATTATTTATTTGGCTGACACATTGATTGTTATAAATAAAGTGAATGAATCACAAATAGTCAAGTTTCGTTAATTAATTTTCTCTTGAAAAAAATTTTTTTTTTTCGATTTTCTCTGTGTCGTCATTCACTTGTTTATTTAAATGTGAAAATTACACCTGCTTTTCTTAGAATCCGTCGCGATTATGAATTCATATTTTATGGAATCGCAAATTACTAATGTTCTTAGAAATTCGCAGAAAAATTACGCTCACTTTATAAACCGCAGCAAATGTGTAGGTACGAAAAATATTTTCCGGTTTTCCTAATTATAAATTTTTGTGAAATTGACAATGCACCATATTTCTTTTGTAACAGAAATAAAATCTGGTTACTAATATGCGTTTCGTTTCAGCACAATCATCTTCGAAACCTCTCACTCATCTGGCTTTTTTCGGTAGCGTGATTTCCTGCCTCGTTTCCGTCTACTTAGCCTACATATTAATTTTTATCCTTTATAATTTATGTGTAGTATGCGTTTCAACTTATATCGTTAACTTGATCAACTTAGTACTGAATCATCAGAAGCTTAAGCAACTGGACATCGAAGAGGAGGAAGAGAAAAAGCAGCACTGATCTGTCTGTTGTTTTGAAAGATGTGTGGAACTAAGGTCTAAGTAGGAATTAGCTTGCCTTACAAGATTTAGTTTTTTAATAAAATAAATTTGTCACAGTGTCGCGTTTTATTTTCGTCGAGTGGTCCTTTGTCTTTTAATTTTGGACATGCGATTCGGGTGGTGTTTGATAGTCGCATGTCCCAATAAAGTAGTGGCTTGTTGGGACGCCTTCGTAACAACAACACATTCGCTTGGATTCCTATCTTCTTGCGTCACCGAAGGCAGAGTGTGGGTCGCAAGGAACCCGATAACTTGTCAAGAAGCCTGACGCCGTGTCGGCCGTTCATTTAGACGCCTTTACTTCACTTCAGTAATTTTCAGAAATGTTTATTACGTGCGCTTTTGAATTAAATTGAGAAAATAAACTTGTAATTAAGACATTTTAAATAATTCGGAAAATAGAAAGAAATGAAATAATGAAAAAAGCCTTACGAGATATGCATTATTTCAATGCTAACGCGTCTTAAAGTTGAGTCTCATTATTGTGTTATAAATAATAGTCCAGTCGGACATTAACTTTTTAACACTTAAGTCACCTATACATTGCTATTGTTAAAAAAGTAATGTAAGATTAATTAAATAAATTAATATTTCCTACGACTTATATATTTAATTGTAAAAGTCAGAATTGAGGCATAAAAGTAACTTGACATTACAACTTTATAACGTAATGCAATGTACTAATAACCGTTAAAAAATTTATTTTCTTAGAACGAATGTAATGAGTCTATTTAATGTGAGAAAGAAACAATCTTATTCCGTACCAAGAATACAATTATTTTTGAATGGCGGTGTACATTTTTTAACCATAATCGATTACAATGTGGTTACAAACCCAATCGAATGACGTTTATTTTCTATCCTTATTAAAAGAAACAAGAACTGATAAACATAATTTCATGTAAATTATACATTGTCTCTATTCGCTTCAAATTTTTACGATATGAATCACAACTAAGGATTATAAACGTTGCTTTTTTTCATACTTCATACAACAAATAATTAATTTCAGTTATGAATCTTTGCAAACCAAAAGAAAAGTTCATTTCGCTTCTTAAGAAAAAAAAAATTGTCGATGCATTTACAACCGATGGATATACAGGATGACTGACAATTGATCCGACAAAAAAAAACACGATAAGAATCGATGTCCAAGAGTATGGGAAAACGCTAAATTATAAGCTGCCGTAGCTGAACAATTTCAAAATGTCTTGCGTGTAGGTAATTATGAAACTTTCAAGTCCAAAAATAATAGCTAACACTTCTCTTTCCGACTGTAGTTTTTCTCAGCTTGAGACATAGCTCTGTTGGCAAAGCTAATAAGTCGTTCTTCTCCATTCTCTATCACTGCTCATACCTTATATGGCGAAGCATCACATGATAATTGTAAGGGCTGTGATGGATGATCAAAATGGTTAAGACTTTAACTGAACATATCCACTTTGTACTCTCTTCGAAAATTAATAAGTCGTATAAAACCTTTAATTTGGATGACATGCTTTGGTGCCAATTTAATTGCTTTCATTATCTCTCCAGTTGGTCTAACACCTTGTTCATGTATGATATGTCCTAAATATTGAACTGATTTCCAAAAAATCACATTTATTCACTTTAATCTTGATGTTATATCATTGAAGTCTTCCTAAAACCGTTAAAAGACGGTCATAACATTCGTCATGTGCTGAAATGAGGACATGGTCTAAGTAACATAAAATTCCTGGTAACTTGATCCGTGATGAAATGAAATTGTGCAGGTGCTGCTGCTAATCGAGGAAAACGAAATAATCCTATATGAGAATTCTCTGTTAATAATGATTGAGATTCTTTACAGACAGGTAATTGAAGATATACTTCTGACATATCAAGAGAACAAAACATTTTACCTTCGGTAAGTGAAGCATATACATACTCGTACATATGTCTCTAGGATTAGGTAATGGAAAATGTTTTTTATTCAATTCAGATGGATTTATGGATACCTTTCGTACGCAGTCGAATTCCACCTCCTGCCTTAGGAACTACCACCAATGGAGTTGCCGAATCGCTATATACTGGAATTAACACATTTTCTTTCGCTGGCCTCCTAATTTCTGCTTCATTTTGTTTTTATTATAATTGGCCGAAACATACATACATAATGTAATACATCCGGAACCAGGCTGCTCCACTCAGCAGGTGCAACGTCAAGAACAGTTGATCCAGGAAAATGAGCCCGAAACATTTCAGTCATAGTCTCCTTTCCTGTAATTAGTAAATTCTCCGGAAGGTTTTACCAGAGTGTTTAGGTGGCCTTGAGGAGACTTTGAAAGCAACTTATGTAGTCCTGCACATTCTGGAGAACTTTCGATTTCCTCAAAGTGTCTCCTCCACGATACTCTCTTAGATCTCCTCAATTCTTTATTATATTCAGTTAGGGCTAATTTATAATTTTCCCAATCACCTGATACTTTTGCTTTATTAAAGAGTTTTCTGACCTGTCTTCTTCTTTCCGTGAGGTCGTCATTCCACCAGGAAACTTTCCTGTTGATATTCCTCACAGTCAGGGGACAGTTTTCGTTGTAAGCAGACATGATTGCACCAGTTAACTGATCTACATCCATGTCCAGCCCAATATTATTGTTGATCATTGTTGTCGCGAGATGGCAATGTATCTGTAATCTGAGCAGCTTTCCTCATCAGATACATGCCAGTTTTTAACAAAATTACAAAAGAAGTACTAATTGTTAAGTCTATTACTTCCTGCCTTTGTGCTCTTACAAAGGTAAGTCTGTTGCCCATATTCAATATATTCAGATTATTAGCCAGAATTGTCTCCTCCCGTGAACTTGACACCTTCAAATTGCGGTGGACCTGAACTCCCAGAGAGAGTCTCGTCTAAGACCGCCAGAAGTTTGGATCAGGTCCGCTTGCCCTTGATCCAATACCATGTTGGGATGGAGTTTGTCGGAATCCGCTTTCAAAGCATATGGAACTGATCTTGCTTTACAAAAGCAATTTCCTTTCAAGACTAACTTTGCTTCAGATTCTTTAATCTTCCCACTTTTTGAATCAAAAACTGTTGAAAATTGTTCCCTTATCAATTTAATTTTGCTTTCAGAATTTGATTGTATGTCAAATATATTTCTGTTCCATTTGATATTCATTTTTTCCATCCAATCACGTCCCAACAAAGAAGGTAAATTCCGATCTCCACTGTTTAATATTAATTTAATTAAATACTAGACGATTAATGAAATAAACACAGTTATAAAAGTAATAAACACAGTTATTAAAGTTTTATAACCGCATTATAAAGACTAGTGAATTCACAAACTTGTCGATGTTTAGGGATAGTTGGGGTAAACGTAAAATATTTGCGTGTTTGCAAATCACTTCCTTTGTTCCAATGTACCCCTGGTCTGGAATACAATGGGACGGGGTGTAAGGTACATTGGAACATAACCAATAAATCGCATAACATCATAAGATATTGTGAAAATTTTTTACTACTCGGTGCCAGCTTGTCTCGTGCGTCACAGGCTAGAAGCTTCTGGTGCTTCGAGATAATGCCGGCGGTGGAATCAACTCTAGACAGTACGCCACGTTCCAGAAGCTACAAGAAAATCACCCCCCTTGTAAATAAATTAGTGTTATAGTGTGAGTTTATAAATAAATTAGTCTTGCTTTAAAATAATTTAGTTTATTAAGTATACCGTGTAAACGTAACAATATATTAAAATAAATATTAATCAAGAGTATACTTCCTTAACACTCTTGCGCGAAATGTATATATATTGCTTTGTCGCTTTGTCTTGCCTGTTAAGCATGGACTTGGCAACACCAGTTCTATATCTAGAATTGACACTATTACCATGTCAGGTTCTAGAGGAAAGCAAAAGCTGTTGTCAACTTTTGCACTTTGGCGCTAATAGTTAATCTCAAATTCGTTGTTCTCGTCCATATCAATCAATATACCAACGAAATATTTTATTTGCTTCTGGGAAAATTTGACCAAGACGAAGTCGTTAGATTTTAAGGCTACACACTGACCGGCAGGTCCATCACTTGACTCATTCAAAGATCTATTATCATCTAAATCGAGCTTTAGTTCAGGGCTAGAAAACCCTAGTGCAGGCGTCGGCAACCTATGACCCGCGGGTCACCAAGTGACCCATTGAATAATTTCAAGTGACCCACTTGAGTTCCGCTAATATATAAAAATAAATTATAAAACAAACTCTTTGAGAAAGTATAAATAATAAGATTAACATTTTGGTTTGATTACAAAGTTGCAAAAATGAACATAGGCGGAATACACCGACGTTGCCCGAACGAATCTCATCATTACTCGTAATCAGGGCTCTTATTAGTCGACTGGGCTCTTTGACCGCGCGCCACCTGTAGTTGACTAGCTGATCACGATTCTACTCTCGTGTAAGTTTAGTTATACTTTGTTTTTAACTTTAATAAACAGAAAACTCGGAAGATAATCATCTTCTCATGATATCATCGTGTTGGGCATCACTTCCTACGAAGTTTTCATGTTTGAAAAAAATTGGCTTTGCCATTTTGTCCGCGTTCGGTTCTTCTTATAAATGTGAGCAAATATTATCACACATGAAATTTATTTTAAGTAAGATTCAGAAAAATTCAGATGCTTGTATTCGTCTTAAGGTGACTAAGTATGAGCCATTGATAAAGAAGAGAACACTAATGTTTTGAGTTTAAAAGCATATTTATATTGTAATAGTTTTTTCAACAAAATTTGTCTTATTTTTCACTAACGGACTGTTTTAAAATGAAAATACCCATTGACCCGAACCATTTTCTTAACAGTCACATTTTGGCTCACAGCCAAAAAAGGTTGCCGACGCCTGCCCTAGTGTCTTGGTCACCTTCCCAGTTTTGACTCCTTTTTATATTTTTCGTTTTCGTCTTCTCTATTATTTTGTCTTCGTCTCTTTCACGTGCACGTTCTTCTATTTCATTTTTCACAGGAGTCCCAATCGGTATTAAACTCTTTCCTTTCTTTCTCTTGTTAGTGTTCTTTCTGGGCCCTGCTCTAGGATTCCCTGCATTCCAAAGGGCTTCTTGTCTGGTTTTCAGAATCTTGGAGCGGTGGAAGTTTGCTGGTTATAAATAGTAGGTGTTATAAGCTCCCTTGATTACAGTTGCTGGTCCTCCTCAGTCTGTCACTTCGCTTGTAAGAAACTCGTCTGCGGTAAAGACATCTCGATCAAACGGACAAACTCCGGTCTTTTTAAATCCAGGTTTTATGTTACATGGTGTCATAGCCTCCTCGAACGCTTGTCCCACAAGCTCAGCCACATTCTAAATGGTCAGAGTCTGCCCTGGCTGCCGAACCATCCAAAAATCTGCCGCAACGTTGTAAAAATTTTGGATAGGGCCAAATACAGACACATCGAGTGCTTGAAGTTTATGACTCGCATGCGGAGATATTGTAAGAAGTATCACTCAATTTTCCTTTGCAGTATTTAAAACTCCTGGAGCTAAGTGGCTCTCATGGTTGTCCATGATTACAAGAGTTGGATTTTCTTTCGCAGAAGAAGTCATTTTTACAAACAATTCGCCGGTCATCCATCCAATAGGTTGAGCAAGGCTTAAGGAGTTTTCTAATTCTTTCTCGGGAACACCATCGCTGGTAGCAAAGCAGAACTAGCAGCAGAAACCATGCAGCAGGTAGTCACTAATGTTCCCCTTTCTACACAGGTGATTTTATTTAACTGCCTGGATGATTTTGAAGCGAAAACATTTTTGGGCTTTTGAACCGTGCTTGTTCCAGTTTCATCTAAACTAAACACCCTTGTACCATCTCCAAAACTTGGATACCCCTGTAGAACAGCAAGCAGATTGTCAAAAAACGTTTGCACTTTGTGCCTATTAAAAGACGTCGCCCTGGACAAGCTGCAGGCTTCAGACTTACGAAGTCTTATTTCGGGGTGTCGTTTTCTGAAGCCGTAAAGCCAGTCAATGTCAGGCATTTGCCGCTTTTCCCAAGCTTGAGGAATTTTAAGACTGTGATACTTGGCCATCTCGTAAGTGTAGTATCTTCATCAGCAAAAACGGACACAATTTTTTTTAAATAATCTTTATTACACACGTATTTTTTTTATTTTTTAAACCCATTTTGTTTTTGTTCCAATCAATAATCATGGTCCCGTTGTGGACGCACATGTTGCTCCTGAGTCGAGGCATTTTTCTCTTCAGACTCAGGAGAAACACGTTGAATGACGAAGAAAATGAAGACATTTTTTCAACATTTGGACTTGCAGATTGTGAATCTTTCTCGTCTTCAATCGTGACTAGGGTATGCTGGCGAGAGGAGCCTTGAATTTGGTTTAGATGGCGGTACATAAACTTCACATCGACGTAGCCCCAGACGTTTCACCACGGATGCTGGAATCCACTTGCCTTTGGTACCTCTAGAATTACGAATAAAGACATGACTACCTTCAGCATATTTTGTCTCGTCTCGTCTACGTTAACTCCACGATAGATTTCTATCTATTTTTCTTGCGACTTGCGTACCTTGGAAGCAGCAGTAGGCGGTCTCAAGAGATCAAGTCTGGTCCTTAATTGTCGACCAAGAAGGACCTTAGCCGGTGCAACCCCACTAGATACATGAGGTGTATTACAGTAGTCGACCACATCCAAATCGGGAGAAGTTGATTCCACTAATGCTATTTTCAAACAGTCTTTAATTGTACGCACTGCATTTTCAGCTGCACCATTAGTTTTTGGCGTGAAAAGTGCACCAGGTTTAAGGTCAATTCCGTTGTGATGCAAGAAGTTCTTAAATTCTTGACTTTCAAATGCAGAGTAGTTGTCTGACACAATAATTTCCGGTAGACCAAATCTTGCAAATATCAGTCTGAGTAACCTTATCGTCGTGGCAGATGTCTTTGTTGTTGTAGGGAAACCCTCAATCCATTTGGAGTGACTCTCAATTATTACAAAATAGTATCTTCCGGTAATGGGAGCCAGATAATCTATGTGAAGGCGTTGCCATGGATTATCTGGCCATTTGCATGGAATAAGTTCAGCTTTAGGAGGATTGTCCTTGGTGGTTTTACACACTTCACAAGATATGACTGTATTTTCTATATCCTCATCTAGCTTGGGCTACCATACATACGATCTGGCTAGGCATTTGAATTTCACGATTCCCGTATGTGAAGCGTGGAGTTCTTTGAGCACATACTTACATAAGTGCATAGGCACAACAACTCTGTACCGCCAAAGTAGAATATCCTTTTCTACCAAACAGATAGGTATGGAATTTTGCTACTCCAAAAATCAAAGCCACACTTTCCTTGTGCAACTGAGAGTACGACTTTTCAGCCTGAGTAAGAATTCTACTAGCGAACGCTAGTGGTCGAGTTTCCCCACTGGAGACATAACAGGTCTCAACCCATAATCAGATCCATCAGTATTTTGGGTCATAGTGAGAGAGATTTCTGTTTTTCTGAACCATCACCTTAATCTTATTAAAAGCGTCAAAACATTCTTTGCTCCAGTTCCATGGAGTTCCCTTTTTCATCAACCTATAAAGCGGTGATAGAACTGTAGGCAAGAATTCTGCCAAAAAATTTACGAAACCCAGAAAACTTTGAAGCTCCTTCACGTTCCTCGGTTCAGGTGCTTCTGTACTTTCTCATCCATCGAATGCAAACCCTCTGCATCAATCTTGAACCCTAAGTACCCCAACGATTTTTTCCCTAGTTCACATTTGTTGACTGACACAGTGAGTCCAGCATCCTTGAATTTTTCGAGAATTCTTGCCTTCAATTCATCTAAACTGTGAGCTCCGATTAAAACATCATCTATTATAACCGCAGTACCTTCTAGGCATCTATTAGCTTTTGAAATTTACTAGGTGCTGATGCTATTCCGAAAGGCAATCGGGTATACCTAAATAAACCCTTAGGTGTAGTAATCGTCAAGAGTGAACCATATTCTTCTACCACCTCATATTGTTGATACGCATGTGACAAATCAAGTTTAGCAAAAAACGAGCAACCTTGAACTTTTTGGAAAAGATCTTCACCTCGAAGTGGAGGGTGCTGATCCACCAGGAGATGGGGGTTTACGGTCACTTTATAATCTCCACATATACGTATTGTACCATCTTTTTTCAGCACTGGTACAATAGGAGATCCCCAGGGACTATAATCTATTGAAAATTTTTGTGCAAATCGGTTTTGATTGCAGCGGATTCGCCGAGCAGGCTCTGTACAGCTGTTTCAGGCCTAGTTGGGCCTTCGTCAGCAGAACCGTAGCCCGAGAACTCCACTGCAAACCAAACCGATATGTCCTAGGGTTATTCGCCAATGCGATGTCAATCCTACTGCAATATCAGGTCAACAAACGATCGAAAGATGTCGCTACTTAAATATAATCTATTGGTTCTAAAATGCCTTCCTTCACCAACCTATCAATTTCTGCAATCACTCCTGCTTGCATTGTAAGAGGCACTGGCCTTGCTTTAATAAATCTTGGCACAGGTTTGAATTCTAACGTCACCTTGCCTTTAGTGAATTTTCCTAATCGATCAGTAAAAACTTCTTTAAACTTAGCAGAAAACTCCTGAAGCATAGATTGTCCGAATGAGTCAAAAAATTACTTGAATGCTTGAATCCCTTATTTAAAAACCAAGCCTGCTAAACCATGATCTACCCAAAAGTGGCGGCCCTGTGGAGTGGACACGTAAAATCTCATAGTTGGGTTCATCTTACCCTTATACTTCAACTCTACGGTAACTGATCCCAAAGGTTTAGATTTTCCACTGAGTTGATAATTGATTAGCTTTATTATAGGGAAAACGTTTATTAGCGGTAAAACTTGAGAAGTACTTTTGGCTTTGATATGTCCAACAGACTTCTCTTTTAGTACTAATTTCAGGACTTTCAAGCCTGTAGGGGAAAGGGGGGATGATTCAACCAGGGGGTAGATTCAACCAGACTATTTATTTTTGTTGTGATTTGAATCACCCGCCTTCTTAATACTGCAGTGACTTCCTCATCTCAACCACATTCTCTATGAAAGTTGTTGTATGTGTTGATGGATTAGAAAAAAATATAAAAAATATTTACCGTTTTCATAGTTTGAAGGTAAGATTTTTTAGTTATTTACACATTTTCATATTTTAGACACTAGATAGCTAATTTGTAAATAAAAATATGTACGTACTAGTTAAATTAATGTATACTAACAAAGACCATACGAATTCAAACCTAAAACTTTATTGGCCGTTTTAAAAACATTTTTAGTTCTTAGCTGCATTCAACCACTGGTTGAAAGTACCCCATAAGCACAGTGGTTGAAAGTACCCCATTCCTACAAAAGTTGTTTTAGATGCCTCGTAAATACAGCCGTGTAACCAATAGAGTTGATATAGACGAAAGAATGATGAGAAAAGCTGTGAAAGATTGTCTGAATAAAATTCATAGTACTAGAGTGGCGGCCAATATTTATGGTGTGAATCGTAACACGTTACAGAGCAGGGTTATGAATATAATTAAACGTAATGAACAAAATAACTATGTTGACTCTGATTCTGGAACAGAAATGGACCCACCTGAAAAGCGACAATTTCATAGTAAATACACCGTTAACCAAGTTTTTACTAAAATTGAAGAGAAAGAATTTGCTGAATATATCAAAAGGTCTTCTGATCTTAACTATGGTTTATCATACAGGCAGATTCGAACGCTTGCGTATGAGTATGCGAAAATAATCCCTGATTGTAAATACCCTGCTTCTTGGAACGAAAATAATTGCCGGTATTTATACTTAGGATTAAAAATCTTTTAAATATCGATTTTTTTTTTTTTCTAGGCATAGATTGGATGAAGGGGTTTATGATGAGGCACAGGGAATTATCATTGAGAAAACCAGAAAGTACAAGTTTGATCAGATCCACAGCTTTTAATAAAGATCGTGTTGAAGAATTTTTTAACAATTATAGCTCTTTAATGGATAAATACAAATTCAGGCCAGATCAAATTTATAACCTAGATGAGACGGGAATTACAACAGTTATGAAACCTATC
Source organism: Dorcus parallelipipedus (assembly GCA_958336345.1). Lineage (NCBI taxonomy): Eukaryota > Metazoa > Arthropoda > Insecta > Coleoptera > Lucanidae > Dorcus > Dorcus parallelipipedus. The sequence goes on from OY284478.1 coordinate 44,435,734, forward strand.
AAAATTGTAACCAGTAAAGGCAAAAAGCAAGTTGGGCAGGTTGTTTCTGGTGAAAGGGGGGAGCTTGTAACGTTTGTTGGTATTCATAAATGCGATAGGTGGAACTGTACCTCCGGTGTACATATTTCCACGAATAAGACATCCTAAAGAATATTTAACTGATGCCCCTGCATCAAGTTTAGCACTTGGTAATAAATCTGGCTGGATGACAAAAGAGCTGTTTCCTACAATTATCACACATATTATTCAATACACCAACTGTTCACCAGACAAGAGAATTTTATTACTAATTGATAATCATGAGTCGCATACGTCACTTGAAACAATTAAATTATGCAGGAGAGCTGGAATTACTCTTTTGTCATTTCCATCCCATACCACGCACCGTCTCCAACCCTTAGACGTAGGTGTATACGGACCATTTAAATCTGCTTTGGCAGTGGCCTATGATGATTGGTTGCTTAATCATCCTGGTAAAGTACTTAGTATTAGAAATATTGGCGAATTGAGTAAATTGGCATATTTCCGTGCATTTTCGATTAATAATATAACAAACGCATTCAAGAAGCCACGGCTAGGGCCAATCAATAGACTTGCTTTTTCGGACGAGGATTTTGTGGCTAGTACTGTTACTAATACTGATATTCATGCTTCAAATGAAAGAAACTCTCAGGAAGTTGATGAAGTGGCAAGCACATCGGAAAATAACTTGGCTCCTGAAAAAGAAAAGTCGAATGAAAACAGCATCTCATTACAAAAATGTCGACCATTTCCAAAAATTAATGAACCGAAGAAAACTACCAAAAGAAAAAGAGAATCAAAATCAAAAATATATACATCCACTCCAGAATTGAAAGCAAAGGAATCCCTAGAAATGGAGAGAAATAGAAAATTATATTTAAAGATTAATAAGAAAGCAGTAAAGGGTACTACTCACAAGAATACTAAAAGAAATGTATTTTCCCAGAAAGATGTTAGTTCCTCAAGTGAATCTGACATATCCGTACACGATTCTGATGATGAATCACTTAACGATTTTCCACGTCCAAATGATACTGACTTTGTAATAAAAGAAGAAGATTTTGTGTTGATTAAATTTTCTTCTAAAACACAATGCTATTACGTTGGAAAAGTAGTTACCAAAAATTTAAATGATTATGAGGTGAAATTTTTAAGATGACGAAATAAATCCAGGTCATTTGTATTTCCCAATGTTGACGACATTTCGATTGTCGAACGAGATGATACTGTTGCTGTTTTACCAATGCCAACAGCTGCAAGACCAACAGCAAGAACATCATCAATTTTTAGTTTCAAATACAACTTTAGAGGTTGGGACGTTCGGTAAAAATGGCGTACATATACTTACAATTTTCCTGGAAATTGCTTTACATATTACTTGAATAAATAGTTTTATATTTTAACGAATACCTATTGTGTTTGCTACTGGTTTAATCTACCCCAGGACAAGGTTGAATCTACCCCCTATACGGGGCAGTTTCAACCATTTGCAAGGTTTTTCCCTATTGCATATATCCTAAAATTCCTGTATTTTTGTTATCGTCAGTGGTTGTAAGTCAATTGACGAAGTAACAAGGAAGCAGTATGAACGAAAAAATGAATTTTTTTTCTTTATCAAAACTCTTATGAGCAGAAACCTAAAAAGTGGTTGAATCATCCCCCCTTTCCCCTATTGGGTTAAAGTTACCTCTTTATTCGTAGCAAGTTTGACCGCATGCGTAATAGTCACAGAAGCAACATTCTGGTCAAGTAACCTGTCCCTAGTAGGGCCTTTACTCATGCCAATAACAAATCTGTCAACTATCATTTTAACCTTTGGATTTTCGGATGTGGAAACCCGTACCTGCGTACCTGAAGTTCAAAATAAATCCAGTAAATAACTCACGAATTTGCTGTCAAAGCACAGTCGAGATCGTCTATCAACTTGCGTTGACAACAATGTGAAGTTGGCAGCCACAACGTCACCTGTTGGTTGTCTCCAACGTTGGTGAGCTGGATCGAACCGGACTTGCAGGGCCCGTAAAGATGATCGAACCAATTCCCTCGGTTGGAGGCTCGAACTAACGCTCGGAAGCGAATAAGAGTCGACTCGGCTTGAGTCAAACTCAAGACTGTAAAGTAAAGCGGGAACTAAGACTAGAACTAGAAGTAGAAGCCTGAATGGAAAGAAAGAAAGGTCGTTAGCGTCCAAAATGGCGTCAGATAATTCGCTTATTTTAACTCCGTTGTTGCAGAGCTGCCATATTTCATTAAGTTCCTGTGTGGCAAAAGAGGCGCTGTAAGTAGTCGAAGCGGAAGCGCGCGAATTCGTTTGAAATTTGAATATTAATCGCCGTCTTTCCATTGTACTCCGCGTCCCATTGTGCCCCCACTATCCCTACATGACGTAAGGCGTTTATAGATTTTATGATATACGGACCCTTCAGATCGCCTAGTGACCTTGCCCTTGCAAGTTTCAATAATTAATTAGGATTAGTAATACTTTTCATAACCCACTAACTAAGTATTCAGTCAGTTTGTTAGAAAAAAGGCTTACCCCTGTAATTTGTAGATGTGTTAACAGATTGACTGGAAGTTAGAATTCTTGAAGCATAGGAATTTGTTCTGCAATGTTTTACATTTAAGGACACAAATCGTGCCGATTGCGAAAGCATAAAACGTTTGTTTGCGTCCGATATAATGATATAAATTACGAGCGCCTTTTAAATTAATTGCATCAAAAGCTGCGAAAATCAATCAGACACAGCAATTACTGCATCAATAGTGCTTCAAACATCTGCAAGCTCCGGCATGAGATCGTAAAAACGTCAGACGAGAATTGATTACACCACAACAACGGGAAATTGCCCGCTTACATAACAATCCAAACAGTAACCGGGGATTAATGAGCCCGAGGAAGTTGTAAAAGAACCTGCCTTTATTTGGTCGCGACGAAAAGAGAAAAAAAAAAGAGATCGGCGAGTAGCAGCGAAAGCGCTCCGCGCTTTATTTGGCCGTGCCAAAAAAATCGAAAACTGGACGCTCGGCTTCGGTTGGATCCTACGGGAACCTGTTGGGTCTTCATTGAACGGCAAGCCGGCGAGCAAGCACACCTACGGATGTTTTGCTTCAAATGCAAGTGAGCAAGGTGATCTGGCCAGGCGCGGCATTCTAGATCCGCTGAGACCAGTCAGACGTGCGTTATTCCAGTGATCGAGTCATCCGCGACCGAAGATAAAGCTAATCTATCCCGTTTAACAGTGACCCGAGACTTTAACGTGCGGCTTTTGTTCGGAAACTCTTCGTGAAGTGAGGTGAATCCTATTTAGAAGAAGCAAAAGAAAATAGGACGATTTTCGAACGTAAGTAGGCACATGCGATGAGCAAGAGACATACATAGATGTTTACTCATCTAAAGAGTAAACAATTAGGTAATACGAAACGTGAAACGAAGATTTTTATTGATCTTCTCTGTTTACTCTGACGTTCTTTTGAAAAGGATTCGATTTTTTTTTAATATTCTGCAAGATACGAAACACATGTGCTTGGGCATTGATTAATATTAATTTATGTCGAGAACACCGTGCGCGTTGTTGATCTTCCAAGGCCTTGATTTATAATCGATCTGTATTTATATTTGAACGATTTTAGATGAAATCTTGTATAATTAAGATTTTAATTAGCATTACGTGACGCGAAAATTTGTAGTCGCTTGTTAATTACAGAAAAATTGGCGTTCTTTTTATTTTGACAAGAAATGTCTTGGTCTTCTCTTTTAACTAAGATTCAGTGAAGGCTTCTATAAAATTTAGATTCGAAAATGTGAATTTCATGTGAACCTGTTTTAGACTTATCATAGTCAAGTCAACAAAGAGAAAATTCAAGTAAATTTTGCGTATTTTTTAAAACACTTTCACAACTAAGAGAAGAAAGTCCAATGATAACAAATCTAACCGAAATGTCTTGGTCTTCTCTTATACTTAACCAGCGCTTCGCGCCGGCATTTCTTTCGACGTTGTTTTTTTCGAGAGGGTGATGAGATCCAAAAAATTTTTTTCAAGAATGCGCTTCGCGCGTTGAGGGCCCCTCGTCGTTAGAGGGGCTCGCGGCAGCTAGGGAATTGATTCCTTCGTCTTCCTCCCGTTCAGCGCTTTCATTTGAGTGGTCGCACGGCCTACTTACCTCTGAAAGGAAAGTTTCTCGACCGTATAAGTCGGCCATTTTTGATTCCAAGATGGCGCCGATATGACAGTCGAGTTCACCTCGCCGGCACGTTTAATTTGATATGCCACACGATGGGTTTATCTCTTAGGGGACGATTTTAGATCGCGGCGCCGCCATCTTGGATTCCAAGATGGCGTCAGCTAAGAGAAGAAAGTCCAATGATGACATATCTAGCCGAAATGTCTTGGTCTTCTCTTATACTTAACATGCAGTGAAGGTTTCTGTAAAATTTAGATTCGAAAATGTGAATTCAATGCGAATCTGTATTGGACTTCACATAGTCAAGTCAACAAAGAGAAAATTCAAGTAAATTTTATCAATTCAAGGTCAACAATTTTAGATATTTTGTGTCAAAATTGACTGTTTAAATAAAGCAAGTTGCAGGTGATATCTGAAGTCTCAGGATTTTGTAAAGGAGATATCGAATTTGGACTTAGGACGAGTAAATTTAGTGTCTGCTAAAATCAAGGCAATTATAGCGATTTAATCCACCAAGAGAGGGCACATTTAATCATAAAAATGTTACGACTATTTTGGACTTATCTTGCTTATATAAGAGAGACTTATCATAGTCTAGTCAACAAAGAGGAAAAAATTGAATGTTTTGTCGATACAGTTAATTCAAGTAAATCGTACGTAATTTTTGAAATATTTACACGCGAAAGGACTATTTTCTTATAAAAGACGCAAATTGGACTTAGCTAAATTGGACATAGCTTAGTGCTATGACGATAATAAATCTAACTGTAAACATAAAACTCCTTACTTTGGCCTTCGCTCTCATCGTTAGATATTCAATGAAGTGGAAGCTTTCATAAAATGTGTACTTAAAAAAGTCAAATGTATGTGTAATCCCACTGGACTTATCAGTCCAAAGTCAACAGAGGGTAGAATTTTGAATATTTTGTGAAGAGTTGACTGTTTAATTCAAGTAGCTGTAGGTGATATCTGAAGTCTCTGAATTTTGTAAAGCGGATATAGAATTTGGACTTACATGGTCTTAAGACGAATAAATCTATAGTTTCTGGTAAACTCAGGGCAATTATACCGATTTAATCCACCAAGAGAGGGCACGTTTAATCATAAAAATGTCAAAACTATTTTGGACTTATCATGCTTATATAAGTCAAGCCAACAAAGAAAAAAAAATTGAATATTTTGTAGATACAGTTAATTTAAGTAAATAATGCGAAATTTTGAAACGCGCCGCGAAAGGACTATTTTATTATAAAAACGCAAATCTGTTTTGGACTTAGCTAAGAGAAGAAAGTGCTGCGACGATAACAAATCGAACTGTAACATAAAACTCCTTACTTTTGCCTTCGCTCTCACCGTTAGATATTCAATGAAGTGGGAGCTTACATGAAATGTGGCCTTAAAAAAGTCAAATTTATGTACACTCTCACTGGACTTATCAGTCCAAAGACAACAGAGGGAAGGATTTTGAATATTTTGTGGTAGAGTTGACTGCTCAATTCAAGTAAGTTGTAATTGACATCTGAAGTTTCAGAATTTTGTAAAGCAGATATAGAATTTGGACTTATATGAACTTAGGACGAGTAAATCTAGTTTTTGCTAAACTCAGGGCAATTATACCGACTTAATCCACCAAGAGAGGGCACATTTAATCATAAAACTGTGAAGACCAGTTTGGACTTATCATGCTTATATAAGTCAACAAAGAGAAAAAAATGACTATTTTATGGATACACTTAATTCAAGCAAATTATGCGTATTTTTTGAAACACTTACACGCACCGCGAAAGGACTATTTTATTATAAAAACGCAAATCTGTTTTGGACTTAGCTAAGAAAAGAGAGTGCAACGATGATAACAAATCCATCTGGAATATAAAACTCCTTACTTTGGACTTTGCTCTCCCTTAAGATATTCAATGAAGTGGAAGTTTTTATGTAATGTGGACTTGAACACGTCAGATTTATATGTATCCCCATTAAATTTATCAGTCCAAAGCCAACAAAGAAAAGAATTTTGAATATTTTTTGATAGAGGTGGCTGTTTAATTCAAGCAAGTTGCAGGTGGTATCTGAAGTCTCTGAATTTTGTAAAGCGGATATAGAGTTTGGACTTATATGGACTTAGGGCGAGTAAATCTAGTTTGTGCTAAACTCAAAGCAATTTTACCGATTTAATCCGCCAAGAAAGGGCCCGTTTAATTAAAAATTATAAATTGTTTTGTACTTATCAAGCTTACATAAGATAAACAAGTCCAAGAAAGCTGTTTATTGTTTTGGACTTATCATAGTCAGAGAAGCAAGTACAAAAATCTACGCACTTAATTCGAGGAGGCCCGAACGTAGGATATATTTAATAATAAAAATGTTATGACTGTTTTGGACTTATCATGCTTCTGTAAGAGAGACTTATTAAAGTCAAATCAACAAAGAGAAAACAATTGAGTATTTTATAGATAGACTTAATTCAAGTAAGTTATGCGGACTTTTTGAAACATTTAACGCACCACGAAAGAAAATTTTTATTAGAAAAAGCGCAAATCTGTTTCGGACTTAGCTAACAGGTAATAGTGCTGCGACGATAACAAATCGAACTGTAATATAAAACTCCTTACTTTGGCCTTCGCACTCCCTTTAGATGTTCAAGATGTTCAAAAAAATTTAGATTTTAGTCCCTACTGGACTTATCAGTCCAGAACCAACAAAAAGAAAAATTTTGAATACCTTGTGACAAAGTAGATTCTTTAATTCAAGTAAGTTGCAGGTGATATCTAAAGTTTCAGAATTTCTCTCTTTTTCAAAATGTGGGCGTTTGCAATTGAAAATTGGCGGCAAATTCAAATGTTGATTGCTTCAAAATTAGGGTCCAAGTTATAAATGGGAGTTTGGGTGGTTCCAGATCTTTCTGTTCTGTGTAAGTTTGTTTACTTCTTTCCATTTTATGTTTCCTCTTCTGCTTTTTTAATTTTTTTTGCCAGGCGTTTCTTAGTCTTTCTCTTTTATTGCTTCCCTGCGACTTTATTCTCGTAAATCACTTATGAAGTCAAACCATCTTAGTTGTTTTTGTGTCTTAGTTGTGGTGTTCATGTCACTGGCTTCGTCTTAGCCGGTTCCTGAATACTACCTTTTAATTGTGTCCTTCCTTGTCAGTCCTCCTATTTTTCTCAGTTTCTCAATTTCGAAGTATCTATTCGACTGTTGTTTCTGTTGTTATTGTATCGCTTCCATGAGTTAAAATCGGCGTCACCATTTTTATTATTATTATTATTATTTGCATTTTAACTTCTTTTGTAATTCTCCCTTAGAAAAATAACTTTCAACTGGATTCTTATTTCATTTAAGTACGTCTAAATTGTGTTACAAATTCTTTTCTGTCTGGGTTATTATCACCATGTCATCAGCAATCAATAATTCTGCGAGATTTACCCTTTCTAGTGTTTAATCCCAGTTTTGGGGCCTCATTTTTTGTTTTGCCTTTTTAATTGCGTCTTCTACTAAAAAGAACATGGGACCAAACTCACAACCTTGTTTCACTAAACCGATCATTTTGAAGTCTGAGGATTCCTTGTTACGGGCCCTTTTTCTCAAAAACAGCTTTCGGTATTTCTGTTCCATTTTTTTTTATCAATTACTTGATTTTGTAGGCTTTCCAAATGACTATTCTTTTGATTTTGTCAAAAGCTTTTTCTAGGTCGACAAAATATGGGTGGCTTGTAACAATATGAAAATTAAATCCTGGATGTTTATGCCTTTTCTAAAACCATGTAACGTTTTTTTCAGGTAAAACCATGTAATGTTTTTTTCAGGTAAATTTTGCATTCTCTCCTTTCCAGGACTCAAGGACCCAGGAAGCTAGTATTTTTGCATCAATGTTATGGCCATACAGTTGGAGTTGCAGCAATCTCTTTTGTGCCCTTATTTCATTTCATCAAATTCCTGCGGTAATTTCGTCTTCTTAATAAACCATTTAGTTTACTTCTTAATGCCTCCTTGCCTGTTACTTCTGTACATTCCTATAGGAATTGTAACCGCTCAACTGTTGAGCTCTAGAAATTTGTTTCTTGTGTTTCTTCTTATTCTATTCTGTTGTCAGTCGTTGCTTCTTCTGTTATTTTCTTCCACGAATCTCGGTTCTGTAGTTTTTTCTCTTCATGCTTGTATCTCCAGTTTCTTCCAATACCTGGTCTTCCCACCTGCTTTTCGGTCTTCCTCGTGCTCTGCTAATATCAGATCTCCACTTTATAATTTTCTTTACTTCTATGTCGTCTCCCATTCTTCTTAATGTGACCGTACCAACGAAGTCTTTGCACTTTTATGATACGTACGATATCTTCTTTGAGGAGGTTTTTTTTTTCAGAAATTCATTAGCCTTCTGTATTATCAGCAACTTTCTTTAATCCGTATATTCTTCTTATTTTCTTTCTTTCGAATATTCTTAACTTTTCCTGTTCCTGTTCATCGTTTCTGCCTCATACGTCACCACTGGTCTGATTGCTGCTCTTTACACCCTAATTTTTGTATTTGCCCTTTATACTTTTACTTTTCATGATATTTTTGTATTTATAATAGGTTTCGTGTCCCGCCAGTATTCTATGATCTATCTCAATATTTCAGTCGATTTTACTGTTAATTATTAATCCTAGGTGTTTGAAATTATCTACTGATTCCAACTTGAAATTTCCTATTTTTATATCCTTAGCTGTTTTTTTTTCTTTATCTGTGGTGGTTGCCCAACGGGATCCTAAGTCAAAGACTTGTCAGGATCTCAGGAACGGGAGTGTGTTTAAAGTGTTCCATGGCTTTGATACTACCAACCTCCTCGCCGTTTTTTTTTAAGGAGAAACAGTGTCGAATTTTATCCCCAGCACCGAAGGGTGCCTGAAGTCGATACCGACCAACCTCGAGAAAAATCCCGAGCGCGGTTGGAACCGACGACCATGCAATTGCAAGGCCGGTTCCTTACCACTTGGACCGTTCAGGCATTCAGTTGTTTTCCTGTTTTCTCTGTTTATTTCCATATATTTGCTTTTTCTTCGTTTATTGTTAGATCTCATTGCTTCTTGTTCGACTTTTTGAATTGTTTCTTCCAGACTATTTCTGTCTCTAGCTAGCACAGTGAGATTGTCTGCATATGCAATTACTTGTATTGTTTTATTAATAATTGTTCCCGTTAATTTACACTCTTTGACTACCGCATCCAGTGCTAAAATAAATAAAGTTGTTGATAGTCCGTTCCCTTGTCTTACTCCCAGGTTAATTCGAAAGTCTTCAGTTTCTCCTTTGTTTGTCGTAACTGCTTCATCATAATTTCTGTTAATTTTACAAGTTTCTCAGGCATTTCCATATCTTTCATAGTTTTTATAATCTGTCCTCGTTTAAGACTGTCGAATGCATGCTTGAAATCGATGTACACAATTTGTAGTTCCAGTCCATATTCATTCCTTCCCTTTTTCTGTAGTTCTTTTGCCTATTACTTCATCAGCAGCATCTTCAATACTTCTTTTTATGTTGTTCCACTCTTCATCTCTATTTTCATCCCCTGGCTTTTGTACTAATTGTATTTCAACTTCCTTTTCATACAGTACTCTCTTTCTCTTTAACATTTCTACTTTTTCTCTTTGTTAGTTTTTTCTTTGTCCTACCATTATTAACATTACCTTCGCTATCACTAGCATGTGATCTGTTCCCACATCTGGTTCTCGATACGGCCTTATATCCTGTATCATTTTTTGTCTCTTCTTTGTTATTAGAATTTAGAGTCTTTTGTGGCAACCCTGATCATCCCGAGCGCAGGCCTGAGGTTACGCGACGACTTCCTTTTATGGGCATAAATCAGTATTATGGAATTTCATTGGTCGAGGCTGATCACCGCCGCGATCAACCCGCGTCGTCTTATTCCGCTTTGTTTCATGGCGTCACTTCTCGTTTAGCTCTGCTGATGCCCATATCGTGTGGGTTTAAATTATCGAAGTTTTTTCTAAAAGATTACGAAAACTTATATCGACTTTGTCGGAATTTAGTAAGTGCATCGCTAGACTAGAATTGGCTTTATTAAAAAATCCAGGCTTTTTCGTTCCGGTATCTTTTACTTTTGGATATCTTTTTTCGTTCTGGTACCTTTTACCCTTGGAATTTCCACGTTTGGTTACCCTCTTGGCACTCGGTTAATTAGCCGATATTTTGGAAGCAGTGCTTTCGGAACTCATCAGGCTCGTCCCGGATTAGCATACCGCCGAAAATGACGTATCTACAAGTTGCTTGGCAGGACCCTCTTGGACTGCATGAGTTCGTACCGTATTTTATTCTTTATACTGTCTCGTGACGCTGCATTTTTATGAGCGAATTTTCGACAAATTTTGCATTTGTTATTGTAAAGTTAATGCAGGTTTAATCTGTATAGTGTAGATTAGTGTAATTAAGCGGACTGTACTCTCGTCTACAGCAATGTTGGATCATCTTAAATTGTAAAGTTTTAGTCGACTGTACGGCACATCGAATTAATCGTTAGCAATTTCACAAATTGGTCTGTAAACAATTTTGTGCGTCTTGATTAAAGTAATTGTTTTAATGTGTATCTGTGCATCTACCTTCAACGTGCGAGTGAGTAAAGTAAAATCTCCTGCAATTATTGTAAAATTATTGCGAATGCGAGATACCTTGGGAACACCATTTCGCATTAACTCCTTCAGCTGGGTAATTGTTCACCCTGGCGCTTATACTAAATCTTGAAAAACCACGCCCATCTCCATTGAGTTTTCTGGGACAACAGCTGATGACAAGCGGCGCAAACTTGCCACCTGTTTAAGAGTAAGTAAGATTACGATTCAAGACTACGGTTGCTTATTTTATCATTTACTTTCTTTCTCTTTTTTTGTTGTGATTTAAATGGCGTCCTGTCAAAGCAGTGTAGTTCGTGTTTTAAGACACCCTGTACATACCACATGCGTTTGGTTGTGTGAGTTCCAATATTTCTTTTAAGAAGGCATGTCTTTTTCATTATATGTTACGAAATTCGCAGGAAAATAATTTTTAATTAAAGCTAAGTTTAGGTTTTACCAACCTTAGATAAACGTACAATTCGGAATTCGAAATTAATTTGCGATCATAAATGTGCACAAATATTACCAAAGAGTTACGGCATATGCTGACAGTATTATTATTATTATAACGTTAAACAGAACACCTTTCCTAATAAATATAGAGATGACTTCACCGTTCGTGTGCAAACAGAATGATTGTCTTGCGTTGATTTCATGCGACATACATCATAGAATTATGTGTGTCAGCTGCGACTGACGCGTGCTGGAAAATTCGATTTCGAAATCGATTCTTTTCGAAATATTTGTCTGCATCTGAAAACACAAGTGCGTATGTATCGAGTTAATTAAAACGCAGTCTTTATGATTCAGACCACGACCAACATGGTAAGTTATGTGTACTACTTTAAAAATCGCATGAAATTCCATATAACTCTCGTGAGTTTCTATTTTTTCGCCTGAAAAGGCAAGAAGACTTTTTCTCTGCAGCTTTAAAGGTTACCGTAACAAATCGTATCATGCAAAATAGGAAATGACATAAATCATAAAACATAAATCATGTTTCTTATGTTAGGTGTAGAAAGTTTGTTCTCTTAGTATAAACGAGTTCAAATTACAAGATTTTGTTTCTACGTGATCATCAGACTACGGCGTTGGCTAAGACTTGTTTTATCTCATGCGCAGATTATATCATGCAATGCCTCTTCTTCCCCGATATCAACGCATAGTCTCTGTCTGCTGCTGCCGTTTCATAAATATCATAAACTATATGGCTCACGGTAACGTTGACATCACTAGGGGGGGCGGGATTTTAATGTAATAGTAAATTATTAACACATGTCACGAAGTACATCGAAAATACATCGAAATACATCGCCTTTTCATTGTGTTTTGTAAACTTGTGGGCATGAGATAAAACAAGTCCGGCTCTGAATTGTCCTAATAAGCGTCGGAGTCTGCTGACCATCGATATTTTGAAAATAACGTCGACGCAATTCAGGTGGTCACCGAAAAATTGCTGTTGATGTGACGAAAGGACGTCGACCTTGTTTTCCATAACTGAATGAGAAATAATCCGGCGTTTTATGTGGACTTATGTCGTAAACGCCATCGAGGCGCATAAAAAATGCGCCCGTCTCACAAATTCCAAATCATGACACGAACGCCATGAGGAATGCTAAACTACGAAATGGGCCGAAATGTTTCCGAATTAACTTAAACGTTTAAAACGTCCTGAGAATTTATGTAATGCATAATTTATGTAAAATACATGCACATACAAGGTTTTCTTGTACTCAACGCTGGATCCACAACAACTTGTCCTACTGGCTTTTCAATATCTCCTTTTGTTATTTTACACGGACCAGTCTCCCAAAATTTTAGAACTAGTTCCAAAATATATTTGCGATGAACACGTGCGTTTGGATGTTGTTGATTGAATTGTTCAGCGGTTCTATTGGCAACCATTTCTATCTTTTCTGCGATAGAGTAAACCATTATTAAGGCATAAGTCATAAACTTAACAATTAACAATTAAATGCTAACAGAAGAAAAACTATGCAATTATGAGTTGTCACAATCTGGATTACGTAACCGTAGTTTTTCTCGTAAGAGGGGGTGAAAATCGAATTCTCGAGTATTTATATTCACATTATTGAATTCTCTATAGAATTACCTTTTCAATAATGTGCCACTCATGGTACGTACATTCTCTTTGCAAATACTAGTGATTAGGAGGTGGAAAGGGAGGGTGATGATTTTTGGCAGTTGGGTATAGAATAAAAAAAGTGCCCCCCTTGGATTTTAAGTCGACGTGTTTTACAGTTTTTTCAAAGAAATATTTTCCTGGAAGATATTCAGACTATTTCCTTTTTTGTTGTCCCACCCTGTACATAAGTCTGAGCAAATATTGCTACTAAAGTCTTGATCGAGTGATCATTTGGATTTGAAATTTATAAAACATTTCAATTTTATAGATACTAGCAGTGTCGATAATGAAGTTATGATACCTAGAAAAAAAAGATTTAAACCCTTTTTTTGTTTGGCAGGATATGGATCAATTTGGTTATGTATCTAAGCACAATATCAGGTCAGTAAATTGTCGCTCGTTGTTGGGATTATGTGGAATATATCTAAACCTTACATTCAAATCGGAAAGCAGTATCTCGAAGAGTGCCTCAAAGAGCTTTCATTCTAAAACATCATGCAGTATTTCAGGTTTTCTTTTGGCCAGACATGGCGACCATTCATTCAAAATATTTTAAATTGGTGAAGACCTGAAAACCTCAAATTTATTGAAAAAAAAAGGAGAATATACTTAATTTTTTCGCCTTACCTGTTTGACCCTGTGTAAAGTTGCGAATACTCTACTTGGAAATACGCCCAGCTCAGTGGAGACGGGATGGGCTACAAATAAATTGTCGGGAGCTTAAACCTGGATGTAAAGAGTAGGCTAGTAAAACTCGTGGTACCGCTAGTGCTGAAAGTAATTGAAATTCCCACAGGTTTATACCTCCATAACATATACAATTGACAGTCACCCTGTATGCTAACCCAAAAAATTAGATGAAACACAAGAAACGGTGGTACGCTCGTTTATTACTCAGTGAGAAATAAGTTTTGCGCACACAAAAGAAGGCCTGTGTAACACACAAACGCGAGAATAAATTGAAATGTTACAGGTGGACGAGCAACTCCGCTCAAATATGTTTATTAGCGAAAAGAAGAAAAGTGAAGCCAGAACCCATCAATTTTTAACGAAGGGTTACTTGTATAGGGTTTACAGCGAAAACCCCAAATATGCTCAAGGTACTTCAAAAGCAGATATTCACCAGGGGAGGGCAATCGATCTTGCGGGTTTTTTGGACTGCTTGGAAAAAATAATTAACCATTAATTTAGATGTGTAGTGTTTTCAAATGGATGAATGAAATGGAGTCATCGAACAGAAGCGTCTAGACCTTTGAGTTCCATCTTGTAGGAACAACAATAATCTATCAACTAAACTCGCGACTATACAACTTCAGCCATTTCCAGAGAAACGAAAACTTACTTAGAATACAGTTTTAAATCTAGAGAAAAGAAGTATGGGTATGGGTAATTATATATATATATATATATATATATCCAGCTATCATTTGAGCGTCCCTATATTGTCAATTTGCCGTCAATTGGGCGTCCGAAGTAATTGAGCGTCCGTATGCGGACGCTCGATTGTATCCCATGTAAAAAAAATTTTGGGGCATCGTGCGACCTCTGTCTATCATTTAAAAAAATTCTTTCTGGACGCCCAAATGATGATCAAATGAAAATTAGTGTATATTTTTAGTTCGAGCGTATATCCACCTGTGGCGCTAGTGTCGTTTGCGTATATAGGAGCGTGTATATTCGGCTTTCACGTATAGCACAATAAGGCGTCCAGTAAATCTGTCAACATTGTTGTAATTGAAATGTGCAGCGGACGCTCTCTTGTTGTGCATATCATTTAAGCAAGCGAATATTTATGACACTTTTAAAAGCGAATGAAATTATAAACGTTGTTTATAATCTTAATGTCCTTCAAGTGTGTTACACAATGCAATACTGATACAACGCAGCAAGACAATGCACAATTTTGACATAGAAAATAAAAAAAATTTGAATGGCTTCAGCATGGTTAACTTTCTTGAAAACAGGTATAACCTAGTAGGCTGTGCAGGCTTTTTGTTCATACTTTAAACGGTACCTACACATTTTATTATCAGAAAATGTTAAATATAAAAGTTTTGTGGATTTACCTGAACCGCCAGAATTTACTTTTAAAGAGAACAAATGACAGTCGGAAACCTAACAAATGAGTTTCAACTTTGTTGCAAAATACTACGTAACTTTTTTTATTAGAGATCCTACCACTTACATATTTTGCACATTGCTTCTAAGGAGTAACTAAAAAAAACAATCTGAGCACAAATTCGTTTTACTGGTGTTGGGGGCGGCGCAGTACTACATAATTTTTATTAGTGATCCTGCCACTTCCATATTTTGCACGTTGCTTCTAAGGAGCAACTAAAAAAACAATCTGAACACAAATTCCTTTTATCGGTGTTGAGGGCGGCGCGGTACTATGTAACTTTTTTATTAGAGATCCTGCCACTTATATATTTTGCACGTTGCTTCTAAAGAGCAACAAAAAGGATAATCTGAGTACAAATTCGTTTTATCGGTGTTGGGGGCGGCACTGTACTACGTAACATTTTTATTAGTGATCCTACCACTTCCATATTTTGCACATTGCTTCTAAGGAGCAACTAAAAAAAATCTGAGTACAAATTCGTTTTATCGGTGATGAGGGCGGTGCGGTACTATGTATAAGGATAATCTGAACACAAATTCGTTTTATGGGTGTTGATAGCGGCGCGGTACTACGTAACATTTTTATTAGTGATCCCACCACTTCCATATTTTGCACATTGCTTCTAAGGAGTAACTAAAAAAAAACAATCTGAGCACAAATTCGTTTTATCGGTGTTGGGGGCGGCGCGGTACTACCTAACATTTTTATTAGTGATCCTACCACTTCCATATTTTACACATTGCTTCTAAGGAGCAACTAAAAAAAATCTGAGTACAAATTCGTTTTATCGGTGTTGAGGGCGGTGCGGTACTATGTATAAGGATAATCTGAACACAAATTCGTTTTATGGGTGTTGATAGCGGCGCGGTACTACGTAACATTTTTATTAGTGATCCCACCACTTCCATATTTTGCACATTGCTTCTAAGGAGTAACTAAAAAAAAACAATCTGAGCACAAATTCGTTTTATCGGTGTTGGGGGCGGCGCGGTACTACCTAACATTTTTATTAGTGATCCTGCCACTTCCATATCTTGCACATTGCTTCTAAGGTGCAACTAAAAAAACAATCTGAACACAAATTCCTCTTATCGCTGTTGGGGGCGGCGCGGTACTACGTAACATTTTATTAGTGATCCTACCACTTCCATATTATGCACATTGCTTCTAAGGAGCAACTAAAAAAACAATCTGAGCACAAATTCGTTTTACCGGTATTGGGGGCGGCGCGGTACGACGTAACATTTTTATTAGTGATCCTACCACTTCCATATTTCACACATTGCTTCTAAGGAGCAACTAAAAAAACAGTCTGAGCACAAATTCCTTTTATCGGTGTTGAGGGCGGCGCGGTACTATGTAACATTTTTTATTAGTGATCCTACCACTTCTGTATTTTGCACATTGCTTCTAAGGAGTAACTAACAAAACAATCTCAGCACAAATTTGTTTTATCGGTGTTGGGGGCGGCGCGGTACTACGCGACTTTTTTATTAGAGATCCTGCCACTTCCATATTTTGCACATTGCTTCTAAGGAGCAGCTAAAAAAAACAATCTGAACACAAATTCCTCTTATCGGTGTTGCGGGCGGCGCGATACTACGTAAAATTTTTATTAGTGATCCTACCACTTCTGTATTTTGCACATTGCTTCTAAGGAGCAACTAAAAAAACAATCTGAGCACAAATTCGTTTTATCGGTGTTGGGAGCGGCGCGGTACTACGTAACATTTTTATTAGTGATCCTACCACTTCCATATTTTGCACATTGCTTCTAAGGAGTAACTAAAAAGAACAATCTGCGCACAAATTCGTTTTATCGGTGTTGAGGGCGGCGCGGTACTATGTAACTTTTTTATTAGAGATCCTGCCACTTACATATCTTGCACGTTGCTTCTAAGGAGCAACAAGAAAGATAATCCGAGCAAAAACTTGTTTTAGCGGTGTTGGGGCGGCGCGATACTACGTAACATTATTATTAGAGATCCCGCCATTTACATATTTTGCACATTGCTTCTAAGGAGCAACTAAAAAGATACTCTGAGCACAAATTCGTTTTATCGGTGTTGGGTGCGGCACAAGATTACGTAAATTTTTTTTATTAAAGATCCTGCCGCTTACATATTTTGCAATTTGCTTCTAAACAACAACTAAAACGTTCATCTGAGCACCAATTTGTTTTATCGGTGTTGGGGGTGGCGGGGTATTACGTAAAATTTTATTAGAGATTCTACCACTTACATATTTTGCATCTTGCTTCTAAGGAGCAACTAGAAAGACAATCTGAGCACAAATCCGTTTTATCGGTGTTGGGAGCGGCGCGGCGCGGTGCTATGTAATTTTTTTATTAGAGATCCTGCGACTTACATATTTTGCACGTTGCTTCTAAGGAACTACTAAAAAGGCAATCTGAGCACAAATTCGTTTTATCGGTGTTGGGGGCGGCACGATATTACGTGACTTTTTAATTAAAGATCCTGCCGCTTACATATTTTGCAATTTGCTTCTAAGCAACAACTAAAACGTTTATCTGAGCACTAATTCGTTTTATCGGTGTTGGGGGCGGCACGATATTACGTGACTTTTTAATTAAAGATCCTGCCGCTTACATATTTTGCAATTTGCTTCTAAGCAACAACTAAAACGTTTATCTGAGCACAAATTCGTTTTATCGGTGTTGGGGGCGGCGCAGTACTACGTAACTTTATTATTAGAGATTCCGCCACTTTCATATTTTGCGATTTGCTTCTAAGGAGCAACTAAAAAGATACTCTGAGCACAAATTCGTTTTATCAGTGTTGGGAGCGGCACGATACTACGTAACTTTTTTTATTAAAGATCCTGCCGCTTACATATTTTGCAATTTGCTTCTCAACAACAACTAAAACGTTTACCTGAGCACCAATTTGTTTTATCGGTGTTGGGGGTGGCGCGGTACTATGTAACTTTTTTTATTAGAGATCCTGCGACTTACATATTTTGCACGTTGCTTCTAAGGAGCTACTAAAAAGATAATCTGAGCACAAATTCGTTTTGTCGGTGTTGGGGGCGGCACGGTACTACGTAACTTTATTATTAGAGAATATAGAATATAGAATTCAACAATCACACGAATCTCATTTTGGAATTCAAGATGTGCCGACTTATGATAGAAAGCATTTACGACGAAGAAAATTACACATGTGGCACAAGGTCTCGAGGAGGCGAATTCTAAAATCACACTGACCACATTTTGGAATTTAAGATGGTGTCGACTTATCATCAGAAACATTTACGACGAAGAAAAAATCACACATGTGGCACATGAAATGAAAGGTTTCGAAGAGGCGAATTCGACAATCACTCGGACCTCATCTTGGAATCTTGTATCTTCGAGATCTTTTGTTTGATGTGACACTTGTGGGGTTTTTCTTCATCGTAAGTGTTTTTGGTCATAAGTCGACACTATCTTGAATTTCAAGATGGAATCTGTGCGATTGTCGAATTGCCTCTTCGAAACATTTCATCCAGTCTACCTAATTTCAAACATCTTGGAATTCTTCATTTTATGATCTCATATTCAAAAAGACTATGATGCATGACCAATTGCACTTAATAAAAATGGCAACATTGCTGGAGCTTACATTGTCTATTGAATGAAAACGTATACGCAAATAGGACGCCTGGTTGATGATTAATTGAAAGTAAGTGTATATCACCGGACGCTTTAAGTATAGCAATAAGAAAGGAGCTTCAAATGATAGTACACTTGCAATACCCACCGCGTGTCGCCATATTGGACGCCGCATGGAACAGTTATGAAAGGAGCTTCCAATGATACCGGGATGTATATATATATATATATATGTATATATCTTAGCACTTCGAGCCTAGCAAGCCCATGGCTTGATTTATTATTTTTCTCCATTCTTTCTTGTTCTTCGCCTTTCCCCTCCAGTTGATAATCTTCAATTGCTTTAAATCCTTTTCTACTTCCTTCTTCCATCTTAATTTCGGTCTTCCACTTCTTCTTTTACCTCCTATGTCACTTCTTAATAATTTTCTAGGAATTATACCCTCCTGCATCCTCACCATATGTCTGAGCCACCTAAGTCTTTGTGCTTGTGGCGTAGCAACATGCACGCATACGAAAATCTAACATATTCCCCGAACCAACCGCCATCCAGGTAATCCCGGGCCTTAATGCCCGACCTGTACGCAGCGAGGCTATTAACGAGCGCACTAATGACCACATTAGGCGGACGTGTTCGGCGAAATTCCTGATGCAAGTGCACACCCCGAAACGGATTAAACGTAGACTACAGGGTGTTCTTAGAACAAATCAGGAAGAGGTCCTATATAAACCGGCCGAGTACCCCCAGCACTTCACTTCCTAATGTATATATATTATATGTAAACCGTTCCATTAATATAACTCTGCATTTATTGGAAGTTGTGTATTTGTCGGCATTACAAATCGACTGGGCACGTGACATCAACGCACTGCGCCCCCACATGCTTTAATTCTCGTCACTATACTCGGTTCTTTGTATAGATCTTTTATCTCTTGATTTGTTCTTCTCATCCACAAATTCCCTATTTTTTTCCATCTAGAATCTTCCTAAGTATTTTCCTTTCCCATACCATTAGCATTTCCTCTTCCGCCTTACTTAGCATCCACATCTCACCTCCATATTCGACTATTGGCCTTACTACTGTTTTATATATCCTCATCCTAGCTCCTCTAGATATACTTTTATTTTTCAACAGCCTGCTCAATGCATAGACACTTCGATTTCCATTCATTATTCTTGCCCGTATCTCCTCTTTAATTTCCGGCTTCCTTGTGAACATTCTTCCTAGATAAATAAATCTGTCCACCTCTTCAAATTTATATTCCTTTTCTTCCGTTGTTATTATCTTTAGAGGCTGGCCTTTTCTATACTCCCTATCCGACCAAGTCATGTATTTCGTTTTTGATTCATTTATACTTAGTCCCATTTTTCTTGCTTGCTCTTCCAATTTCCTTATCGTTTCTTGTAGTTCTTGTCTGCTTCTTGCTAGAATTGCAATGTCGTCCGCAAATGCCAAGCACTGAGGTCTTCTTTTGTAAACTAACCCATTTCTATTAATATTTGCCCTCCTCATAATTATCTCTAAAGCCAAATTAAACAATACCGGCGACAACGGTTCTCCTTGTCTTACTTCAAACTTCTCCGATGTTTTACTTTTAATTTTCACTCTATTTTCCGTTTGTGTTAACGTTATTTTTATCATATTAATT
This sequence comes from Dorcus parallelipipedus, assembly GCA_958336345.1. Taxonomy (NCBI): domain Eukaryota; kingdom Metazoa; phylum Arthropoda; class Insecta; order Coleoptera; family Lucanidae; genus Dorcus; species Dorcus parallelipipedus. Next base: position 44,456,064 of record OY284478.1, read on the forward strand.
AGTTTTTGACTAATTCCCAGTTCTTCTAGGGCTGTATACATCTCCTTTCTCTTTATTCTGTCGTAGGCCAGTTTAAAGTCTATGTACAGTAACAAAGTGTCCTTTTTATATTCATAGCTTTCTGCTTGTATTTCTTGCAGTGTGAATATCTGATCCATTGTACTCCTGCCTTGCCTAAATCCACATTGGTATTCACCCAATAAACTTTCTTTACTTAAACAGCTTTTAATATACTTTGTTAGTATTTTGTAAGCTACATTGAGAGCTATCGCTCTATAGTTTTGGCATTCCGATCTGTCTTCCTTCTTATAGATTGGGTACAGTATTGCTTCCCTCCACTCTTTCGGTATTTCTTCTTGGTTCCATATTTCCTCCAGTAGTTTCTGCATTGCTTTGATTAGTCCACCTCCTCCGTACTTAAACATTTCTACGGTTATATTGTCACCTCCTGGACTTTTATTATTTTTAAGAGAGTGAACTATTTCTTTTATTTCCTTTTCATTGGGTGGTTGGTTATTTTTCCGTTTTCTTTTATTCCCTGTACCATAGTTTCTTCCTCGTGCTCCTGATGAGCATCTTCGAAATATTTCTTGCATTCGCTCAGAATTTCATCCTCTCCTATTAATTCTCCTTCTTCATTTTTAAAGAATTTTGTTTTTGGTTTATTCCCGCATTTCTGTTGCTTAATTCCTTTATACAAATTCCTTATTTCATTATTTTTGCAATCTTCTTCTATGTTATTTAACAATTTTTCATTATGTATACGCTTTTTTTCCCTTAAAATTCTTTTTGTTTTTCTTCTTTGTTCTTCATGTTTGCTTCCTCTGATTGATTTATGATTCTCTCTATTCTCAATTGTTTTCTTTTTTTTCAGTTCTTCTTTACACTCTTCATCAAACCAGTTGTTTCTTTCTTCTTTTACCTCATTATTACATCTTTTGGCCGTTTCTTCCATCTTCTATTCGTATTTCCCTCCATACTTCCTCAATTTCCCTTCTTCCCTTAGTCTCTTCTAATTTTTTAGTTATAATCTCTTCATATTTGTTTTGTTCCTCTTTTGTTCTTAATCTAATGGGCCTTTGCTCTTTTTTCATCTCCCTTATTCGATTTCTTTGTATTGGTACTATTTGTTCCGCTTTAATTCCTACCATAAAATGGTCCGTGTCTAAATTTATTCCTCTGTATGTTCTTATATTTTTAATGCATGCTTCCTCGTCTTTATCAATAAGCACATGGTCAATTTGATTTATTGTATGTCCATCCGGTGATTGCCATGTGCCTTGGTGTATCCTCTTCCTCTGAAAATATGTACTTTTAATTATCATGTTTTTCTCGTTTGCGAAGTCTATTAGGAAATGTCCATTTTCATTAATATCTTTGTGCATACTAAATCTTCCAATCGTTGGTCTAAATACTTCCTCCTTTCCTATTTTCGCGATGGCGTCTCCCAGAACAATTTTTTAGTCATATTTCGGTATTTCTTCATACGTTCTATCTAGTTTTTGATAAAATTCTTCCTTTATTTCCAAATCCTTTCCTTCGCTCGGTGCATGTATATTAATGATGGTAATTTTTTAATATATTCCTCTTATCCTTAATACATATATTCTTTCCGAAATTGGTTTAAATTCTATTATTGCCCTCTTTAGCTCTTCTCTTATTATGAATCCAGTTCCTAGAATCCTCTTTTCTCCCCCGCTGTTAAAGAATATACATCCCTCAATTTCCATCACTTCCTGCCCTAGTAGTTTAGTTTCTTGTACGGCGACTATATCATAGTTATTTTGATTCATTTGTTTCGTTATATGCTTTAATTTTCCTTCTTCAAATAACCCTCTAACATTGCATATACCTATTAGCATTTTCGATTTTTTCGTATTTTCCTTTTCACTTCCTATTTTTTTTTTGTTTACTCTTCTTTTCCTATTTTTATTTTCCGTATTCTTTTCCTTTTCTCTTGCCTTCTGATATTTACCTTGGGATGATTCTATTAGTTTTTTGATACTATTATTAGTCTTTCTTCCCCCTTATCCCATTTCCATTCTTCATCTCCATACACCCTCTTGTATGCTATTTTAGTTATTTTATCTCTATTTCCTACTTCCGCTCTCTTTGTTCTAATCTGCCTTTGGATTTCCCTCTCCTCCTTCGACATATCATTGTTAATATATATCCGTTCTCCTTCCCTGTTTTTGAGCTTATTTTTATTTTGCAAAACTTTCATCTTTTCTTCTCCATTAATCAAGCATGTGGGCAATTAGATCATAAAATAGGCGCCAGGGTGAACAAAATACCCTGCTGATTCGAAATAGGCCTCAACAGTGTTCTCAAATTGTCTCGGCTTTGCAGTTAATCGTTCGCAACAATCATAGGAGATTTATTTATGACTCGCTTGTACGTTTAGGATAGTGGCACAAATACACAAACGGCTAAAATAATAATTGCTTTAATTACTGAAGCACAGTTTAATTACAATTGTCACAAACAGGTTAATATTATGCCACAGAAGATCGCTGGAACACGTGGAGGCTTCTTCAAGTCTAAAGTGACTCAAAAATGTTGTATTCGAGTGTACAATTTATTTATTTATTCTACCCGTCACTTCAGATCAAATCCGTCTTATTTCTACTAACGATTTACATCACATAGGCGCACATTTACATCATATAGGCGCAACATCTGTCGAAAATTCTCTCTTTAACAATGCAGCGTCACGAAGCAATTAATAAGAGATAAATACTGATTAAACTTACGCAACCAAGAATGTACCCAACAGATCAAGGTCGTTTACGCCTCCATGTGTCTATTCTGCAAGACGTCCGAAGCGATCACCTTCCCCCTCAACCGGACACGTTCTTCGTTTCCAGCGATTCGAAACCGCGGGTCGAAGTGGTGAGTTTCAATAGCAACTGTTTCCAGCATATCGGTTAATAACCAAGTACCAAAAGAGTATCCACACGAAAGAATATCCAAAACGAAAAGTACACTGATGAAAGTTTTTGTGTAAATTTACTGTGAATATCGGTGGCTGCCTATGACCAGTAAATTTAAACTCATAATTACAGTAAATTTACACAAAAACTTTTATCAGTGTAGGTATACCTTAGATAGGTAAAGTTTTTGTGTAAATTTACTGTAATTATGAGTTTAAATTTACTGGTCACTGGCAGCCACCGATATTCACAGTAAATTTACGCAAAAACTTTTATCACTGTACCAAAAGAGGTATGTGAAAAAGCCTGAGTTAAAAAGAAACAATATAATTAGTAATAAGATGGCGACATGCCGTTGGCCTAACATTACCTGGATTTTAAAACAACTAGGCAGTGGCAGGGTAGTGAAAATCATCGCAAACTCGTTTGACGATGCACCAAGACTTTTCTACCACGTCGGATACGTTACATTGCATGATCTTAGGATGTCACCATTGCGCGAGTTAATGAAACCATCGAATTTTTCCTCCATTTCCGCCATTCAACATAACCGCGCGGAATTATTTCCACTCAGCAAATTATACAATAGCAATCCGGATTTGCTCGTTTGATTCGAATGAAATTTACACAGGTACTCCCGCCGTTTACCCGTGCTTGCTTGAATGTCTGTCACACGTTGATCTTTCCTAGTAAAAACTTCGATAATTGTAAATTACAATGACACAGGCATCACCAAAGTTAAACGAGAAGTGGCTTTACAGAGCCGAACAGGATGACGCGAAATGATCTCAGATGCCGTTAGCCTCAACCAATCAGAAACCATCGGATAAGCTCACATTACAGATGACTTCTGCGTGGTACCGATGAAGAAAAAATTACTCTTACTTTTAGATTATTCCAAAGCCTTCGACACTTTAAATCATAAGATGCTTTTAACTACATTACGTTTTACAGGACATGGATCTCAAAACTAAACAATGTTTCTGAAATTATTTATCTAATGTGTTCGCTTGGGTTGTTCTAGCTCTAGTCCTTTGGCAGTTACATGCGGGTTACCGCAGGGTTCCATTTTGGGACCATTGTTGTACTCAATTTATAAATTTCATAAGAAATCAATACTAAAGAAAGATCCTATTTGTTGCACACTTTTTGAAACACACCGTATTTACCTACATTTTTTATATATTTATTTATCAAAAAGTTAACTATTTGAAACTGTAACAGGTTACAAAAGTTATAACTTTTCCGTACAAAGAACTGTCAGGATTTCGAACAAATGAAATTACATAGAACGACGGAGACTTCAACGTTGGATGAAGACACAAACCTTCTCCCGTGATTTATGCCCGTTTCGTGTCAGAATTTGTACGCGCGCGAGAGAATTCGAAGCGAAGCTCCTTCTCTCTCGGAAACGAAATTCAATTCATGTTCGTCAGTTATTATTTCACGTGAATTTAGTTCTAGTAGATAGGACGGAAATGATTCACGATCAGTTGCACGTCATATGTATTCACTGAAGCGGCGATGAATATTGCAGATGCTGAAGCGTTTTGTTCCCGATCGAGCGGGCTGTTTCATTAGCATTTAAATGAAATTATCCAATTAGAAGTCGTCGGTGCGGCCGCTTCCAGGCATCGCCGCCTTCGTCGTCTCTGAACAAACACGATTAATATTTACCGAGACGTCGCATGAACACATGGCAAATCAAAGACGACCTTGGCCGAGCATAGCTAACGTGATTAGAATAAACAACGCACGACATTGTTGGGCATTTCGTCCATATGGTACACGGTTTCAGGCTCCCGTCGACTTTGTGTGTGTGAGTGCGCGCGTGATGAGCATTTTCCTCGTATACTTACATACTTACGTTCTAAGGCGATTTGCTTGCGGCCGTTCGCCGTAAACAGTGGCGAGTAAGCTTAGTTAAAGAAACGGATCAGGCCTTGCCTTGAGTCCTTATAAGGTCCTGCCTGGAAATAGAGACAAGGTTGCAGGGGGACTCGCGACTTTAAATAATTAGTAACCTTCCTGTAGATCGATGTGATCAAGTGAAACGTGTTTTCTTCTCGAAACTTTTTTTTTATGCCTTGGTAAGAAGGAACGCTATTACATATTACATTGGTAAATTCTTTTCGTACGTGTGAAATGATTTTATTAACACTTCATGAATTATTACAAAAAATAAAAAAAGATGAACACGAATGCTCTTAATGTAGCGAGTAGCTTTAAGTTTGGCAAAACTGTTCATTAATAATCTATAGAAAACCACTTCCTTTGTTAAATTAGGAAAAATCAATATACAGGGTGTCTGTAAAAGGCCTTGACAAACACCTACTACATATTCCTTAGACCAAAATAAGCCAATTGAAGTAAACTTACCTTAATACAAGGGTGCTTAGTTTGGGGGCTGTACGGCCCTCACGTTACTATTTTGAAATCGTTTTTTATTAAAATCTTGAAACGGCTCTTGCGATTTTGTTAAAATTTGGTACACTGACGTAGATACATCAATCCGTAGGCATAGAACGTGGGTTTTTAAATAAATGTACGTTTCAAATTTCTAGGCTAATGGAAGAAAAGGGGTTTAAGTATAAAATTTAGATTGTGTAACTTATTTACTACAAAAAAGTTACTCGTAATAAGACTCGATTACTCTCATGGTTTTTGCGAAATATTAATAATTCCCAGTAAGTTTTACAAACGTACAACAGTTTCATCTCTGTTACGTGTGTTAACAAAATAACCTGCCAAAACATGAATTTAAACAAATTAAATAAAACAAATACAAATAATAAAGATGTCATAAAAACTGTTCAAAGTGCGTTCATTTGCGTGCATACAATGATTTATACGACGAAGAAAATTAAATTGTATCCTTTGCATAACTTCTTCATCACCTTTAAGATTATTTGTTGAATCTTGAATACGCTGCCACAGTTGTTCTTCATTATCTACAGGTGTCCTGTAAACTATGGACTTCAAATTTCCCAGAAAAAATAATCCATGGGTGTTAAGTCTGGTGAATAATAATAATAATAATAATAATAATTTTATTGTCTACTTGTCATTCAGACATGGACATTGTCAATATAATATACAAATTAGTACTTATTACAAACATTGTAAATATGTATATGGACGCTGAAACTTTTCATTCCGACATGGACATTGTCAATATAATAATACACAATAATTTTTATTACAAAGATTGTATATGGACGCTGAAACATTGTATACCTTGTACATGTTCAAAAAATAAATAATAATCATATAATAACTACTTGGTAACTATGCACTTATTGTTTTGCAACATATTCGTCAAAACCGTAGAAGCAATGTGTCAGTAGATATAATTTTAATTCTTTGGCAAATTGTTTAGAACTTTCTATTCGTTTCAGGTTGGGAGGTAATGCATTATATGCTATAATCATTTTGTACTGAGGACCACGTTCATAACGAGACGAATGGTGATTGGGTATGGCGAGATCATAAGCATACCTCGTTGTCAGTCGTCGACACATCGCAATTTCTTTTAAGGGAATAATGGTGCTGTCGGTGAAAGACTAACAGTCTGTAGATATACAGGCAGGGTAACGGCAAAATATTTAAGTCTTTAAAGTAGTTTCTGCATGATGTTCGTGATGATAAGTTTAGCATACATCTGATTATTTGCTTTTGCATTGTGAACACCCTATTAGAATAAGAGGATGATCCCCAAAATAATATTCCGTATGATAAATGACAGTAGACGTATGAGTAATAATAAACCTTGACAATATCTAGACTAACCTTATTTCGTAGATGGTAAATTGCATAGAATGCCTTTCTCAGTTCAGCACATACGTCTGTAGTATGCTGTTCCCATTTCAGTTCTGTATCCATACTTATGCCGAGAAATTTTACGGTGTCATTTTCTGCTATAGTTTTCCCGTTGATTTTAATACTGATGGTTTCTGTTTTCTTACGTTTACTATGAAAGCCGACCATAGTGTTTTTTTGTGCATTTAAGTGCAGAGAATTTAAATTACACCAGTTTGTCATTTTTTTAACAGTATCATTAGCTATCGAGGAGAGGTTGTCAGTGGTCGATTCACTGAAGATACACGTGGTATCGTCGGCAAACTGATATAGTGAATTTATTCCTAAATGTGTATTCAAATCATTGATATATATTAGAAACAGAACGGGACCCAAGATAGAGCCCTGTGGAATTCCTTGGGTAATTACAGCCGAAGAGGATAATATATTTTTACGCGTTCCTTTTACTACTGTATTGATGTTAACTCTCTGTGTTCTATTATTTAGGTATGACTCAAAAAGGTGCAGAGCTCTGCCCCTAATACCGTACGCGTACATTTTATCTAATAGTATTTTATGGTCGATTGAGTCGAACGCTTTGGATAAATCAAAATAGACACCCGTTACTTTATTGTTCTTTTCCAACTCCTGCAGTACAAAAGTCAAGGATTCGTAAATCGCCATCTCGCAAGATTTATTTGGTATAAAACCATAATGACTGCTACTTAAAATGCGATTTGAATTAAGATGGGACAATAATCTCACTTGTATAGCCTTTTCAAATATTTTAGAAAAGGAGGATATTAAAGAGATAGGACGGTAATTATTAATATTGTTTTTTTCTCCTTTTTTGTACACGGGAGTTACTTTGGTCTCTTTAAGCTTAGTTGGAAATTTGCCTGATTCATACATCTCATTTATGATATCAGCCAAAGGTTTTGATATGTATTGTGCACATTTACCAATAATTATACCGGGAATCTGATCTAAACCCGATGACCGTTTAGGACGGATTTCTTTTATTATCTTATAAACTTCTAGATCACTGCATGGCATCAAAAACATAGTTGATGTTACAGTATCGGTAACTGTCGACACTAATCCCTTACTATTAATGGATGGTTGTCCCTTAGTGAAATGAGAGTTAAATAATGAAGCTACTGAATCAGGTTCATTTACAATGGCATCACCATTAGTTAGAGAAATACCTGAATCACTAATTCTGTCAGGTCTGTTTTTACTTTTTAATATTTGCCATACCGCCTTAGATTTATTTTTAGCAGTTAATATTTTAAGATCATTTGATGATTTTCTAAAATTATTTGTACAATCAACTGCTTCTTGTTTTTTCTTCTTGTAGTGTTGCAGCACGTTTTGATCGTGGTGGCCAATTTACAGGTGCGTCATTACCTCTACCTATCTATTTATTTGGGTACTGTTGATTTATTTAAGTGGTTTCGAATATGTAGTGAAAAATGTGGTGGAGCTCCATCGTGCATAAACCACATATCTCTCCGAAGTTGTAGAGGTACATCTTCTAACAAATCTGGCAACGTATTTTGCAGATGTTGCAAATAAATGTCTCCCGTTAATCTTTGTGGAAGAATAACAGGACCAACAATAAAATTACCAATTAGTCCAGCTCACACATTTATTTTAAATGTTTTATCTTAATTGCATGCGGATTTTCAACTGCATAAAACGTGTTCATTATGAAAATTAGTTACCCCTCCGTCTTATGAAACACGCTTCATCGGTAAACAAAGTATTGTTGACAAAATTTAAATATCTTTCTCTTTGCCTATTAACAAACCGACAAAAGCCCAGACGCATTTCAGGATCATGGAATAAGAGATCTTGAACTGCCATCGTATGGTATGGATACAGTACGAGTAACTATTCTTTAATTGTTGTATGAACGACATCTTTACATATTCATAGTCCTCTACCTATTCGTCTGGTGCTTAGTTCTGGATCTTCTTCAAACACGTTCTAAAATTTCGTCTCTCAATGTCAGCAAACGTTTGGTGGCTTGGTATACGACGATTTGAAAACCTTTTCCTTGACAATATCCAAATATCAATAACATATCGGTATATTCTGCACTGGTATTGTAACGCGCCTACTTACACCCTTTTGTTTGTTTACTTCCCGGAGAAGCAAACAATCAATAGACTGTCCAAACAAGCCGACAATTGAAATTTATTGCCCCTTAAGTAGAACACTGATTTTCGAGAAAATTCCGAGCGGCTCACCAGACGTTAATACTACAGCTGCATGCGGTCTTGTCTCTACCTGAGGTTTTATGGCAGGTGCTAAGGTTTAAGGGTTAGTGATCTACTTCGGCTTACGGTGAATGCCCTCCGGAATTCGTGCAGTAGCTGGTAATAATTATAATATTTCCTAATTATGGCCCGATCGTCAATGTAATCCCGTAATTACGTTGTGATAACCTGATTCTTTGGTGCGAGAAGTAAATAACTCGTCAGAATAAAGGAATTGGATACGTTAAATAAAATGCAACAATTAAATTCAATTGATTATTTATTGAAAAAAGAAAAAAATGGGAAAAACTACTGGTATCAGTCTCTGTGGGGTCTGATATCGTGAGCGCAAAACCCTAGCGTTTGAAATCGATACAACGAAACAAAGAAAAATTTACAGTGATCATAAGTACAGTGTAATTCGCTCAACCGATTTCACTCTCCGAATATCGGCGGTCTAACCTGCCTTCTGTCACAGCTGGTGGTTTAAAACACGCCGTAGGAGGACTCTGCTCCTCAATTAAATTAACAAGTAATTAGAATTCAACTTAGATTGGTCTTAGTGCAAGTGTTTGTCACTTTAATCGTACTCTAAGACTCGTTCTGTTCCGTCAACCAACGTACATGTGACACAATGGGTCTACAGTGTACTTAATTAGTGGGATAAATTAATTAGACGTTCTGGTGGCGTATGTGATATAAAATGCCGCCTTCAGCGATCAATTTGCAAGTAAATCAGTAGCAATCACCTGTTTTTCAGGGACTCCCGTGGAAGTGATGGTATAACCCTATCTCTAGCTAACCTGATTAATACGGTGGAGTGTAGGGAACGTCGCTACTCCTCTTACTTGAGCGTTTAATTGAGGTCGAAATGGTAGGAGCTTTTCTCGACTACTTTCGCCTTGCGTCGGGAGTGGTACTTTGTACCCGCTTGCCTGGGTTTCAGGTCCCTCTATTTGTCGCTCTTTCGTCGTCTAAACCTATCTAATTAATTTATACCGCAAGAACCCAGTTTGACTGTTTTTTTGGCACTACATTATGGGTGTTTTTGGCACTTTCAGTCTCTTGGCAATCGCTTCTAATTAACCGGCAAATCTCTCGGCAAAGACCACAGTTTGGCCCACATACATACAGGGTGTGAAAGAAACTTCGTTAAGAAGATGGCTATGAATATGTAGTTCAAATTGTTGGCCTCGTGATTTCACGAAATTCGTAGAGACAATTTAATTTCCTTGATTTCTGAGTTTAAATTGTGTTGGCACACTTGATTTCGTTGGCAGACATGACTTGCCTCAAGCCAATGATTTAGATTGGCGATTTCCCTGTACCTACAAATCGAAACCAGCCGTTAGCGTGTTTCCAACTTGGCAGAGAATATCTCCAAAGGAAGACGATTTCTAGAATACACTGTATATGAATTTACAGGTAGATTTGATGGATAGTTAACTGCTGCTGGTTGGTTAATCACAGAACTAATCTAATAATTAATGAGACAAAACTTTATCAAGTGCAATATTTGTTGGAGTTTAAAATTCGACTGGGTTCGAATGGTTTAATTAAATTTATCTAAAGCAATGGAAATACGGAACTTCCAGACTCTGTAGTCACTAATCAATGCAATTTGAAATTATTCTCACTCAATTGACATCACCAAATCTGTGACGAAAGGATACAAAGGAAATGTAATTTACCTGTTCGCATAATCCACGGACCGCGTACACTCACGCACTTAGCGCACTCTGTTTAAGTACACCCGCGTCGCGACGCGTAATGATTGGTTTTTAATTGCCCTTTTTATCAACACTGTGTTTTTAACCGTACCGAAATAAATGATTTACCTGTTAAATGAACAAAGACTACAATTCGTTCAAGAAAAAACAGCTAAGCCAAACTAGAATTGAACTGAACCGTTCTCGTTCAAGCGATAATGCTATCTCCCTGTTTGCCGTGTTCCTCTCCCGCAAGTAAAAATTAACAACACCCCCTCGGACTTGCCAGATAGATTTTTAAAAACCCACCGACCAATGGTAACAGTTGATTTGAATTCTAACCCACGCCCTGAATGAATTTTCTCATAAACACCTATAAATTACGTGCTTCAAAACTGTCATAAGGAACGCGTCTGTACTCCACCATCTGCGATTTGTTTTTCTCTACTGCATTCCAAGCGCATCTTGAGCTGCCCCAGAATTATGACGCCAACTTTGAAAAGAAACAGACAAAAACAAAACACTTTAACTTGAGCGTAATTCGATATGCTTTTTCCGCTAATGTACATGTATCTGCGATTTCAGCGCGACCACCTTTTGTACAGAAATTCGAAATACAAAGATAAAAGTTACTCTCCTGACAGATTTACCGCTAGCCGTAGTCCATCATTACTTGAAAGGGACGGCGCGTCGCCCTGGATTGCTGGCTTATCGCTTGCAAAAAGAAATACCAAGAATACTAACATGTGTTTGTTATTTTAAAACTAAACATGTAATACTCAATTTTGTTTTGAAACAAATTTAGCGAACGTTTCAGTATATTGTAGAGCCATGATAAATCACGCAAATTAAAGTTTTCTAAATTATTACAGCACCTTTTCCAACATAATAATAATTTAATAATTTTAATTAAAATTAGGAAAATGTTAAACAAAATATATACAACATTAATATTTAAATATATTTAACTAAAGCACAACATTAATACTAGTACAGTAAATGGAATTAAAAAATAATTTCAGTTCTCTTACATAAATATTTTAAATAATTAATAAGACATTTAACGAACAACATAATGAGGAACAAAAACTTGTATTCTTTGAAAAATAAAACTTGATATTGTAAGAAACAAAATGCTCATTGGTCTGAATGATTGGTGTTTAGAAACAAAAGTTGTTTTAATTTTTCTGAACTTAATCTTGATCGACGCTCATTAAGAATATATTCCGCCTTCGAAAACAATCGTTCACAGGGAACGGAGGTTGCTACAACGCAACATTTTTGTCTAGAAATCTGGGCCAGAAATGGAAAATTATATTCGTTTTGTTTCCACCAAAGCAAAGGATTTTTTTCTTGGCGGTTCAGAAGCTCACTTTCTAAATACCTCTGCTCTTCCATAATTGTCCTAGAACACAAACCAAAGTTTCCTAAAATTACTAGGAAACTTTGGTTTGTGTTCTAAAACTTTTAAGTCGAAGCTTTAGAAACAGTTAGTACCTTAAAAAATGACCACGTCATAATTTGCGGTGATTTTAACATTAATTTTTTAAAAACATCAAAAGATTTACATAAACTTCAAGATCTGTTAAGTTCCTACAACCTTACGCCAACTATTATCATTGGCCCTACTCGAGATAAAAATTGTTTGGATAACATTTGTACGTCTTACCCGGTTGAACTGAGAAGGAGTACTGTGGTCGACAATGGCATATCGGATCGCTCTGCTCAAGAAATAAAACTATATTACAATTCGACATGTAAAATTGAAGATACAACATATACGTATCGTGATTTAAGAAATAAACTTAACTTGGAGAATTTCAAACATATGTTGCTACAAGTTGACTGGAACGAAGTAATGAGCTGCTCTTACGTAAACGACCAGTATGATAAATTTATCAATATAATATTAAATAAATATGACAAAGCCTTTCCATTGAAATTAAAAAGTAATAAAAAATCTAACTCAGAGAAATGGATAACTTCTGGTATAAAAACATCTTCTAGAACATTAAAAAACTTGTATCTTCATCAAAAGAACGGTAATCCATTATTTAAGGAATATTATTCTAATTATAAAAAAAATTATAGAAAGGTCATTGTCAAAGCTAAACAACTTTATAATAATAACTTAGTACTGCACTCCAAAAATAAATCGAAAGCTGTATGGAACATCATAAAACCTAATAAACAAACTGAAACAGACAAAAACATACATCTTCAGATTGACAATGACTTATTATCAGATCCTCAAACAGTAGCTAATTATTTTAAAAGATACTTTAACAATATCTCTACTACACAACAAACTCAAAATAATAATGCTGTAAAGCAAATGAACTATTCTAATAATGTATTCGGAAAACATCCCCCGTTCAATAAAAATTCGTTTTTTCTAGGTCCAGTCACCGAAAAAGACATCTTGGACACTGTTTCTAGTTGTAAAATAAATTACACTCCGGGTCATGATGACATCAGTCCATTTGTAGTCAAAGAATGTTTAAAAGCATTAGTTACGCCTTTAACCGAAATTATAAACAATTCCTTTACTCAGGGAATATTTCCAAGCGGATTAAAAATTACAAAAATTAAACCTTTACATAAGAAAGGATCAAAACATTTAATTCAAAATTACCGGCCTATTTCCCTGTTAAATTGTTTTTCAAAAATTATAGAAAAAATTGTGAGCGTGAGATTAACATTCTTTCTAGAGAAGTATAATTTGCTTAATCCAATCCAGTTTGGTTTTCGCAAAGGACGCTCAACTACCCTAGCTATTTTAAATTTTTTAGACCAACTATATTCTAACTTGGATAAAGGACACACAAGTTTAGGCATATTTCTTGATGTTAGTAAAGCATTTGACTTTGTCAATCATGACAAATTACTTACTAAATTGCATTCTTACGGTGTCAGAGGTATAACATTGCAGTAGTTCAGTAGCTATTTAAAGGGAAGGCAACATTATATCGAGGTTAATAAAACTAAATCTGGCATGTCGCCATTAAACCAAGGAGTCCCACAAGGATGCATTCTAGGGCCAATTTTGTATATACTGTACGTCAACGACTTTCCATTAAGTAACGCAGTAATGTTTGCAGATGATACGTCACTATTTATTCAGGCGGCCACTAACGAAACAGCTACTTTAGCGGCAAATTCTTGTCTACTATCTACTCAGAATTTCTATTTACTAAATGATTTAACTTTAAATGCACAAAAAAACAGCATTTATAAATTTTACGGTATCAAATGATCCAAATTACAGCTTATTACTTCGACATAACAATGATAGCATTACACAAGTTGACCATGTTAAATTTTTAGGCGTTATCATAGATAATAAATGTAAGTGGACGAGACACATAGATGAACTGTGTAAGAAATTGGCACCTATATGCTACAAAATCAAACACCTAAAGAAATATGTAAGCCAACAAACATTAAGAACATTTTATTTTTCTTGTTTTCACTCACTAATATCATACGGCATAATAGCATGGGGTTCTGGATCTGAACTAGAACGAATCCTTAAATTACAAAAAAGAGCTTTGCGGTTTATGGAAGGCGTACATTGGCAGACAAGTTGTAGGGACATATTTAAAAAATGGCAAATAATGACTGTTGTAAGCACGTTCATATTTTATTTACTTTTATATGCTCACGGAAATACATCTCGGTGGACAAAAGTAAATGATTATCATTGTTATTGATATGTCTATTGATGGAGTGATCTATGACGGTACAATCACAGACCGCTTAGAATCTGTTTTCGTTGATAAGAGGCATGTTTGATAATATCAGTTGTTTTTGAAATAATACATTTTTGTAACATTAGTTTTAACAAGAATAAAACATAACATTTTTGGCGCAGAAATACTACAAAGAAAGCAGCATATGAAAAACTACTGTATACTTACCGCACGACATCAAATCCACAAATTGGTAAGTCACCTGCAGAGCTTCTGCATGGTCGTAGTTACCGTACAAAACTTTCAATTATGCTGGAAGCACCTGACTACAAACCCTTGCCTGGTATTTGGACCACAAAATTTAAAATCAAGGATCCAATTTATGTGAGACTGTATACAAACAATTCACATACATGGGTTAAAGGTCGCATCATTCAAAAGATTGGTAAAATGATGTACTTCGTCAGCACCGCCAGAAACGGAACACATCGACGACATCAAAATCAGTTGCGCAAAGGCACAAATGACGGTACGGTCCTTAACTCGGAGAACAACGACGAGGATTCTTACAATCTTGCTACCATTCTACGAGAAGCATCCGTGGTTAAAGAACAGAAGAAATTTGATACCGACAGCAGCAATTATGCATTACAACAAGAAACCACTGAAGCCATTCCCACAGTTGTAACTGAACCTCCTAGTTCGTCATCAGACTCATCAGAACAAACTATACGGCGTTCACGTCGTTATCGGCGTCCACCAGTTCGGTATGTTCCCGGAAGTTGAACATTTAAGAGAGGAGGAATGATATGTCTATTAATAAAATAATCTAGGACGGTACAATCACAGACCGCTTAGAATCTGTTTTCGTTGATAAGAGGCATGTTTGATAATATCAGTTGTTTTTGATATAATACATTTTTTGTAACATTAGTTTTAACAAGAATAAAACATAACAGTTATAATACTCGAAATGGATTGTCATTAGAAATTCCGCGCCATAAATTAACTTTTTTCAAAAAATCGCCAAAATACCTAGCCATTACAGCTTATAATAAAATTTCGAATGACTACAAATCTCTAAATGATAAAGAGTTTAAGCGAAAAATGAAAACTCTCCTAATTACAAAATGTTATTACACATTCAAAGAATTTTTGGAAGATGCTTCATTTTAAATTAAAGTAATTTTGAGCACCACTTTTTAATGTGTTACCTGTAATATATTTTATTCTTTATTTATCTTTTAAAATTGACTATGTCCAAAACCATGTAATTGGTCAAACGGATCGAAATAAATTATTATTATTATTATAATCCCACAGAGATAGAGAAGAATAATTTTTTTAGATTTAATACCATCATTTAAAAGAGTATTAGAAGTGGAAGCTATCGGTGGACTGGATTCTTCAACCCCTTTCTCGAAACTTGTTGTCACCAGTTGGGCAACTAAATTTGTTATTAATTTTTTTATGCTTTCAGTAGCATCATTATTCCTAAATGGAAATATCTTAAATCTCGGACTAAAGAATGTACACAATTAAATGGTACATATTTTACACAAAAAATATCATAAAAATGATCTGGCAACCAAGTTATTAATTATTAAGTAATTGCATCTAGTTATCTATGAATTTACGTTGACTGAATTTGTATTATTTAATATCAGTTGACAGAAACATAAATGTAAGGTAGAATTTTTTTAACATTTTCCCATGCTCAGAGGGTGTTCCTGAATAGTGCATAATGGCGTTGTTTCGCCATTTTTACAGCGCCCTGTATATCAAAATTATCAGTCACCCTATATATAACGAAATCTAAAAGAAAAGTATAACAATTCACGACATTAAGTTTATAGATCGTTTTAAATGAAAATTACGTAAATGTACGTTAATCACTTTAGATCGAAATAAAATTAAAATTCACAGAGCAAGTGTAACACGTAAACACCGGCAGTGATATCCTATTTGGTTTACAAAGGTGATAATTTTTTTTATGCAATTTATGACATGTTCTTAAGGAACCGTGACTTGAAATATACAATTACAAAATTTTCAAGCCCTTAACTACTCATTATGCAGCGTAATTGATGATTAACCAGAGTAAGGAATGAAAAGTGTACGATCGGTCCGGTCGTCTGATGCCATAAATCACGACATTTACATCGAAGTCTCGAGAGAGGGCTTTGATCCTACATGCACGTCCGAACTTTCGCGGTGTCTGTTGGTAGTAGAACTGGATGACTCTCGTACGGCTTTTCTGTTCACTGCCTATCACCTGCTACAATTTGCTTCGTATAACGTGAATTTATCTCGTACAACGTGAAACTGCTCCATATGACGTGAAACTGCCCCGTACAACGTGAAACTGCCACAAATTTTCGGACACCTCTGTCCTCAACGATCGTAAGCGGTTGATAATAATCAAAAACAAATAAATTAAGAAGATTTTCATTTCATTAATAAACATTTGTAAAACTTATCACTAAATTATTATTAATGAGACTATATTTGTTTCTTAACATTTTTGATAAAGCCGTAACTTTGAAATCACGTAAGAAAAAAATAATTTAAAAGAATTTTTTTTCGGTCGTAGTTCTTATAAAATATTGTTTTTACACATTGTAGGTCATTTCTTACACTTCATTTTGTCTGATTGCATCAGTTCTATAAGAAAAAGTTTAATACTTTTCGGACTACTGCAGTTTTTCGTTTTTGAAAATTCCGAATTTTCGAGTTTCCCGCCAAATTTTAAATGATCAACTGGGCTGCGCTCACAATCACAGTACCGAGAGCGTCTTGGGCATGTAATCGCGTCTTTCTCACTCACGATTTTGCGTTTGGCTGATCCATTTTAAAACGTCTTTTGTTTAGGTACGTTATTTCCATGACGACGGACGCACTTTTCACATCCCACTTTTAAATAGGATGCTTAGAGTGCGTCCGGAAACGGATGAGCGAGACGCAAAATATGTTCAAAATCGTGAATGAGAAAGACTCGATTACACGCCCAAGATGCTTTCGGAGCTATAGATTGTGAACGCAACCCTTTTATTTCTATTTTTTTTTAGTATTTTATGGAAGCGTTCGCGTTTTGTTTTACTTTTTTATTATTTTATTTATTATTATTATTATTATTATTATTTTGATTTTGCAAAAATAACTCGGATTGAATTTCGCCAAACGTCCAAACAAAAAAAAAATCTTTTACATTTGCATTTCCTTTTTGTCTCGGTTTCAATTTCAAGTTTTTTTTATTATTATTTGGAAGACCTACTTTTGTATTTTTTTAATTTTGTACTTTTATTATCTATTTTATAAGATTGAAAAAGAAACGCTTATTGTTTTAGTTTTTCTTTTTGTTTATTATTATGATTTTGATTTTCAAAAGATTAATTCAGATTGAATTTCGTCAAACCTTGCTCCCGATTGTCATTTGTTTTTTTTTAAGACACCTTTTGCATATTTTTTGCTTGTCTCAGTTTTAATCTCAAGTTTTTATTAATTTTCCTTTTCCATATTTTGATAATAATTGTGACAGTTTACCTTTAGGTGTTTAAAGATAAACAAATAACAACGAAATACACAATTACATAAACAGAGGAAATAGACCGCAGATTTCATCAGACAGAAAATGAATAGAAATTAAAGAAAAACAACTGTTGGAGAAAATAATTCGATAGAAAAAAAAAAGAAAAAGAGAATTTAGAATACTAAAAATAAAACGAACGAAAAAGAAATGAACATCGAACATTCGTAGTTTAGATTTAGCGCCTCAAAAGTACAACTGAAAAAACATAGATGGCGCCACAAAAAATGTAAGGAAAATTTTATCAAGAAATTTAAATTTGACGCTGACGTGCGGTTCCAAAAACGTTCGACTAAATTCTTCTAAATTGAATTTTCGGCAATTTCAAACTAAAAACTAGGAAACAAAATCAGGATTATTGGTTAATGTTGATTATTTCGCGAGCGGATTTGTAACGATTAAAAACTGAAAAAAAAATCACACTGAAATAACAAGAATCGAACGCTTCTCTGTTTCTACAGTCTTTAAAAAGAAAAAAATTAAAGGCAATTGGTTTCACAGGACAGTTCAGAAACTGTTCAACTATTTCAATAAAAAATTAAGTAAATAAAAAAAATCGAAAAACTGAGAAGCACGAGGAAAAGCAAAATATTTGAAATAATCAAAATTTAAAAAAAAATCAAATTTGTGGAAACGTTGGAAATATGCATGTAATTTTAAATACTTGAATTTTCTGATTTTTTTGAATAATCTAGGGTTTGCGATTTTGGACGATTGGCAACCCTGTGGCAGACATGCGTATTGAAAATATTAGACGTAAACAAGTGCCTTCTTATACAGCGTGACTTTAATGGTAGCGACGAGCTTTGTTACCCCAAAAATTGTAAACTCTAATACCCCTGAACATTTGAAAATACCAGGTGACAAGTATGCGTTGCTTTCACACAACTTTTTCTCATAACTAGCTCAGTGATGAAGAGAGGGGTACTAAATAAAATAAACCAGGCCGCCGGGGAATTAACCCCAGTTGAAGGATCCACTTCGAAACCGTTCCCAAGGTCTCGTCGTGTTCGCTCTATAGGTAAAAACTAACCTTCAGAAGATTTGTCTCACTAGATACGTTCAGCGCAGGGTCAGACACAAACAAAACACACACAGTGTATAACAAATATATTTGTGCACAACAAAAGAGGTAATTAGTGTTGTCTCAACCGATTCACTTTAAATGCACTCAGTTAAAAGTAATGTAATTGATCCACAAGGTGCGCGGTTAATCAGATCTGATTGCACAATTATCCACTTATTTAAATTAAGAATTTAATTAAAGTAATGGGCCGCGATAAACAAAGTCCGAGAACGCTAAATAAATAAATGAAAGTGTTATACGTCACTCAGTCTCTTGACGTTCGTACAGATGGCGTAATTTTTCACTGCAACTGCAAACGGCGCCTCCCCAGCTAACACAATGACGTCCCAATGACGTTTCTTTTTGGTCATATCTGACGTCAAATGACGAAAGAAATGACGTCAGTTTGACGTTGCAGTGACGGTCTAAAGTCACATCCTACGACGTCAAAAAAACGACGTCGTAGCAACGTCTAATACGACGTACGGGCAACGTCGAAAATCAAGTCAAAATGACGTCATTCACATGTATGTTCAGACCTTAAATCGTACATAAAAGGCGCTTTCCAATTGCACAGACGAGCTACTCGGAGCTACTCCGAGCTGTTCAAAGTGCAATTTAATACATTTGAGCAGCTCTAGAGTAACTTCCGAGTAGCACTGAGTAGTAGCTCATCTGTGCAATTGGAAAGCACCTAAAATTTACTACTTCTGACGGGGTATTAAGGATATTAAATGAAACGAATATTAAAAGCACCAATTTTTTATTAATATTTAAATGACAACATTCCGTAATTTCCAAGTAAAAGTATATGAAATATGTTCGTAAGTATATATTATAATACATAACAAAAACTATTCCAAGGAATGCAAAATAGGCAAGGCAACATGAAATCCATTGAAAGGCAAGATTAAACATTTTGATATGAAATTTTCAATTGGCCAATTATATAAATTGTCCGATAAATTGTCAACAACATAAATATTTAGTAAATTTGAGCTAAATGGGTAATTATAAAATTCTTCTTTAGTTCTAAATACCTTGCCAATTAAATGTATATTGTTTGAATAATCTGAAATAATATTATGGACTTCAATAAAATCATTATTATTTACTAAGCAATATGAATCAGCTTTATGATGTGAGTTAGTTTGCAGCAACAAGTTTTTAAACTGTATCTTCTTAAATTGCGTGCACTTATTAAAATTTAAAAGAGGACCATCTGCATGACTCAAAGAGCAAATAGGAGTTTTGCTCTTTGTAATTTGTCTTTGGAGGTCTCCGTAAACATATTTTTCAGCTTCTATTAAACGTGTGTGTATTTGCTGAAGTGGGTGAGTTGGAGATTTGATCAAACTTTTAATAAAGCCCAAATAAGATTCAAATGGGAAAGACGAAAAATTATCCAATGGACCATAAAGTTTAACATCATCATTTAAGTGAGATAATATATGAATGTTGTATGTATATTAAAAACTGTTTACCATATAAAACTTGTGAGTGAGAAATAAATAACGACAATAACTGATCTGGAAAATTTTCTGTGAAACTGGATATATGCTTCTTTGACAAAAGAATTGTCATTGCACAATGGAATAGTAAATAGTGCTCATAAACAGCTAAGTCTACTACATTTTTTAATACGATAGGTCCCAAGTATAACAAAAAAGTACGAAATTCGGTAGCTTTCCATCTTTGCAGTTCATGAAGTGATCGGGGTTTCCGATTAAACTCTGATGGAATATATGGTCTTAGATTTAATAAACAATCTGAAATATTAAGTACTTGTCTAGATGATAAGCGAGTCTTTGCATTCCCAGAAATCCAAAAATTCAGTAGCTTTCTACAAACACCTAAGCAACATGCATGCATGTAATCTATTGGAAATTTCGTGACCATTCCTATATTTAATTTTACAAGAGGGGATACCCCGAGGTGATGGTCTTCATCACATTGGAGTAAAAATGAATCATCAGTCCGTCTAAGAGCTGAAAAGTTTTGAAAAATAATTCTCCCTTCAAAACATTCCCCTGCATCAGTACATTTGTCACAACTTGAATATCCCGAATGTGACTTGATACATTTTATGCGGTATATTCTATTGTTAAACTGTAGACCTTCGTTTAATAAATAATTTAATTCGTCTATAAAGTCCTCAAAAAAAGACCAAGATTATCTGGCTTAGATTTACCACAAAACAAAGCTATGGCAAAAGGAACCGATTTACAATTTTTAATTAAACCCAAGATAGGCCAAAATTGCATACTAGAGCTGTGAAAAAGAGGAAGGCCATCAATATTAAAACCTAACTTAATACTTTCAGTGCCTAAAACATGGAAATTTGCAGTATTTAAAATACTTATTAATTTATTCGCCAGCCCAAAATAACAATAGTCAGCAACACCAATTTTTTTTATACTGATTTTACGAGGTGTCTGTAATAAAGTCCTTGAATCTAACGGCAATTCTGGGTGGACCACATTAAGATTATGTAATAAATTGGTCACAGCACAATGGGATACTTTATATGAAATTGCCCAAGATCTTAGTTCGCCCTTTAAATCAAATGTAGGAAGCACTGATGCTGCCAACTCAGTATCAACTTTTTGTTTAACATTATTCCCTGTACTTATGTTACAGATCTCATTTAATATTTCAATCTCTGTATTAGAATTTTGTATTAAATTTTTCGATTTTTCTACATTTATATCAAAGTCCATAATATTATGTTCATGATGTAATGAGTGAGTGAAGATAGCAGTATCTATACTCTTTTCTTCATTTCGAAGTTCTTTATCATTTTTATTAGTCTCACTTATTATATTGGAAACCTGATTTGAAATACGTCTATAAAATTGGCGCCTCTGTACTAAATCCTTGCCCCTTCTTTTTTGTACTGTTGACATTATGTAAAATTTTACTCTTTAAACTGTTAATACATGTAAAATTAAACCATTTTTTTTTTCTGTTTTGTGGCAATTCTTTCTGAAGCATGCTTCAACCAGACTTTAATAGTATCTTCTATATTTGTGTTTGTAGCATCAGTCCTGCTTTTAACGGCTTCTATAACAAAGCAAAAAATGTTTGTGGGTGAAGACCACATATCAAAGAATTTTTCATTCTACAAATTAAATTAACTTGAACAAATCAGTATTATAATTTATAAGCATGAGATTTCAAGTAGGAAACAGCACACGTATATAAGCCAGTATAAACAATATACATAGATAATAATGTTTCTATTAATTAGCCATCCTAATCTTCAAGAATCAAAGATAAACACTTCAAAAAACTTACCAATGACCAGCTGGCATATTCTTAAATCAGAAAAAGCTTTTTTAGAATTCCTCTTGCCAAAGAAGCTAAACTTCTGTGCTAATTCATCAGATAGTATAGTTTTCAAAATTCTGTTTGTTTTAGATTTCATATCTTTACCACCTAATGATGCTAGGAAAGCAACCTAAAAAATAATTATGATGCTTGTATCTTCAATATCAATACTTTATTAGATGTATAATTCACCTTACCAATTTTGGATTTTCATTACTATTGACTCACGTTTTGCGATACACAGGGCTAATGCGAATTTCTTCGGTAGATTTCCCCAAACACGAGTAAAACCAGCAAACCAGTTACGCCATACCAGAAAGGGTGGTTAAAGCCCCAAAAGAAATAAACGATCCTAATAGGACAAGAAGAACGCCCATTAATTACTGCGACGCCATTAAACAAATATTAGAACCTACTTGCGAATTAACGAGGTCGTTGGACTAAAACGCCACTTGCGTTTCACAATGCAGTGTGAGATACTTGGGGCTTCCAGTAAAACTGTATTTAGATTTAATTTTACATTAATTTAGCAACAATTCACAAGAGCGAGACGACTAGAACAGGTGTACATATAAGCGGCGTTGCAAGCTCGCTACAAGTGCGCTGCGATGAAATGAAACTGTAGTAGTTAGTTAATTAGACGCATATCCACCTGTCGGTTGATCGCCTTGCGAGCACTAATTTGCATAGAAATATCGATTTTATTCTTGGGGACTAGTTGATACCTACGTCACGTAATAAGAACTGACAGTGAGAGTCAGAGTCACGCTGCGCTGGACAGTAATAATTGTAACATTTTATTGCAGTTTTAATGTTTTATTTATAAAACATCGCCATATATTTCTCAGACAGCGCCTGTTTTAACGAACCGTTATAACAGTCTCACGGGATCAAATAAATTTAAAATCAGAATAGGCATTGCCTGAGTTTTGTTATCACCTATTATAATTTCGGCCAACCTGAAACTCCTTCCTTGTTATTGCGTTATTACTAAAGACTCCAACAAATACTACCGATTGCATAGGTGCTTCGATGCGCGCACGGACGAACGAACTACGAACCTTATCACATTTTGTTTTCTTATTAAATGGCACTGGATAATTGGGCAGTCGACCGATTGAGATTTATAGCGCATCAGGACGGAAACAATTGGGCAGATGAACGAACCTATTGTTTGGAGTCTTTAGTTATTGCATTAAAGAATTCATCGAATTGTTACGTGACCAGTCATCACTTTATCAAATACGCAGTCAGAGATCGTATCAAATATCCGAGCACGTCTGTGAACCGCCTATTATAGAAATCCGGGTTTATTTAAATCGTCGCCGTCAATAAAAAGCGAGTGCAGATGTCACAACTTTACGTCTTTCTTGTAACGTAGGTTTACGGCCTCGACGTGGGCAACGTGTCAAGGCCCAAATAATTGACACCTGAATTTGTTTATAGCATCACGAAGCAGGAGCAAAGACTTCTCAGCCGTAAATCACGTTCTTGCGACGGACGACGCGTCAAGCCGCTGGTATTCGTTAATTGTAAACATAAATGCGAATACGTGCGTCATTATAGTGTAACGGTTGCGTGTGCGGAATGGTTAACGATACGATAGCATACGTAATTCATTGCAACAATGGTTACACTAAAATATAAAAGTCATCTTAAATACAAAAAATGTGATTTTATCACAAATTATTAGAAATTTAAATTTCTTGATAAAATTTTCCTTACATTTTTTTGTGGCGCCATCTATGTTTTTTTTTTTTCAATTGTATTGTTGAGGCGCCAACGAATGACTTTCACCGACAACTTATCAACTTGTCCCTTGTACGTATAAGTAACTAAATGAGTGCGAAGAATTTTAAATTGGAAAATATTTTTATTTACAGGTGAAACCTACGAGGAGTAAGAAGAAATGTCATCATGACAGAAGTCGAAGATTTGTTGAACGGTGGCCATCGTGTAGCCGTCGAGCGTCACTTCGAAGCTGGACCTCCAGAAGGACTGGTATGTATGCACGAATTCGGAAAATTCTCAATATTCCAAAAAATGATCAATTACTACAACATTTTTTAAATGTTGTGTATGTGTATTGCGCTGCCTTCCCGAGCTATGATTATAGTGACACAAAAACCACCGGCTGTAATTTTTTGATCATGATTAATCGAGTCCGTGGGCAAACTGGTAGATGCAAGGTAAATTATGCCTGCGACAATTTAGATAAGCATGGAGAAATAGTTAACTGAAATTATGCAATTATTTCAGAAGTGGGTTTTATGCGACGCAAAAACTGGTGAATTCGCGTGAGAATGCCTTTAAGTTATGCAACCAAGTTTACGTTGGACTATGTGTTGAAGAAGGTGTTACATTGCGCAAAGTCGTTTCGAATTTATTATTATAATACATATGGTTTCCTAACGTTTGACTAAATAACCATTATTAATAATAATTGCGTTTTTTAATTCCTTGTAAACAGAGAGAATTAAATAAATCTTCATATTTATGATATAGACATAATGATGAAAGTTCAATTGAAAAGTTATTGAAGTCGGTTTTAATTTTTTGCTGATTCAAGATCTGTTTCATAATGTTGCCAAAAATGGACGAACTTTTTCGTGTTTCGATAGGACTATTTTACTAGGACTATTTTACTGGCGGTGTTGCAAAAAAACTAGCAAAGTGTAGATCCAAAAGAAGAAGCGATGAGTAATGTGCGGACCGGCGAAGCTCTGGATCAAATAAAACGATAAGCATGCATGTGCATCTTTTTTCGGTTTTGTATCTTCTGGACTCTTCAGTGCTACCTACCTCAAGGCTGCAAGCTTATGGGAGGGTAAATTAAGTTCGTCCCAAATTCCGGCTAGCTCAATGGGTCGGGCGAGATGATACGAAATCCAGAATAAAAGGGGCAGTCATTTAAAAATAAGTCACCAGTTAATACACACTCGTCTTTATTTATAAAAGGGAGTAATCCTCAAATCTTTCGTAAAAGGTCGCAAGAAAGAATTAAATTGCTACGTTGTCACCAAATTTAAATTGACTTGCCTCTCACTTACTTTGACAGGTTTCCGCTGTCTCTTTCACCAGTTGATCCCCTCGGCTAGCTACAGTGTGAGGCAGTGAGTAACTTAGATGTTAAAATAACAAAAGGGCGCCAGTTCGGACTTCAAAAAAATCAACTAAGCAATAACAATCTTGTCGATGTCCCCGACTCGACAGAATTGGCAGAAATAAATAAAAAGTAAACAGAGGCTTTACACTCACTTGTACGTCAAGGTGGTAAATATAAACACAACAATGAAGGTTTACTTAAATTTAATTAACACAATTAAACAGGTCGTACAACGATCAAAGTACTCACAGGTTTCAAAAGGCCAATGCAATGGCTTACGTTACATGAACTTAGAGTATCCTTCTAAAGATCTGAAGATGGCGTTGTAGATCTCGTCTTTAACGTTAAATATTATTGATAACCGTTTCCCAACAAATGAGATGGGGACATCTATGGAGACTGGAGACATCTATGCCCGTATGAGCAGACAAATCTTAGACTTACGCCAAAGTAAACCTTTACTATGAAAAATGTAACTTTACAACGCAAAATTTGATATGAAGTAAGCTTTAAGTATCACTGTTTCCTTAAGTCTTCCTTGAGTCTTCCTGTCAATTGTTACGTTCAAATCTCTCGCCAAAGAAAACGCGGAGGCAAAGTGATATATGAACCGCGTTTGGATACAGGTGGTTACCCTGCATCCCTCCTCTTTCCTGCTCGAAGCTGATTCGTGTGGCACACCATGCGACTGTCTTCGGTTTCGTATCCTAGCAACCTTCGCCTGCTACAATTTCGCCTCGTTGAAGTCCTTTCTTGTTCGAAGTGTGTTACAAGTTAGACGTGTTTTACGTGCATAGTTAAATTATCGGAGTTCTCGCTCTTTGGGAGGAGTAATTCATTTGCGGCTGTGCCGATCTCGTGACACCATCAAACACATTTGGGGATAATTTTAACTCCAATTCCAAGCCCGGGAACTTATTGTAAAATAAATGTAAAAAGTACTATGGCGTGTATCAAAATGGCTGCTAACGAAACCTTTTCCCTTTACATTCAGGCTTTTCTGTTTGGGCGCAGTTTTCTGGCTTAAGCTTTTAGTTCGGGCTTCTAGGCCTAGTTCTCTGGTGGCGCTTCTGCTCTGTGAATGTACCATGGTCCGATAGTGAAAACCTGATTAGTCATCTTGACGATCCCAGCGGATCCAGTTTGATCCAGATTGTCGACGCTACCCGCGATCGAAAGAGGGCGTCGTAACTACCCACCGGCCACCGTGTTTCGGTTGGAAACGTTGACTCTGACGCTTGACTGGACGCGCTGTCAAAAGGTTAGGCATTCCAACTTTAATTTAATCTGACGTTTTGCGGACTGATCGGTTTATATTTTATTAATTTCTCGTGGATAATTGAATCGCGAGGAAGAATTTCCAGCTACGTGTTGCGCTGCGTTTACCGTAGATAATTAAGCAGCCACTTGTAATAGTGTAAAGTGTTGTTTGTTTTGACTTGTGTAATAAATTGTGTTGTTAACTTTAACTTCGAGTTTAATTTCTGCGTTCACGCACACCAGTGAGTAAAGTCTCGCCACTGTTTTGCTGTTGATTTATTTCTGCCCGATTTGGTCGATTGAAGACGTCGACTGGTCGATTACGTTTTTAGCTGGGGATACAGTCTTCTGGCGCCCTTTAATAATTTTACCAACTTAATCAACCCGCCCCATTCTTCACTGTTGCTAGACCGGGGAACAGCTGATACGTTTCGTCAGCAGAAGCTCGTCATCTGTCAGTGGTAAGTAAGAGGCACATAAATTAAATTTAAAATTTGGTGACACTGTGCATGCGGGCCCTAGTCTAATGTTTTGGTTTATTTTATAAATCGTACTCAGGTAAAGAAAGTGGACGTAAAGTTTTTGGCCTACGAACGAGTTGGTATGTTCAGTTCTGTTAAGTAATTTTGTGGACCTATAGCAACCGTTGATTAGTGCTTTGGACATTAACGGAAATTACGGAGGGTTAAACTTGATCTGCCCGCGTCGTTCTAAGGGAAGCTAAACCGCCTCTGGTGGTGCTTTGGACGTAGGATACTCCGAACAGCTCACTGGCGTGACCAAGTACTTCGCAAGTAGGTCGGAGCAGTTCAACGCCCGCCGTGAGCAAGTACTTCTTAAATGTAGGTCGAGAAATTCTTTTTTCTCAAAGGCGAAATAGGATTTTTACTTCTCCTACCTTCTTCTTTTTCCTTGTCCTGTAAGGCTTTATGTCGTCGCCGTCGGGGTAAGATAGGTACTGTTTTTTTGTCTGTCACCATTTGCTTCTTTACTTCCACTGATGTTCCCTTTTTCAAATCATTATATTATTCTGACTTCCATTATCTTCCTTGGTCTTTGTATTTTGTGTTTTCCTTGAAACTTAGATCCTATTATTCGCTATCCTCTTTTCGTTCATTCTGTAAACGTGTTCCTAACATTTCCTTTTGCTTATATGTAGTTTTGACATTACTTCTTTTGAATAAAAGTACGAATGTACTCTTCCTTCATTCGTACATTTATCTACCCGTCTAGTCTAGTTTTCCTTATAGATTTACTTCGATGTTTCATTTTCTGTCGTAGTTATTTTATTTTCGTGATTTTGTATAATATTGTCGGAATTAAATGTTTCAATAACAAGCGTAAACTGTTGAAACAATAGAAGAATAGGACGGTTGGTTCTTTATTACAACACGCAAAACCAAGAAAAGGTCGTATTTCGCTCTTAAAAATGCATGCGCAAATCGGATTAAATAATAAACTTACGACCGAGCTGTCAAGTCACTGTATCACCTACGCTGTGAAGTTGGCGGTCATCACGCCACCTGGTGGTGCTGGCCAAGCCGACAACTAGTTTAAACCGGACGGGTACCGGTTGCAAGATGGCTGACTCACGCTACTCGTCGCAACAGGGTTGACACGGTCGAAGCCTATCTCGAACGGCACGGTCGACCACAGAGGGAGTTCGATGTGGCACCAAAACCCAATTTAAAACAAATGGAAAACCTCGTGTAAGAGCTTGCGGGGTTAAGAAAGAACCTGAGAGCTAATGAGTTCCCAGCCTTGGAATTGGAGTTAAAATTATCCCCAAATGTAAACGTTCCGGCACAGCCGCTAATGAATTACTTCTCCCAAAAAGCAAGAATTCCGATAACTTACAATACACGTAAAACACATCAGGAATGCACCACGCTTCGAACAAGAGAGAGCCGATCGAGGCGAAATTGTAGATGGTGGTGGTTGCTAAGATACGGCTCCGAAGACCGTCACGTGGTGTATCACCCACCAATAAACTTCGAGAAAGCAAAGGAGGGATACAGGCTTGCCAACTATATCAAAGGTTTTCTTGACGGGAATATTGAAACGTAACAACGTACCTGTATAGAAATTGTTGAGAGAACAAATTAAGATACAATCCCAACTGCCGCCTAACCAGTGGGATAGGTCTGGGTCGTAACGTAACCCCAAAACGTAAGGGTGAATTTAAAGTTTAAAATAAAAAGCACACTTGTCTTAGTGACGATTGAGTATTTCGAGAGCGCAGTCATGTCACAGCGATCCGGCGGCCCCGGTAAAACTAGAAGAAAAAACGTTGCAGACGCTGGCGATGAAAAGGATATGAACGTGGACACCGAATTTAGTAAAAACGAGGACTCTGAGATGGATAACAGTTCGTCATATCAGAGCGACGATATAAGTGCGCTAAGACAACTTAACGAGAAAGCAGTTTGTAAGAGGAAAACGTCTGGTTTAGAAAACGTGAACGTGAAGGAAATCATAAAGAGAAAAGCAGAAGAGGTAAAACGCTGAAGCGACTTAATACAAGAACTGATGGAAACCATGAATAAGACAAGAGAAAAATTACGTGAATTGGAGGCCTATGTAAGGTGAAGAGAAGGACCTGGTGAATTCCGCTCAGTAAGAATAATGAAACGAAAGAGGACCAAGGGACCACAACAGCAAAATATGAGCACTAAGAAGACCGAAAAAACCAGAAGGAGATAGTGAAAAACTATGGAGCAAAGTTAGCTGAGAAAGAGAAAAAGTCGAGGGAAGATATTGTCACGAAAGGGATTTTCTAAAAAACCACGAAGGGCTTTCTGGTTGTATTCCGCAAACAAATAATTTAAACGCGAACTTGTGTAAACGAGGGCACCGCAACCGTGTCGAAATAAACAGGTAATCGGTTCAAATTCCACAACGATGGAGCTTAGCGAAAATTACGATAAACGAGGCCGCGCACATATGAAATCGATGGGCGAAACACGGGGCAAGAACAAAGAGATGCAACATGCAAACTAGCCAAAAACGGTGTATAAAAATGCGAGCCAAAAATTAGGAGGAGTCGTTCTACCGAACCGACTCAGTGGCGACTAGTGCCGACGCACCGGGACGCCACGCACCGAGACGATGTCCTACAACTGAACACCACTCCACCGAGACGCTGTCCTACACCGGGACGCCACTACACCGGGACGCTACTGCATCGAGACGCTGTCCTACACCGGGACGCTACTGCATCGAGACGCTGTCCTACACCGGGACGCTACTGCATCGAGACGCTGTCCTACACCGGGACACTACTGCATCGAGACGCTGTCCTACACCGGGACGCTACTGCATCGAGACGCTGTCCTACAACTAAACGGTACTGCATCGAGCTTCCGAATAATGAGAACCCTTCTGGATGGAAAAAACATCTAGTGTCATACTTATTGTCTCAAAGAGGAGAAAAATCTGGAAGTGGTGATAAGAGGTGTAAATAAATAAATAAAAAGAAATAGAGGTTGAAGAGGTTCGTGAGGAACTAAGAAAATAGGGTTCCCCGTGGTAAAGGTGAGCAGGATGAAAAGATTTAATGAACCACTTCCAGTGCTCCTGGGGCAAACGCAGAAAAAAAGGACCTAAAAGATGTGGCGAGTATGACGGTGAAGACCGAGCCTAAGAGGAGACCCACCAGCGTAATGCAGTGTTTCAGATATCAGTTGTTTGGGCATGGGCAATTATGTGCATCACACAGTGCAACTAAGAAAGAAAAAGGAAGAAGAAAAGAGAAAAATGGTCGAAAAAGCGACAAGGAGAGAAGGCCAGACATTCGCCCAGGTGGCAGAAGAAAGTAAAGGCGAGAGTAATGAGAATATTAATAACAGTGCAATAAGGAAATTCAGGCATGAAGTTGACAACTAAGTGATGGATTATAAGAAGAACAAGAACAGTGACACTCAAAAGGAAAAAATCAAAATAGCTACCTGGAACGCCAATAGCGTAGCAAACAAGAAAGAAGAACTGGGACATTTCTTGGAGGAGAGGGATATTGCCATCTTACTCCTCCGGGAAACAAAGCTGAAACCTGGGAGAAACTTGGAGAGGACGTAGGAATGAAATACCCAGAGAAAGGGAAAACAAAGTGCCAAATACTCCAACCAACCGAACACTGTAAGATTGGCTCGATTAGATAAAGAAGCTGAATCATAACCCGAACGACTGAAAATTCAGGAAAAAAAAAAACACTTGTCTTTATTCAACGCTCAAAACAAAGAACTGAACCAACCTAAACGTAAATAACTATCTTTAAAGGTTGGACAAGTAAACAACCAGTACACAAACTGAAATTTCAACATAACATTAAAAATAAATTAAAATATTTAAATTTACAGTTTTCAAAGCGAATGAAGTTGAAAACTACAATAAAAAAAATAACTACTCATGGCAACGCCGTAAGTAGTTTTAGGCGGTTAACAATAAAATGTAACAAAAGAATAAAATAAATAAATAGGTTAGATTCGACCTTCACGTGTCCAAGAAGCGAACCTCAACAGGAGCGAGGCTGAAGCCCAGAATATTGGGAGAGGTGCTTCCAGTTACCACTTTGAGGCTCTGAAGGAGGTGTCCTCTAGCTGATAAGCGTACGGGTAACCAACATCAAAGAGGGTTACAAGGGCGCCATTGGAATCTTTCCACAGCAATGGCTTTGAGAGAATCGTCAGATCTCCTCCGATTACCAAAACGTCCGGAATGAAGGAGGGGGGCAGAAGAAAAAACAAGAACAAAACGCCCAGATAAAAGCGGGAAAACATGGATTACGAACTAACCGACGCACTGAGGTTGCTTTATGAAACTGACCTGTCTTAAATCCAAAGGTCAGGCTTGGATAGGCGTACCCCAAAATCCAGAGTGTACACTCCGTTCCCTTTTTCACTGTAAACAATCATAGATTAGCGAAAAATTCACAAACAGGGCGGAGGGCGGAGGGCGGAGGACGGAAAAGCCCAACACGAACTGTACGGCAAGCGAGCAGTCACAAGGCTGTGGAAGCAAACTTAGCAGACAGACGCGCGACGCGATCGTTTCGCGGGTGGAGGAGGGGTGTCACATGTACCAATTGGCCAATGAGAATCCTTTAATGGAAGTTGATTCCATGGACAAGTCTCATTACAAAAGAAAATGGGTGTCCGGAGATAGTTTATCGTTTCAAACGGCGAACGTAGAATATTCTAGACTCCAAAGGCCAAACTGCTTCCGCCTAAATACAAGAAAGAACAATGAAAGAACGAAAACCAACGTGACAACCTGAACTGCGCACAGAATTCGCTTGCAATAATTACCTGACTAAAGGCTTCCACAAACTGACGCGAATGGGAAACTTAATTGAAGTTGTCAGGCTTCGAAAAGCATAGAAGAAAGCTTTGATCGTGTAAAGTGCCTTTTTCAGAACACGGATTAATAATTTCCGTTCAGAATTCGCCCAAACGTTCCAGTTTGTTGAACTAACAAAATGGCTTGCGGAACCACATGAAGCGATGAGCTTGGCAAAACAACTGGCGCGATTGTAACCTGATTCTGCGCGGACATCCAGAACACAGGCCGAAGGAGAGTCACATGATCTATATTGACTAATCGCAAAATTCCTTTGAAACAGCGATACCAACGAACGAAGCCGTTGTTATACTGTATTTTTCCGTTAAAGGTAAAATTCCGTTAGAATGTAGAATGTTCTAAGATGGCCGTCGAAATCGCAGTCCGTCTTTATGACGCGACGCCGCGGATCCTTCTTAGTTCTTTCGAATCAATTTTTTCAGAAAATCGATGATTGGCTAGTTTGGGACGTGTGACTTTCCCCTTTGTTTGGTAGCTTCGTGGCGCGCAGGACTACGTTGGTATTCTGCCACACATACTGGAATGCATTTGGTTTCGGCCATTTTGCACTGTTTCCTTTAGTGTGTGTGTGTGTGTGTGTGTGTGTGTGTGTACTTGTGAGGGAAACGAAAGTAGATTTATTCCGAGATTTGATACGAAGCACCCTATATGAAAGACGAGGTGTTTTTATGCTTTTCGAAGCCTGATTTTCGTACATCAATAATGTATTTATGGCGGTATATCCGTGGTTTTATTTGGGGCCGACCTTCGTAGATATATTTTGGTGCGCTGTAGAAAACTCTTGTCGCACCTTAGTCGATCGGACGTGCTTTCGCCAACCTGTAGTTGGTTACCGACGGTAGAAGAGGAAAACACCACACTGAGACGTGCAGTGTGAAAACTGACGTAATAATAATAATAATAATAATAATAATAATAATGATGTTTATTGATCCATAAACAAAACAAAACAAACATAATGTAAAGAAATAATAGAAGAGAAACCAGGTAAAAGAATAATAACCGTAGGCGGATCAATAGGAATAAGTTCAGTCAATACTCGAGAGTATTAACTGTTCTACCACTTATCCTGGAGTGCCTAAACTAAGTAACTAACCTAGAACTAAACTAATGTACATGTTACAAAATATAATGTACATGATAGCAAGATAATACAATAATCATTAAGCATGGCGGTAATAATTGGCAGAAATCGACCAGATATAAGGTAACTGCGACTTAATTCATTTAGATTACTTTCTTTGAGATCACAAGCTTCGTGCGTTGAACCCTCACCACAAAGAAAAAAATTCAAAGAAAGCGCTTCGCGCATTTGCTACCTACCTGAGCGAATAGGCAGAAGTTTTACCACCGGAGCGGATTATTCCGGTGCTGCCAGCCAACTTCAGTGGGACGGGGGGGTTCAAATCCAAACCGCGAAGGCCATAACCAAAAATAGGCGCCACTTAATTTTTTTTTTGTACAGGGAACGGTGAAAAATTAAGAAAACACGTTACGTCCAAAACACGTTGATTTAATCAATCAATCACAAGAACATAAACAAATAAGTAATAAATGGACAACAAAAGAACAAAATTATTTTACAAAATACTCATGTTTTGTCGGATCCGAACTTCGCATTAATCTATATTAAAATTAACTAAACACGTAAAGAAAAGTATCTCCAGTTAATTACGCGCGACAACGTTCGTCTACTTATATCCTATTTGCAAAAGAACGAACAATCATCTTTAATTCACGGAGGAGTGTACGCAATAAGTTGCATGTTTAATTGCGGCAACTTCAAAGAAATGAATCGGAAACTAAATTCACGAATTAACACTCAAAAATAAAAATTGTAACGCTCCGACCTGTTTTTTTCCTTTGATGTCCGATTCGTTTGTCGGTGTCTTTGCGGGGATGCCGCGGCGTCACTTTGTAATGTGCCGGGCTCCGCGTAGAGGGACGAGGGAGGGAACTTCCAGCGTCGTAGTTTACAATGCACTTGCAAAATCGGATCGGACTCAACTTCCGCAAACTCCCAGTAAAAAGAATCACTCTTGATAAAAGAACTCTTGGTAAAAACTAATTCCCAACCAGAATAACTCCCAACGAAAATAGCTCTTGCTAAAAGCCTATAAGCGAAAAAAAGAAAAGCGAACGTAAGGGTCAAATCGAGAAACGCAATTCGTATCGACTTACCCAGGATTATCACCCGGACTGCCACAAGTCGCAAAATGGATGCGGCTTTCTCGTCCCCAACTGGATCAAACAGATTCGGCAGATAGCCGTTCACATGCACTTTCACCCTCTTCGGCGAAACAAGCACATACCCAAAACGTTAACAAAGTACGTGTGACCCAGGAGGCGATTACAACTTTTATGAATATCGCGGCGTACTTCTTGATCGGCAGAAAAGAAAAGAAGACTAACGAGAGAGACACATTCGATTTTACCATTGGCGGAACTTTCTTAGTAACAGTGGGAACCAATCGGCGGAAAGGGCAAAGATCACGAATAATACGCGTCGTGAAGTAGAACTTTGTTATAATTCGTCCTATTCCTCACATGCACGCGATTTTGACCTTAAGTAAGGATGGATTACTTATATCAAATGAATTTGTTTAATTAAATGAAGGTCCTGTTAATGGAATATGCTAGAACGAAATTTTAGAAAAATTACGCCGGCGAAATACGGCGTATCCCTACACTGACTGCAATGTGTACAACGACGCGGTCCAAGAAATAATCCGGCACGTCGAATTTCGCATGTACAGGGTGTGTTTAGAACAGAAATAAAAAAACGAACGGGAACAACGCATATACATGGTGTATTCAGAACAGAAATGGAAAATGAACTGTAACACATTAAGGACCACTCGCGGTGGGGTTCGCGGCAGCTAGGAAATTGCTTCCATTATGATAATTATTATTTTTATTATTCGTAATAGCAGTCGCCCGACAGAAAAAGTCAATATATAGTCGTGTTCTACTCGCAATGCCGTTCGTTCGAGCGGTCGTACGACGTACTTATCTCTTAAGGGAAGGTATTCGAGCATGTAAGTCGGCCGTCTTCAATTCCAAGATGGCGTCCGATCGACGGTCGACTCGCTCTCGTCGGGTCGTTTCGTTTGATATGCGACACGATGTGTTTATCTCTTAAGGGAAGGATTTCTGTCGTAAAAGGCGGACATCATGTAAATAATGATCAACCTAAATTTACATTTCATACTGTTTCTGAGTCTGATGTAGAGAAAATTATATATTCAATAAAATCTAATGCAAGTGGCAATGATAACAATTTCTGCATACATGCTTCGACTATGCTTACCCTTTTTACTTAAGTACATTACACATGTTATAAATTTATGTTTTACACGAGGAGAATTTCCAGCGGCCTGGAAACAAGCACTGATTCTTCCTGTTGGCAAAATCAAGCATATTGATTCTCTAAATGATTTACGTCTTATCTCTCTTTTATCTATTTTCTCAAAAGTTATTGAGAAGTTATGTTTACTGCAGTGTAAGATATTTGTCGACGAATATAATCTGCTACCTTCAGCTCAGTCTGGTTTCAGGCCTGGGTACAGTACTACGACGGCGTTATTGAGAGTTACGAATGATATTTTGAAAGCAACTGATAGGGGTGAAGCGACAGTATTGGTACTCATTGATTACTCAAAAGCATTTGATACTATTGATCATAGATTAATGTGTGCAAAGCTGCATTATCTCGGTTTTGATGATTTGTCAGTACGTTTCTTTACTTCTTACCTAAATGAAAGAACCCAAGCAGTAATAGTGAACAATAATAAATCTTCTTTTCAACCAATTATAGCTGGGGCTCCTCAGGGTTCTGTCTTAGGACCTTTTTTGTATACCCTATATACTTCTGATTTTCATACTAAAATTAAGTCATGTACATCCCATTTTTACGCGGATGATACTCAACTGTATTATAGTTTTAAAACACCAGATCTAAAATTAGCTGAGGGTTTAATTAATGATGATCTTAAACGATTGATGTCAATATCAAGTGATCATTGTTTATGTGTGAATGCACTAAAATCATCTGCTGTGGTATTCGGTAATGCCAAAGATCGGCTGAGGGCCATAGATATCATGAATATATTCATTAATGATGCTAAAGTATCTTTTTATGATGAAGTAAAAAATTTAGGTATTATTTTGGATAAAAATTTGAGATTTACTTCATATGTAAACAATTGCACAAAAACAATTGATATTGCAACTAATCAGAGAATTCAACGAATGCAGAATTCTTGTATTCGTTTTATTTTTGGACTCAGGAAATGGGAGCATGTTACATATAAGCTTAAAAATGTGAATTGGTTGAATATGTGTAACCGAAGATTACTCCACATTACCACCTTAATTCACAAAGTGTGTATTACCTCCTTACCGCCTTATCTTAATTGTTTATTAATACCTAGGAAATCACTTCATAGTAAGAATTTGAGGCGGACTAGTGGATTTGATATTCCCATACATAATTTAGTTTTATTTGAAAGGTCTTTTTCTTCTAAGATTTACAATACTCTACCACGAGAGCTGAGACTGCTACCGACAAGTTCTTTTAAAAAAAATCTCCGAGAGCGCCTGATTTCTGTACAGTAGATATTGAGCACTTTATTTCGATTCATTTCTAGTTTAGATTCAATTTATATTCAGTTTTACTAATTTGTATTAGTACCATGTTATGTATTTATTTGCAGTTACTGGTTAAGTGGTAGAACAGCAGTATGCTGAACTTCGCTAGTAAAAATAAAGACTTTTTATTATTATTATTATTATTACTTGAAGATGGTCGAGTTCTTCTCGTCAGGACATTCCATTTGATATGCAACACGACGTGTTTATCTTTTACCATTTCCATCTTCGTGCTTTCGAAATTGTAATTAAAAAAAAAATATTTCCCCATGTGCACCGAATTTTTTGACTCTGCCTTGACCTTGACCTTAAATTTTTTTAATTGTTTCGAAATGTTTTCAAAGTTTCATGTTTTCTCCGTCGGTTACCGGTAGCGACCGGAAAGTCGTCCGAAGTTTCATAAATTGACGTTAGTGTTTCCCAAATTTCGTCTCTCGAAAGATCATTCCCAAATTTTCCCGAATTCTTTGGCTTCGCCTTGACCTTAGACCTTTACCGTCCTCGTTCATTGGAAACTGTAATTTTTTTAAAGATTTTTCCCCATTTTCACCGAATTCCATAGCTTGACCTTGACCGTAGACCTTTACCGTCCTCGTCCGTTCGAAATTGTAACTTTTTTATATATTTTTCTCCATTTTTTCAGAATTTTCTTGACTTGACCTTTTCCATCATCGTCCTTGATCTTTGACCTTTTCCTACCTCTTACTATGACATTGTATTTTTTTAATTTCTTTCCCCATTTTTTCCGAATTTTTTTTGTTGCTCGACCTTGACCTTTGTTCTTTACCGCCTTTGTCCTTCTAAATAGTAATTGTTTGGATAATTTTCCCCCATTTTTATTATTATTATTATTATTGCATTTGAGTTATTATAAGCGTTTTCATTTTTTTTTTTCAGGTTTTTTTTTTTTGCTTGACCTTGATCTTTTCGTTTTGGCTTGGGTTGAGTTGAGTTCGTCTCGCTCGGCTTGCACGTGATTAATGTTTAAATTTTTTTCGAGATTTTATCAAATTTTGTTCGTTTTCTCTTCGTCTACGGTCGAGTTTAAATTTTTTCTTTCGTCGTCAACTTTTTTTCAATTTTCAGCTCGAATTTTTATCGCAAAATTTTTTTCGAGTTTAAATTTTTCGTCGTTCGGCTTCTCCTCGTCGGGTCGTTTCATGTGATGCGGCACGACGTGTTTATCTTATACGCGACGATTTTCGATCACAGAGTTGCCATCTTTGAGTCCGAGAGGGCGCTGGTGTAACTACCGAGTTCGTCTCGTCGATACCTTTCATTTGATGTGCGACACGACGCGCTTCTCGTTCGCGTTACCGCGTCGGTTTCGATTATAGCTCGATCATATTCATTTTCAAGTTGTCGTCGCTCCGGCATTAAAGTTTCGAGAATTTTTTTTTCTTGATTTAAAATGAACCCGGGGACAGGGAAGACATTCAATTCTTGATTATTTGGAGTTATTTGTAAATAATACGAAGAAAGCGCTTCAAGGGCCGCTCTTTGGGGGGAGGGCTCGCGGCAGCTAATAATTTGATTTTTGCTCGGGTTCCTTTGATCTTGACTATAATTTTTTTTTAATTTATTTTTCAACCTCCCAGGTTTGGTAGAGTTAGGTTGAATTGTGTTATTTTGACCTTGAAATTTCATTATGCCTTGACGTTTGTTTTAAACTTTTTTCAATCTTAATTTTTTGCTTGGGCTGAATAGAGATTGCTCGACTTGAGTTCGCCTTTAAATTTCATTTGATCCTGATCTTCGAATTGTTGATTCTTTTAAGATTAAATTTTTTCAAGTCTTAATTTTTACTTGCTTGGGTTGATATGGTTATGTGAACTTGGGTTGTTGTGACCTTGACATTTCATTTGACGGCCTTTTTGAACTTCGACCATACACATACAGTCTCAGAAATGTTTTTATAAGAAAATATATTATACTGTGATTTAAATATCTTTAAACACATTTCTGCGGTCTCACAAATTTTAATTACAAAGTTTGACGCCTTAGTGAGCTTGCCAAATGCTTTCCGTGTCTGTAAGCGAGAAAAAACGTTATCAGATTCTAAAATTAGTAAACAGGTAGCACAAGTAACACATTTTTTTAAACACCGTACCACAAAACCTGCTATGTATCCGACAATATCAGTTTGATATACTGTTAAATGCCACATCTGTGAAGATAGATAATCAGTTTGAGTTTCGAATTCACTTAAAGTGTTTAAAAACTCCGTAGATTGTAAAAGGTCTACGCCATCATCATTATGTGTCAAAGTTCTACTTGAACAGTGCAGTATAGAAGTACTATCAAGAGCAACTGCATTTCCAGAATCTGCCCCTTTAATTTCTGTATGCAGTAACAGACGTTTGTATATTGCTTCAAATTGTTTACAAGTGGGATTATTGTTCAATCCACCTTTACTTCGTACAGAACTGAAAAATATTTCTAAATGATCCTGTGAGAGTTTGTATGTTAAGATATACTTTAAAAGAGGTGTTTCAGAAGCAATATAATCATTGTACATAAAAAGTAAACTATTAATACATATTAAGAACCCCAGAAACCCAGTCTTACGATTAGTTTTTAACACTGGTATCCCACGTAATTTTAAATTGATTATATAATCTCTACATTCAGTTAAATATTTATGGATAAAATGAAAATTGTCCCTCGAGAGAGGTTTTCTATATGGTGTTTTTGAAGCATA
The DNA here is from genome assembly GCA_958336345.1 of Dorcus parallelipipedus. Taxonomy (NCBI): domain Eukaryota; kingdom Metazoa; phylum Arthropoda; class Insecta; order Coleoptera; family Lucanidae; genus Dorcus; species Dorcus parallelipipedus. The sequence goes on from OY284478.1 coordinate 44,495,514, forward strand.
ATTTCTAGAATTCAATATATCAAATAAGTTATTAACTATTTTACAAAACTTTGCAGTTGTTTACTGTTGCTTAATGTTTGGGCACCAATTTTTACTTTCATTTTTTCCTTTGCCCACAGTAAATGGCGTTTCCTTATTTTAGTTGCTGCATGAAGTCCTTCATCTTCTTGCAATTGAATAAATTCAAAAAACTGCCACGATATTTCACCCCCCTCTGAATCTACTAAGGAACCAATGCTTCCTAAACAATTCCTGAGCAACTTAAGCATGTGACAAGCATCTAGATATAAATATATTTTGTTATTGGTATAGGATGGTAAAAATGTGTAATTAAATTTAAAGGGTTTGTAAATGAAGCACCTAAATGGGAAGCCGCACTTAAATTTGTGGCTGTTCCATCAAAAGTAAATGAACTTATTATGATTCCCGTTTCGTTCAAAAATTCTAAACACTTATTAACCAGATTAGTTTTCTCTAAGCCGTTCAAACTATCTATAAAAAAGTAACCGATAGGTATTTTCCAGTGACTATTGAGAGCTACTAACATGAACACCAGAACTTCTTTTGCTTCAGGTAACAAGTCCGAATCCAATTCAGTTCCAAAATCTACAAATCCACTGAATTTCTTTCCAGTCCATTCTATATGCTTCCGAATGGCCATTTCGTCCATGGATAAATTACAGATCAGTTGACGTCCTTCTGCAGCTGCATCCGCAACTTTTATTTTAAGTGCATTAAGTGATTCCTCCGTAAATCCAGGACCTCCTTTAATTGTCCGATACCATTTTGTTATGGTGCTTTGATGAGGCAAACATTTGTTAAATTTATTTCTTACGTAGTCATAAGCTTTACTTGAATAAAAATTCAATGTCAATGCAAATGCTCTGATTTCTGGACTATATTTTTGTTTGCTTGGACCCTTTAAAAAACGTTGTATAATTTTCATTGAAGCATCTGGTACGGAAGTCTGAAAATACAAACAATTAATCAAAAAAGTAAAGGTGGTTACAATTATTGACTTACATCTAGTGTTAGTTGTTGAGTCGTTAGTAATAGAAAATAGGCCACAAATTGGGTTTAACAAAATGTATTGAAACTTCTATTTATAACTCTCTGACAAAACTTGTTTATCGCACCAAAGCCTACTTATTTTATATCCCGTAACGACAACCCAACACCTCCCCTTTTAAGAAATTACATTAATAAAAATATTATATATCCAACAAATGGAGGATTTTAAGTAAGTAAATATTTCTTTTGGCGTGGTGTTATAACTAATTCTTTAGTAGGTTGACGATTTCTACTAGATCTTCGAAGAGTAGGTTCTTCTGAAATAGGTTCGGCGTCTTCTTTTTCGTGCGGTGTTATTTCAGCAGCTAATTCCTTCGCTTGTCTAGGAACAGGAGTCTTTCTAGCAATGGGAATGGAAAAAGCTTCGGCGATTGCTGCTAACTGATCATTTGATGACGGTTCTGTTTTTCTTTTTATTATTTGGTTAGCATGAAAACGGCGGGTTGTCTGATCACCTAATTGTACCTCATATATTGTATGTCCCAATTTCTGTAGAATTCTTCCGGGTTGCCAGCATTGCGATCGACGATGTCGTGCATAAACAAGTTCATCTATCTCAAAAACTCGTTTTTGAGCACCGTGCTTAATGTTAAATTGTTGTTCCATCTTAATGTCGCGTATTGACGGCTTCTTAGGCGGCATCAAAAGATCCAAACTTGTTCTGAGCTTACGTCCGAACAGTAGTTCAGCTGGTGTTTTATTGTCGGGAAGTGCAGAATTTGGGGTAATACGGTATGTTTCAAGAAAGATGTCTAGCGAATGTTGTATATTTCCCTCCCCTTTTAATTTGAGAAGTGCTCGCTTTAGCGTATCAACAAATCGTTCCGCTTGTCCATTTGATTGTGGATGGTACGGAGGTGAGAAAATATGTTCAATTCCATTTTCTTGACAAAATTTCTTGAACTCGTATGAACTAAACTGTGTTCCGTTATCGCTGACAATAACTTCCGGTAAGCCATGTCGAAGAAATAGTTTTCGAAGTCTATTAATTGTTGAGATTGATGTAGTACTTGTCATCGTGCAAATCTCTGGATATTTGGAATAGGCGTCTACTACAACTAGAAAATTATTTCCTTGATATGGACCTGCATAATCCAAATGAATTCGTTGCCAAGGAAAATTTGGTTTCGGCCATGAATACAGTTCTGAAGTATTCGGTTGTTTGGCTGCTGTGATACATAAAGAACATTGACGTACCATTGATTCAATATCCTTATCCATGTTCGGCCAGTAGGCATACGAACGAGCTAAGGATTTCATGCGTCGAATGCCTGGATGTCCACGATGAAGTAGTTTGAGTACCTTCTTTTGTAAAACTGTAGGAATGATGACACGATCATTGTAGAGGAGACAGTCTTTTTCGATGGTGAGACCGTCACGTCGTCGAAAGAAATGTTGCATACTATTCCAATTTGGTAACTTCTTGATATCGGATGGCCATTCTGTGTGTACGTACTGTATACCGTTTGTAGGAGTTTGTCCTTCTTAGTTTGCTCACAAAGTGTGTCGAATGTTACCGCTAGCTGAGATGATATTGACGTAAAATCGAAATCTTGTTGAACTGCTGCAATGACTACCTCTTCATCTGTGGTTGGTTGATCTGAAATCAGCCGTGATAACGCATCAGCTTGTCCAAATTCAGTAGTTCTCCGGTATTCGATTTTGAAATTGTAAGCGATTAAAATTGTTGCCCATCGTTGCAGACCATTTGCAGTATGTGTCGGTATGCCTTTCTTATTTCCAAAAATTGCAATAAGAGGTTTATGATCGGTAAGTAACGTAAAGTGTCTTCCATAGATCATCTTATGGAATTTTTGAACGGCAAAAATCAGTCCCAGGGCTTCTTTTTCAATCTGGCTGTAGTTCTTCTCGGCGGGTTTGAGAGATCGAGAAGCATGAGTAACGGCCTTAATTTGTCCGTCTGGTAGACGATGTTGAAGTACAGCACCGAGTCCAAGATTTGAGGCGTCAGCAGCAACGATAATGTCTAATGAAGGATCGTAGTGAGTAAGGAGAAGATCTGACTGAAGTACATCTTTAATCCGCTGGAAGGCTTGCTGACATGAATTTGACCATTGCCATTCTTGATCTTTTTTTTAAAAGTTCATCAAGTGGTTGGCGAATGTGTCTCATTTTATTAACGAATACCTGATAATAATTTACCATACCAAGAAATGAACGAAGAGTTGAAATATCTGTGGGTGGCGGCATTTTAGCGATTGCGCTAATTTTGGCTGGATCTGGGCGGCGTCCATTGCTGTCTACAATATAACCAAGGTATTTTATTGAAGTCTTGAAGAAAGCACATTTATCCAAACGAATGTGAAACCCATAGTGGTGGATACGGCGAAACACTTCATGAAGATGTTGTCGATGTTCGTCGATATTTCCACTGACGATGACGATGTCGTCCAAATATGCAAAAGCGAACGACAGTCCTGCAATCATTGAGTCCATAATTGATTGAAATATGCCTGGTGCTGACTTTACTCCAAATGGAAGACGTTGAAATTCGTAGAAGCCCCGATGCGTTGTAATGTTGCAAAGTTTCTTTGATGCATCGTCGAGCTCAACTTGCAGATATGCGTCCGAAAAATCGATTTGAGAGAAGATTCTTCCACCATTGAGAGATGTAAAAATGTCTTCTGGTAACGGTAGCGGATGTTGGTTGAGTTGAAGTGCGTCGTTAAGTCCAGTAGAGTAGTCTACGCAAGGACGTGAAGATCCATTTGGTTTTGTAATTACCATAATGGGTGCAGCCCACTCAACGTAGTCGACTGATTTAATCACTCCCATCTTGATTAGTCGGTCAAGTTCTTGATCTACTCGAGCTCTTGAAGCGTATGGAACAGATCGCGCTTTTCTTTTGATTGGCGTGACATTTGGTTTTAGGATAAGCGATGCTTTAGTTATATTGCAGCATCCTAATCCTTCATTGAACACATCTGGGTAACTTTTTTGTAACGATTTTACGATATTTTGCTGCTCATTATTTGACTTTTGACAGACGTTGACATTTTGAATTTCGTTAGAAAAGAATTTAAAATTGCACATGGGATTTAAGCCCAGCAAATTTAGTGATCCTTGTTTGGCCACGTAGAATATTTCTTCACTTGTATTACCAGCGTAGTGGAATGTTGCACGTCCTTTGCCTAAGAAAGGTGACTTAATTATGCTTCCATCATATGCTTGTACTCGTTCATTACATGGTAGAATTTCAGGGTACCCGATTTGATTGTAGGTATTTTCGTCAATAATATTGACTTCTGATCCGCTGTCTAGGTAAAAGTCCACTGGTATTCCATTAACATTAATTGACTTTTTTAGCAGTCGGCAATTATTTATTGAATTTTGTAGAATACCAACGTTGATTGTATTTACGTTTTTTGACGGCTTATTCTTCTTTGACTGTTCTTTGCACTGTTTTTCTAAATGTCCCAATCGCTTGCATTTTTGACATTTATGTTTTTTATATGGACAGTCCTTGAACCAGTGCATTTCTCCACAACGTCGGCATGCACTAGGCGGTGTGTCTTTCTTGCTGTCATTTTTCTGTTTAGATTTGGAGCGAACATTGTTTACAAGACGCTCCTTTTGTTCATACAACTTGCTCTCTGATTTCATTGCAATGAACTCTTCACAATCATTCATTACATCGTCGAATTTGACATTTTCTCCATCTGCGTTTAGCTTTTGAAGCATAGGAGCACGAAGTGATTCATCCGATGTTGATTTTAGACCCGTGAGTGCGATTAAGCAGAAAAATTGCTCTTCAGTCTGGTCACTGAATTGATATTTTCGTCTCGTTGCTCTGACACGGTTTGCATAATGTCTGAATTCTTCACCTTCGTCTCTTGCAATGCGCAAGCAGTCATAACGTTCTGCGAAAATTGAGCGTTTTTTACTGTATAGCTGTCGAAGACGTGAGGTAGTTTCGTTGTAATCGAAATCAGTAACCGCTTTCGGCATACAGAATTTGGTATACTCACTGAAGGCTGCTGCAGAAAGTTTTGTCATGACGAATTTTACTTTGTCTTTATCTGCCATATTCGGTGATGTGCAATCCAATGCGAACTCGAAACGGCTTAACCATTCGTCGAATTTAGTAACATCTTCTTGATCAGGTTCGAATTCAGGTAATTGTGGAAATGTTCCTGATGAAGGCGCAATTGACGAAGTAGGGCACGGTTGATTAGAATTAATTTGAAGATTCTTTAGGAGTTGAACCAAAACGTCCTCGCGTCTACGAGATTCTTCTTCTCTTTTTTTCGAAGCTTCGTCTTGACTTGCCAGAAGATTTGTGATGAACGCTTTCATTGATTCAGTGTCCATTTTTTTTTTGCCTTTTGTCCTCGTCGCCACTGTTGAGTCGTTAGTAATAGAAAATAGGCCACAAATTGGGTTTAACAAAATGTATTGAAACTTCTATTTATAACTCTCTGACAAAACTTGTTTATCGCACCAAAGCCTACTTATTTTATATCCCGTAACGACAACCCAACATTAGTTTAGCATTATGTGTTATAAAATTTTGATCTGTTTTGTTAAAGATTTCAAACATCCAAAAATGCTCAGTTGTTCAACGCATTGTTGTTCTTCAGTTAAGTGCACTGTAACAGTAGAAATGGTGTGAACGTTAGTTTCTTCAGTCAACTTCTCCATATGTTTTCTCTTTATGCCCTGAAGTATAGTGGAAATTGAAGAACTGAAAATATTACTTTTTAAAACTTTTGTATATATTTTTTAATTGTAAGTAATAATAATATCAGTAGATCTTATCGACTTACCTACTGGCTACAGAAGAACTTTCGTCTTGAACTTGAACACTACTACTACTACTACTACCCTACTCGAGGTTCAAAAACAATGACGTCACATTGTTTTTAAACCTCGAGTAGGGTGGCTCGCGCGTTGCGTTATTCCACAGCCGATTGCTGCAACCTTTGTCACCGTAGTCTTCGCTACGGTTCATACGAAATATGATTATTTCCTTCTAAAATCGAACATATTCCTGAATTAGCTAATAATTTTTGATTTTCAAAATTAACTACCTACATATTCCTTTTTCATTTGCTTTCCCCATTGTAAGTTTGTGCCAATGTTGAGAACCACTGCCTCAAAAAATATTTTAAAAAAATGTGTTATATAACAAGTCTTTCAGTTGGTTCATTTTTAACAAATGAATCACGTACTTGACCTAGTTCGCGCAACGCCATAAAATTACCGAGCGGTGCACAACAGGCGGCGACAAACAAACATTTGCCGCTACGGTCACGCCGCGATTTATTCAGCCGTTCACCATGAATTTACAGTTCGCCCATTAGCCACGTAAATTACTCTCGGCCAATTAATTGCGTTTGTTATTGCACTTCGACGTAATGTTACCCAACCTACCTGTTACTTCATAGCAATCAACGAGCGTAAGGGCATCCGACGTCTACGCCACTGGCGAACGGATTGCTCCACCCGGAAACGCAGTGACATTCACGCTCCTGCACTTCCGATAACTGTGTTTTTTCCCCGAGACATTTCAATGTTACTGAGGCTATTTTTATGCTCGTTATAAATTAAAAATAATTGTGTTTTTGCGTTAGACTGAATGGTGCAATTTTTTACACGGAATGATTAGAAATTTACGATATTGAATCACAGTTAATTGAATTTGAGTACTTCGGTTTTATTAAAGACATTTTCTGAACGTTCTTGGAATGTGGTTTAGAGGAAAAATTAATTGTCAGGATACGAGTTAGGAAGGCACGTTCAACTGTTTTTTTAGTATAAATACGGGTGCAGAGAGCGTCCGGGACATTCTTACTTACGACTATCCTTATTTCAACTGCAAACGCGACTTTAATCGCGGAAAATTCTTAGTTCGACTTTAAAAGCGAAACCTCTGCAATTTGTGAATTTGTAAATTTTGAAAAAAGATACAAGGGAAAAGAACAAAATATTAATTTACTCAGATTTGTTAAGTAAACATAAGTATATTATATATTGTCTGATACTGATGATGAATGCGTCGTACAAGTCTATTACCTGCTACGAGATTAATTAAAATCAATTACGTTTTTGAAGGTGTACAAAAGTGTGACATGTACTTACATCGAAGCGAACAATAACTTACGACAGGTAATTCCGTTGCTTTAGCCCACCTGAAGGCCGCAAGCTTATGGGAGGGCAAATTAAGTTCGTCCCAAACGCCGGCTATCTCAATGGGGCGGATGGAGTCACGTGAAACCCAGAATACAAGGGGCAGTAATTAAAGAAAAAAGTCACCGGTTAGTACACACTTGCCTCCGGGGTTCACAAACTCCGGGGTTCACAAATTATAATCGTTGTTTATTTTAAAAACGCTTTAATGTCTACCATCATATAACATAATGAAATGAATGATTTATTTGAGAAACACGATAAGTTCGTTTTTGTAAATTGAGTTTCTGTCAATCTTTTTTCAATTATATTTTAGCTAGTCATGAAAGAAACATTGAAATAAACCACATAAATGTTCCCCAATAAATTACGGTTTCAGAAAGCGCACCTCGAAAAAAAATAAGATCCTAGTTTCTTTCGATTATCTCAAAATTATGGTTATGGGACTTGTCGGGTCTGTAATTCATCGTTCTACTAATTCGCTAGCCACACATATCGCTTTCTAAATAAAACTGATTTAAAAAGCGCGCCGCTCCGTCCTTATGTAGTAATTTACTCATTCGAGATTGACGCAAGTTCCAGCAAATTCTACCACTATTTTGTATTGTCTTTAGAATAAGGAAGAAAAGTGTGACGTATTTATTTGTTTGTAACATGTACATAGCAAACGAGAGAATCCAGAAGCAGAAACGAAAAATCGATCATTGATTTTGCGTTGATAAATAGATTGTACAGAAAAGAAGTTATAGATGTGAGGGTGTACAGAGGACCCGAACTAAATACAGATCACTATTTACTTACAATAAAACTTCAAATAAAATATAAATCGCAGGAAAATAAAATCTCAGAGATTAGAGTAAAGAAGTCACATGAGAAAATAAGAGTGTATAGACAAAGAATAGAAAGAGAAATAGAACAAAGAGATCTTTGGGAAGATTTGGGTGTAGAGCAACTCTGGAAACAATTCAAAAATATTAGAAATACAACAGCCAGCAAAGTATGTGGAACAACAGTGGCTGACAGCAGCAGAAAACAGACGAAATGGTGGAGCCAAGAAATAAATGAAGAGGTAAAATTAAAAAAGCAAAAGTGGAAAGAATATCTCCAAGGAAAAACAGAAGAAAGTTATTCTGAATACAAAATACAAAGAATAAAGGTAAAAGATATTATTTTGAAAGCAAAACAGAAAAGTTGGGAAGATTTTGGACATAAAATGGAGGAAGATAGGTACACAAATCAAAAACTGTTTTATAAAGTATTAAAGAACCTAAGAAAAGAAAAGCAATGTGAGATAAAACAAATGAAAGGAAAAGATGACAAAATAATAACAAATGATGTAGGAATAATGAATAGATGGCGTGAATATTTCCAGGAGCTATTATATAATGAAAATTTAGAAAATAATGATGGAGGGGAAGACTTGCGGGTGCACAGTGCAGAATCACATGCAGATCAGGGAGAGGAGGACGACATAAATGAAGAGGAGATTCTAAATATTGTTAAAACAACTAAAAAAGGGAAGTCAGTTGGACATGATGGTCTTACTGCAGAAATGTTAAAGAATCTCGGAGAGAGGGGAATTAAAATGCTAACCGAAATTTTTAAGAAAGCGTGGAAAGAAGGGAAAGTACCGGATGACTGGAGAATAGGAATTATAATCCCACTCTATAAGAACAAAGGTGACAGCAGAGCATGTGCAAACTACAGAGGGATCACACTTATGAGTATCGTGGCCAAAATATATGAGCGCTTATTGGACGTCAGGTTAAGAAAAGTGGTAGAAAACCAACTAGATGAGGCTCAGAGTGGCTTTAGGAAGGGACACAGTACGCAAGATCACATTTTTACAATCAAGCAGCTAATAGAGAAAGTACATATGTCCAACACAACTATGTATTTAGCATTTCTTGACCTGGAAAAGGCGTTCGATAGAGTCCCACAGAGATTGGTTTGGAAAAGTCTGGTGGAGAGAGGAGTAAACGTGAAATTATTATCAGCAATTAAAAGTGTGTACCAAAATAATCGAAATTATATAAGAAAAGATAATTTGCACTCTGAAGAATTCCAAATAAATGATGGTTTGCGACAAGGAGGAGTTTTGAGTCCAACATTATTCATAATAATAATGGACGACGTAATTAAGGAAGTAAAAAGAAAAATAAATAGGATGCACGTTGGATTTTACAAACTAAACGCAGTGAAATGTCAGAATGTGCTTTTGCTGACGACTTAATGATATATGCCGCACGGGAAAAGATCTTGAAAGAAACTTAAAAATATGGGTGGAAGAATTGGCAAAAAAAAAGATGAAAGTAAACACTACCAAGACGAAAATAATGATGATAGGAGAAACAGGAAGGAAAGTAAACATAAGTATAAATAGTGAGGAAATAGAGCAAGTTGAAAGTTTTAAGTATCTTGGGATACCGATACATAGAAACGGAAATACAGAAAATGAAATAAGCGAAAGAATTATAAATGCGTCTAAATTATATTATGCCATATCGAATACATTTATTGGTAAAAAGGAAATATCGAGTCAAACTAAAATGGTAGTGTTTAAAACAATATACAGACCTATTTTAATGTATGGCTGTGAGAGTTGGATACTAACGGCGGAAGAAAGTAAACTGCAGGCTATGGAAATGAAGTATTTAAGGAGAGTAAAAGGAGTTACGCGTAGAGACAGAATTAGAAACGATACGATAAGGAAGGAACTATTAGTAGAATCATTAATAGAAAGAGTTGAGAATCAACAGTTGAAATGGTTAGGACATCTAGTGAGACTGAGGGAAACCAGGCAAGTGAGAAGAATTTGGGACACAAAGGTGAAGAAAGGTAACAGAAGAGGAAGACCAAGGAAGACATGGAATAGTAATATCAGGAATATATTAAAGAAGAAAAATATCGAGTGGACAACGGCTATGAGTATGGCGTCAAATAAAAAAGAATGGGCAAAGTTAGTACACGCTACAGAAAAATAAAATTAGAGAAACAGAAATTAGCACTCCCTACACCTTCGGGTAGAAAGGGAAATGATTATAACAAGTGTCTAAATAAAAACCTGGTCAAGTGGGTTGTGATCGAGACTTTTTCCATTGCATTTACATAGCAGAATTACTAAATGTAGCCTACTTGACCAGGTTTTTATTTAGACACGAGTTATACATATACATAACAAACTATGTAACTATTGTAGCAACACATATAATATCATATCTTTCTCCACGCACATAATTTCAATCGGGAAAAGGTAAAATTTGATCAACATGTCTCTTATGATGAACTCCTTCTAGTTCAACTTCATAATGCAGAAGTCCTAATCGGTCGACTACAGTCCCCACTTACTTACTCAAAACTTTATTACCTTCTTCAAAACTTCTAACTTCTTGACAAGCGCGTTTCTTCTGTATTTCTTCATCAATTCCTGATTTTGTAAGATCAAGTCTACTCCTGATTGTTCTTTTAAACATGAGTTCAGCAGGACTTACTCCTGTTGTAGCATGTGGAGTTTTCCTATATTGTAATAAAAATCTTGCCAATTTTAATTTCAAATCTCAAGGTTCTCCCATCATTGATCGAAGACTTCGTTTTACAGTTTGCACGTTCAGTCTGTCCGTTGGTGGACGAGTGATAGGGGGCTGTAACCTTATGATGTATACCATTCGATTTCAAAAAATTTTGAAGTTCTTTTGATTTGAAATTAGAACCATTATCACTGACAATAATTTGTGGCAGACCAAATCTAGCAAAAATATCTCTTTCTTAATTTAATGATTGTGCTTCTCGTGTCGATTGACTGAGCTGGAACAACTTCATCCATTTCGTATACGAATCTGTTACTATGAGTAATAACGTTTTCATAAACGGCCCTGCATAATCGATGTGGACCCTTTGCCATGACGAAGTTCCTAAATTTCAAGGATGTATTATTTTTGGCGGGTTATTTTTTACTTTTGAATAGCTGACACAGTTTTTAGCCATTTCTTCAATGCCCTTGTCAATATTTTTCCACCAAACGTAACTCCGTGTTATGGATTTCATCCTAACAATTGCTGTACGTGCAGCGTGAAGTTCTTGTAGAATTTGTTGTCGAAAAACTTCTGGAATTACTACTCGAATACCTCGGAAAATACAGCAATCTTGAATTGTAAATTCTGAACGTTGTAAGCCATCTGGTAAGTTTTCTTTACCTTGCTGCAAAGCTAGGTACATTTGACATAATTCTGTATCCTTCATGGTTTCTTTCTTGATATCTTTCTGTTTTGTTTTAATTGAAATATTTCATCTGCAACAAGATTATCTTCTTCACTTCCGTTTAACTGAATTGGTTGTCTATATAAAAAATCTACGTTAGCATATTCATTCGTTTTACGATATTGAATTTCAAAATTAAAACCAGATAGAAAATTCGTATAATGTATTTTCTATCTGGTTTCAGTTTTCTCCTCGTCGCCAGTTTATTACGTATTGTCTTTAGAATAAGGAAGTACCGAAAGTGTGACGTATTTATTTATTTGTAACATGTACTGACTAACTTTGTTTTTCATAGCAAACTATGTAACTATTGTAACAACACATATAATATCATAACATCCACCACCCAGAACTAGTCTGGAAAACTCTAGAATCTTTAGCTTTGTTAATTTTTACAAATAAATGAAAAGATCCAACCTTGTAATTCATAATCGCACTTCACACTTGCTGCTTTAGCCCCTACGAAGACGTCCGAGTACCAGGATCTAGGAGGGGTATTAATACGTTATCCCCTGTCTCAGTGCGGTGTTTCCCTCTTTTGGTCGTCGGGAATCAAAATAACAGGATTGGCGAAAGCCGATCATCGAAGGTGGGCCTTGCGGGTGGGACAATAATTTTCTACAACGGCACCATAATATTGTCACGATGTCATTATCTGAGGGAATAAGTAAATTTAAATTCATTTCGTAATTATTGCAATCATGTGCATTTCAAAATTGTGCGGAATCAGCAAGCATAGAAGTAGATCAAAGTTGCGTTACACTTACTCGCATTAATGCAAGTTTTGCGGAATTGCGAGCGTGTTGTTTACAATTAGAACGCTTTAAGAAAAACAAATTTGGCAAGGATCAATTGATGCTGATGCACTTTGTACTTTGAACCGAACCCCCAGCCATCAGAGCAAAGGAACCAATTGTGACGTAGAGATAGGGATGTATAAAAGATCGACTCGCAAGTAGAATCGGGGGCAGTAGTAGTAATAGTGGTATTAGTGAAGAGCAGTATTAAAGTAGGGAAGATAATTAATTGGACAGTAAATTGTGAACGAGTACGCGGAAGCCGAAGCAAGCGAGTGAGCTCTCCACGAGCGCAGGGCTGGCCGCCTAGGACCAGACCCTTTTTACCCCCAAGTAATGTAAAGTTTAAATTAAAGTAAAGGAGTAGGATTAGAATAAAATAAGTTCGATTAAATAAGGACGTAGAATAATTATGTTTAAAGTGATAAAACAAATTAGTTTAAATGAAAACATAATTTAAAGGGACATAGAATAATTATGGTTAAAATAATTGTGATTATTAAATTAAAATAATTTATTTAAATAAAAATTTATTTAAGGACATTCTCGTAATTTTAATTTCATAAAATAATTCGTTAATCAATAACATAAATTTAATTCTTTTCTTTTTCTACGTGACAATATTGTTACGTAATAATTTACATAACTACAAAAAATGAATAGAGCTTGATAAAACAATACATTTATTATAAATAACAGCGAATACTAACTTACATGGTTTACACTAAAATAGAACAAGAGGAACTTCCCTCTAACTAGAGTGACACATACTAATGAATTACAGGTGAATTTCCCGAGTATTTATAGCGTGAATTTAGGAAAGCTCCATCGAAGAGATTATGTAATTCGAAAGCTTTTTAAGTGACACATAATAATTAGGTCCTCTTTGAAGGTCTAGGACACCAGGTGGCCATTTGTTCATATTAACTTTTTTCTGGACTTTTGCCAGGCTGATTATTTCGTAACGTTTGATAACAGCCCTTCTAGGAGGCGCGTTGGCGTTGTGCTAATTTCCCTGTAACAATATCTCAGCGAAGATTAGCCCCAAGTAAAAGCCTAAATAATGAAAGAACGAAAACCGACGTTACAACCTGCGCTCCGAAATCGCTTGCAATAAATACCTCATTAACGGAAGTTGTTAGACTTCGAAAAGCATAGAAGAATACTTTAATAGTATAGAGTGCCTTTTTCAGAACAAGGATTAATAATTTCCGTTTAGAATTCGCCAGATTGATGAACTAACAAAATGGCTTTTACGGCCGGCCCTACATAAAACGATGTGCACTCTACGCGTTTTCCAAAATTACTGGGGCGATTGTAGTTTGATTCTGCGCTGATACCCAAAACACAGAACCAGAGGGAAGTCATCTGGTCTACATTGACCAATCACAGACTTTTTCTTAAATCAATACTTCAACCGAGAAGGATCCTCGGCAAGGACAAGGTGACACGAGGTCACCTAGCCGTTTTAGCAGCCATTGTTAAAACTGCAATATTATTTTTTTTAATATATTTATTAGTAATTAATAACTTCATCAAAAATTAAATTAATAAGTTGGTGAGTCTGACCAGACGCGCTTGCGCTGTGCTTTACTACTCTAGCGAGTTCTAATTTCTAGTGTTATTAATTTTTTTTTGTTATTGTGGTATTTGTGGTTATTACTTATCTGGTTATTGTATTTTGGCCGGCAGTTTTTTAATTAAAAGTTGCTCGAGATTTTTTGGTAATGAATATTTAAATGTGGTACCCTTGGAGCTGCCAACTTGGTACAGAAAAAGTTTCCATTTGGAACAATGCTGTGGGTAGCGGAGTCGAGTTCGGCCGGCCGATGTGGGCATTTACTGACACTCTTTAATACGACAGAAAGTATTCCAGCGAAGAAAACCTCAGATAAAAGCCTAAATAATAAAATAAGAGGACGACGTTACGACTTGAATTGCACAGCATTTTGCTCGCAAAACTTGCCCGACTATTTCACATCCACCAGGCTTCGAAAAGCAATTAAAAGACGCTTTCGTTACACGTAGAGTGCCTAGTTGAAGATCACGGATTAAGATTCCGTTCTGTTTTTCACACAAACACACCGTTTGAGGGAACAGCAAAATGGCATCCAGCCAACAACAAAACAACTGCACTCTTACGCGTCTAACAAAAAACTGAAACTATTCTGCGCGTAACCAGAATACCAGGTACGAAGGGGAGTCACATGACCAATCACAGAAACCTTCCCAAAAAATCAACAAAATTGACCAACACGGCCAAGGCGACACGAAGGTGAAGGGCTGTTTCAGCGGCCATATTGACGACGATATATTACGTCTTACAGAAATTACTGTAACACCGTCTTCTTGTGGCGTCCTAAATTGTACAGACTTTGCTTGCAGAAATTACCTGACCACATCACATCCGCCAGGCTTCGAAAAGCAATTATAAGATGCTTTCGTTACACGTAGAGTGCTTAGTTCCAGAGCTCGGATTAAGATTCCGTTTGGCGTTCCACGCAAGCTAACACCTCTTAGGCGAACAACAACATGCTCATCAGCCATTAACATTAAGACAAGTGTACTCTTACGCGTCTAGCAAACTACTAAAGTGATTCTGGGCCTAACCGATATACCAATAACAGGCACAGGGGAGTCACATGAGACATGACCCAAACTGACCAATCGCAGAAGCCCCTCCGAAAAATCAATACAATCCACCAGGAGGACCGAAGGCGACGCTAAGGCGAAATGCAAAATCAACGGCCATCTTGGAGACAAATTGCGTCTAACGGAAATTACGGAGTAAAATTTTCATTAATTATTTCTTGGAAACTAAAATGCGTAAAATGAACATTTTTTCCATGTTTTGTGATGTTTATTCTTTCGCCATTTTTTGTTTGTCTGTCTATTCGAGAATCACCCTTTATATCAGAAGCAAGTGAAGCCATATTTGTACATACGTACCACACATTTAGTTTAGTTTGCATGTTCTCAAAAGCGTTGGTAGTGTAATTATCCATATTTGTACTATGTCACCAAATAAACTTTAAATTGACTGCCTCAAACTTACCTCGACCAGATGACAAGTCTGCGTTGTATTTTTCACCAGCTTTCCCCTCGGCTGGCAGCAGTGAGAAGGGGGTGGGTAATTAAGACGGTAATAATTAAGGGCGCCAGGTCGGACAGTAACCCCCGACGACGTTCCCGAACCGTCTTGTTCGTGTAGAAGGCCAAAACAAAACTAGAGGCTGGGCGTAACTCACTGGTACGATAAGGAAGGTGATTCAGACACAGACGTAAAGTTGATTACAGTTTAATTAATAACCAAATTAATGAAATGCAAACAGTAAATTATACTAATTTACAAGAGTGTAATTCGTTACGTCAAAAATTAGTAACTGGCGTGATTTACATCAACGTGTTACATCAGTAGATGCAGCAGTGCATAAAATGTCGAAAATTCACTCTCCGGCAATTAAATAACTCATGCTGTACTGACAGTATAGTATTATTCATAAAAGAAGACCTCTGCGTCATTGTCTAGTGTTACATCATCAGACTTATGAATCATAACTCCGTCCTTCTTTTACATTCACCGTTAACAAAGAAATAATATTGAAATGATTGCTTCGGCGATTGACTACGCAGCGCTCAAGTTCTGTGATTTTCATTATAGCAAAGTCGAGATGTTCTGTCACTCTCGTTCCATGGCGTGAAGTTGGATGTCGTAGCGCCACCTGTCTGTCGTTTCTAATGCTGCCCAAGCGGTTTAAACTGGTTTCCACAGAGCGGGACGGCCTTATCACTGAAGGGCCTCGAAAAACGTAAAAATGAGCACAAGCGCTCGTGTAGTCGGATAAACCCAAAGGGCCGAAGCTTAAAGCAGCACTAAAGCTAGTATTGAAACGAGGACTGTAACTAGAACTGAAGTTGAAACTGAAACTAGAAGCCTAAAGAGAAAGAAAGAATGTCCATTAGCGTCGAAAATGGCGTCAGCCAACTCGCTTAGTTTAAAAAATGTCCATTAGCGTCGAAAATGGCGTCAGCCAACTCGCTTAGTTTTACCTGGGGTCTTGAAGTAGTCCCAAACTTGGAATGGGGTTAAAAATACCCCAAAATTCGTTCGGTGGTGTTGGATTCTATTCCGGCAAAGCCGTGGATGAGTTCTTCTTCCTTTGTAAGTAAGAACTTCGGTAATTCACCAACGTACACACATGGCAGCACCAACGTCGAACGATTAATGAAACGGAACGCGAAAACCAAGTCGGAGGACGCCGAAGACGCGCGCTGTCATAAGCAGTATCCAATGGCTGTAAAGGTTACGATCACACGGTGCCTTTCAACAAATGAAAATCGCCTCACGCGATCAGTAATTTCGGTCTTGCGTGGTAAACGAAGAAGAGCGAGGTTGCCAAGCGACTCGAGACATGGATAAACGATGCACTGTTGCCGCTTCGCCGTAACTGACTTTCAAAACGTAACAACCACTGATATGGTTATTTATTAGAATTCACATTCCCCTTACTCCACATAGCTGAATAAACGAATTCGGCTATAGCAGAGGTCCTTCTATTCTCGAAAATTTTGGCGAATCCGTTCAATTCGAAACTCTCTGGAATCGTCGAAAAGGTAGATGGCGTAACAAGTAGACTCATCGGAGGCTACAACGCTGAAACGGTCGCGAATTTGTATATAAAACAAATAGCATGTTCTTGATGTAACTGTAATTTTTTACATGAATAATTGCCATTATGATTCTTGTCATTGCAGTCGGGATGCTGTTTTGAAATGATAAATAACAAACAAATGTACATTCCGAGGCATTGTAACTGGAAGCAATGAAGCCAGACCCAACCGGGTCATATAATCAGGGCGGGCAGTCATAAATTCTTGTCGCAATTGAGCTATTCTCAATTTTTCTTGAACTGACAGTCACATAAATCTGTCACACGGGTTTCTAATACGCGTCTGTTTTTCTTTAAAAGTTGCAATTCGACACGCATAAGTGCGGTAAGAGAATACGGCTATTGGAAAAATGATACTTGCACAGTCACCGGAAATATAAAAACGTCAGGGTATTTTGTAATTTAGTAGATACAGAATTTGAAGGCACATGTGGTGCCCAGGGGTGATCGTCGTGAACGTTTAGAAAAACACATTCCAAGAAAGCGGGGGCGTGTATTTTTCTGAATGCTGGACACAGTCCTATTGGCCAAAGGGTGTTTTGAATTTTGGTTTCTGATCGAAGGAAGGGGCATTAATTCTGTGCAGCTGAAAAATGAATATTAAAATTACGGACAGATAGCTACGAGCTTTTGAAACGATCAGTCGTATCCATTGGGCTTGGCAAATTGCTTTGAGTTACTTACTTGTTTCTTTGCTTTATTTTCATAGTAGAGTATAAATTATTTAGTTCGGTACGTCTAAAATACCAGTGGTTTGAGAGGCAATTAAATAAAATTAAATAACACGGTCTCGTGACGGGTAATTTAATCGCGTTGTGTATTTAAAACTTGGTGCAGTGCGTGCATTGGATTCTTATTCGCGGCGCGGATTTAGGTAATCTGATTTAATTTGTATTTTATTCATTACATATTTGGTGGTGATTGATTGATTAAAAACTCATAATCTGTAAATTTCAGTACTTACTTGTCTTGTGAAATTTATTATTAAAGTGTTCTCATTTGCATTCCAACCGAGTTTACAAGTAAATAAGTTGCATCCACACTAGTGGAGTTGATTGACCATTGTTATATAAATTATTAAACTAGTTTGTTTGGCGTTCTGTAATTTAAATCGACCAGAGGCAGTCAACCGACGCTTTCAATTTATAGTGCAATTCAGTGTACTCTTGTAAAATTAGTTAATTCCCTTTTTGCGATCTTCTCTGGCAAGTTGGAGACACTCAAACAAAGTGTTTTCCGATTAATTAATTAATTACGTTCATTAAGGAAGTACACTGTAGGCACACAGCCACACTGTGCACTGGTTGATATACAGAGCGTGTCTTCGAGTACTATTGAAGTGTTAAACACGAGTACCAAGACAAATATAATTTTGAGCACAAATTAATTGTTCATTTAAATTGAATAACAAGTATTGTTTGGGACAAGCATAAAACCACCAGCTGTGTAATTGAAAATAGTTAGTTCGGCACGATATTCGAACGAGAAAGCCGTTAAACGAATTCTACTGTATTTCTTACAAATCGTAATTTTTTCTTGTGTGTTTCCTTGTATTGTAATTTTAAAACGCCAAGGTTTTTACGCTCATATTTCTAGGCTGCAGGGCGGCTAGAAATCGGAGTTTTTTCCCTTGTTTTGCAATAAATAATTAATTAAACTTAAGTCCGCATTTTATTTATACGTATCCAATTCCCGCTATCTCATAGTTATTATCGTCTCGCCAGGATTCGAACTAGGGAACCGCATAAGTAGAGTCCACCACTAATTAACGATCACGAGCCATTAATTATTGAAAGTTGTTTGGAAATAGCAACAGAGGGAACTCCGGGAAGTTCTTAGAGAGAGATCGCCGCAGGGGGCGTAGTGTTATGGTAGGCCAGTTAGTGCACCCGTAGAATTGAAAAGATAAGCGCCGTCTAGCCGTAGGACAATAGGGCAGTAAAACCCGGCCTTCTTTTCTTCTTGGAAATTCCGACCGTGTTACCCTTAAAGTAAATACGCGTTAAATTCTTGCAGACGGCAATTCTCCAGTTGCCAGTCAATTAACTTGCTAATAAATTAAATTTGTTTGTTTGGTTTGAATTTATTTATTACTTATTTAGTTGTCCGTAAAAAGTCAACAAACAGGCTAGCACAACGCTTTTAAATTGTAATTTTGAAGAAACATAAACTGCAACGAACCAAGTTCATTTAGCAAGTTTGCTCCTCGTTACTCACATTGAAACAAGCTTCAACAAATTTGCAAAGGCAATGACGTGCGTAAAAAGATCCATTTAACAAACTGTATAAAATAACAGCGAATATTAACGTACATGGTTTACATTAACATACAAGAGGAACTTCCCTCTGACTAAAGTGGCACACACTAATGAATTACAGGCAAAGTTCCCGAGTATTTATAGCGTGAATTTGGGAAAGCTCCACCGAAGAGATTATGTAATTCGAAAGCTGTTTTAAGTGGCATATAATAATTAGGTCTAAAATGCTAGATGGCCAAAGATTAGTTCCAAATAAAAGCCTAAAAAAAGGTCTCCGAATTCGCTTGCAATAAATACCTGATTAACTGAAGTGATCAGGCTTCGAAAAGCATAGAAGAATGCTATGATCGTGTAGAGTGCCTCTTTCAGAACACGGATTAATAATTTCGCCAGTTTGATGAACTAACAAAATGGCTTTTACAGCCCCACTTGAACCGATGTACACTCTACGCAAAATTACTGGCGTGATTGTAACTTGACAAAACAAGTGAAAGTATCCTAACAAATTGTCAACCGCACAAATTGACAAAATGAAAGTAGAAGCGACAATTTGTAACGACATGCTAATGAGAGTCGACGACGTTTCGTAACATCCACTTCGCATTATGCGAACGAGAAAATTTCTCACTTAGCAGTCGGAGGCCTGAATTGAAAAAAGGATTTTTGTTTCGCAAGCGCCGACACAAAGCGATTCTTAACAAAGTCTTCAAGGGTGTTAGGAAAGAGCATGCGAGAAAAGAAACAATGGCGTAAATAAATAACGAGATCCTAAACTTTTCAGTCGCCCGCAAAGAGAGCGGCCGTATAGTCCGGTGCTATCGGCATTGTTCTCACGGTTTAGAAACAGAAACTGAAAGTACAAGTGGTTACTCGCATTCCGCAAATACCGCGGCACACTTCGGGGCGATGGAACGCCCACATAATGATGTCGGAAGAGCACGCTGAAGATGCTCCTCCACGATCCCATCTCCTATCACGAAATCGTCGACAGTCTTGCGATCCGCCTGGTTGGTCGGTGCTCGTTATTTTTGGACTTTTCAAACCAAATAGGTGTAATTTTTGAGCTAATTACATTCACGGCGTAGTAGGCCATGGGAGGAGCGGCCAACAGGGACGTTGGTTTACAGGTGAACAATGCAATGATGTAATACACACACACCGTCCGTCGACCAGTGAATAGTATAACAGCAAAAGTGCTCTTTGCATCTAGTCACCCGCGCAAGCCGCGGCCTACTTGATATACGCGTCGCGAAGAAGTGTAACGTGGTAAACCACTTTACTTTTGATTTGCGATCGTGGTAGTGAATTTTAAAATTTAGAAAGTGAAAAAAATTGTGTGCAGTTTCTTACAGAAATATAAACTTTAATGCCCAGTGCGTATAACAATTAGAAACAATTATTCTAATTCAATAATACGTTTTATTTAAAAATAATTTAATATTTACTTAAAAATATATTCGGGATTAATTTTTGGGAACTGGTTCGGAATTCACTGCGTTACTCATTGTTTTAATTGTTTCAATTTTGTTTGTTTTAATTTGTTTTGTTGAGTGATTCGGTTAAATGAAAAGTTTTGTCGCCTTGTTCTTGAGATGGAAGCGAATAATTTCCTTTGCATTTCTTTTATTATAAATAATAATAAAATTCTGACACTACTTTCCATAGACACTTTTTGTTTCTGCACGGAATACGATTCAGTAGAATTGCAATCAGTTGTTTCGTTTCTTCCCGATCATTTTCAACTATGATTTTTATTTTTACGAGTTTATTATTCGATAGCACTTTTTCTTCTTTTTACGATGATGCTTTCGTTAGAGGTTAAAACAAATTAGTTTTTTTTTAAGTTGAAATTTTCACTCGGACTTAAAATATTGCTATAACCTTCTTGGAAAGTAACCAATGATCAAAATAGAAACGAATTAGAGCAGGCGTTGGAATCTAAACGCGTGTCTTGGATAATTTCATATTAATACTAATTGTCAATCAATTGTGACATAAATAACACGCCGGAAATGTTGTTTAACGTTAGCCACGCAGTTTCTTGTAGAGTTCAGAAGTATCTTGATGAAGGCGATGGTTATTTTACGCTTTACTGCTTTAATTTCTTTTTTAATAAAACGTTTTCCTTGCTTCGGATGTCTTAATTTTCGAATTGAGGTTAGGTTCGACGAGAAACGTCAAAAGTGACTGGAGGAACGTCCGATGAACCACATGCGCGTTTGGTTACATCGTCAACTCTAATTCGTTTTTCATTTGATCGCTTCTTAGGGCCATACCTAGGCTTACCATAATCATGAAGCTCTAAACCGGGACAGGACTGGGAAATAGGATAGGGCGAAGAGATACACATTAGGATACTACCAAAAAATGTTTTATTATTAAAAAAAAGCAGATAGATAAGGTACCCAAAGTACCGAAAGCCCATTTTAATAATTTTTTGTACCATTCGTACTTCTCGCTGGAGTGAACTTTTTTCAACACTTTATCATTCTTTTTAATTTTTATCATAATGCAAAAGTCTAATTTACAGTAACGCTCGTACGGTAGACTCCACCATGCCGCCCTTGCGCGTCGCGGGAAACGGGGGGGATCGCATAATTATTGGTTGATTTGGCCCAAAAAAAAATTCACTCATATACAGGGGCGTGTCGAAATTAGATGAAACATTGCGGTAACCAGATGAAAGTCTTTCTTTATTAAAAAAAAACCTCGTTTTGTTTATGAAATGTGTATTGTCACCCTTAGACGCACGGGAGGGGAAATCACTTGAAGATTTAGGTTTTTAAAGTTTTTAGATGTAGACAGTCTTTGACTTTAAATTGTGTATTTATAGGTTCTCTTATCTTTAAACCAAAAGTATAGCTTTTCTAAGTCTTCAGGACCGGTATGAAGTTAGCAATAACTTTCAGCAATAAAAAAAATTCTAAAATAATACCAAAACAGTTTCAGTATTCATATATTACTATAAAAATCTACTAATTAAGTAATATTCAATAACTTAAAATGAATATTTTTAGAAATTGATTTGAAATTGACCTATCAAGTATTGTTGTGCGAGGCGTACTCAACTTCTACAAAAATGACAGCGTTGTCTTATTTTTAAATCAAATGTTTTTAGACGAAAACAATCTATTAATAACGGGCTTTCGATTGTGTAAAAACAAAAAGGGACATATTTTTTGTTTTGCCACAATTAAATCTTAAACTTTAGTTCCGCATACTTCAGGACCTCGAAAATCTAAGGTGATTTGGAAACTTGTTCAAAATAGGTTTGTAATTGAAAATGAGAAGATACCCAATGCTTTTTTTACAGTACTAAATGCCTCTTATTGATTTATTTGATTTAGAAATAAGACAACGCTGTCATTTTGAGAAAAACGAAGCGCGCGTCGGCATATGCGGAATTAAAGTTTAAGATTTTTTTATGGCCGAACAAAAAATATGTCCCTTTTTGTTTTTACACTATCGGAAGCCCGTTAGTAATAGATTATTTTCGTCTAAAAATATTTGATTTAAAAATAAGATAACGCTGTCATTTTTGAAGAAGTTGAGTACGCCTCGCGCAACCTTACTTGATAGGTCAATTTCGAATCAATTTCCAAAAATATTCATTTTAAGTTATTGAATATCACTTAATTAGTATATTTTTATACTAGTATATAAATACTGAAACTGTTTTGGTATTATCCTAGAATTTTTTTTATTGCTGAAAGTTATTGCTAACTTCATACCGGTGTCTTCAGGTTTCCAAATACATTTTTCCATAAGTTTTTTTCTTTAATATGGGTGCGTTTATCCAGGCTTAGAAATGTGCCAACTTTCCCAAGGCCATGATTACCTTTTCGAACTTCAAGCATGAAGATATGTAGCTTTTCCAAGTCTTCTAATTGAGTCAATCTTTTACTTGAAATTATTATAGCTTCTCTGCCTTAAAAAAATTTACGGCCTTTCTTAAGTCTTCAGGTTTTAAAGTACAATTTTCTTGGGTCTTGTTGAAGATATGCTTATATTGTCCGACTTAGAAATGTACGAGCTTTCCTAAGGCCAAAATTGGCTTTTCGATCTTCAAGCTTGAAAATGTATGTGTACCTTTTTATGGCTCTAAGTTTCCACTTGAAATAAGTCTTCTGATTTAGAAAATCTTCGACTTAAAATTACAGCTTCTCTGTCTTTAAACAAAAACTATAGCTTTCCTAAGTCTTTAGGTTTCCAAATACATTTTATCTTAAGATTCAAAGTTTATTGGTTCACAGCCATTTTATTTTATTTTGTCAATTTGTTATAGAAACTGTGACATTCGTTTAACGTTTTCGAGTATTAAATTATACTCATCTTCAGAACTAAAATTAAATTACAATTACAATAGTTAACATTAATAACAATTTACGAAAATACAACATACCAAAGTTACAATCACAGCACGTGCTTGTGTTGAGTGGCCCGGCTACGACCGAACTGAAGTCACACCCTCACTGTTTACAGTTTGATGTTTTGTTTTGGCGGGAATTTTTGAATTGTAGATTATAGGTAAGTATGCTCTGCTCAGGTTTTCGGTATCCGTTCTTCTGTTAATACTATTCTTGTTTTCCTGTATAATTGCACACATTTCAAGTATGTTTCGTTTTAGGTAATTTTTTTCGTTGAAAATAATTTTAGAATTTTTGATATCCGTTTTGTGATTTAGTGTTAAAACATGGTTTGACAGCGCTGTGCAGTCAATTTTGTTGGTGTTGATGCTGTATTGATGTTGATACATTCTTTTTTCTAAGCTGTTTTTGGTTTGTCCTATATACGTTTTATCACAATCAAGGCAATTGATTTTATAAATTACACCATGCTTTTTTTGGGGTGGGATTTTATCTTTAAGATTGGAGGTGAATTTGTAGCTGAGATTTTTCGGTTTGAAAGCTATATTGATGTCGAAAGGTTTTAGTATTCTTTTAATGGCTTCAGAAATTTTAGGTATGTAAGTAAGTGATATAAATTTTTTTTTGTTTTGTGTGTTTTGTGGATTTTGTGATTTATTATTATTGTGTCTATTATTGTTGATTTTTGATATTCTGTTTTTAATTACTTTGTTTATTAAATTTGCTGGGTAATTGTTTTTTACTAATATTGTTTTTATTAAGTTGATATTTTCTTGATGAAAACTTTGATGAGAAAGTGAAATGGCTCTGTCGGTCAAGGAAGTAATTACTGAGATTTTGTGACTTTTCGGGTGGTTTGATAAATAGTTTAAATATCGGCCACTCCATGTGCTTTTCCTATACCAGTTGGTTATAATCTTATTGTTTTGAGTTTTGTGTAGAGTAATATCTAAGAAGTTTAATTTGTTGTCTTTTTCTAATTCTATAGTGAATTTTATTTTTTCGTGGAAACTATTAAAACTTTGTAAAAAATTATCTATTTGATTGTTTGGTAATATTAAGAAAATGTCATCCACATAACGTTTATACAGGAACGGTTTGGTATTTAGATTTTTTAATACTGTTGTTTCGACATAGTCTAGGGTGATGTCTGCTAACAATGGGCTGAGAGGGGATCCCATGGGAAGGCCTTGTTTTTGTAGATAGAACTTATTGTCAAATTGAAATGACAAGTTATTGACTATTAGGTTAAGACCTTTGAAAAATTCTGCTTTATCGAGAGTTGTATGGTTTTTTAGTTCATCCCACCTGTTTTCGATGATGTTTAGTGTTAAGTCCACAGGTACATTTGTAAACAGGGAGACTACATCAAAAGAGACCATAGTGTTGTTTGGAGGGATTGTTAAATTGTTGATTTGTTGAACGAAACTGAAAGAATCTTTGACATTGGATTCGTTGGTTTGAGTTAGATTTTTTAGAATATTGCAATAAAATTTTGCTAGAGAATATGTAGGAGAATCTATGGTGGATACTATAGGTCTGATAGGATTGTCTTCCTTATGAATTTTAATTTGTCCGTACAGTCTCGGGAGATACTGTTATTGTTTTTTATTTTGTTTAATTCTACTTTATCTAGGAAACCTTTATTGTACCAGTTTGTGAGTAGTTTGTTTGTTTTATTTTGTAGAGTGGTTGTGGGATCTTTGTTTAAAAGATTGTAGGTATTATTGTCTTGTAGCAATGAATTCATTTTATTCATGTATTCTTGTTTTTCTAATATTACGGTTACGTTGCCTTTGTCAGCATTTGCTATGAATAAATCATCGTTTTCTTTCAAAAATTTTTTTGTTTTAGTTAAGTTATTTTTATTAGTTTTGGATAGGTTGTTTGTGTTGTTAGGAAAACCTGTCTTATTGACTTTATTAAGATTATTACATAAAGACGATCTTATATTTATTTTGTCTATATCATTGATTTCAGTGATACAACTTTCAACTTCCGCAATGAGAGTTGGTATCAGTTCAGCCTTAGCCTGGTCATCATGTTTGAATACAAATTTTGGGCCTAAACTTAGAATATCATAAATATCTTTTGGTATATGCTTATCAGTAAGGTTGACTAGCCATTGTTCATTCCTATCATCTTCTTGTTTCTCTTTATGGTTGTTTTTATCTTAAGTCTTCTTGAAAATATGGCTGCTTTCTCCGGACTTCGTAATATGTTTAATCTTTTACGTTTAGAACGTAGGATTCTCAAGGCCACAATTAGCCTTTCGACTTTCAAGTGTGAAAATATATAGCTTTCCTAAGGCCACAATTAACCTTTCGATTTTAAAGCATGAAAATACATAACTTTTTATGACTGTAAGCTTCGATAGCGTTGGGTTCAAAATATAACTTTTGTAAGCTTGTAGCTTTCCTAAGGCTACAATTATCCTTTCGATTTTCAAGCATAAAAATGTATAGCTCTTTGTGACAATAAGTTTCGATTTCTTTCTACTTGAAAATATAGCTTTCCTAAGCCTCCGGTTGCAGACGATTTTTAGTTTGATGTACAATAGCTTTTCTGCCTGTGTTTGTAGGCAACCTTTAACTCAAGAATATAACATTTATAAATTTTCACATTTTAACACTTCGTGACTGGAAAGCATGAGTTTACTTTGCCTTATGCTCAGGCGGACATTGCCTTAAGAAATAAAGCTTTCTTTTGTTTTTTTGAAAAGGTTCTTAATCCCTTTAAATTTATACGGCCTTGTATGACAATACGAATTTCGAAAGCTTCAAGCTTAAACATTCTTTGACTTGATTGTATAGCTTCCTTATATTTGGTTTTGAAAACTTAGCTTTTCTCTTTTTAGATTTGAAAAGCGTATAGCTTTCCTGTCCTCAACATAAAACTTTTCTCTCTTCAGACTTGAAAATATATAGCTTTCCTGTTCTTCAACTTGAAAATATAGCTTTCCTATCTTTAAGTTGGAAATATAGATTTTTCTGTCTCATTTCATTTTATACTTGAAGATATAGCTTCCCTGTGCTCAACATTAAATCTAAAAGTTTCATACATAATTGTTAGTTGAGTGATCGTCTTTTGATTTGTCTTTTTGTCAAATTTTTAGTCTCTTTTTCCGTTTTCTTACGTTTAATTCCGACGAATCACAAAAATTAAAATTAAAAGAAATACGTATTTTTTTTAAATTGCGATGTCTGTGTTTTTGTTTACATTACAGGGTTTCGATTTCTCTTAATTCATTTTTTTCTATTTCTTGTCGCAGTTTTTTGTTTTTCTCTAATTGAGCTTGAGAAAGAGAGAGAGTGAGAGGCGCCTTCTGTGCTCGCGCGTTTTACGATTAATCGAGCACTCTATTTTTGGGAAACCGATAGCGAGAGTGAAAATTTTGATCCACATAAAATTCAATTGGATTTTCATTATTACGAAGAGAGCGCGTCAGCATTTGGACATTGTTTACTGCATTTTCCAATCTATCAACAAATTCTACAAAATCCAAGTGCTTTTCTGTCTTTATTTTATAATAACCAATGTAATGTGATAGGTCTTTGTTTATGAAAGTTCACAAAAAAATATGCAAGCTTATAATTTGTTTATTTGATGTTTTTTTTTAAAATCCTGAAACAGATAAATTTTTAATTTTAAAAAGACATTTTATTGCAAAAATCTTTTCCCATTTCTTCTTTGTGACGTGATCATTGATTTTTTCAAATGGCTTGACTTTTTCATGCAGATTTTTATCGTCCTTCTTGTCAGTTAAATGTAGATGTAAGATAAAGGTGGGCAACTCGCAAAATTTAAATCTAATTTTTTTTTTTAAATACGTATAAATGATAAAAATATTCATAGATCAAAACTGTGAAATAATAAAAAGGTATACGTCCGCCTATTAGTAGTCTTACTTAACTGACCGTTAAGTAATAAAAAAATATAAAAATAAAAAAAAGTGACGATTAACTCATGAGGTCCCTTATTTACGAAAGGCTGCCCACTCCTGATTCAAATATTTCAAATAATTGGTTCCTGGGGAACAGCTCTAATACTTTTGTTAATTTACTTGTTTTTGTTTTGAATTTCAAGATTATCATTAAAATAAAATAAAATAAAATTGTATTTTTAAATTTATTGTAAAGTCTATTTTTCTCGAAAAACTTGTTGGGTAAAGGAGTCCATACACGGTCGATATTCAGGCAATCTGGTTGCCGCAATCTGATTGCCGGCGATCGGTTTGCCTTAATATCGCCACAAAATGTACAGCGGCGATGAGAGGCAATTTTTTCATCTAAACGCCTAAACGCAAACGTGGCGATTTATAGGTAACTTAATATGTAATTTAATTTGCCGGATCTCACAAGAAATCTGAAAAAAATTGTCAATCTCATCGCCGCTGCACATTCTGGGGGCGATATTGAAGCAATCCGGTCACCGGCAACCAGATTGCCCGAATATCAACCGTGAGTGGAGCCCCATCCAGACGACATGGCCAACGTTAGCCAGTGTTGGCTATTGGGTAGTTTGCCATGCCGTGTGGATGAAATACACATGGCCAATGAACGCCAACCAATCGACAATGTTGGCATTGGAATGCATTCGCTATGAGGGCGGTTTTCGACACACATCAAAGAGTTTAACCAACGTTGGCTTTCATATGACATCACGTTTGTTTTTACGTCCAGACGACTTGAACAATTTGCACACGATATTTCTCGAATATTATTTATTTTTGTATATTATGCGCGTTGAGTTGTACTAACTTGGTGGCAAAGTGGGTCTGCTTTCGGTTTACTGTTTTTTAAATTTGACCAGAAAAATGTCGGCATCAGAGACCGAATGAAGTAACCTGTTAATTTTGGAATTTCTCAGTTTTATGAAAAATACTACACAAGCACTTGCAACAACCGTATCATATTCTTCGTTCTCCATATCTTTTTAATTTGACAATCGCTATACATTGGCCGAACTTTTTTTCTTTGAAGTTTGACAAGCAAATCCAATCATGTGGACACGCAATGTGCAAATGGTAAACTTACCCAATGTTGGTTAAAAATTTTGTTGCCAATGCATTCACCAACGTTGGCTGACGTTGACCATATCGTCTGGATGCGGCATAATGCTAATGTTTACGTGTTTCTTTCCTCATAGTCTCTTAGCTATCCGTCCTCCTATTCGAGTAAAATAAAAACGCATAGCAAAAAGTCGAACAAGTTTTCGTCATGTTGTAACAACGTTTTGCAATTATATGTATCTATTTTTACATTTCCATTCTTTATTTTAATAGTCGGAATTGCGTGCTTGACCCACTTCACACGAAATCATAAAATTATATAAGCAATTTTACACATGGTCTTGTGCACATATTTCTCTGGTGCCTCATCAACATCAAACTTTGAATTTCTTAGCCAATGCCAGTAAAAAAATTCGAACTCGAAACTGGTAACATTCAGGGCTATTCTGTAGCATTGATATGCACATCAATATTGATATGCACATCAATATTGATATGGTCTTCAATAATTGAAGAGAACTTGATACGATTTCAAAACAATTCAAGTCGATTGCCAACCGCCTTTTTTCTAACCCTTGCACATGTATCTACCGCCGAGCGCTGCGTTTCTTGGCAGATGGTTTCAAAATGCATTTATATTTGAAAACAAGTTCAAATTATTACTATTTACGTAAAAATAATTACCTCAGTGACAGCCGTTCCAATACTAGACAGCAGTTGTACGTCTTCAATAATTGATATGGCTCTTCAATAAATTGAATATCAATAAATTGATATGCTCAGCAAGTGAGTTGTTGCTTACAGAATACCGATTTTGCAAGGTCACTTGTTACACAGCATATCAAGTCCATATCAATTGACATGAAAGACCCCAGAATAGACCCCATTGTTATTGCGATGAGCCAGTGGCGGATTTAGAATTTAAAGAATTTGAGAATCAATTTAAGTTTCTATTTTTTTTTAATAATCAACACGACAATATTTGTATTACTTACATATTTTTTTACTTTATGAAAAACAGTAGAATAGTTTAACAAAAACAAGAGCTTTTAAAAATTCAATGTAGCGAGTGGCGCGAGTTAACTGTCAACGGAAAACCGGAAAGCGACGAAAACAAACGATGATACTCATTCCTATTCCGTAACTTGTATTCAATAGAAATCAATTTTCCGTTCATATAAATTCAACGATAAATTTCCCGTAAGAGAAAGTAGAATTGACTGAGCTATATGCTGAGGAAAAAGGTTAAACGTGTAATAAAACGAAATTGAGGAATGTGGCAAAGTAGTCAAGTAGTCAATAAAATAATAAACATAAAACTCTAAACCCTTATTATACTGCTGCATTTATAAAACGTGGCGTCGTATTTCGTACGCAGTGCCGCAGCATGCTTTTGGGGTAAATTTTTCATTAATTGTTATGAACTGTTCCACAGTAGAATTTTTTAAACATTTTTCCTGTAATCCGTAACGTTCATTCTCTTACACGTTTTTTTTTTTTTTGAGGAGCGATTGTCAGTCACCCTGTATTGACAAAATGTTTAGTTTTGTCATATTATGCAATCAGGGCCGGCCACAAGGGGGATGCACCCGGGTTCCGGACTATTCAGGGGCACCCGTACTCCATACCATTGTAAGGACCGGTCGAAATTGAAAATAAACGATTAAAGAAATCAGATTTAAGAAACCTAAACTTTCAATATATGTAATTAATTTCATAAGGACCCCTCGAGACACTTTCTTCCTCTAGATACCAATACGAGAGTGAGAAAGAAAACAGCAATAAAAATACACACGATGCATTCAAAATTGATTTTAGAAGAAATGATATTCTGGACATTTAAAGCTTTTGTTAGTTTCTGATGTTTCTCTAGGCTTCGGCCTATCGATCGTTAAATCTGAAATCATCCTATTATCCAAAATTTGGGACACTTCAACTTTAATTTCGAGGAGGTTTCGTTTACGACTTACTTGAACTTATTAAAACCAAACAAACAAAAAACGCAGAAAAAATTTTATCTTTCCTACCGAACATAAATAAAAGCAAGGAGAAAATTTATTTATCAAGAAACCGAACTGTAGATAAATCATTACGAGATTTAAACACAGATCACATTACTTATATAAAATATCTGGCGTCTCTAAGAGGGGTAAAACGACATCACCCGCAAGAGTCAAATTCAAAATATTTCAATCTCGCGCATAGATTCCGAATGAAATACCGGTAGAAGGCATGCCATTTCTCTATTCCGTTTATTTCTTTCTTAGTACGTCCACACCTGTGTTCATTCGCAGATACCATCAAGTTTCTCAAGGTTTGCAGCTCGAAATATATTCGAATTGTTTGCCTACTCTAATGGCCCCTTTTCACGCTCAAACAATTTGCGCAAATGTGCTTGTGCACACAAATTTGCCCAAGGAAGTCGTTGCATGAAAACGTAATTTTTTTGCTTGCACAAGCTAAAAAATTTTGCTTGTGTAAAATCTGCCTGGTCAGATAATTTGCTTGCGGTTGCCGCAAATGTTTGAACGTGTAAACAACACTCCAACTTAACGCGTGCGTAGTGGGTAGATAATAGTAAACGGTAAATTATTTTTCCGAAACTCACGTGACCGCTATACTTGTATCAGTTATTTTGTGTGAATAATGTCGCAGAAAGAAAAAGAATTATGATGATTTAAAATCGTAAATAATCATAGCCCGGAAATGTTCTCTAGTCAAATTCATTTTTGGGTGAACACAAAATCTTTAAATTATGATCATTAAAAAACTATTAGAGCAAATCGAACAAACTAAACGACAATCAACTCGCAAAACATTAAAAAGTGGCTGTCAAATAAAAATTAATTTTATTTGTTTTTAGAAACTAGAAATTTTCAATGTTGCCCTCGTAATGTGCACCACAATGTGCACAACGGGCCTGCGCCTTTATAAGTGTCTAAAGTGCAGGATTACCTATAAATTTGTGCAAATATAATTGATCGTGAAATTGGATTATCAATTTTTCACTGAATCAAATTTACATGCGCAAATTTGTGTGCACAAGCACATTTGCGCAAATTGTTTGAGCGTGAAAAGGGACCTTAACCACAGGGTCTGATTGTTACAGTTTCAACTCATTACGTAAAATTACAAGTTACAATTAAGACTCATACGTTTAAATTTTATGATTACAACATTTATTTTTTAATTTTAAAATAATAAATTTTTGTACAGAATTCCGGTTTCTATACCATCGCACTGTCCTCGCACCTGGCCCCATTATTTTTGCTGTATCCGAGCCGCGGCATTTAGAAGGCCGGCCCTGTATGCAATTATTAATTTTATTATATGTAGAGCTGCCAATTTGAAACAATTATTCATGGCTAGTCGGCATTCGGGATAATAAAGAACAGAAGAACATCTATGATCTTATACATACAGGCCGTTACAATGCAAAATCGGTTAAATTAGTACAAAGTTGCGCATTTTGGTGCTGAATAATAATCCGTTTTGAAAAATCATTTACGATTTGTAGTTTTTGAAATATTTTCAAGAAGCTGAAAAACGTAATTTTCTTTTTTATTTTTTTCTGAAATTATTATTACTCGCAACAAAATTAATACATTCTACAGATACTTTTTTGAGGTCTTTGCGATGATATCATTACATTTTACTTTCGTACTTTTATTTTTACGTTTCGTCTCGCTCTGACCATCATCAATTTCATTTTTTCTTATGGCCGCCACATTGGATTTTAACATCATTAAATAGATCTATTTTTTTTTCTGATGCTTTTCCGTACATCATACATCCATATTGTAACGATTTTAAAGGTTCTATTAATTTTTATTTTAAAACAAAACACGAAATAGTTAAACTAATTTATTTAAAAACAAACGAATTAACACTAACTTAAACAATAATTTATTTATAAACTTATACGTAATTTATTTTAACAGCCGAGCGAAAGTTTATAACGCGACTTTGATTCCGAACTGTCAAATGCTGAATTCTATTCGAACTACCGGCCGCGTGTTTTATAAGCTGGGGTTGTTTATCTCGAACATTCGAGTGCGCGACGAAATGTCTAGTCTAGTTTATTCTGCCGGCAGCACTTTCTCGACTGTCGCCTAAAGTGCGTCGACTAGACGGCCGTGACGCAAGAGACACTCTGACGCCGGCTGGTGTCGACGGATCATTACAATATTTAATAAAATAAAGCAACTTTAAATGCAAGAAATTATCGAAAATAACAGTGCAAAGAAAAATATGATGTGCTGTGAAGAAAACTTTCATTCTTTCTTGTAAATTTAAAATTTATTATGGTAACAATAGCAATTCAGCAATGAATTATTAGTTTTTACTAAAAACGAACGAAATTTGCTTTAAACAAAACCCAGGTCCAGAGACCACTTGAAAATATTTATTTCAAGAATCATCAGTTCCAGGAGGTGGCGTGCGCCCCCACCCCCCTCTAAATCCGCCAGTGTTTGGTTCTCAACCTTTTTTAATCGCAGGCCGGCAAAAGATATAAAAATTTTCGCGCACCAGAAAGGTACGAGGGCAGTATGATAAGTACCTGGCCTAGGCCAGATATAGCGCTGCTAGATTTTAAAAGGTGGTATTTTTCGTAAATATAACCTTTCACAGCAATACTGCCCAACTGTCAAGTCGCTGAGTGATTTAGTTTGTCAGTGACAGTCTTTTAAATAGAACAACTTTTGTGATTTTACAACAATGGATAAAATTGAATATCGAGCAGTGATAAAATACTTGTTTTTGAAAAAGAAAACAAATGATGAGATTAAAACGGAACTCAGCGAAGTTTATGGGGACCCTACACCTTCGTTATCAACCATAAAATATTGAACAGCTGAATTCAAACGTGGTCGTACAAGCATCTTTGATGAAGATCGTCCAGGTCGTCCAAATGAGGTTACCACTTCAGAAATGATTGAAAAAATCCATGATATCGTGGTAAATGATCGCAGAGTGAAAGTGCGTGAGATTGCCGAAATTGTGGGCATCTCAATCGAGCGAGTGCAGAATATTTTAACAACTCATTTGGATATGAAAAGAGCAATCGTATTTTTTACAAGGAATACAAAAGCTAGAAGAACGTTGGATTAAGTGTATCGAACTGAAAGGCGATTATGTTGAAAAATAAAAGATATTTTACACATAAAAAAGTTATTTTCTTGTCAAGGCCAGGTACTTATCATAGCTCCCTCGTACCTAATAATTATTATAAAATATGAAATTAAGAAATTTGAATTTTGTAGACACACTGTAGTTCAAAATTTAAATTTAATTATTGTTTCTAAAGTTTCTTGAGGAACAGAACTTTCTGTAATTTTGCGTAAAATTGATATTAAAAAAGTTCTTCCTCTTGCCTCTTGTCAAGTCAATCCGTGGACACACTTTACAAATTATGTTATATTTCTGTAATGTAACAATGTGACCACCCACTTATTACTACTGCACTCTTTGTTGTCCCATTTACATCACCATATCGCCATTTGCAATACCAGTACAGGCTGTCCCAAAATGGATGGTATTCTGTGTCTATGATGGTATTTCATTATCAGTTAACAAGGAAATAGAAGAAAACTAAATACGCGTAATCGAGTCAACTTTTCAACGGTTTAACCAAAAATCTTTAAAAAAGTGCTCTTTTCAATAGTGGCAGTGTCAAGTATGACTTTTATTTAAAAAAGCTGTAGCTCGGCTAATGTAAAGTTTTTAAATTACTTGATCCTTACTAAACCCTACTGTACGCTGCCCCTATTTTACGGAAAATAATTTTAGGTTATAGCACTTAAGAGGCAGAAACTTTATGAAAGAGACACAAGTCTATCTCGTTCTGTAAAGGAGCTATGGAAGAAGGCACACTGTATACCCAATATTCAGTTATAGCCAAAAGTTTTGTTCCTATTATACAGTATGATTCAAAAGGGCCGCACCATCAGTTAGGCAATCTTTAGAACCATTTATTTGTTCTCAACAATGTAAAGAAATTTTTTCTTCGAGCTTTCTTTACGAAGATATAGGCCTTGAAAGATACGAATTTGATGTTGATTTTGTATTAATCAGATAATGTAATTTTATGTTTTTATTAATGAGAGCCGTAGATACAGGCATGTAAAATTTTCCTTGTTATTAAACATAATTAATTTCAAGTAATAAAGCAGCAAAAACTCTGGAAATATTAACATTGTTTTGGATGTAAGGTCGGCAACGGTGCAGCAAAAATTGGATGTCGCTATGGTTACCATAGTCTGACATGTAACCTTAAATGAGTGTTTGAAATGAACGAAATTGAGATGATTAAAACTTTTAAAAAAGAATTACGTAATCAACTATTTCAATAAAAAATTAAGCAAATAAAAAACTGAGAACCACAAGGAGAAACAAAAGATTTGAAATAATAAAAAAAATAACATTTTTGGTAAGATTGGAAATAATTTTAAAAACCTGAATTTTTGGATTTTAGACAATTTGTTACCAAATTTACTTTAAACTGACTGCCTCAACTTTACCTTGACCGGTGACAAATTCTCTTTCACCAACTGATCCCCTCGGCTAGCAACAGTGAGAAGGGAGTGGGTCTAATATGATGTCAAAATTATTGAGGGCGCCAGGACGGAGTTAAAACCCCAGCCGATAGACAAACAACCTCGTCGGTATCCCCGAACTCACTTGATTGGGCAGAAGGCCAAAACAAAAATAGAGGCTACACTTGACTCACTGGTACGTGAATGTAGAAATTAAGCACGAAACTAAAGTTAACGAATTTAAGATTTATTAAATACTAAAACGTCGGACAAATGCAGGATACAAACTGCACGAGGTTAAACCTGTGCTTGTTCAACACAAAATTTAATTAAACGCAGATTCCCAATACATCTACAGTTAATAATGTTATTCACTCTCTATAATCAAAACAGCAATCGAGACGTAAAAGTATAAGTTAGTAGTAGAAGCCTGTATGAAGAGAAAGGAAAACCGTTAGCGTCCAAAATGGCGTCAGACAATTTGCTCAATATTTTACCTGAGATTTGTGGGAATCCCAAGCTTGGGATGGGGCTGAAATACCCCAAAACTCGCTCGGTGGTGTGAATGCTATTCCGGCAGGGCCGTTGTTAAATTCTCCTCACTTTCAGAGCAAGAATTTCGTTATCACAATACCACGCAACTATACACCAACAGAGCGAAATGAAGACTGAACAAAGGCGTTAACGTAAAGCGGAAGGACGCCGAAATACCACTACGTTATAAGCGGTAGCCAATAGCGAGATTATGACGCCAAGAGTTTTGAATAAAGAACCAATACGATGGCGAGAATTCAAACAGACGTTTCCGGCGCAGCGTACAGTGTTGTCGGATGTTCGGACAAGAAATACATACACGTGACGTTGCCAGCTCGCTACAAATGCGTCGCGAACTCGCTGCGATGAAATTTGACTGTAACAAATTCTAGAGTTATTTGCGGTTTTGGGCGATTTCTGCTCAGTTTTAGTGCGACATCTAACTGCTACCTACCTAGTTGACCCTGTCTAAGATGCGAACGCTGGGGGAAAATCGTCGATGCTAAAGAAAAACTACCTGGACTTATGCGTCTCAATGGAGACGGGGTGGGCTACAAATAGATTGTCGGTAGTTCGATACGTGGATGTAAAAGAAAAAAGGGGCGCCACCTAGCGACACCGCTAGGACTGCATATCTTGTCGAAAACGCTCGAGATTCCCTCAGGTTTAAACCCGCTCAGCGAATGTGTTTGTCAGACATCCTGTATACAGGGTGTCCCGTAAATAAGGGGCCATAATGCGAGGGCTAACACAATGGTGCTTATAGAGTCCGCGAATGTAAATGAAAGTGGTCTGCTTCGGTAATTTTTTTGGGAAATTTTTCAAAGAAATTACGATCGGAATACGGTCCTGTTTTGCTTATAAACTCTATACGTCATAGGTAAGCGGATGTGATTCAAAGCGAAGAAAATTCGATAATAAAACTGACCTGCTCAACATAATGACACATATTGCTGAGGTCTTTTGGACTGCGATTGTTATGTCATTAGTTACCGTGATGTCTATAGCAAGTGTTCGAAATGCCCTCCGTTGCGCAGGTCAGGGAAGGCAAGTTCGTACTCAGTATTATACTTTGGCATATCTCCCAAACGATGCTGTTTTCGTAATTTTATTAGAAGAAAAAAATTATTGTATATGGTCACCTATCCATTGCTACAGTATGGCCCCTTATTTATGGGACACCCTGTATAAGACACACTGTCGGTCATCCTGTATATTGACGAGAAATAAATAAGAACTACGATAAACGGTGATGCGGTGTCACACATTGTGTGAAATTTTACCTTGGTTGGAGTTAACAGCTAATTAAAAAATATTCAAACGTTTTGTTCATTAATATTTTATCCAATAACATTTCAATCTATTTAATTAATACTTGCTGTGAGTTTTCACCTAATATTATTCGTTAAAAAATTCTTGAAAAAATCGTCGTCTTTGTTTTTGGAAGAAGTGTTTTGATTGTGCTGTATAAAACCAGCAAACGATCACTAAATGTTTCTAAAGAAATATGATTTTGCTGAACTTTAATATATCACTTTGTTACTTCAGTGTTTTCCATGATGCTGCTCAGTTTTCGCTTGTCATGTTTTTACCAGTAAATCCGTCCGGTCTTCTTGCAAAGAGTTTTGTTGAACCCCCAAGTTACTGCTTTTAATCCTTACAAATATACATATACAAAAGACACGTATTTCTACAGCAAAGTTATCATCTTCAGCCTAATCCTGTTATAAGACTGGAATATCAATCATAATAGCTAAAGATAGTATTGACTGAATTTGAGTGAAATTATAAATCTTTTTGGTCTCAGGCGGTTGTGGAAAAATCTTAACTTGGAGCAAACGCATTTGGATTATAGCGCTATTTCGATAAATGAAAGCAAGATTCCACGATGTAAGCCTTCTTCTCCAGAGCACTCCGAGAGTATCTCTATCCCCTCTTATTATATGAGGTTGAAACAAGATGGAGATATTTTGAGAGTGCTCTGGAGCAGTCAGTCGAATACGCTATAAGTTTATTATTTGAAAGAAAAATTAGTGAAAAATGGAAGAACAAGTACTGCAAGAAATACTGAACGCAGCGAGCGAAAGTGTATCAAATTTACTGCCTTTAAAATCAAAAGAGTCTACGCTAAGCATAAGCATCAATATAATGAAAACTTCCTAGGGAATATGTCACTACTCTTACTCCCTAGGGAGTAAATATATTATTTTTGTCACGATTTTCGTATCATAAAGAAATTGCTGTCTACTTCTCGGTGATGAATAAAACTCGTTACTTATATGCGGACTTCGGACATTTCGGAGCGTTGCCATGGTTACGTAGTACGAGGACCTACGAAAAGTGCCCATTCACTGCGTAGCCATTGCAACGCTCCGAAATGTCCGAAGTTTGCTTTTAAAGCTCAAAATAAATAAGCGATTTATTATATTATTAAAAATCAAAGAAATTAGAAAAATAAGTCAAAGCAAAAAATGCTTTCAATGAATTTATAGCAGGATTTAATTAGTGGTTGGAATAACTACACGTAAAATGCAGAATACTTAAACATAAAAATTCATATTGCGATTAAGTATCTCAAAATAAAGTATAAATTAATTATAATAAATTTAAATAACCAACATTTCTCTCTGATAGCATATGATCATCTTAATACTTCTATAAGCGATTTACTTTGGTGACAAAAAAATTCTCCAAATATTAAGGAACTTCCAAGTCATATCTTGCATTTAAGGTTCGTTTTCAGGATGATAGTTTCTGTGATTTTGTCATGAAAGCAACTACCACAGAAACTACTTGCTGTGATAGTTGAAATTAGTTTCTGTGATAGTTGACACCACTTTCTGTGATAGTTGTCATGGAAGCTACTATCACAGAAACTAGCATCCTGTAAATAACGTGACACCGTGACAGTGTTTTCATCCTATTGCGACATATCTTTCATACTATCTCGTTTGACTGGATAGTTGACAGGGCTATTGTGGTCTTATTGAATGATTTCACGTGGCGAGTGTTGTGTTCACGATTTTTAAAATGTCTCTTACTGACCTGTCATGTCGGAACTATCACACCCACTTTCATGATGGTAGTTTCATGACAACTCTATTTTCGTAAAAACCAGTTTTAAGGCTATTTTTAGCAACTATCATCGTGAAAATGAGCCTTTAGTTCAAGTTTCAACCTTCAACCACTAAACATTTAAGGCCGTCTTGGTTTTATCCAAGAGAAATTTCTCTTAGAACTTTTATCTTCTTTAAATTTAATAGACCACATCATTTCGAGAGACTTTTCCGCTCATGTTTTATGACGATCGCCTTATTTTAATTTGATTTGATACGTTTATTTGAAAAACAAGCATGATTTATTCTTGTAATACGTATTTCGAATGTTTTTTTAATAACATAAAGGTCGTAATTGAATTAAGCAAATTTTTATTTGAACTCGTGTAATAAATTGAAAAACTTTCTCAAATTATCCTCCCGAGATAAACTTAGGTTGGCCAATTTTATAGCCTTTAAGGCAAGGGGTCATTGCGCGCGAAGCGAAGCTAAGCTGAGCGAAACTAAGTTTTTTTTTTTTAAATTAGCTCCAACATAATCTTACGCGGACGTGACAACTAAAGCTAAGCGAAGCGAAGTTAGGCTAGCGAAGATATAAAACGTTGTTTATCTTTGCTCGGTTTAGCTCAGTTCTGATTCGCTAGCTGGAGCTAATTTTCAAAAAACTTAGTTTCGCTTCGCGCACTGTGGCCCCTCGCCTTTAAGGTCAAATTTTTAAAACATCACTCATACTCAACTCATACTCAAATTGACAGTTTTGGATTCAGGGACGCACTTATTTTCGTTTTCATGATTTTTTGGACTTTCTGTCGTAAATCACTGATGATCAAAATACCTACACTGACTTAACTTGATTGTACGAGTAAATATGAAAGCATTTCTGAATTTCAAATAAGGTCAAACGTCAAATTTGAATGTGAGTTGAGTATGAGTGATGCTTCAGAATGTGGCCCTAAGTTTTCGGTGAACTTTATGAGTTGGTCTGATCGACCAAACGAAACGTAACAGAAATGTGGCCCCCAAAAAAATATGTGAGACAAACGCTCAGCAATCGAGTACAGGAGTGACCTTAACAAAATGAACCACCCCGTGAAATTATTCCACTCGACTCGATAACAGCCTGTATATAAGCTTTTCTTTTCTGTAATTAAGAAAATGTACAAAATGATTTTTG
This sequence comes from Dorcus parallelipipedus, assembly GCA_958336345.1. NCBI lineage: Eukaryota > Metazoa > Arthropoda > Insecta > Coleoptera > Lucanidae > Dorcus > Dorcus parallelipipedus. Next base: position 44,535,395 of record OY284478.1, read on the forward strand.
TCTAAAAGTATAAATCAAGTCTTGCGTTTTTTTTTAATTAAATGACAGCCAAGGACGAACAGATCTTGTAAAAATAATAAAAAGGCCGCAGTATATCATTCGGTCCGATAAATCCAGTTCTCACGGACCTGTTCACCACAATAAACAATTAGCCCATATATCAATAATAAGCCAACGACCATATAACCGAGCGATTAACAAACGAATAAATTTGATCGATGCAATCTAATTGGAACGGAAATAATATCGAAATTAAGGACGCAATGGTAACGGGGGGCAGTGGTGGCACAGGTGGGGGGGGCCGCGATACTTTCTATTTCTGCGGAGAGCTAATCGGGGAAATTATTCTATGTAATTGCGAATGCATAATTAATAAAATTACAATAAACGCTTTTTACGTTATCATTAAAAACCTGCGCTAGACAAATCCGTACCATTAAGTTAGTAATTACGACGAGATTACGTAAGTCGCAATTTGCACCGCGTAAACACACGCGAGATAGTAAAATTTATTTAGAATTTGTTGTTGCATGCACTTGCAGAAGTAACCCGAGACACTTGTTATACTTAGGTAGTAGTTGCACGGAATAGACTAAAAAAGAAAGGTGCACCGATGTGTTAAACTGTGTCATAGATTTAGCCTTGGCTAATTAAGTTGTTTGCGTGACGGTATCCTCAACAGACAAATAAATCTGCGGAACATAATACGCGTAAGTAAATAATAACATAGTGCCGCTGTTATTACCCGAAATTAATGTGTGTGGAGGAAATAAAATGTCAAAACGCGAACGGGCAAGAGAGAAAAAAAAATAACTCGGTGATTATGAAACCGAAAGACCAAATTAATTAAATCAAAACGCGAAGCAACAATTGAAGCTGCCCCTCCTCCTTTGGTGTTCTAACATACTTTTCTCTTTTGGGGAAGCATCGTCCAAAAAGTTGAACTGCGCAAATGTGATTAAATAACCGAAGTGACTATGTAAAATGTGCGCTGATGATTTGGTACGGACCCAGGCCGGCTCAGTAAAAACCATGTGCGCTTGATATTGAGACAGACACGGTGATGCTTTGCGATGTTGGATGGTGGTTATAGTGTTAGTTGCGGACCCCTCTGGTCCGACCAGGCCGAGCTCGGGAAGGCGCGTGTCCTTCGTGTCCTATGTCAAAATTAATCCCAGGTTGCTTTTCACGCAGGTGGAGGCCGGCGAAACAATTGCCACTACCAAAGAGGGTGAGTACAACATTTTTGTTAAAGTTTTTCCCACTTTATTTTCCTGACATATAATTAAGTTAGGTGTAATTGCTTACTTCATCACAACATCATTACATGATTCAGCATTTAATGCCAGATAACTAATGAGGATAATTTTTACAAATTTTCTCACCGTTGACGACTGTGATGTCATTTACATATCAGAGAAAAAATAATTGTGTTCATTCATTGAAATTAATTTTTCTCTAAGCGTTCACATTAGTTACATTGAAGTAGCAAATGTGGCTTCGAAATGCTTGAAGAAAAAAGTAGTATACGTCACTCAAAAAAGAATAGCCTCAGTGTCAAGAAAAAATATGCGTTTGTAACATAACAACTTGGAAAGTTGCACGTCATCTAAGATTTCATGATAATAATAATAATAATAATAATATATATATATTTCCCAGCAGACATTACATCTATAATGGGACATATCAAGTGTAGCAGAAAACAGGATATACTATACTAAGTATAATTTAACAGATAAGTAACTATTGTTACAATGCTTAAGTAAATAATTGTATATGCAAACAGAAATGGCAAACAACTCATCAAACTTATTTAATAGTTAACAAGATCATAATACCGACAAATTTCAATTCGCATTCTTTTAGAGCTAAAGACATCGTAAAAGATGTCAAACTTATCACTAGGAAGACAATTGAGTAAGCGAAAACAAGTTAGCCCATTGGTAACAGTGATACGTATTTGGTATATCATAATAGAAAGATACGACAGATCTGGTAGTAAATCTAGGAATTGATATATTTATTCTACTGAGTAGGGCTGTGCTAAATATGTGACCAGTAATAACTTTTTGTAAAAATATAAGCCTGCACAAATTACTTCTTGATGTCAGCGATGTTTCATTCACTATGCTGCAAAGAGCCCGTTGATCACAATTTCTAGTAGGTTACGACCCAAAGGTTTTAAAGTAGCAATATTTACAAAACTTACGCAGTACATTCTCAATCAATAACCTATATACATACTGATAAGGATACCAAACTACACTGCAGTATTCCAACTTCGTTCTCACTAATGCATAAAACAACAATTTGATGCACCCTACATCAGTAATGTCTTTAGAGTGCCTAACAATAAAACCTAAAGTTCTTATTGATGAATTCGTTACCTTTATGATATGAGGAATGAATGTTAGCTTGTAATCCAAGATAATACCCAAGTCAACAATCTCATTGCAACGGGAAAGAACTGTGCCATTAATATTGTAGTAAAAGTTCATATTGTTATTTTTCCTGGAAAATGATAACACCTTACACTTATCAATATTTAATGTAAGCTTATTTTGTAGGCACCACCTAGTTAGATTATCAATATCATGTTGTACTTGTAAACAATCTGAGAACGACTCTATAACTCTAGCAATTTTCAAATCATCAGCATATATAAATTTGCTAGACTTTAGACAGCTTACAACATCATTAAAAAATATTATAAACATTAACGGACCCAGATTTGAGCCCTGCGCTATACCTGTTGCCGGAAAAAAAGTGGAGGAGAAATAACCATTATATTCAACAAAGTTCGATCTACGTACAGTAATGGATCTTATTAATTGTATCAAACTGTCACACAGGCCAAACAATTTAAGCTTTCTCAACAGTATACAATGATTGACTTTGTCAAAGGCCTTGGACAAGTCCATATAAATAACATCCACTTGAAACCGTTTATCCATACCAGTAGAAACAAATTCAACAAACTCGCAGAGGTTAGTAGCAGTACTACGACCTTTGACGAAACCATGCTGTTCTGGAGCAATGTAAGGCGAAACGTGTGAATATATAGCATTAGCTAAAATTATCTCAAAAACCTTGGCAAAATTAGATAACAGTGTTATAGGCCTGTAGTTTGTTATATCACATCTGTCACCAGTTTTGTAGACAGGGCGTATGCGAGACTGCTTCCATACAACAGGATACATCGAAGTTTTAAGTACTAAATTAAATAAATAATGTAAAGGAACAACTAAGCAACTAATACAGTCTACAACAATAAATGCTGGTACATTATCCGGCCCAGACACACATTTACCCTTAAGCGTTTTGGCAGCCTTCAGAATATCTTCTTGCTCAATGCGAAAACAGGAAAGTGTAACAGTATTGTCACAGATATCATCTGTAACATAACAGTTTTCACAGAATTCACGTGTAGCACTTATGTCACAGCCGGCATCACAGACATGAGCATTGTCATCACTGGAAAACACACTTGCAAAATGCCCAGCGAAAGCATCGACAATTTGTTGTGACGAGGTCAAAGCATTCTCACCAGCAACCATTCTTCCTGGGATACTAGACATTCTTCTTTTATCATTAACGAAGGACCAAAACGATTTGGATCTCGTCTGATAGAGTCCTGTGCATTCTTAACAAACCTCAAATATTCTATATGAATTTCACGCCTCAGATCCTTTTTCAGCTCCTTCATTTTATCATGATGATACTGCGCCTTCGTTTTGCGAAAACAATTCCAATGTTTTTTTTTTTCTCTTTAATCAATTCAATGATTTTCCGCGAGTTTACAACAGTTTTACTAAGAGGCACATATATTCTAAACAAATTATAGAGGACAACATATAAATATTCACAAGCTGAATCAACATTTTATTAGTAGTAATGGCAGACCAATCCGTCGTCTCTATGGCTCTGTAAAAGCCATGAAAATCTGCTTTACGAAAATTAAATTTTTCTACACAATTATTCCTGAACAGAACATTATCCTCAAACATCATAGTAACACTGACCTCCAAACAAGGATGATGACTGTCCTCATCAACTAATGGCATATCTTCCCTGGTGACGTCCATCTTGACAAGACTGCTATTAGATAATAGTACATCTAGTATTCTCATATTATCATTAGCTACCGAGTTGTGTTGTTTAAGGTGGTTGTACGAAAGAAAATGATTATATACACTCTTGAAGTTCAGGTATATTAAAATCACCTGCTATGATTACAGGTGATGAAAAATCTACTTTAGTTTCAAGGAATTCAAAAATTTGTGTATAAACACATAACGAAAGACTCGGTGGAATATAACGAGTGTCTAAATAAAAATCTGGTCAAGTAGGTTGTGGTCGAAAATTTATCCACTGCATGTATGTCGCTTCTAAGTTCAACGGCTAACCTTTCAAGTGTAACGTCAAAATTGATACTGAATTATCATTTCCTTGTTAAAAGTGATTTTGCCGTAAAAGACGTGAAAACGTGAAATTTAAAAACGTTTATTATAAAATATGCTGAATATGCCCACCCCCTTCTTGGTAACATTTAATAATTCTGTTTTAATTCCATTAACAACATTTTGCAGTAAATCCGGAGAGTTGTTGATTTCTTGACACTTATCAAATATACGTTCTCTAAGATCGTTCAGTTCGTCGAAATAATGCCACACTTCGATTTAGACACTCTAGAAATTGTTTATAATCAAAAACAATTTCTGGGAACTGGACAAGGAATTCCTCCAAACAGTCTTGAATTGAATAGGACCAGACACCGTTAATTTTGCGACCGTTTCGAAAGTAACTTTCAATCATAAATGTCTTTTCTTCAATTGAAAAGGGCATTTTTTAGTAGTTTGTGAAAAGAAAAACTATTTTTAATGCAAAATCACTTTGACGTTACACTTGAAAGCTTAGCCGTTGAACTTAGAAACGACATGCATGCAACGAAAAAATTTTCGACCACAACCTACTTGACCAGATTTTTATTTAGACACTCGTTACATTACAATCAATATTAGAAATCTATGTTTCAGAGATATTTTTACTCCAAATAACTCGATTTCAGTCACCGGAGAAACGTAACATAAATTTTGAATCACATACCTACTGTTCACAGCAATTAAAGTTCCTCCACCTCTCCCAGAGATGCGATCATAACGAAAAACATTAAAATAATGTGGAAACAGCTCACTTGACAATACGCTTTCATTCAGCCATGTTTCTGTTAATAGTATGATATCCACATCAGATGCACAGGCATTCGCAAAAAATGTACCAACTTTAGTATTCAATCCTCTTACATTCTGATAAATTAAGGAAAGTTGTAATGCGTTATTATATATGAAATTAGTCTGCTGGGAAGTTGCTAGTTTTTTAAGTAAGTAATAGATGGAATGCCATCATAGTATTTTAATTTTATTCCCTTTTCGCCATTAGCGATTCTTGATTTAAATTCCTTGCGAATACGATATGCCTTATCTTGTTGCATTTTAGTTAAATCATTATTCATGTAAATAGAGTTTCGATGCTTATATTTAATTAATAAATTTCTCGCAGTATCCTCTGAAGGAAGAACAACACAGATCAGACGATTTTTATTCGCGGTATATTTCCCGATCCGGTAGCACTTTCTAATATCGATATCATTCAATCCTGCAGATGTAACTAAATTTTTTACTGCATCTAAATCCTCAGCAATTCTTTCATGATGTCGAATTATGCTTCGTTGCCGGACACTCTCCTTAAGAGAGATAGGGGCCATTTAGATACCACTAGAACAAATAAATCCGCGATAACAAATCCTTGACGCGTGGGACTTGCTTGGATTCCGGAATTTGACATATGAGCAGACATTAAGGTTAATCAATATCATTAATGCTTTTTTAAATATTAAGTAAAGAAAAATACATTTACGTAATCAACAATAAGATTTAAAACTGTTTGTAGAAATAAGTACAATATAAAGTGCATGTAAGTGTCGAACATCTACTAAAACTTTCAAATTATTTCTCGTCCCGTTTCTCTCATACGTCTTGTATATACTCCCATTCTATCAATGGCAATGCTAAATTTGAAACTCTCCATGATATTTTTACTCAAATTGTGGAACAAGTTTTTCCCACTCGGAGAACATATTCAAAAGCATGTAAACGTTGCACAAAAATCTAAACCATGGTTAAATCTTGTGACGCGCCCGCCCCAATTAGACTTGGTTATTGACTATTACTGACAAGTAAACAGATAATAAATATGTACAACAAACCCCACTTAAGATTTATGGCCGATTTTAAATAACTGGGCCGACCGTACGGTCGGGAAGCTTTCAGAGGGCCACTCAAACTGTACTACGCCACGTGCATGTGTGGCTTCTTACTCTTGAATTAATTATCCGTGATAAGATTATATATCTTTATTCCTTCGTTATCAATCACATTAAATTATGTCAAAAAATTAAAATAATTCAACTGTCCTATTTACATAATCAGCAAAATACTTAAAACTATGACAACACGTGGTTCCTCACACTACCCCCCTTTTAGAACGTTAGTTCATATGGTTTATTTGTCCGGACATCGGATTCGTCTTCCTGATCGCGTAATTATCGATGGTGAAGAACTTGTCATTTCTGATTTATCTTCTTGTTTATTTGATGAACGATGTAATATTTCACTATTATCATATGCGGCTGCCAAAAATGCAGGTTTCAATCTATCTATTGATATGTTTTTCGGTTTACCTTTGAAATCTATGCAAAAGTATTTATTAGATCTTGATATTACCTTAAATGGACCTAAGTATGGTAGACTTAATTTAGAATGACTTGCATCTTCCCTCACAAATACGTGTGAGCAACGGAGTAGATCTGGATGAACAAAAATATTGTTCTTGTGATGATAACGCACTGGAAGCGGTTTAATATCTTGCATAAAAGAACGTAATTTTTCAACAAAACTTGCAGGATCTATATTTGAACTTCTTTCATCAAAAAAATCACCAGGCAGTCTCAATGTTTTCCCATATACCATTTCAGCTGTAGAAAATTGTGCATCTTCACGAATTGTTGCTCTTAATCCCAACAAAACTGCGGGTAAAACTGTAGTCCACGTGCTATTTTTATGACAACGTAATGCCGATTTTAAGTGCCTGTGCCATCTTTCCAGTATTCCATTCGCTTGTGGATGATATGATGTTGTTTTAATATGTTTAATTCCGAATACTTTTGTTAACTCTTTAAACAACGATGAATTAAATTGACCACCTTGATCTGTTGTTATAGTACGCGGTATGCCGTATCTTGCGACCCATCCATTAAAGAATGTTTTTATTACTGTATCTGCTGTAATATCAATTATCGGCCATGCTTCGGGCCAACGAGTGTATCTATCAATGCAAGTAAGACAATATCTGCAACCTTCAGAAACTGGTAATGGTCCTATTATGTCCAAATGAATGTGAGCAAAGCGTTCATCTGGTAATGGAAATTGTTGAATAGGACTTCGAGTATGTTTCAAAACTTTTGCTCGTTGGCAGCTGAGGCATTCTCGTACCCATTTAGCACAATCTTTTTTCAGAGGGCCAAATAAAACGGCATTGAATCAATTTAATTGAACTTTTAACTCCTGGATGTGATAATCCATGCAAGTTCTCGAAAATTTGTTTTTGAAACTTCTTCGTAACAAAAGGTCTTAGAACTCCTTCTGAAACATATTTTCTTATTAGGAAGTGAATAAGCTTTTAAAATTAAGGAAGAATTTTGATTAATATAATTTTGCATTTGTTCCAGTTTAATTATATTATTCCACTGCAGTGTATTAATGCATGATAGTGTGTCAGCTATAATGTTATCTTTGCCAGATATGTGTCGAATATCAGTTGTAAATTGAGCTACAAAGTCAAGGTGGCGTATTTGTCGGGGTGAAAGTTTGTCTGATGTCTTCTGTAACGAGTAAATAAGTGGCTTGTGATCTGTGAACAAAGTAAATGATCTTGCTTCTAACATATGTCTAAAATGTTTAATGCCCAGATAAGCTGCTAATAGTTCACGATCATAGGTACTGTATCGCTTTTCCGTATCTGTTAATTTTTTTAGAAAAATATCCAAGAGGTTTCCAAATGTTTTCTTGTTCTTGATGTAACACAGCTCCAACACCGATATCCGATGCATCAACTGTTAAAGATAAAGGACCATCCACGGATGGATGTACGAGTGCTGTTGCATTTACTAGACTTTTCTTTACTTCTTCAAAAGCATTTTTTAGTTTTTCAGACCAAATAATAGGTCGCTTGTCATTTTTACATGAGTCTTTTAATAAATCAAGGAGCATATGTTGCGATTCTACAGCTTTCGGTAAAAACCGTCTATAAAAATTCACGATGGCTAAGAAACGCCGAAGTTCTCCGATATTATTTGGAATTTTATACTCTGCTACAGCTGCTACCTTTTCGGGAAGTGGTTCAATTCCTCTTTTAGATACGACATGTCCTAAAAATTTTACTGTTTCTTTACCAAAATTGCATTTCGAAGGATTAATTACCAGACCATATTTTTGAAAGCGTTGAAATAAAATTTTTAGGTGTTCTTCATGTTCTTGAATGTTGTGTGATGCTACTAGAATATCATCAATGTAAGGAATGCAAAAATCTAAACCTGCAGTTACCTCATTTATAAAACGTTGAAATGTCTGAGTTGCATTGCATAGCCCAAACGTCATAACTGGGAATTCAAAAAGACCGAAGGGTGTCGTAACTGCTGTTTTCGGAATGTCTTCATCTCTCACTGGTATTTGATGGTAAGCGCGTACTAAATCCACAGTTGAAAAAAATAATTTTCCTTTTAATGTAGACCCAAAATCATGTAGGTGAGTAATCGGGTATCTGTCTGGAATAGTTGCTACATTTAATCTCCGATAATCACCACAAGGACGCCATAGACCTTCTTTTTTTGGGACTAAATGTAAAGGACTAGCCCAAGGACTTTTTGAAGGTCTACAAATCCCTTGCTCGAGCATGTATTCAAACTCTTTCTTAGCAATGGCAAGCTTATCTGGAGGTAACCTTCTTGGTTTTGCTGTGATAGGAGGACCTTTAGTAATTATATGGTGTACAACAGAATGTTTACAAGATTTAAAAGACTTAGGTCTAGTAATTTCTTTGAACTGTTCTAGTAAATGAGAAAATGGACCCTCCATGATTGTATTTATGCCTTTTTGAATAAACCAAAATGTGCCAAAAAATCCGCTCCTATAATAGGTTTAGTAACATCCGCCACGATGAATTTCCAATTAAATGAACGATGTAAACCCAAATCCAGTTTAATAAGTTGCTCTCCATAAGTCTTAATTGTTGAATTATTTGCTGCATATAATATGAAGGGGGTCGAACTGATTTTAGTTTGAGTAGGTTTTGGAACCACTGAAATATCAGCTCCAGTATCTACAAGATATTGTCTTCCCAAAGACCTATCACTTATAATGAGGCGGTTTGAACTTGTACCATTACTATCCGCCCCTAGTAACGGTTTAATTCGTTTCCCTGTTTAAAATCGCATTTGCGTGCATTTCTTCCAAAACGCTCGTGATACCAACAAAGTTCTCTTCTTGATTTTGAATTGAAATTATTGCGATTTGATCTTATTACATGATGTTGCGTATTTCGTCGTAATATCCCATCAGACTGCTTTAGCTCTTCTATTTCTGTAGCTAATTTCTCAACTTGTGCGTTTAAATTTACTAGGATTTCGTTATGTTCAATACATCAGGTACATGTGGAATTTCACAAATTTTATCAGCCATTGTAGCTAATTGTCCAAGTCCCTCTGAACTGATGATAAGAACAGCTTGAGTTTGACGTGGAAGCCTTTGTAGCCACAGAGTCTTCAAAATGTCATCGTTTAATCTCCCTGAACCAAGCTCTCGCATCTCACGTAAGAGTTGAGATGGCTTCTTGTCGCCTAATTCTAATTCGTTCACTAGTTTATGTAACTTCTTTTCGTCTGATTCAGTATAACATTCCAATAATTTTCTTTTAAGAGTTTGATACATGTCATTTTGAGGCGGATTTAAAATCATATCGCTTATTTGTTGCAAAACGTCACTTTCTAGAGCTGCCACCAAAGAAAGATATTTTGTAGCATCTTTCGAAATTCCATTAGCAATAAATTGAGATTCAACTTGCTGAAACCATAAAGCAGGATTTATTCTCCAGAACGGTGGAATTTTAATAGAAACTTTTGCAATATGTTCGTGTGTAGTAGATAACTGTTCCGAGTCTTCCATCGTGTCTCCAAAAATTATTAAATGTAAAAGGAATTCAGTTTTCCGCGTCGGGGTCACCAATTGTGGCTTCTTACTCTTGAATTAATTATCCGTGATAAGATTATATATATTTATTCCTTCGTTATCAATCACATTAAATTATGTCAAAATATTAAAATAATTCAACTGTCCTATTTACATAATCAGCAAAATACTTAAAACTATGACAACACGTGGTTCCCCACACATGCACTCTAGTCGTACTTGCCAGACGGACGCTATCTACTGCGTACCTAACGGTCTACTGCCTGTGTTGCAGCCAAAAGGGTTAGTTTACTGACCTACTTCTGTTTATAGTTGAACGACTCTCCGGAGGACCCGATATACAGAATAATACCTTTAATTTGGGCTTACGTGATCTTGTTAATAGGAAACTACGTCGTGATAACCTGGTTCTTTTTGGCGAAGCAGCGTATAACTCTTTATAACAAGGAATTTGACATTTTTGACACAAATAAAACGCAACAATTAACTTTAATTAATTATTTATTGAAAAAAAAAAAGAAAAAAAGGGAAAACTCCTGATATCCGCCTCTGTGGGATCAGAGATCGTGAGTGAAAAACCCTTGCGTTTAAAGTCAATACTAATAAACCAAAATTTACGATTCCCAGAAAGTACAGTATAACAGATTTCACTTTCGAATATCGGCGCGATCTATTTTCTTTCGATTCACACCGTTGGTGGTTTAATGTCTACACAGATGTTTGTTGGAGAGCACTTAGATTAATAATTAATTGAGTTTCAACTGAGTTCGAGTCTTGGTACAGTGTTCGTCACTTCTGATTGTACTCAAAGACTTGTCCTATTTAATAAACGAACGCACAAAGCGCCTCAGAGTGTACTTAAATACAGTGCACAGTGTACTTAATACATGGAGTTCATTAATGAATTGATCAGATGTTTGGAGAAGTATGTTATACGAATGCCGCCTTCAGCGATCAATTTGCAAGTAAATCAGTAGCGATCACACGACGTTTTTCAGGGGGCCCCCCGTGGGAGGTGTTAGGTTTAACCCTATCTCTAACTAACCTGATTAATATGGTGCGTGTAATGAGCCGATACTTCTTCTACTACGTCACCTGAGCGTTAAGTAATTGCTTTTTGAGGGCGGTGTTTTACCCACTTGCCTGCTTTTTGAGGACCATCTGTATGTCGCTCTTTCGCCGTCTAACCTAGCTAATTAATTTATAGCGCTATATATTAATTTATATTTATCGCTTCTAATTAACCGACAAATCTCTCGGCAAAGACTACAGTTTTACCCCTCCCCCACATATACAGGGTGTGAAAGAAACTTTGTTAAGAATGTAGGAAAGTAGTTCAAATTTTTTGGTATCCAGTTTGCCGGAGAAAATCCCCAAGGGTAGAATGATTTCTAAAAGTACACTGTATTGATATAGCCCAGATATGGGAAATAGTTAATTGTTGTTGGTTGATTAAATTACAGAATTTGTCTATTAATAAAATGCATCAGAGACCCCCCCATTAACTTACCAGAAATGCACGCTGTTTGTCTGTCGCCAATGAAGTACCATAAATTTTATTATTCGAGTGTAGGAGCTGGCATTTTTAAAGTATCTATTGTCTGACTGAAAGGGCCCAGAACTATGACGCTAGACTTGGACAAGAAACAGACAAACCAAACACTTCAACTTGAGCGTAATTCGTTATGCCTTTTCCGTCAACGTACATGTCCCCGTGATTTTAGCGCGACAAACTTTTGTACAGAAATTCGAAATACAAAGGTAAGGCTACTTCACATTGACAGATTTACGGCTCTCTGTGTGGTCTACCATTATCCGAAAGGGATTGCACGTCGCTCAGCATTGATGCTTATCACTTGAAAAAAATACCCAGAATACGGACATGTGTTCGTTATTTGAAATAGAACATGCAACCACCGCATTTGTTTTGAAAACAAATTTAGCGAAACGTTTCAAAAACATAATGTCACAATCCAAAATTGAAAATAAACATTCAGTTTATAACGAAATTTCCCATATCATTAATAAACACAAGCACATATCCAACCATCAGTTCTTTAATATTACTAGTGTTATATTGTTACAAAGAAAAACTTCTTCTTCTTCTAACTTGATAGTGTCTAAAGCTGACAAAGGCCAATCTGTGGTCATTCTGGATAAAAATGACTATTACTTTAAAGTAGAATCCTTCTTGAACAACAATGGTTTTACAAGTTTAAAATCAAACCCTCTTACATCCTATTGCAATAGGCTTAATAAGTTTTTGAACGATAACTCTGACAACACCTTTATTAATGTTTGGAAATTAAGAACAATGAATCCGTCCACTCCTAAACTGTATGGCTTACCTAAGTCTCATAAAGAGGGTTGCCCCATCAGGCCTGTGGTGTTAAAATTGCAAAACCTGCAAAATTTTTAGCACATTCACTAAAGAATGCCCTTAATGTTAATACTATACAGTATATAAACAGTATATATAGTATACAAACTTTATTGTTTAAAAATTTCAGACAACAGTATTTTAATTTCATTAGATGTAACTTATGTAACTTGTTTACTTCCATTCCTGCCTCCGAATGCTTAGATATTGTTAATAATTTGCTCTCTTCCTCTGATCTTTCCGATTCTGATGTTGGTTTCCTATATTTGCTGTTGAAAATTACTTTAGACCAAACGTTTTTTTAAATTTAATAATAAATATTACTCACAGGTAGACGGTCTCGCCTTGGGATGTAACCTCCCCCCTCTGCTTGCGCACTTATTCATGAATGAATTGGAAACACGTTTCTTTTCATCTAACAACACTGTCAAACAATATACTAAATTGTAGATATTAAAACTATTGAATTCTTTCAGTCATCATTTATCAAACATCACTATAGTATATTCCTATAGTATGTAGTTTTCGTGTTTATGTGAGTGGCCAATCAATTTTTTTTTGTTTCCTGCAGAGGAATGGGTGAGCAAAAAGAAAACCGAAGTTACCAACACCAAACAAATAGAGACGAGGGTGAAGCGACAAGTCGTCCTGGAAGATGGAAAAGTGGTGGAGGATTCCGGTCCGCAGGTCACCACCAACACTACAGAAGACTCGGAGACCCAGGAACACCATCAAACAGAGGTTAGTGTTTCTGCATTGCACTTTGTTTTACAATTAGTATAAATCCAGTTTCACTAGAAGCGATGACGAAGCGTTGCCTACCTACTATGAACTGAACAGCTGTTAGTGGGTCTCCTTGATTTAATTCTCTGTTTGCTTCGAATATTTCAGAAGTGCTTAATTTTACTCTTGATATCTGTATCAAATGTCATGTCCACTAACCTTATGACGAGGGCGTGTTTTATTATACCTTAACTTGAATATATTTTTAATTTCCTTTAAGTTGGACAAAGTCAAACTCAGATTTCTCCTCTTCTTCTTATATAACGCCATTTAATACCTCTTGAAACATTAAACGTTCTAATGTTTCTCTATAGTTTCATCGATCAATTAATCCCTTCATCTCTTCCATATATTTTTTTCTTCATTGTACCAACGTGTTCGAAATTAAACGAAGTTAAAAGCTGTTTTCTAGTAGTTAAAAGCTGTTTCCGAGCAATTAAAATCTGTTTTCAAATAACAGATGACATGTAAATGATGGGTAGCAGTTTTCAAAAAACAGGACAACAGCTTTTAACTGCGCGGAAACAGTTATCTGCTCAATTGGCTTCACAGCCGAGTTATTTAGATGGACGACTCCTAAGCGACGGGTCCCGAGTTCGAATTTCAGTAAAAATTATATAAAAAAAAAAATTGATTCCTGCCCTTTATACATAGGCAACTTCTGCATACGTCGACACAAAACGCTAACAATGTTAATTCTCCATTCAAAAGTGACCCCGAGCCGGCATAGCTACTCTAGTGATAAGAGAGATAAACGGAGAAGATCGTTGATCGTTGAGATCATTAAGGCGTAAAGACGAAGATGGTTTGAACACCTATGGCGAGAGAAGTCTAAAGCGTTAATAAATGGAATCGATGGTAGAAAGACCAAATAATTGAATACATTAAAACCGTAAGAATTTAGAATTGAATGAAAAAAATAAGTAATGGAAAAAATGGTTAGATCACACAATCACCTATAAGTGAGAAGTAACTATAGAGAACCCTTGTGGCAACTCCAAAGGTGATAAGACATTCTTCGCAGATGTATCCAATGTACTGCACAAACTAATATCTGTTTGAGAGACCAGACGATAGTAATTTACATACAATCAAACACTTTACTTTGATTGATAGGCGATTATGTAAAACGGGCACATTTAACTAGTGTTCAAGACTAGACGCTGCGCGGTAAAGAAACACCCAAATTATTTACCTTGATCGGTAACAAGTCTTTCGTCAGCTTGTTACCCCAAACATCGTTAACTCTAATACTCCTGAACAAAAGTAAAATACCTGGTGATAAGTAAGCGTTGTTTTCCCACAACTTTCCCAAAACTACCTCAGTGAAGAAGGAATGGATACTAACTAAAACGTTTTAACGAAGTTGATAAACCGAGTCGCCAGGAAGTACATCCAGCTGAGGAAGTCACTTCGAAACCGTTCCCAAGGTCTGTCTCCTCGTGTCCGCGAAAGGTAAACCAAATTTCAGGAGATTTGCCTCACTTGGTACGTTCAGCGTAGGGTCAAACATTAACAAAACACACGCTATATGTATATATATCAATTATATTTGTTGAAAACGAAACAAATATTCACTGATGTTCCAACTCAGAATTAAATGTGACCACTCATCTGATTTTAAATAAACACAACTAAATTATTGTCTAATGAACACTCGGTACGCGTTTAATCAGATCTGATTGCACAGATGGCAGTTCCGATTAAATTGTTATTTAAATATTAATTCTAAATAAATTGCTGGCACGTATCGGGCCGAGATGGTCAATGTTCGAGAAATATAAAATAAATAGTATACGTCACAAAGTTATTTGACGTCCTGCTGTTAATTTGTCCACGCTGGCTCATGTAGATGGCAGCACCCCTTCAGCTTAAGCGAAGCTTTGTGGAATCACGTACAGCTATATACAGAGCTAATGCGTGGTTCTTCGGTAGATTCAATAATAATAATAATAATAATAATGACTTTATTCAGCTATGCTACAATACTCACAAATACAAAAGAAAACTATAACCCTACCTACAATAGAGAAATCTAAATAGAAATAAATAAATAAAGAACCATACGCATAAGCACAAGCAGGCATAGCTGAATCACAGGGCGAGCTTCAGATAATAGGAGGACCTACATCTACTTTTCAAGCTAACCCTAGTGAAGTAAATGAAATAATAAAAAGAATAATTGCCTATAGTATAAAAACATTCTGCGATGAGGAAAATCATTACGCAACAAAACAATTAACAAGAGAAAAAGAACATCAAAAAAAAAATAGAAAAAATAAATATATATTCATAACGATTAGTAACTACCGCTCACATCAACATTGCTCCAAAAATAGTTTATTTTGAATCGCCTTTTTAAATCTTACCAGGTTTAGAGATTTTACAGAATCACTTAATGCGTTATACAATTTACAAATTTGATAACGAAACGAACGTTCGAAAAAAGTAGATTTATGCAAAGCAGGTGAAATTAGGCCTCTAAACCTGGTAGTAATGTTGTGGACATCACATCGAAACTTTATCTTATTATATAAATAAGGTGGTGTTTTAAGCAACATGACTTTCTGATAAAGCACAAGACATTGCAATTTTCTCCGGTTATACATGTTCAACCATTTAGCGTCTTTCAATTTGTGACTAATGTGATCATACTTTCTTAAGCCATAGATGTATCGCAAACATGAATTTTGAATCATTTGAATTCTATTGGAAGTGAAGAGATCTATTGCAGAATGATAAATTTGAGCACAATAAGAAAAGTGAGCGAGCACAAAGACTTCACATAACTGCTTTTTTAAATTAATAGATAGTTCGCGTCTATGCGGGTAGAGTTTTTTAAGGTTCATATAAGCAAGTCGAATATAATTAGAAATTTGACCTCTAAAACGCAAGGTGTTGTCAAGAATTAATCCAAGACTTTTAGCGGATTGCACATGGGGAATATGAATATTATTAACAGTAATATTAAAGAGGGGTTGAATGGTTAGGCAAGCGGATTTATTACCAAACAGTAGGAGAGCCGACTTTTCAGGATTCAGTTTCAGTAAATGATCAGTAGATGCTTGAGAGATATATTCCAGATCAGACACAATCTGTGCCGCTGCAGTTGCCCATTCAGAAGGTTTGAAAGATTTGTAAAGTTGCGTATCGTCTGCGAACAAGTGTACATTACAAAACTGAAGATGCTTAACTATGTCACTAGTATAAATGGAGAACAGCAGCGGACCAAGAATAGAGCCCTGTGGAACACCCCTCACCACTGGTAAACATCGCGAAGAATCCTCACCCAGTACCACACTCTGAGACCTATCAGTTAAGAACGATCTTAGCAGTACAACAGCATTGGTGCTTAAACCTATAAACTTCAAAATTGAACATAATACTTCACTACTGATCGTGTCAAACGCTTTAGTGTAATCCAATAGGACCAAAGCTGTAATTTTACCATCATCAATCGCCAATCAGGCGATTGCGAACCCAGGTAACTCCCAAACAAAGTACAAGCCAGCAAACAATCGGCAAAAGGTTTCGCCATAAAAGAAAGGGGAAATTAAAACCTCTACAAAAGGATGATCCTAAATAGGACAGAGAAGAATGATAATTAACTTTTGCGTCACAATAAAAAGACTTACGTTTCACACTGTACTATGAGATACTTAAAACTTCCAGTTCGAATATGGCATCGAACTTGGACACTTCCTGCAACCCCAAATCACTTTCAACGGGTTAAATTGGCGTGACCAATTGAAAAATTATGCCGTAAAGATATTCAAATAAAAGAGCCAATGTGAAGAAAGAATTCTCCAACGGTCTAAATCAAGCGTTTCCGGATTACAATGTTGTGAGACGACTAGAACACAGCATCCGTAAAAGCGACGCTGCAATGAAATTCGACTGTAACAAGCTTTCCGTCGTCTAGCGACAGTGAAGAATGGGTGTGGGTAATTAGATCTTAAAGTAGGCGCCAGGGTGAACAATATAACGGGCTGATTCGGAATAGGTCTCGACAGTGTTCCGGAACTATCTCGGCCTTGTACTTGATCGTTTACAACAATCGCAGGGGATCCTAATTAAGACTCACTTGCACGTTTAGAGTCAAATACACAAAAGTCCATGTGAAGGCTCCACTTTATTAGAAATTGCAACTTGAAAAATATTTTCCCAAGTCTAAAGTGACTCAAAAATGTGTACAATTTATTAATTTACTCTACTAGTCACTTCAGATCAAATCCGCCTTGTTTCTATTACGATTTACATCACATAATTTAAGATGCAAGATTTGTCGAAAATTCGCTCTTTAACAATGCAGCGTCACGAAACAATTACTAAGAGATACGTACTCACGCGACCAAGAGTGCGTCTTGTAGGTCAAGGTCGTTTATATCTCCATGTGTGTATTCTGCACGATATCCGTGAGTTTCGATAGCAAGTGCTTCCAAAATGTCGGTTAGATGATCAAGTATCCAAAAGAGTATCCAAACGAATACCAAAAGAAAGAATATACACACGAAAGAGTATCCAAAACGAAAAGTACCAAAAAAATATCCAAAAGAAAGCGTACCAAAAAGAGCAACCCAAAAAGCCTGAGTTAAAAAGAAACAATGTAATTAGTAACCAGATGGCGTCATTACCTGTATTTTAATAAGGCACTACATCAACATACTTCGTATTCAGGTAGCGCAATTAGTGATTTTTTTAAGTCTACCCTTGTCGCACATTATTCTCATCTAGTGATAAAAGGAACACAGTCGAAAGTTTGATATCATTTGAAGTGGCGTTTAACAAAGTTACTATACTGTCAATATCTGCAGCTTGCCTTTAAAGTTTAAACTATTCCCTAAAACTGTTGTTTTCCTTCTTGCACTTGCGACAATTGTATTTGTTATCATTGTTTCTCAATGTTCTCACGAGGGGAATGGAATTGCGTTACCTGAACAGAGTGTTGATTTAGTACCTTATATTTTAAGAAAACCAGGCCCTTGCAAGTTAGTGAAAATCGTTTGACGATGCACTAAGAATTTCCGACCATGTAGAATTCGAGTTCTCCTAAACTTTCTTAGCAAAAACTCCGATAATTGTATAATCACAACGACGCAGGTATCACCAAAGTTAAACGAGAAGTGAAGCATTAAAACAAAGCCAAACAGGTTGATGCGAGATGATCTCAGGTGCGGTCAACCTCAACCAGTCGGACACCATTAGTATCGAAAATGTCCGTATTAGGACATGTCACGGGGCGAACGAGTTATCAGGGTTGCCACAATAAATTACAAGTTGACTAAAAATTTCCGAATATTGCCAACCTATTCCTTACGTGACTTGAGACAACATTCTAAAAAGGGGTTGAAGAGCAACATGAGTACCAGAAATTTTGCAAACCAAGTCGATGTACATAAATCATATGACCGTTTGGCAAGTTGTGCGTGAGCAAAACTGGGGAAATCCCTGACAACGTCATAACCCGTGTCACCCAAGTTTAAATTAAATCTACTTGTCTCTACTTACCACGGTTCCAGGTGACAAGTCTGCCGATTCTTAGATCAGCTGTGCCCCAGCTAGCAACAGTGGAAAAGGGGCAGGTTATCTCAACGATGATAAGTTATAACGGGCGCCAGAAGACAATTTAAAAACAACTAATCGAAATTCGACTGGTCGTCTCCAATCGACCAAGTCGTGCAGAAAGGAAACTACTAAATAGAGACGAGACTATTACCCACTGTGGGTATGAAAGTAGAAAAATTAAAATCGTACTTAAGTTAATACAATTTATTTCACAACTAAATAATAAAAAAAAGAAACACTTTCACAGTTACTAAATGTGTTTAATTTCTAGCGTAACGTTTCTTTAAATTAAATCCGCATGAAAAAGCCTTAATCCGCTATTAAGAATGCATGCGCAATAACAAAAAAGGTTACCTCGCGACCGATGTCATATACCGTCTGAAGTTGGCTGTCACTACGCCATCTAGCGGTCCTGTCCGAGTCGATGACCGGTAGGCTTCAAAATGGCGTACCCACACGACGGGGAACGACAGACGGACAACAAGAATTGTCGGGGCACCAACACTCGATAAACTGGGAAATCCCTCGCGCATACGCTTGCGGGGATGACCTGGGCCTGCGCTGTAACTTGCGCCCAAACGGAAAACCAAGTAGGAAAAGGGACAAGCCAGAACTAAAAACCTACGTAGAAGAAACGATATGCGTTAGCGGCCATTTTGGTCGGGTGATATGCGTCGTTACATATTACCTGAGAGAACGGGAGCCTCAGGCTTGGTACGGAGATTAAACTACCTCCGCTCGGTGTTCGGCAGTGTCGAATGATTTTCCAGCCAAGCTGCGATTGATTTCTTCTCCAAAAGAGCAAGGAATCCGTTAATTTTATCACACGCGAAAAGACACGTCTTTACGGCACAATGCTCGAACAACAAAAGAGAGCGACCAAGCTGCTAAATAACGCAGATCGCCTTGACGCAAGGAAATTACCAATGGTAGGCGGCCTGAGAGTCACATGGGCCCCCAGAACCTATCAGAAATCAACGATCAGCGTGCAGGTTTTCCCCCATAGCGCTGTAAAGGAGGGGTACCAGGGTTGCCACGGCGCGAAAACGAAATTATTAGTCGCTACATTTTAGCGCTAAATTTTAAATGTAACACTCGCAATAATCAACATCGGTTCAGTGTGAATGTGTGGTGTGGGATAATTGGTCCTTCCTTCTTTCCTCACCGTTTGACAGGACCGATTAATATCAATTTTTTACAAAGTGCATTACCAGAATTGTTGGAAGAAGTTCCACGAGAAATTCGTAGGCATATGACACATGCAGGCAATAAACTACTTAGATGAGGTGTTTCCCCAAAGATGGATTGATTACCTCATTCACCTGACCGTTCTTTGGAGGCATCTAAAAGCTTTGGTATATGAGGCACCAATACAAAAGAGCCGAATTATTGATGGGTTATTGAGGAATTTTTGAACGCACCAGTCAATCTTTGTTCCGACGATACCAATTGCGTGTGCACAGTGCCTCCATAAAATTCTAAAATGAATTTCTCCTGATTTCTCTTTACATTAAACACGTGGCAAGTTTGCGCTGCTTTTCACCAGCTGTTGCAGATAGTTCAATGGAGACAAGGCGTGGTTTAAAAGGTGTTGTAAAAGCGCCAGGGTGAACAAATACCCAGAAGACGCTGAAGACGTTGATGTGAAATACTGCTTCCAATGTATAACACATTCGCAAAAGTTTAACAATAAATCCAGAAGATTTTGAGTTATTCACTTGTACACAAAAGCTAAATACACAAGCAGTAATAATAAACAGCCGCTTTAATTAGGCAAAGAAAGGAAGTCACATCAGAGTTTACTGCTACCTACCTGTAGGCTTGCAAATTTTGTGCTAAAGTCTCCACACCGCTCGATTAAACTCTTGGAGAAGGGAGGGTTCGACGAAACCCCAATACAAAAGGTGGGCAAAAAGATTTAAAATAAAATGCACCAGCTGAGCACACTTGTTTATATTTCACTTGCTCAAAATTTAAATAACTATAACTCAAATACCAGCAATAAATCTCAAAGGACAAGTAACACATTAAGTTACATCCGTACCACAGATCTGTGCTTCGGTCACACATACGATTTAAAACGATCAAAGAAATTAACGGGCATAAAACTTATCGACATCAGATAGCGACGGGTAAATGTGAACAAACCCCGCAATAGTTATAAATTGTAAAGAAACAACACCGCGAGTACAAAAGAAATAGTGTTAATCCGACCTTGTCAATCAGCTGTCACTAGTCAACAGGTCGGAGCGTCCTCCCGCGGTGGTTAGCGGAGTGGGCCAATGTTGCGGTAAGCGGGAAAACCGCCAAAAATGGCGTCGTCTTGCAGGGCGAGCCTATTCTCAGCGTCGGGGAGGCCAGGTGGCGGGGCTCAATTCGTTGGCAAAAGCCAAATCCGGGCTTCTCTTGCACCCAAGGGGACGACGGTATTTCTCACCCGACTAAAACTACCCCGGCAAACTGTCTTCAACTGGGGGTATGTCTCAAACTTAAGCTTCGACTGGAAGCCTATACTCGAACTAAAACTCGTACTAAAACTCGTACGACAAGCCTAATGGAAGAAAATATGCGTTACGTTTCATCGCAGTCAGAACAAAGCCACAAGACATACCTGTTTCGTATTTCGACAGGCTTTGGAAAGCTGTTTCACAAGCTTAAAATTCTCTCCACGTACGATAACAACAGATCTCGGAATAATCCGGTTCCGCCTCCTTCACAAAAGCCAGTGAAAAGGGGCACAAAGGAGCTATACTCACACACACAAAATAAACGAAGCGAACGGGAGAGCTTGCGATCTAAGACTGGCTGCGGATGCATGTCGCGTTCTTCCCCCCAGCACCGGTTCAGACAGGAGTCGTTACTAAAGAAGCACTGTTTAAACGGGGAAACGAGTGAGACGGAGATATGTAGTCTGCCTGAAGTAACAGCGGATAGTTCAACTCACGCAATACTGTGAAATATGGTGCAATGCGACGATCATCACGTACGCCGTATTTCCTACGCTGATACAGGGTGTACGGAAAATTATTATGAATAACTTGAACGGATATTTCAACCGTAACATTACATTATGTCAAACGACTGAAGGTCGCGACCAAATACCCTGTGACTAAAGCATGTCAAAAATATTGCACCTGAGTGTACCGTTTAATCTAAATGCTCTGTTTGACGCTTCAGAACTTAAATCATCTTTTATTATAAACAAAAGTACATGGGTTAATTAAACGCAAGTTTAGCTGAGATTCGCTCTTTGATAAAATGCCGGTTGTCGAAGCAAGCAATGCGGTACAAACTCACGGCATCCAAAATATGTCTTGTAGGTCGCAGGTCGCTCGTAATTTTCCGGTTTTCCTTTTGGACTGCGCGAGATAGGAGTATCGGAAAACCTTTACCGCCTCTTTGATTCGTACTTTCGGGAGCGCCGAATGGAGGTTCTGCACGGGGGGGAAGTTTGTGACAAGCAAATGAGTAAAGCATGTCCGCAGGGGTCAGTTCTCGGCCCCTTGCTCTGGAACATCGTCTTTGATGAGATCGTTAGACCCCACAATGCTGACACTGGTTGCTAAGTAGCCTATGCTGATGACCTTATCGTCTTGATACACGCAAGCAGTAGGACATATGATGGGCAGCATACTTACCTGGCTCTCCGATAACAAAATGAATATTTGAATCAGCAAGACGAGCGGAATCCCCTTGAAGAGCACACTGAGCATCGGCAGGCCCTCAACTGTGCGACTTAGGGATGACACCCTGAAGTGGAATAAACAGGTCAAGTATTTGGGGGTTATTCTGGATACAGGTCTGGCCTTTCTGCCCCACGCGCGTTACTTGCAGGACAAACTGAAAAGGGTGGCTGGGAAACTGAGGCGAATTACAGTTGGGGAGTGGGGTCTGAGAGAAGACGTACTGAAGGTCATCTATAACGGAGTTGGGAAGAGTATCCTATGCTATGCCACTATACGGTTTGGCCTCTAACATATATATCCCAGCCCAGAGGCCTTTCCTGTTTTCCATAACGTGGGCCTGTAGAACTGCATCAAATGACGCCCTGCAAGTATTGAGCGGATGTCTCCCACGGACCTAGAAATTAAGAGCGCAATAAAAACATCAGCCCAGAAGCCTTTCCTGCTTTCCATAACGTGGGCCTGTAAAACTGCATCAAATGACGGCCCTGCAAGTATTGAGCGCCCCCCCCCCGGACCTAGAAATTAAACAGAGCGCAATAAACACATTAATTAAAAGGGGTAAGACAACTCACCTGTTCGACGTTGAGATCGCGCCTGAAAACAAAGAAAAAGAAGCAAGACTTCTCACGCCTGAAACGATATTGCGCCAATGGCAGTCTGTCACCAAATTAACTTTTAACCTGACTGCCTCAAACTTACCTGGACCAGATGACAAGTCTGCGCTGTATCTTTCACCAGCTTTTCCCCTCGGCTAGCAACAGTGAGAAGGGGTGGGTAAATTACGATGTTACAAAGTTAAGGGCGCCAGGACGGACGATAAATCCAGCTGATCGATAAAGACCTCGGCGGCGTCCCCGAACCGACTTGGTCATGCAGAAGGCCAACACAAACTCGACTCACTGGTACGTGAAGGTGGGTAACGTAAACATACACTTAAAGTTTTATTTAATAACAAGTTAACGAGAAAATGCAAGAAACAAATTACATTAACTTAAACATATGATTATTCAGTTTACTCAAAGGCGCAGATTCCAATAAATCTAAAGTTATTGGTTTAATTTACATTAACGATTTAAATCTGTAAATGCGACGTTGCATTTAGCCAAAATTCGCTCTACGAAAAGGGCATGCATAATCCGGTCAAAAATTTGAAGTTCAAAATAAAACAAATAAATAACCCTCAAACGATCTGAAGTTGGCAGCCACCACGCCACCTGTTAGTTGTCTCCAACGCCGATGAGCTGGATCGAATTGGACTTGCAGAGCCCGTAAAGATGGCTGAACCAATTCCCTCGGAGGCTCGAAACTAGCGCGAAAACGCTCGCAGAAAAAGAATTCGAACTAGATCTAAGTCTAGAACTAAAACTAGGACTAGAAGACTAGGACTATGACCAGAAGCCTGAATGGGAAGAAAGAAAGTTCGTTAGCGTCCAAAATGGCGTCAGACAATTCGCTTATTTTTACCTGGGTTTTGAGGTTTCCCAAGCTTGGTATGGGGTTTAAAATATCCCAAAACTCGTTCGGTGATGCACTAGGAAATTCCGGCAAAGCCGTAGATAAGCTCGTCTTAATTTTTCAGCAAGGGCTTCGGTAATTTTAGCAATAGACACACATCACCACGTTCGGACGAGAAATGAATCGAGAGCGTGAAATAGACTGAGGACGCGCGCCTGACATCAACATTATCCAATGCGCGAGAAGGTCAAAAATGACATGATGCCTCTTATCCAATAGAAACACCGTACATCGATCGATTATTTCAGCCCTGCGTACTATCGCGCGGAAAAGCGGAGTTGTCAAGCGACTCGAGACGGGGTAAACGATGCGCTGTCGCCACGTTTCCGTAGCGGACTTTTTGAAACGTAACAAGTCACGCTGGGAAGCCTCCACCAAAGGAAGAGTCACTTTCACATGGATACCTGAAATA
This sequence comes from Dorcus parallelipipedus, assembly GCA_958336345.1. Classification (NCBI taxonomy): domain Eukaryota; kingdom Metazoa; phylum Arthropoda; class Insecta; order Coleoptera; family Lucanidae; genus Dorcus; species Dorcus parallelipipedus. Next base: position 44,560,040 of record OY284478.1, read on the forward strand.
GAAACATGGCTAACAGCAAAATTCCTGAATTTCAACTACGAACTTACCACCTTCTTGACAGGACACGGAACCTTTGCCGGAAAACTACGACTGGCGGACTGTCGGAGGAGGAAACCTGTACCTGCAGCGAATTCGAGAATTGGGAGCGCACGCCTTGCTGCACTATCCAGAGTGTGACAAGAAACTACCTCCTTGTTCCTCGACGGATTATGAAGTTGTCCGAGGCCATCTACGACAAGGAAAGGGAACTAAGACGATGAAGAGACTCAAGAGCAGAATGTTCAATAACCGGTTCAAGAACACAGAAAGATTAGCAGAGAGGAGAAGTCAGGGGAATTGAGAACGACACAGCACCACCAACATTAAACGGGTAGGTAAGTGACGCCTTGAAACAAAACGAAACAGGTGACGCGGAGTAATCGCAGATAAAGTCAGCGTCAACCAATAGAAATCGTTAGTTATCCAGATGCCCATATAAAGCACTCGGCGATGAGATAATTCCGACGACCAATAATTTCGAGCCTGCGCCGCAACGCTCGGAGAAGTCAGGGTTGCCACAATAAGCTATAAATTGTCCGAAATCCTCAAATGTTGCCATCTTATTTCGTACGAGATTTTGAAACGTAACAACAGAAGTTCGAGGAAGACATTTTGAACAACTTTTATAATTAATTGTTCTCCGTGACTACGTTGCTTTTCTCGTGTTACCTTAAATTAAACTTATTGTTCCTTGCATTTTAGCTTAGCTAACTAGATTTAATACTTGAATATCATGCTCTAACCCATTTCAGCTGGTATTTTTGAGTTTATTGGTAGAAAACAAGAAAACATTGAAAACTTCAAAAAAAACTATTCTTAGAGCGAGATATGTGATAAGTACATGTATGAACAATTCAGGTACATCTTAAAGTACCACCTATACCTACTATCATAGTTTGTTGGGCGAATTAGTATACATTCTGTATAATAAATATCTTCTCTCAGTCTTCTTCAAAAGTCGTTTGCAAAAAAAAAGAACTAGCAATTAGCATGTTATTAAGTGTTTTATAACCAAAAATTAGAAACTTATCTCCATGAAACATTTATGAGGTTTCCCAACATTATACTGGGTCAGTTCAATTAAACGTTCGAATCCGATCGAACGATCGCCTAAGAGTTTCGCAACGCTAACGTTCTTGAATTTCCATTCCCAGCTTCGAAAACTAGGTGGAGATGACGTCGACGGTCATCATCAGGCATCGATAGAGAACACGCCGAGCGACTCGAACGACGGCTCCAAATGGATATCAGTTCCAAATCCGGACGGCGTAGTGAGAGAGGTGAAAGAGCGCAAGGTAATCTCGCGGGAAGAAACCGAAGAGGTGAAAGAAACGGAAGACGTGCAGCACCTGGGGGACATCACAGACGAGGTGAGCGCTCGTTAGTTCTAACAGTTCACGCGCGCATGTAAAACGATGAACGCGACAGATTGCGTCATCTAGCGTCGAAAGATTAAAAGGTTGCTTTCTTTCACGGGTCGATGTCGCACGAATACATTCTGTACGCATGTAAAATGATGAGACGCGTGCCCCCGGGTATTATTATTAAATTAGAGCGCTCGGAAACTTTTACATAATTTAAAATATTTAATCATATTGGGCGAACTATAATTACTATTTCACCTGTGACAGCAAAAGATAAAGTTTTAATTATCAAGTCGGTCCATAATCGTTTAGAAATCGCCGAAAGAAAAGGATCAGATAAATAATTTCGTTACCAATCTATTTATTACATAAACTTTTTCTTTCATTTGTTTTGCAAGGTGTAATTTAATTATTATTATACATTCAAGCATTCTCATTGGATATTAACATTTCTGACCTGATACCATTGGTTCATAGCAGTGTTTTCGAATGATTTTTTTTATTGGATTACGTACAAGTATAAGTACAAGAAATGTGCAAAGACGGGACACAGCTTAATTTTGTTTTGTAATGTTAGTTCGGTATAAATTCATATTATGTACCTTATTAATAATAGTAATAATAATAATACATTTATTGATCCTAATGCGTTACAAGTACGAGCAATAAAAATACAATAGTAAGAAATTGGATCAAAGGGCTCAGATTCAGGTTGGAGGCGCGCCAGCCACCTGATCTACCATCTGAGCCTTCTACTAAAGTGAAGTAATGAATTATTTACAGCTTGGATTAGCGAACAATTATATATCATGTATATTTATATTTCATAATAAATATGAAACCTAAAGTAATACCTAAAAGTAAGACTTTGAAGTAAAAGTAAGACTTAAATGTCCGTTCCCCGACTTGCGTAACAACTGACGCTTAAAACTCATAAAAGGTAATTTTTTAATTTCGTGTGGTAAACAATTCCATAGCACTGCAACGTTATAAGAAAAAGAACGCCGGAAAAACATAGTGAAATGCCGCGGAATAGTAATTACATTTTTGTGTCGAATATTAATATTGTGTACGTCTGTGCGAAACGTTATTTTGTGGTAAAGATAGGCAGGAGTTTTATTAATTATGATTTTATATGATTTATATGATTTATTTTTATATATATTTCTAAGTTGTATTCTTACGCAGATGATACTCAGATCCTTTTTTCGTTTCCTGATGGAAATACTATAGATACCATCAATTGCGTTAATCGTGAATTAGAGCACATCAATTTACTCTCCGCAAACTATAGTCTCAAAATAAACCCTTCTAAATCTTCTGTGCTGGTATTTGGTTCGAACGATCTCATTAAAATTATTAACCAAGGTGCTGAAATCAAAATTGGAAGCGAAATATTAGGTTTGTCTGACTGCGTCAGGATTCTTGGTCTGTCCTTAGATACTAAATTGCGTTTTAAAAATCACATTAATTCTCTCATTCAAAAATCTTATGCAGTTTTAAAAATTTTGTTCAGCAATAGATTCCTCCTTAGCCGTGAATTGAAACTCTTGTTGTGTGAATCTCTTGTACTGTCACGTTTCAATTTTTGCGATTCTGTATATGGTTTTTGTATTGATGCAGTGGATAGATCTCGTATTCAAAGGGTTCAAAACTCTTGCTTAAGGCTTATATACGGCGTCCGTAAATATGAAAGAATTTCTCATACGTTAAAAAGAGCTAGTTTGTTAAATATGGCTGACAGGCGACTTCTTCACTGTGCCTGCACCTGGGTATGAGAGTTCGAATAGGAGCATGCAGATCGAATAAGAATTGAAAGGCGTTATTAAAAAATTGTAACTTTTCATTGATATCATTCATACTCAGCATTAGATGCCAATGGATATTTTGGTGATCAGCATTAAATATGTTGTAATTAAGGTATTTAAAACAACGATAAGTAATCCTATCAGTTCGAGGAGGAGCAATGAAAAGGTCGACATCACAAAAAACAAGATTGTGGTCAGAGATGTTATCCATACAGAGGGATCCGGAAGTTACAGGTTCCAGAGAGTTACTAAGAATAATAACGTCGATAAGAGATGCAGTGGAAAAAGATAAACGTGTAGGCTCGCTAATCATTTGCTTAAGGCCAAAGGCATCGAACATTGAATGCATCTGAATAACGTACTGATTATTAAAGTCTAACGTGTTAATATTTAAATCGCCTAAACATATTATTTCATCACACGAATATAGAAAATCAGTGATTACATTTTCAAACTCGTCGAAAAAGATTCTATAATTAAATCCAGGTGATCTATACAAGGAGCCGACGGCAATAATTTTATTGTTTAAATTGATCTTGGCCCATATTTGTTCAATTGAAGTATTACCAAGAGTCACACAGGTACAATTTAAATCATTACGAACATAAAGTCCAACACCACCTCCCCTTCCAATGCGATCAAATCTATAAAAGATATAATTGTCAATAGCTACAGAATCACTGGGAACATCTCTGGATAACCACGTTTCTGTAACTGCAAATACGTGAGAATTAGTATTAAGAACAAGATCTTTGAAATTAAGAAAATGCGCAATAAGTGAACGAACATTTAAGTGCATAACAGAAAGACATTCTACTTTCATAAGAGAGCAGGAGCCGCAAGAGCCACAGCAAATGAATTATAATAATACAATTCTAAGACAATTTGTAATAGGTGAAGATCAGTTGATCAGTTGATAATATGAAATTACATATTAAGCTGAAGAAGAAAAATATAATAATAAGTAAATGAACCCAGACACTAGGTATGCATGCACAAAGCTAAATAAACGTAATTAACGAATTAAAGAAGAAGAATAAGAGCATTAAAGAGAGCTTAAATGAGAAGATAAAATCAAAATGCATTACAGCAAGACAAGGAAAGAAACTGAACGACAAGGGATACTAAGATAATAGAAGATAACAAGATAATTGAAAAATTAGGAAATCTATCTTAACGACGGCTTAATTCCTTGATCAGTGCTTGCAAAGATCGATCCATCTCGCGTCTAGACCTTCCTCTTGCCATACATCTCGACAGCGGAGCGAACTTCGGTCGCCCGAAAGCGCGTCAGATCCTCGCGAATGGTAAACAAACTACCCTTAAGATTATTCTTTTCAATATATTCTTGTGTGTTCTTACAATTATTATTATTTTTAAGCCCCTTCCGGGACAAATATCTCCATTGGTCACGCAGTTCGTACAATTCAAAAGTGATTGAAGGAACGTTCCATGAACTAAACTCACATATGCGCGTTTGGTTGCATCGCCAATTCTAATTCATTTTTCATTTGATCACTTCTTACTTTTACGTTGTTATCCTCCTTCAGTGAGAATTCCTTTACTTTGTCTATATTTTATAAATCTCACGTTATTTCTTTGTTTTCAACTTTTTCAAAAAATAGTTCAAAAATAGTTCTTTTCATGCTTTACACGGATTATCATTTGAATACTTCCGCCTTAATTTTTCATTTTGAAACTAAACGTATTTAATTAATGCTGTTTTGATCTTTTAGTTATTCGTTAATGGTTATAAATTATTTCTTGCTTGCTTAGGTCATATCAGTTCAAAATTTGAACCTAATGAATTTAAACCTAATCTAGAACGGCAACGCAATGCTTAAAACTGGCAGCCAGAAATTGGAAGTTCACGCGATTAATTGATGCATGTTGACGCTAAATAATCTAATTGTAGGATAATTTAGAGTCCCTATATTACTATACCTATACCTACACCTTTGCAAATTATCCTACAACCAGATTATTTACATATATTCATATTCTGATCTTTCAAAATTTAAAGATAGCATCAACTTATGAAATTTTTCATTCCAACTTTTCGGTGAACTTTTCAATCCGTACAATGATTTCTTTAGCCTACATGTGCTACCGTCTTTTTGTTTAAACCCTTTCGGTAATGAGATAAAAACATCGTATTTAATTTCTCCATTTAGAAAGGCGTTACAAACATCTAATTGATAAATTGGAATTTTAAGATTATTGCATACTGCTAGAAATATCCTAACTGAAGGTAGCTTAGCCACAGGGCTATAATTAACTGTACAACATATACCTGACTGCTGAAAACCTCTTGCTACAGTCTTGCCTTGTACTTTACCACTTTTCCGTATTCGCCTTTCTTTTTCTTAAAGATCCATTTACTTTCTAGTGCCTTTTTATTCGCGAAATTATCGTCACGTACCACCCACGTATCATTTTCTTCAAGAGCATTGACCTCAGCATTAATTGCCTCCTTCCATTTGTTTGCTTCACTGCTACACATTGCATCTTCGTACGTATTTGGTTCATCTTCACTCACGGTAATAAAACTCGAATCGTAATCTTCGAATTTTGCTGGTTTCTTAATGTTTCTTCGAAAATCATACCGTTCATTATGTCGTCCATTATTATCTTCATCACTTGAATGGTGCAAATCTTCACACACACTAATTTTTGTTTCTGGTTTATTTTTAAAATTTTCGTTGGCAGGTATTTCTCTTGTTTCTTCATTATTCTGACTTATTTCTTCCTCATGTCGACTTGTTTCTTCATCAGTCTGGCTTATTTCTTCTTCATCACGACCAGTTTCTTCATCAATCTGAATCATCCAATCATCCAATTCGTCAACAGGTTCAACATATTTTTCTTTCACCATCTTATTATTTACCTTTTCTGGCAAAAATATAACATCTCTATGAAATTCGATTTTATTTTTTATTGGTATATAAATCTATAAAAGATTGTTTCCTGACCGGTAATTATTAATAAGTAAAATCCGATAGCCTTTTACTTCATCACTATAACCCATGAAAAGACCTTCTTTGTTTCTTGCATCTCACTTTTATACGTGTCTCCTTTGGTACATGCACAGAGACCCTTGACTCAAAAGTCTTGAATTCATTCAGATTTACTGTTTTTCTGTACCACAATTCATAAGGAGAGTTTTCATTCACCGAACTCGTACCCGTTCTATTAAGTGTATATGGAGCATTACTTATGGCCTCAGCCCAAAATTTCTTATCCATTTTGTAAACCATTGTTCTGGCAGCTTCTACTAATGTTCTTATTTCGCATTCTGTTGAGGTGTGCACACTACTGTTCGCTGATGGCGTATGCCTCGTTTCTGTAAGAGCTCCTTTACTTTATTGTTAATAAATTCTAGACTGGTGTCTGATCTTAATACTTTTAGCTTGTGATTTGTTTCACTTTCAGGTAATACAATGAATTTTTCAATATTTTGTTTGACCTCAGACTTATTTTGCATAAAATATGTATACACACCGATAAGAAGAATAATCATCTTTTAAAACCAAAAAATATCTAGAACCTCCCAACGATTTAGTTGCGGCATACGACCTCGGATTGATCCGAATGCAGTCGGTGCTCAGTGTAGACGTAATACTTTATACCTAAATTTGTTTACTGACGACTTTGAACAACTAGATCAACGACGAACACTCTCATACGTCCTCGCGCGGAATTTTGAAGACAGCGCGACGAGGCAAATCGCGTTCTTTGTCAAGTCTGTACACAGCTTTAACCAGCTGACGAAACAATGCGAATAAGTGCGCTACAAACACGGGATATACAGTTGCAAACGCGTCTTGAATTTGTTGAACTTTTAATAGATTTGTTCTGCCGCAGGATCGTTGTCGTCTCTTTTTTCTGCAGATAATGAATAAAACTTAAACAAAAAAATTGCTACACGCGTCAAGTATCCACGCGCAACAACCACCTGTGCCCGTAGGGTGACAATTTTGGGAAAATTTGGCAAAGTCGGTCGGACCTACCTGTGAGGTTCTTAGCTGAAGGAAACACCTGCTGTCCCTGCAGTAGCTCAGTGAAGACGGTCGTGGGCGCGGTAATACGCACGAAACACCCGCTGTCCCAGTAGCTCAGTGAAGACGGTCGTGGTCGACGGACGCGGTAATACGCACAAGTGTCCGTCAAAAATATAGGGGGGACTTCCCAGTTGTTGAGAACTGTAACACTACATAACCTCACGTTGTCGTCGCACGAAAATAAACAAACAAACGGCGCGACCGAAGCCGGGTCCCCCAACCGACGTAACGCAGGGAGGCGAGCTCCCGCAAGGGACAGAGTCCGTAAAAGCAAAGCGTCGGGTGGAAATACGATGTTAACAAGGTAAGCGACTAAAATACCGATAATAAAAGAACGCAACTCATCCGCAAAAGGAATAACACCAAAAAGAATAATTCGATATATAAAAAAATAAAAATAAAAGAAAACTCAAACAAACGACATCCAAATACTAACATTAGGATGTACTAGAAACAAACGAACATCGACTGTTGTCCGGAGGAGTTTCGATAAACAAAAGAATATTAACTGTTCATTCTGTTATATTCGAGTTTTTTTTTTGACGTTCTCTCGTAGGTTCGTTGTTTCTTTTTTGTTTTCTTTTGGTCTTTGCCAAATTCGAAAGAGACTTTACACCACTTAGAGTTGAATTTCATGCAACTGTCAAAATTTGAAAAAGTTGTTTTGCCAGAGCCACGAAACAACGAATAACTGAGGAACTCCAAATAACAAAACAACTCGAAACAACGATTGGCGCAAATCCAATGTCCCTTGGCAAAAGATGAACCAGAAAATGTCTTCGATTAAAGTCTGTGAAACGAGAATGCATCGTTTTTATTGTTTTATATTTTACACAGGGCGCCCCTTAAAATTAAGTGAAATAGGCAACACGATCTACTTCCGTGCTTTTAGTACACTCGTGGTTAGCAGGGCGCTACAGTTTAGTTTCAGGTTTCTGTTTAGTTTGAGATCCTGACAATCTTATAACAGTTCGGGTCTTTCATAAATCCTTCCCGGAAACAGTTTATTTATTTGTTTATGAAAAAACAAAATATCATTTCACGTCCTTTTTAAATTGTAGTCCCTTCAAATTAGATGAAATAGGCAACTCATTCTACTTCCGTGCTTTTAGTACACTAGTGCTTAGCAGTGCGCTACAGTTCAGTTTCAGATTTCTGTTTAGTTTAAGATCCCGACAATCTTATAACAGTTCGGCTTTTTTTTAATCTGTGGTGGTTGCCTAAGTCAAAGACTTGTCAGGACCTCAGGAGCGGGAGTGTATGTGAGTGTGTGTAAAGTGTTCCATGGCTTTGTTACTTCCAACCTTCTCGCCGTTTAAGGGAAAGCAGTGTTGAATTTTATCCCCAACACTAGAGGGTGTCTAAAGTCGATACCGACCAGCCCCGAGAAAAATCCCGAGTGCGGTTCGAACCGACGACCGTGCGATTGCAAGGCCGGTCCTCTTACCACTGGACCGTTCAAGCGTTCCCTACATAAATCCTTCCCGGAAACAATACATATTTATGTGTTTGTTTACGAAAACGTTTTTATTATTTTATGTCCGTTTGAAACCGTGACCCTTAAAGTCAGGTGAAATAGGCAACCCATTCTACTTCCGTGCTTTCATTACATAATGAAAATAGGCTATTTTCCTATTTGGTTGAAGGGTTGCCTATTCTAAAATCTCTAAGGGTCAAGATTTACTTATAATAAGTTCTTTCTGTAAAATAATTGGACTGTTTAGATACGAAAGACAAGAAGGACAAGAATTAAATATAAATTCAATGTAGCCCAACTTGACCGAAAACCCAACTTGACCGAAAAGAGTTTTCTTTCTTACTTGCTTCGGTTGCATTGGACTTCTTCATAAATCAGTTAGAGTCATGATATTTACCACGAATAGTGTTAAAAAAGTTAACAACAAATTGAGGTGTTAATAACAGTTCTAAAGGTCAGAAAGAACTTTGTTGTCAGTAGTCTACATAGTCCACTGATTTAAGTTTTTAAACTTTTTTTATGGTTCGTAGGATTCCTCACCATAAGATAAATAAGACCTTAACTTTGTTGTGTGCATAAGGAGATTTCTCGGCGCGAATTCGCGCATCGTTTTTATCTATCAGACGGGTGAGTTTCGCTCGGAATTTACACCCAACCCGCCCCGTTTCTTTCCTTTTTTTTTTTTTTTCTTTTTCTCGAAACTAATTGCGGCAACAACGGCAGCAAGAAAGGTTCGCGTAATTATTCCGCGATGTGTTCATACGTACTTGATGGACATCGCCTGGTATAAATTTGACCCTGGCGATGGGGGCGGGATAGAGGGGGACCGCCGGGAGTCGTCAGACCAGACCGGCCTCTCACCAGACGTTGCTCTTGGAGCTCCGGAGGATTCGGACCAAGAGGCGAACAACAATGCAATCGAGCGCCACAGCGCGTTGCCATCGCGAATGCGACAGTGCGCGACGTCTCCTCCGGTAAATTCGAAGAAGAACCGAAAAAGACGGACTTTGAAATTCGTTACATGGCCTTGTGAATTCCAGTGAGTAAAACTGAAAGTGCCAGGTGTGAATTTTTTGAATTTGTTCGCTCTCTAGACAAGTCGCCGGTTGTATCCTACTAATTTGCAATTATTGGAATTGTTGCTCCAGGTAATTATTGCATACAAGATTTTATTCGTCTCAGATGAGAGTCTTAAGAAGACGTTGGCCCCTTTGTCTTCATCCTCAACGGCACGCAATTTACTTCTTACTTCTTCTTAACCGCATTGTTATTTATTTATTTATTTTTTTGGAATTTTTTTTCATTTTACAATTTGACATTTAACGCGCTTCAAACCAAACTGCCAAGGTTCAATTACTGTCAGGTGTAAGTACAGATACAACTTATGAAACTTACCCGATTGCGAAAGTAGTAGTAAAGTAGAAGATTAGAACCCTTTTAGAATCTCTGCGAGTGAGCATTTTAGGTCGATTAATCCTGAAAGTAATGCCGCGATAATTTGCAAAAAATAGTCGTTTGCGATGTCGTTAACGTGTAAGATCCGCACCTTCAGAACCAGAATTTGCACTTTTGTAAGTGTGAAGGAGATCTGCTTCAAGGAGTTCTCTTTTTGTCGCGTTATTTTCGTCCGTGTCCAGTTGATCGTCGATAGATCATCGTATCAAAATGTTTTTAATTGTTTGGTTAAATTTAAAACTAAACAATTCGTGAATCAAACGCAGAAATGAAAGGGGAAAAATCGAAGGTCTGACACCTTTCTGATTAAAACAATTTTCAAAAGCAATGCGCAAGAAAAATTCAAAGGAACAAATTACCTAATTTTTTTAGCATGAAAAGTAGATGTTTAAAAATTTGTGCAACGGATAGTAGAAAGGATATTACAATCCAAAACATTAATGTCATCGATCTGTTCGACGGCTATCGATTTGGTAAAAACAGAGTACGAAAGTAAAATACAAGTACTTGAAAATAGGGTGAGCCAACTGGAAACACAGTTATCAATGGAGTACGATAAAATAGAACAATATTCCAGGAGTAATAACCTTAGAATTTTCGGCATTAAAGAAAATTCAGGCGAATGTATAACCGACGTTGTAATTGATTTCTGTAAGAATAAATTAGGAGTAGATATCACTGAAGAGGATATAGACGTTACTCACAGATTAGCTGGAAAAATGGCCACAAGATCAAGACCAATAATTGTAAAATTTGTTAGAAGATCTGCAAAAGACCAAGTGTTCAGAAACAAAAATAAACTGAAAGGAAGGAATGTATTGGTAAGAGAGGATTCAACTAAATTAAGACATAAATTGCTGATGGAAATCACGGAACGTTCTAGATACAAAAATGTCTGGACTTTGAATGGTAAAATTATTGCCCGAATTGATCGAGAAAATGTTAGAAAATTTGAGAATCGGTGTGAATGGATTAAATACTGTGAAGCACAAACAAGACAGGCGGCGGTGTAATTTCACCTCTACTAGATCTACTTGGCAAGAGGCGAGAAAGAAATACAAGTTTTTGTTAACTTAGCAATTGAATTTTGTTTTCATTTATTTTTGGTGTGTGTATTAATTAGTAATTTATCAATTATTTGCATATGTCGTTTACTGTTTATTATCAAAATGTGAGAGGGCTGCGAACCAAAACTAACGTTTGTATGTGTAATATTTTAGCGGAAAATTTTGATATAACAATTTTCACTGAAACTTGGTTGAATGACACCATTACTAATAGTGAAATATTTGATAACAGATATATAGTGTATAGACGGGATCGACATGTGGGCAGGGGCGGTGGTGTACTCATAGCGGTAAAAAATAAATATACTTCGTCAATAATAGATATCAATACAGAGCTTGAGGGATTATGGATAAAAGTCATTATCAAAGGGGAAACGTATTTGTTTCATGGAATATACTTTGCTCCAAATTCGTCTGCTTCATTGTACGAGGAATATGTTAACATATTTGACAATCTCCATTTCGAAATTAACGACTGGAAATTAATTTTATGCGGTGATTTTAACTTACCGCAAGTGCGTGGAACAGACCATTGTTTTGAGAACGATTATACTAACGCGCGCTTCATTTTTCAATTAATTAATACTTTCAATGTGGAATCTCGAAATTGTATTCAAAATAAGCTTGGAAGAACATTAGATCTTGTACTCACAAATATTAATGTTATAATAAAAAGCGATTCTAGTGCTTTACTACCTATTGATGATCATCATCCGCCTCTAAATATTGAAATTTCAAACGCATCATCGAAACGACTCTGTGTCACATTGCCGACAATGAATTTTAAAAAAGCTAATTTTCATTTAATGTATATATTATTAAGAGATTGTGATTGGCAAGACTTAAATAAAACAAACAACGTCAATGAAGCGGTCGAAATATTTTATAATAAATTAAATACAATTTTTCAAATAACAGTTCCCATCTTACGAAATAGGCAGACTAAATTTCCAAAGTGGTTTACCAATGATATAATAGCACTCATACAGCAAAAACGTTTTCATTTAAAATATAGGCGCCAATCTGCGTGTCACAATGATAAATTTATTGAATTAAGGAAACTCTTAAAGCAAAAAATTTCTTATGCCTATAAACTTTATGTCAGATCTGTGGAACAAAGTTTATCTACACTTGATATATCGAAATTTTGGGATTACATTAAAAACAAAAAAACAAACCAAACTACTGTTACTGAGTATGTGGACCCAGATGGTGAGGAATTAGTTAATAATTTAGAAGTAGCCAATGGCTTTTCTAAGTTTTTTAGTTCAGTATATTCCACATCTGAGACTACATACGACATAAATTATGAGTTAATAGATCAACATAGTTATACAGACTTTTTTACATTGGACATAATAAGTGTAAAAGATATTGAAAATGCTATACGAAAATTGAAGCCTAAGAGATCCGCGGGTTTTGATGGTATACCTCCTTATGTTGTTAAGGCATGCGGAGAATTCTTTATTTATCCATTGCTTATCATCTTCAACATGGCTTTAAAAACTAACACTTTTCCAGATTCATGGAAAATTGCCCGAGTAATACCGATACATAAAACTGGAAATTCAAAATTACTTAGCAACTATAGACCAATCTCAATTTTATCCAGTTTTGCTAAAATTTTTGAACAAATTCTGCATACTAAAATATACAATTATGTAAAAAATAAGATTTGTGACCAGCAACATGGTTTCATGGTGAAAAGGAGTATAGAAAGTAATTTGCTTGAATTTATGCATGATGTAGCAATTGCTGTTGAAGATGGCGGACAGGTGGATGTGGTACACACAGATTTCGCTAAGGCATTTGATAAAGTGCATCATGATATTCTTCTAAGTAAGCTTTGTATGTTTCGATTTTCTAAACCTTTATTAAACTTTTTTAAAACTTACTTATGCAATAGACAACAGTTTGTATCCTTTAATAACACAAACTCTGCAAGTTACTTGGCGAAATCTGGTATACCTCAGGGTTCAAATCTTGGTCCATTATTATTTGTAATATTTATAAATGATTTGCCCGCGAGTCTCTCACATAGTAAATGCTTGCTCTTTGCAGACGATTTGAAAATATATTGTAATGTTGAATCTATTAATGATTGTGAACTCCTGCAAGATGATATTTATTCAGTATTAGGTTGGAGTATACGTAATAAATTACATTTCAATATAAAAAAATGTGGAATTGTCAGGTATATCAGAAAAAGAGAACATGTCCAATACGTATATAAAATGACTGGAGAACACTTAACTAAGCTAACTGAAGTGAGAGACTTAGGAGTATATTTCCAAGAAAATTTAACTTTTAATAAGCACATAGAGATGATAAGAAATCAGGCTTTAAGGTCACTTGGCTTTGTGATGAGGAACACGTCAGAATTTGTTACAACGAGGAGTCTAATACTATTGTATAACTCGTTAGTCCGTTCAAAGTTAGAATTTGCGACATGTATATGGAGTCCTGATACAGAATATCAAAATGTTCTGATTGAACGGGTGCAAAATAAGTTCATAAAATATTTATACTTTAAGGCCTTTGGAAGAAATCCAGCCTATGAATCTTATGAACATATTAGGCGCCACTTTGGTATATATAAACTTAAATACAGGCGTGAAATAGCAATGCTGATGTTATTGTATAAGGTTTTCAACAATTACATTGATAATGCACGACTTCTTTCCCTTTTTAAACTACATGTTCCTTATTATAGCATAAGACCGGGACCGCCTATGTACGTGTATCGATCTCGTCTGTCACCAATCTCCAGAATGTCAAAGCTATTTAATAAGGTACATTTGGAGTTACCATTGGGTATTTTCAATGTAAACATAACACAAGCACGTAAATCGATATTATCTCTATACCCCTAAAAAACTACTTGAATATATGTATGTAAAAGTATAAACGCAACCCTCACTAAAATTATTATTATTTTTTTTATGTATAAACAGGCCAATATTCAGTTCCTTTACCTTTTTCATTTATTTTTTCATTTGCATTTACTATTTACTTTTTGTTAATATTATTACTGCAGTACTTATATTTAGTTTAGTAGAACATGTAATTAGGTTAATAATTAACCTGTATGTTCTAAATAAATAAATAAAAATGATCAGAAAATATTTTATTCACGACCGGGACTAGGCAGCCGTTTTCTATGACACCCAAAATCGTGACAGAAATAACATATTTACTCCCTTGGGAGAGAAGTATCATTTCTCTCCCAAGGGAGTTTTCATTATATTGATATTTACGTTTGGCGTAGTTTTTGAAGGCAGTAAATTTAACATTGCTCTACCCGCTGTGTTCAGAATTTCTTGCGGTACTTGTTCTTCCATTTTCACTAATATTTAGAACTAGTAATACATTTAAATTAATTGATTGACTGGGATTTATTATAATACCAATGACAAACTATCTATAGGGTCTCTGCATTCAATCGAGAATTCGCTCTCCAAAAAAAAAGACATGCAATATTTGTGCAACGATATGTAATTTAAGATAAATCGTGTGGATAGACTCACTGCTTTTCTGTCAGAGTACCGTTGGTAGTGTCAATTTTGATGGTCTACGCTGTGACGTTGGCGGTCGCACCGCCATCTATTGATAGCATCCAACGTCGGAGAAACTGCAAATGCTGCAACAATGGCGGGCCCACATTTCTCGTAGACTCGGCAAAGGCGTACAGAAAGTACGCTCGAAGAGGGAATGGACTTGAGTCCAACCCGAATCAGCTCGGTGAAACTAAAGCTGATTCTAGATCTAGGCATAGAACTAATACTTGAATTAAAAGCCTCAATATAAGAAAGAGAACAGATTCGTTAGCGTCCATAATGGCGTCAGCCAATTTGCTCAATAACTTTACCTGGCATTTGTGGGAATCCCAAGCTTGAGATGAGGCTGAAAATACCCCAAAACTCGCTCGGTGGTATGAATTCTATTTCGGCAGAGCCGTTGCTAAATTCTCCTCACTTTAATAGCAAGAATTTCGTTATCACAATACCACGCAACTGTACACCAAGGGAGCGTAATAAGAACTGAACAAAGGCGCTAACGTAAATCGCCTAAACCTAAAACCAATAAAACAGTCATACTTTATTATATCGAGTTGAAGTTTTGCAAGGTTTCAAAAGTTGACCCTGTTCAAATTTCTGAAAATTCATTAATTAGGCTCCCATCTTTCAATTTTCAACAACTCCTATTGAATTTTCCGAAACTACGTCTAAAGATATACTTGTATTAATTAAGCCACTATCCTCATTTACTTCCTGGACATCTAATTAGTAATAGTTTCTAATTCTTCTTCAGATTGTATAGAACGAATCGCACCTTCGCTTCGGGGAGATTAGATGCTTTTAATCCTAATTTCATTTTGGAGCCAAACACCGCTTCGTATGGACTTTGCTTAATTCCTTGATGATATGACCACTTATTGGTTTTGTTCGTATCCATCCAACTGGCAAGCATATTCTCCACATCTTGATTAGCTCTTTCTACAGAGCCTTGGCTTTGTGAGTGGCTTGGCTTGCCAGACGATCTTTTCACACCTTACTAAATTGTAGGATGTGAAAATATCGCCAGTTGCCATGGAAATAATATAAACACAAGATTTTTTAAACGGATGAGCGAGATACAAAATAGGTTAAAAATCGTGAGTGAGAAAGATGAGATCATACTCACCAGATGCACCCAACGTATAATGCTCGAACGCAACAAATATACTACTTTTGGATTTGGTCGAATGCATTATTGCACTCAGTGGGCCAGAATTTCCAGGTGGACAAAAATCGTACTGCATTTTTTTAATTTCCTTTTTCTGTTCCTCTATTTTTTAACCAGAGGCGCATCGTCGTCTTGGAGCTAATTTTTAATTACATAATTGTTTTTCGAAAACTAAAGTAGAAAGAGTTTTTCCCATACTCTCGAATATCGCTTCTTATCGTTTTTTTTTTTAGTCGGATCAATTCTCAGTCACCCTGTCTGTATACAGAGTGAACATCGCCTTAAACACTGAAAATAGGGAACCCATTCTACTTCAGTGCTTTTAGTACATATAAAAATAAGCTGCTTAAGAGAAGGCGTTACTTTAGGTTATCATATCTCTTACTTTTTGAATTACGTTGATGTATTTCATTAGTTTTCAAAATAATTTCAATTTAGTTTTTAAGTTACTCAACAGATGACACTATTAAGAAGTACTGTTTTTATTAACCCTTTGCGGGCAGCGTTTAAAAATAGTTGTTTCTCATGTGTAATTTTAGGTTTACTGATAGAAAATAAGTAAAGAAGTAATGTTAATTTTTTTCAGAATTTATACTTTATTACTTTTTTCAAAAAATGGTGGTATTTCAAGGATACCACTAAGCCACATAACAAGCATAATTAGTTTTTTTTGTGAAAGCTCTGAAAACAGTTTTTTTTGTCGGATAAACATAATGCGACGCCACAAGTATCACAAGCCCACTTAGATCTTCTTTGATGATCTCGAGTACTACACAAAGCACATCGTCGATAACTTCTATAAACTGGCATATGCAAAGACTGATCCCATCTTTTTTCGAGTGGCACTATAGACTTGTAATTATTCACATTTTTCTGTTCTAAACTAGGTCTTCCTTTTCTCATTTCTTCTCTTCCAGCTCCTACCAATCCTGCTACCACAGCCAAACGAAATGCCTTCAGATTCATGCAGTTGTTGTGTCCACATCGTTGCTGAAAAATTATAAACGCATTGACCAGGCTGACATCTATAAAATGCCAGAATATGCGTGGCCACCATTTTCTACTCTTTCTATCTATTTCGTACGTTTTCTTCAACATGTCTGCTTTGTCGACGAATCCCATATTTTGGTTATACGTCTTCACAACTTTAGGGCAAGAGACATTTTCGGTTTCACCATTTTTCTTTTTTCTTATAACATGATCGGTTTGACACGGATTTTCACAATTGGAGGCCAAAAGAACTATTCTTTTGTCCATCCATTTGACGCAAGATATCCCATCATCAGTTACTCGCCAATCAAAATCACCGCGTTTCAACTCTTTATCTGCTTTGAAATCCTTCGGAATTTCTTTTCTCCCTTTTCTGATAGTTCCTGTCGCGTAAATATTCTCCGTTTGCAACTGTCTTAGCAGTGGCAAAGACGTAAAATAATTATCGAAATACACGAAGTAATTTTTCCCAACCAGAGACCTTGTCAAGTCTATAATAATTCGCGGTCCTAATTGTTTCTCTGTAGTCTCATTGACTTTGCCAGTGTATATTTGAAATTCGTCAATGTATCCACTGACATCTGCTCTGGTCCAAACCTTATAGCCCCATTTTATTGGCTTGTTGGGCATGTATTGACGGATTGACGAACGGCCTTTGAAACAAATCATAGATTCGTCTATTGATATTATTCCGTGCATTTTATAATAAAAACTGAAATTATTTGATAATGAATTCAAAAATGGACGCAATTTATACAGTTTATCGAAATTAGGATCCCCGCGTTGAGGCTGCAAAACATTATTGTTCAAATGAAAATTTCCTAATAGCCAATCGAACCGGGTACGGCTCATTTGCGCTGAAATGTAAGAATCCCTCAGCTCCGGCTGCGCTGACCAGTAATCCCTATAGCTAGGAAGTTTCTTAACGCCCATCAAAATATTCATAGCCAAAAATATTTTTATTTCTTTTGCAGTTGTAGGAACAAATGTTTTTCCACGTTGGGTAGCATAAAGGTTTGTTTGAAAAACAAAATGTTCGATGATTTGATCACTGACTAGGCATCCAAAAATGTCAATTGGCGATTCAAGGTCGTCAGATAAGTTAGAAGGTCCGACACTTTCTGAAAAAAACATCAACTTGATTACCTAGATTAGTGACTGTTAGGGGCTTTTTCCAAATAAATTTATCCTTTGGTATATAATGTGATAACGGTATATCGTCTTCATCATTCTCAGAATCGGATATATTTTGTGCGGAAGCAACAATAATATCATCTGTGTTGTCTTCCATATTCATAGGAGCAGCGGCATTATCCTCATCCTCTTCGTCATCAAATTCATCAACAGATTCTCCATCCGAAGGAATTTCTGCCAATAATGTATTAACTTCATCTACATTTAACTTTTCTAGGTCGCTAAATTTCCAAATATTTCTTTCTACCAAATAATGAAAAAAAACATTATGTAAAAGACTGTCCATTATTTATGCTTTGTGGTATATTTAAAATACCACAGATAAATAACGATAAAAACCAACATTTTCATTATAACTTTTACAGTTATGGTATATTCCCATAGTAATACATAGCTACAATAAAATCTAGGTACTCATTTGCCATTATTTTCAATTCTTTTGGACACAAATCGTTCACTAAAATTTTGGAACGTCGGTTGACAAGAAGAAGTTAGAAATTATTTAATTGTAGCCACCTAGAGTCAGTTAACCCAATCTTTTTCCTCTGCGCAAATAGATGGCGTATGTTGGAAGGTATTAAGTCGGTGGTACGGACAGTATACCGTTAAGCAGGATCATGAACAAATTTCAAATTTGTGGTATGTGTAGTATACCACTAAGCCCGAAAGGGTTAATAGTGCATTTGACTGGTGCACTGAGTGCGCATTCAGAATATTCTCATCTTATTTTAACCTCATGTAATGAAACGGGATGGAGATATTCTGAGTGCGCACTCAGTGCACAATTTAGTCCCAGTCGAATGCACTATTAAGTTTTCATAGGTCTTACCGTTTGTATTGAATGTTCATAGATCTCCAATAGATGGCGCCACCAGTTTTTGAATTCGGCATCTCTTTAAATTGATTAAGAGTTTAAGACTGCCATCTTTTGGTGTGCAGCGTAAACTTTCTTGCTTTTTCGTACGATTTTAGAATACATATGAGCCCTAAAAAATCTATTAATCTGAATTTATATGATTATGATTTGTTTTATTAGAATGATTGTATTTTTTTTAAGTCGATACAGACGGCAATACTTTACGGTTTCGTATCTCCTAAATTTTTTTTTGCTTTTTGAATTATGTAGAGATATAATTTTTAGTTTTCAAAATAATTTCAATTTAGTTTGTCACTCAATGTATAGTTTTTCATAGTTCTCCAGTAGAGGATTTTTTCTTCTTCAATTCGGGTTCAAGTAAGGTTACCGTGTTGAGAAGGTAGCGCCAACTTTCTATCTCTTTTAATTCGGGGTTAATCAAATTCATTCATAAACTCCCCAGCAACAGTAACTTGTTATGTATCTATCCTTTTTCATCTTAGCGTTTCATGGCATCTTCATCGCGTCCTTTTTAATTTGGGGGACGATAGCCGCGGAAATGAATGGCGGCACCTTTTAAATACAGTAACCTTAGGTTCAACAGTTTAAGACTGCCATCTTTTGGCGCGCAACGTTGACTCTCTTACCTTTTCATGTAATTTCAAATATCAATTAGGTGCTGATAAAAATCAATAGATGGCGTCAAAGTAATCAAGCTTTTCAATACTTAATTGCATTGCATGAGAGTTCAGATCTGACGTTAAATTCAATTTCCAAATTGCTCAATAGATGGCATTACAAAATATTTAAAAGTTACTTGCACATTTACGTTATTTCCGAAGAGAAAACGATTTGATTTTAATTTGGTAAAAATATCTTTAGCTTTCTAAACATTCTCGATTCAGTATTCAAGTTTCTCAATAGATCGCGCTACTAAAACGTACAAGTTTTGAAAATTCAGTTTTCATAGTTCTCCAATAGAAGGTTTCTTATTTGTTTGTTGTCTTCTTCTGTTAAATGTTCATAGATCTCCAATAGATGGCGCCATCAGTTTTTGAATTCGGCATCTCTTTAAATGGACCAAGAGTTTAAGACTGCCATCTTTTGGTGTGCAGCACAAACTTTCTTATGCTTTCTCGTGCGATTTTAATTATCAATTCGGTGTTTACAAAAATTAATAGATGGTACCAAATGTAATCCATTTTTTTCTCAAATTAAGGCTGCGTTGTATAAAAAGTTTAGGCCAGGATTAAAGTTAATCCTAAGTTAAATTGTGACACACAAAATGCTATACGTCATAAGAAGTGTCACATTCTAACTTAAGATTAAAGTGAATCCTGGCTTAAACCTTTCATACGACGCAGCCTTAGGCCCAGTTGCACAATTCCAGTTTAACTTTAAGCCAAAGCTTAAACCCTTAACGACAATATGTTGAAATAATCGTTGCTATGGGTTTAAGCCTTAGCTTAAAATTAAACTGGCACTGTACAACTGGGCCTAAATTCAAATTGCTCAATAGATGGCATTACTATACATATTTAAAAGTTACTTACGAATTCGTATTTCCGAAAAGAAAATTATTTATTTTTCAATTCCGTGAAAATATCTTTAGCTTTTTAAACATTTGAAATTCAATATTCGAGTTGCTCAATAGGTGGCGCCACTAAAGGTGTCAAAGTTTCTGTAGGTATGCGGATCGTGTGAATCAAAGTTATTTTATCTTTTTGATTTATCTTACTTTACAAAATGTGCCTATACATATTATGCTTTCAAAATAAAGGGACGTGACTTAAAAGAAGGAATCTAATTTCAATTTAGTTTTAAAGTTACTCGACAGATGGGCACTACTAAAATGCACAGTTTTTTTTCACGATTTTTCTTTTCTTCTTGAATTCGTCATCTCTTTAAAGAAAGTATTTAAGTAGGTGTCCTTTATAGAGAACAAGGACATGAAGCGACAGTTTGGAAGATTAATAGCAGAATAAACAAGTGACCAACCAAAAGCGAATTACTTTCTTCATAAATGGATTTAGATTCTTTGATTGATTCTACCATTAATCTTCCCAACTGTCACTTTTCTGTAAAGGACGCCATAGTAAATGACGCATTTCTCTTCCTCGATGTATAATATACTATTTTTAGGTGGGTCAGAATTTCCAGATGGACAGGAACGTATAGCAATTTTTTTTTTTTTCATTTTAGTATACATACTACTGTTTTCGTTGAAATTTTAACATTTACAGCAGACATTAAAATTGTGACCTTTAATGCGGATAAATTTAAATCTTACGGATCCGATTCAGGAAAATCAGTTTTTTCTGGCTCGGTTTCTGAAGTGGTTTCAGAAGTGGAAGGTCCTGGCTGAGCATCATTTCAGTTGCTGAAAATTGCCTACTTTCTTTCCGTGGACGCACAGTGGGCCCAAATCCCAAAAAGCTGGCCAAAACCTCAAAAATGAAAATTTGATTCCAGGAATTTTAATCAGCGGGTTGGGAAGAGTTTGGGTGGTAATAGTAAAGGGGTACGTCTCATACGTGAGTCACCATTTATGTTCAAAGTTGGCTTGTCCTGAGCGCACGCGGCGAATAAATAAGTGACGGAAATTACATTCAGTTATTAAATGATATTAATTGATACGAGTGTCCAATTTCGATTCTCCAAAATGGAAAATACTCCCAAAGGTATGCAGAACATTGTACCATAATTAGTTAATTAATTTCCGTTAATATATTAAAATATTGTGCCATCAAAACCGTTTACAAATACGATGCAATTTTAGTAATTTTCGTTTTCAAGTTATACAGGGTCTCCCAAACAGAGTGGCCTATTAAAAGTTTTCGGGGAAGGAAATATACAAAAATTCTAAAAATTAGTACACTGCCCTAAAGAAAAGCGATCTTTCAGATTAAAATATTTTCACTTTTATATCACTTCCGGTTATACCGGAAGTCGCCGTTAACTTTCTTATTTTAAATGGATTGGTATACTTTTTATTGCAAATTCTGATTCTGCACATTATTTTAAATAAAAAATGTTGAGGCCTCCCTATACCTAAATGTAACCGATTTTGAGATATCTTCAAATTTATTTAAAAATCTGTTTTGGTGACCTTTCATTTAAGACAATGTATTTACGCCAATTTCAAATTTAAAGATTGAAGTGACATGTCGTTTAAAAGTATAATGTTCAGAGTTTCAAATCATATCCTAATTATCCCTGAAAAATTCATAGGGTGGTTACAATATGGTGTCGAAGGTGATTATGTTTAACTGCCCAAAACTCAATTTTCGTAAATAGAACACCTTGTATATTTTTATATCATGAGATACAGAATCAAATTGTTGAAAAATTTATCTCTACACCTTCGTTCATAAGTAATCTCATCGAAATCATAACTGAGGGTCTTCTTAAGTCATTTAACGAGAAAATAAATAGTTATGAAGCCGAAATTCAATCGTTACAGGAAGAGACTTCCGCTCTAAAGAAAAAAATTTGTGAGCTTACTTCAGTCACTGAAAACCAAGAACAATATAGTCGCCGGAATAATATTCGTATTTTTGGTGTGAAGGAAAACCAAACCGAATGCGTTGACGATTTGATTATTGATATATTTAATAATAAAATGGACTTAAATATCTCATTGGATTCCATCGATAGATGCCACCGCGTTGGTCGCTTGCAAAATAATAATAAACCCCGGGCCATCATCGTGAAATTTTCAACGTATCGAGTGAAAAATACTGTCTACAAAAATAAGAAGAAACTTTCAAAAAGTGGTATTTTAATTACGGAAGATTTGACGTCGCAGAGAATTACACTGTACAAAAAAGCTTGTGAAAAGTTCCACTTTAAAAACGTTTTGACTAACGATGGTGTAATCTGTATTAAATCTGGTTCTCGTATTCATCGCATTACCTATGAAAGTGATTTTCTGAAGATTTAATTGTAGTGTCGATATAGTACGATGCGTCTTTTTTCTTTTTTCTTTTTTTTTACATATTCTTTTTAATTAACAAATTTTCACTTGATTTTGTTTAGTTTGAATCTCGGTTAATTTAGCATAATTATTCTTATCCAAGCTACTTGTATTATGAGGATCGGAACTCAGCATAACGTGTTAGTTATATATATTTTTTTTCTTCTTTCTTTCTTTTGTTTTTCTCTTCTTTCTTTTCAGTTTTCTGTTATTGCTATAATTCTATTCAATTATCTTTACTCTTCCTTCTCATTCTCTTATTGTTGACTCATTGCATCTATTTTAGAATCTCTTATCTATAAGTGTTTGTTTTAGATCTAATCTATCTAATACACATCTAGAGTAGAAAGTAATTCTGTTGAAAATTCTGTTGAAAATGTTTCCATTGTTAATATAATGCCAAACTCCAATCTAAAATGCACACACATTAATGCTCGGTCTTTAACCAGTCACATCAACGAAGTTAAGGATTATTTCTATAACTCTGACTTCGATGTTGTTGCTGTGACCGAAACATGGCTGACGCCAATTATTCCTGATTATTTGATTGATATACCGGGCTATAATTTAATTAGATGTGACAGATCAGATGGTCGTAGAGGTGGTGGTGTGGGTCTCTATTTTAAACGTACTCTTGATTGTGTACAGGTGGCCACGGAACTTGATTCGCATTCAGAACAACTCTGGTTACGTTTTCTTATTAACCATATTAAAATATTAGTTGGTGTTATATATAGGCCACCTCAAAGCAATTGCACTCAATTTCTGCATTCCTTCGAAGATATTGTAAGTCATTTTCTCTTAAACTGGGACCATATTATTTGCATGGGCGATTTTAACATAGACTACTTTAATACCAATTGCTCTACTTATACATTATTAAATGACGTTCTTAACACAGTAGGTTTAGTACAAATCATAAATGAGCCAACTCATGTAACTCAAGCAAGTTCCACATTAATTGACTTCATTCTTATTCTCGAATCATCTCAAGATGAACCCGAAAGTGGTGTTATTAATCTACCTAACATATCTGATCATGCATTAGTATATCATAACTACAAATTAGTTGAATCTTCTATTACTCCTACCGCTTTCACTTATCGTGATTTTAATAATGTATCACTTTCTTTATTTGAACATGATTTACATTCTTTCCCGTGGTTGTCAATTTATGATATACAAAACGTTGATGATAAACTAACTTTCTTTAATAATTCGTTAATTCATCTACTCGACACCCATTTCCCCTTAAAGACAACGACTTGCCGTATACGTAAACGACCCCCATGGCTTACTGACAGTTCAACACAAAATAATGTGTAGAATCAGAATGTGCAATAAAAAGTATAGCATTCCATTTAAAATAAGAAAGTTAACGGCAACTTCCGGTATTTTTGTATATTCCCTTCCCCGAAAACTTTTAATAGGCCAACCTATTTGGGAGACCCTGTATAGACCAATATATCCCGCGGAAAACTGATATATGGAAGTTTATAATTGATACTATTATCTAACGAATCATTCAAAAATTGGCCGCGTTTAGCTGCGTTTTGGACTGTATGGCTATTTTTATAGTAGCTCTGCGTTTTTGCGTTTTGAAATAAATTCAGTTAAGTTTCAAGAATATGCCGAAAAAACTGCGAGAAAATTCGTCGAGTTGTACCCGTGGTATCAAATACCGACTTCCGTACACAAGCTGTTAACTCACGGTCCGCGAATAATAGCTTCTGCTTTGTTACCAATCGATCAATTGTCTGAAGATGCTCAAGGAGCACGAAACAAGGATATCAAGAGATATCGTGAAAACTTCTCGCGAGTGTTCCATAGAAAAACCAAGGAAGACGTTTTCAACCGGCTTTTGGTAACTTCGGATCCGTACATCTCCAGTAGGTAGAAAACTACCACAAAAAAATGGAATTAAGAAGACATTTATTTCCAAATAATAATCACAAAAAGTATGAAACCAAATGTAGACAAACTACATATTTCTGGAATTAGGAGAAAAATATCTTTTATAATTTTACAAAATATACATAGTGTTTCATTTAAAATAACAAAATTGATCGCCATATTGACTCCGCCATATTGTTTATAATAATTTTGACTTCAGATTCGCAATCTCAATAACCCAATTTTCGTACAAATTAAAACATTCTCTGAGGTTTTGGCCAGCTTTTCGATATTTGGCCCCACTGTGGGACGACGTTCTTATGTCTACATTGACACAGTGAAATAGGTACTAAAATATTATCGTTTTTGAATCAAAGTAATCATTCGAATAATGCAAATGAATTTATTAATGCATAAGGTAACAACTTAAAGAAAAAACTAGGTCACGTACACATTTACCTTTCAAGTTAACATTGTAATGATAATTATGAAACATACGAACTTTTTCTTATAATTCTCTCGAACTTATGCATGTAAAAAAGCTTCCAGGGAAATAATTTTTCATTTAAATATGATCATCCAGACATCCAGACATTTTTAGTAGAATGGGATCTTCAAACCAATAACTGAATTCCAGAATAACTATAACTAGAATTATTGCATTCTATTAATGAGAGTGTGTTATAGATTCGTAAGCAAATTTCCGATTGATCCTACAGTGTACTCCACACTTTTGAGAAGAACATTTCGGACAGGGAAAATGACAGCCGGGGCATTCCATCTGCAAGCAGTCGCATAGGTCCTGTCCGGTTGCGATGTGTATTCCATTCGAGTCGTAAAGTTGATGGCGATGTCTATGTCTCACAGCTTTTCTTTCTTCCTGGCCATTAGGGTTTTTAGGAGAATTCATTTTTGTGTTGATAAAAATAACGAGAGTGGATTTTTCGGCAATTTTTCGATGCACCTCCAGCTGCAACGGATCTCTTTCTGCCGTTAGATCAACAACTCGTGCGTCATCATCTCCTGCATCATCTGATGTCAGGTCGATTAATTCTGCTGAATTCATTTGCGGCGTAGATTGAGAGAATTGTAACTGAAATCACTTCCACATAATCTTATTATCAATTATTTTGTAAGGTACTTACCCAGAATGGAGATAAACTGTTTGTAATAGCTTTCGTTATGAAATATATAAATTGTCACTTGTCAAAATTGATAATGTTTGATCACGACCTATTAGATTTCACGTGGTCGAAAGTGTTCGCAACATGTGAAAGCGATAGACCGGATTAGAAATTAGTTGGAAATTAGTAGTGCAGGAAAGAAGTCCCTATACTCCACTCATGCCTTCTGTTATCTTCTCACTGCTCCCTTTGTTCTTTGTCAACTCGCATAGATAAATCTTCAACAACTATAGTCGTGTAGAAAATTATAATACTAAAACCTATGTACATGCACATCCTAATTGTGGAAGAAAAAGAGAAGAGGCAAATCGAAGAAGAAAAAAAAATTAGAATTGAAACGGAAAAGAATAGAAATAGAATGTAATAATAAGTAGAACAGAATAGGAATCGTGTACAAAAGAAATAGAAAAATAATAATACAAAATTTTAAAAGAATGTAAATAGAATAGAACACAATGATTAGTAAACGATATTGAAAAAAAACAAGGACAACTATGGTCGATTAAACGAAAGAAAAGGAGGAAGTCGTCAAAAACTTTAACAAACAATTTAATATCGTAACAGGAAAACGGATACTGCAGCAAGACCAAGATCAAGAAAATACTTGACGGGGGAGATTCTCAGAATGATAAGAAAAGAAAAAGAAAAGTAAAAAGAGAACAGTTGAAGACCGCGCTATTACAAGACAACAAAGAAGGAAGATGAGGGCCCAACAAAGAATGTCTTTGCACAGACACAATCAGAAGAAGATCGAAATCAGAGAACAGTGAAAAATGGGGTGAAATTGATGGAAGCTAGAATTGAAAAGTGAGAAAAGAAACTAAAGGAGAGTTGAAGATCGCATCAATAGAAGATAAAATATGATAAAGAAGGAAGATGAAAAGTCCTGATAGAGCAGGTCGTCAGAGGAAGAAGAAGAAGAAAAGAGGAAACAAAGACGAAGACCGAATTGAAGAGTAAAAAAGCAACGGTGCAGGAAATTAGAAGACAGTTCAAGGTCGCGCCAGTAAAAGACAAAACACATCAAAGAAGGAAGATGGGGACTCAGCAAAGAATGTCTTTGCAACAACATAAACCGAAGAATAATCGAAATCAAAGATCAGTGAAAAATTGGGGGAAATTAATGGAAACTAGAATTGAAGAGTGAGAAAAGAAACTAAAGAAGAATTGAAGATCGCATCAGTAGAAGATAAAATACGACAAAGAAGGAAGATGAGAAGTCTTGATAGAGTAGGTCGTCAGAGTAAGAAGAATAAAAGAGGAGAATGAAAGGCAAAGACCAAATTGAAAAGTAAAAATCCTTTAATGCTCATGGATCCTGTTCAGAAAGATCAGTTTTTTCTGGCTAGGTTTCTGAAGTGATTTCAAAAGTAGAAGGTTCTGGCTAAACATCATTTGCCTCCTTTCTTTCCCTGGAAGTGAAATCTTATTCGTTTGCCGACACCGGTAATTTCCTCGTACAAGTTTCGAGGAGTCTCCTCAGGTCCTGTTCAGCTTCTTTGTAAAACTGCGACGTCGAAGCCACTTGCAAGTGCTTCAAAAATATCGACGAATCGTTCTATCAGCACCGGATCGGGTTCTGTAAACTCTCCCGATCTTTGGATCTTTGGAAAAAACGACGAACTATGTATATTCCCATTGTTCGTAGGGCCACTTCCTCCAAGTTTTAGTTGTGCGATAAAAAAACCCAGGTCCGATCGAAATTTGTCACAAATCTCCTGTTTCCTTTCCTTGATCTTTTTCCTGGTCTTTAGCGTCTGCGATTTGTCATTTTTATATCTCCAGCCGATATGATATATGAAGAAATCCTCGCGTGGAAGGTAAAGAAGACCAAATTGAAAGGTTTTGGGGTCGATGACATTAACAAGAGTATAAGACGAGAACATCTAAAGTGCATAGACGAAGGGCAAGTCGTTTGTCTCCCGATCTGAGCAATTGGACTTTCCTTTGTCGGCCAGGCACTTCACCAACTGCGCCATGAATTAGCACGAATCCAAACGGTCGCCTAAAACTGAGCAAAACCGAATTGTTTTATTGGATTTGATTGATTGCGTAGCTCAGGTTCTTGAGTGTTTCTCAGAAATGCCCGCGAAATTTTACTGTGAGCTGAATAACCTTTGGAGTTCATCTGGAAAATAAAACTCAAATTCGATCAATTTATTTTCGAAAATCCACCAAATGAAGAGTTCCTGTTACACTTGTACCCAAAAAATTATATTCCATTTCATTGGGCGTTTAGCTTTTCCTTTTCCAAGACATAAATCTTGAAATTTACCTAATTGTAAATCGTATTTTTAAAAAATCTACTTTATTCAAAAGTCGTTGAAAGTAATCGATCTATGAATGAAAACAAGAAAGTTAAGGACAAGAGTTAAAGTGATCTCGAAGCCCTTATGAAACTATAAGGTGTTCTAATAGACGTTATCATATGGAGTGCAAGTAATAAGATCAGTATGAGTTCTCGAAGTTACGTTTTAGGTTTACGTACAAAAAAAGGTAATCCAATCTAAGCAAACTTACGTCATAAATCCGCGCAAGTCACAACAAGTCAAGCCAAGCAAATCAAACCCAAAAAGCACATCCAAATTAAATTCCAACCGAAAAAGACCGATCGAGTCTCAATCCAGACTTGTGGTATATTAAAAGAAAGTCGTTTCAAGGACAAACTTAGAGATTTCTTTTTAATTTCAATCAAAATGGCCAGATTCCTACTTATATATATATAATCATTTCCCTTTCTACCCTTTCTAGGGAGTGCTAATTTCTGTTTCTCTAATTTTATTTTTCTGTAGCGTGTACTAACTTTGCCCATTCTTTTTTATTTGACGCCATCCTCATAGCCGTTGTCCACTCGATATTTTTCTTCTTTAATATATTCTTGATATTACTATTCCATGTCTTCCTTGGTCTTCCTATTCTGTTACCTTTCTTCACCTTTGTGTCCCAAATTCTCACTTGCCTGGTTTCCCTCAGTCTCACTAGATGTCCTAACCATTTCAACTGTTGATTCTCAACTCTTTCTATTAATGATTCTACTAATAGTTCCTTCCTTATCGTATCGTTTCTAAGTCTGTCTCTACGCGTAACTCCTTTTACCCTCCTTAAATACTTCATTTCCATAACCTGCAGTTTACTTTCTTGCGCCGGTGTTAGTATCCAACTCTCACAGCCATACATTAAAATAGGTCTGTATATTGTTTTAAACACTACCATTTTAGTTTGACTCGATATTTCCTTTTTACCAATAAATGTATTCGATATGGCATAATATAATTTAGACGCATTTATAATTCTTGCGCTTATTTCATTTTCAGTATTTCCGTTTCTATGTATCGGTATCCCAAGATACTTAAAACTTTCAACTTGCTCTATTTCCTCACTATTTATACTTATGTTTACATTCCTTCCTGTTTCTCCTATCACCATTATTTTCGTCTTGGTAGTGTTTACTTTCATCTTTTTTTGCCAATTCTTCCACCCATATTTTTAAGTTTCTTTCAAGATCATTTTCCCGTGCGGCACATATCATTAAGTCGTCAGCAAAAGCACATTCTGACATTTTTACTGCGTTTAGTTTGTAAAATCCAACGTGCATCCTATTTATTTTTCTTTTTACTTCCTTAATTACGTCGTCCATTATTATTATGAATAATGTTGGACTCAAAACTCCTCCTTGTCGCAAACCATCATTTATTTGGAATTCTTCAGAGTGCAAATTATCTTTTCTTATATAATTTCGATTATTTTGGTACACACTTTTAATTGCTGATAATAATTTCACGTTTACTCCTCTCTCCACCAGACTTTTCCAAACCAATCTCTGTGGGACTCTGTCGAACGCCTTTTCCAGGTCAAGAAATGATAAATACATAGTTGTGTTGGACATATGTACTTTCTCTATTAGCTGCTTGATTGTAAAAATGTGATCTTGCATACTGTGTCCCTTCCTAAAGCCACTCTGAGCCTCATCTAGTTGGTTTTCTACCACTTTTCTTAACCTGACGTCCAATAAGCGCTCATATATTTTGGCCACGATACTCATAAGTGTGATCCCTCTGTAGTTTGCACATGCTCTGCTGTCACCTTTGTTCTTATAGAGTGGGATTATAATTCCTATTCTCCAGTCATCCGGTACTTTCCCTTCTTTCCACGCTTTCTTAAAAATTTCGGTTAGCATTTTAATTCCCCTCTCTCCGAGATTCTTTAACATTTCTGCAGTAAGACCATCATGTCCAGCTGACTTTCCTTTTTTAGTTGTTTTAACAATCTCCTCTTCATTTATGTCGTCCTCCTCTTCCTGATCTGCTTGTGATTCTGCACTGTGCACCCGCAAGTCTTCCCTTCCATCATTATTTTCTAAATTTTCATTATATAATAGCTCCTGGAAATATTCACGCCATCTATTCATTATTCCTACATCATTTGTTATTATTTTGTCATCTTTTCCTTTCATTTGTTTTATCTCACATTGCTTATCTTTTCTTAGGTTCTTTAATACTTTATAAAACAGTTTTTGATTTGTGTACCTATCTTCCTCCATTTTATGTCCAAAATCTTCCCAACTTTTTTGTTTTGCTTTCAAAATAATATCTTTTACCTTTATTCTTTGTATTTTGTATTCAGAATAACTTTCTTCTGTTTTTCCTTGGAGATATTCTTTCCACTTCTGCTTTTTTAATTTTACCTCTTCATTTATTTCTTGGCTCCACCATTTCGTCTGTTTTCTGCTGCTGTCAGCCATTGTTGTTCCACTTACTTTGCTGGCTGTTGCATTTATAATATCTTTGAATTGTTTCCAGAGTTGCTCTACACCCAAATCTTCCCAAAGATCTCTTTGTTCTATTTCTCTTTCTATTCTTTGTCTAAAGTCCTTAGCTATTTCCTTATCTGACAGGCTATACACTCTTATTTTCTCATGTGACTTCTTTACTCTAATCTCTGAGATTTTATTTTCCTGCGATTTACATTTTATTTGAAGTTTTATTGTAAGTAAATAGTGATCTGTATTTAATTCGGGTCCTCTGTACACCCTCACATCTATAACTTCTTTTCTGTACAATCTATTTATCGATTCCTACTTATTATTTCCTATCTAGACATAATGAGTTTTCTTCTTTTTCAAAAAACGTAATACTCTGTCTCTGTTTTCGTATCTTCTCTATAAGGAGCCTCATTAATTACGAACGCAAAGAAATTCCAATTTAGAAACAAAATTAAAAACAGCTATCTAGAATTAACTGTCAAATTTAATAAGTTATTTGTCAAGCAAATAATTTATCGTTTTACTAAAATGTTCTGTTACGTGTAGTTTCCATCTTCTAAAAGATTGACCCCGAGTAGAGTATATATGGGGATACGGCGCCAATTCTCTATAAGATTTAACATGGGGCTCGAATCTTGCAATTTTTGCGCGGATGTGGGTGAGGGGGGAGCAGGCTTCTGCTTGCGCGCGACCCCCCGGCCCTCCCTTCAGACCTCACCCTCCCTCACCCACATCCGCGCAAAAATTGCAAGTTTCGAGGCCCATGTTAAACCTTATGGAGAATTGGCCCCGAACGCCCATAGTATATCTACTATCCGGTATTGCTTCAAAAATCGAATGATCAATGCCCAATAATATATAGAGTATTCCCTCAGAAACATGAATACAAAATATCCCGAAAAAACTAAAACGTTCAAAACTCTAGCACGTGGAGCTTTTGGGCGTAATTATAATAGGCTTCAATTTTTTTAATACATATATTAAATAGTTTAAAGGCGACACTTGGAAACACCCGATATTCAATGCCTGAAATTTGCCTCACCAGTTTTAGGCGTTTGAAAATGCAACTCACTACACAACTATCAAGAATGTCTGTGTCCTGGTAATTGGGGTCGTCCTCTTGATCAGCATTTCCTCCTTCTTGGTCGTTGTCGTTCGACTGATTTTTGTCGTTCTCCGCGTTGCTTCTCCTATGTCTTCTTCGATAACCTACAAACCTTTTTCACTGCATCTGCATCTATGTAGATATAAAGAAAAGTCAAGATTTCAATTTCTTTGCGAGATGTAATAGAATAATACATTTATTAAAGTTAATAACTTACATGGCTTACACTGC
Source organism: Dorcus parallelipipedus (assembly GCA_958336345.1). Classification (NCBI taxonomy): domain Eukaryota; kingdom Metazoa; phylum Arthropoda; class Insecta; order Coleoptera; family Lucanidae; genus Dorcus; species Dorcus parallelipipedus. The sequence goes on from OY284478.1 coordinate 44,592,227, forward strand.
AGTGCATGGGGTGGAAGCTTTCCTCAGACTAGAATGACACTCTACAGAATGAGTTCGCCAGTATTTATATGGTTGCTTTTTTTAGAAAGTTTTTCTAGGAAAACTTAGAATTTTGAGTAACTTAACATCCTCGTGGCATACATGAGCCATTTCTCTCACATGTTCATATCTAGTATCAATAGAAAATGCAGGAAACACAATAACATAAGACACGGTGAGTCAGTGTTGCCAACTCGTAGGAAATTGACCACTTCGTGGGAGAAAAATTCGAAAATTTGCACAAAGGGAAAAGGGAAGAATTTTTTTTTAAAAAATGCAGTTTGCTGGGAAAAACGTTATTATGCGCATTAGTTTTATTGAGAGTTATTTTGTTATTCTTTTCTGAATAAAAAGTCTTTGTCCACGACTACCCAAATAAAATAACGGACGCATTTCGATAAAACAATACATTTATTAAAGATAATATTAAGTAGACTTACATGATTTACATTACACTACATGGGGAGGAAGTTTTCCTTAGACTAGAATGACACTGTAATGCTTTACAAAACGAGTATTTATGTGGTTCCTCTTTTAGAAGGTTTTTCTAGGAAGGCTTTATGTAATTTCTATCGTGACATATATGATTCATCGGAATATCGTAGATGAATCGTGCTTGTTCATTGACGCTAAAACCGCCTTATGTTTTTCCTGGAAGCAGTGGTGGACTGCTTCATGCAGCTATAATCCCGTAGCTCTAGCGTTGGCAGCGTTCCAATTCCTCGTTACATTTTAAAGTGTAATCTGGCATGCCAAGCGAAAGCCTCCAATAAAAATGTATCTTGTGTAACGAAATAATAAAATAAAACGTTTATTAAAGATAATGATAAGCAAACATGCATGGTTCACGCTACACTACATGGGGAGCAAGCTTTCCATAGACTAGAATGACACTGTAATGCTTTACAAAATGAGTATTTATATGGTTCCTCTTTTAGAAGGTTTTTCTAGGAAGGCTTTATGTAATTTCTATCGTGACATATATGATTCATCGGAATATCGTAGATGAATTGTGCTTGTTCATCGACGCTAAAACCGCCTGATGTATTTACTTATGTTTTCCTGGAAGCAGTGGTGGACTGCTTCATGCAGCTATAATCTCGTAGCTCTAGCGTTGGCAGCGTTCCAATTCTTCGTTACATTTTAAAGTGTAATCTCGCATGCCAAGCGAAAGCCTCCAATAAAAATGTATCTTGTGTAACGAAATAAGAAAATAAAACGTTTATTAAAGATAATGATAAGCAAACATGCATGGTTCACACTACATGGGGAGCAAGCTTTCCATAGACTAGAATGACACTGTAATGCTTTACAAAATGAATATTTATATGGTTCCTCTTTAGAAGGTTTATCTAGGAAAGCTTGTTATATTTCGTTGCAGGAAAATGCTAGCTTATTCGTTTTCGTTTTTAATTAGGAATCGGTTCATGTTGTTGTTGCATCACCTTTTGACCAAATGATTTGTACTTAAATGGAGCCACTGCCAGAAAAACCTTTTGTCTGACTTTAGGATGAGTTTCCTAGAGCCCTAGGCACAGTGAGGACAAATTCTGAAAAGTTTCGCTTTATGACAGGATGCCTCGTTGAGTCGCATAGGTGCTTTCTAGTGAGATGTGAAATAAAAATGAGAATAATTTGAGAAAAATTCGAATTAATTCAAAAACCTGATTGGTGTTGCAAATGTAAAAAATTCAAGCTCGACAAAGTCAAAAACACAAGCAGATTATACTCCCAAGAGTTCTTTTGTTTTGATGAATCGCAATGGGGTTTTAATTAAAAGAAAAATCATTCACAGTTGAACTATGCCCACCCTCATAACGCACACAAAGTAAATGAATAACTACTTCTACTTTATTGTAGACTGCATGAAATGTTTCCACTATTGATTTTTCAAAATTACGATTTTATTGACCATCCTGTCGAGTACTTGACATTATGATTGGATTCGGATAATTTTTTTGACAAAAAAAAACTTTCTTGGTTTCACTTACCAAGGTATCCAGAATATGAAAGAGTGAAGCACAGAAGCTCTCCCAATTTTGACCGATATGCCTCTCATCTAGGAAAAGCTTGGAATTTGATAAATCTCAGCAAGACGAGACTTGATTAATTTTTTTAATGGTACTCCAGATTTTTAGAAGTAGCAGTATCAGTTGCATTTGTTAATAAAAGAACTTTTTCTATTTGGTTTTATTTCGAGATGACAGGAGAAGCTGGGAATTTTAATTCTGATTGTGGCAGATGTCATCATTTCCGCAATACGAAATTCTTTCAAGTGCTACATCACCTGTCCAAATAAATTTCGCTTACGTTCGTTTCTCCTGTGGAGCGGCTCACGCGCAAGCCCGACGACTTATTACTTATCCTCTCGAGTGCTCGTCGTGCTATTTCAAGAAAATAACGGCACCTTTGAAAAGAATTGCGTTTTTTGCAGCTCGCGACGCACCCAGCCAACACCATTACATAAGCTCTTACTTTCATTTCGTTCGGAGCGTACGAACCATTGCTGTGACCTATTGCCGCAAATTGCACCTTTGCCGACTGGCTCCGAGGGCGAAATTATTTTTGCGCGCGATGCAACGTAGCCGTCCGCAAGTGAATTTATTTCTACCTGCTTTCGATGTAACGAATAGTTACGTTTGATTTGGCAAGGATGATTCAATCCTTTCTCCAACTTCTCGAAATCATTGCTCAATCAAATTACAAATTTATTTTTATTTTTAAACAAAAGAGTGTAAAAGTTTTTATTTTACAACAATTGTCGTCATGAACTGTGATATACAGTGTGTAACCGAATAAGATTCACTTACTGTAATCATTATTAATACACAAGAAAAAAAATAAGTTATAACATAGCAGTCTCTTACAAAAAACCAATATTTCGACAACAAAAATCAGTAAAGCGTAACAAGTTTGGCATCATATATTCCAAGTGAAAGGACCACAACCAACTGATGCAACGGCTTCTTGGGAGACTGTCAAACACACCAGAGCAGGCAGCTGAAGACGTACAACGGATGCCACAAACGTCGTACCTAGCACAATTTTCCTTCGCCTTACAAACAAACGCACATTAAAAACAACAGCACACTACACCACAAACAATTAAGATCCAATCTATTTTGTTGCACAGCAACTACATCGTGCATATATCCATAGAAGACGGCGAGGTGGAATGCTTACGCGATTTCGAGTGCGAGGCAAACTGGCTCAACTTTAAGGTTTGGATGGGCAAGAGGTTCCGGAGGCCACAGCACCCCTTTACAGCGCGATACTGGCCCGTAGATCCAGTCAATACAGGAAGTCTTTCTTCCTATATTGGCTGACCATCCTCCAAGTATACTAACCTCTTCAGGTTCATTCTGTTTACAAACGTCAAAATAGCGGTTATGCATGTGAGGGCGTTGCGATCAACGCGATTTAGGGGTTCGAGAGTAACGTTGTTATGGCAATGAAGACATCAACAACTCAGAACACTATAAAAGCGGCGTTTTCCGCATTTCAAATTAATTCTTACCCGACTTTGGAATTATAAAGTTCGAAAGGATTTCCTATCCGACTCTCGGATTGTAAACTTAGAAACAAAAAGAAAATATTTTTTTTTTACATTCGACGAGGAAAAGGTGTTTGATTTGAGAAAACCTCTCCGTTCCTTTCTCACTCCTACATTCGTGAACCCTTAGAGGAAGAGAAGAGCAGAGAAATGGGAGAATATTCAAAGTGAGTCAGATTCCATTTATAATCACACAAACGCCTACACAAAACATAAAATCGGCGTAGCAGAGGAGGGTTAGGTCCGACGGGTTGCGAAAGTCGATTGGATACGACCTACCTTCTGGTACGAGGGTTTGCCCAAACCAAGCACACAACCAGATTTCCGGATACCATTGAGATTACTGAGATTGAGACTATTAGGTTACTGTCCGGTACTGATTGCGAAATATGTCGGATACGATCACGTCTATGGTACTGGGTTTTTTATACACATCCACACACACACACACACACACCCTTTCTCATACATTTTTGGAACACACTTCAAAATTCACACACAAACACCGTCACCTTGTAGGAAGGGCTGTGGTGAAAGTTGAAGAGTTTCTTCATTTCTAACCCTTCTTACTTTAGTAGCGTGATTTCTTTGAAAGAAAATTTAATTAAGCAACCCAACCCAACCCAACCCTTCTTACTTTAGTAGCGTGATTTCTTTGAAAGAAAATTTAATTAAACATTTTAAATCAAAATAATTTCGCAAGAGTTTGAACACAAAAAAAAATAGAAACTAATTAGGAAAGAAACTTATTAAAGTAACGGTTCGAGATTCGCTGCCACCACCGGATTTTTAAGGTATTCCGGGCCCTATAATGCTTAATTAAATTACATAGCCGAATATTAACCCTTCGGAAGTGAGTCCTTGGACTGGAACTGTGCAAGTGTACCTTAAAATCATAATCTATTCTACTGCAAATAAAAGACGTGTGCTAACTTAAGGCAGGGTATATTAAAGAAGCCATGAATTACCCAGGAGGGCGGTATTACACGATATGCACATCAAATCAGTTAAAGTTAACAAATCCACCTACCGGATAGGGGTTCGAGGTAGATCCCAGCAGCAGAGAGGTTTTAGATTTAGTTTCCCTTGCAGAGGGTGGAGGGTTCTCTGTAACTCTTTGGGGGTGGACTCGATTTGAAGGAGTTCTTGTTCCTTGCACTCACATTTGGTTTAAACTCGGACCGCACCCGCGCGAAGATTGCAATTTAAATTTTGGTTAAATTATTAAAAGCACAATATCGACCGTAGAACAAAGAATATTTCGATTTTTGAAAAGAAAAGAGAACGTTCGACTAGGACGAAAATTAGGTGAACATTATTATACCAAGGCCGGACGAACATTTAATTTAAATAAAACTTTTAGACGATGAACATAAAAATATTAATTATGATGAAATTAAAATAATTTAAAACATTTTGATAAAATTTTGGAATGTCACAAAAGGGGAACCCGACTGTTCGCGAAGTTGACTTGGTGAACATTAATTAATTTTTCCCAAAAACTCCTCTCCCGCTCGGGCCATTGTTTACAAATTCAAAATCCTCCCTCTCTTAAATTTTTCCCTCGAGATATGCTGCGCTCTCGTGGCGAACTGTTTAACTTTTGTACAAATCGCAAATTCTGGGCACCGAAGTGACTTAAATTGCATACCCTTAGGGCACCAGTTGGTCCAATTTTGACCCGCTTCTTCTACGCGCGTGGGTGTAAGTTTTATTTCTCACGAGTAAAGCTTGCGGTTATCGCCAATTTATTTATCTTAAGGTAATCTAAATGGCTCTTATCTGAAAGGTGGTCTCTTTTGTTGAGCCTAGTAGATATCGTTGGCCTGGGAACTCGTTCACATTACGTTCGAGTTATAATTTCTTTGTTAAATTTTAATCAATAGGATTTTATTCTAATTAATTTTGGATTTAAAATTTTCGGCCGTTTACAACCTTACTCCCTGCTACTTCCTTATCTAACTGAAAAGGAGATCCACCAAGTTCATTCGAGGGATCGACCCTGATTATTACTGAAATTAAAGAACATTATACTGTGTGACATTTGGGGTTCAGAAACACAAAGCACATACAACCCCCAACGAGTACACAAACCACACACGTAGCAAAAAGAAACAGTACAATATTTGGCGCCCAACGTGGGGCCAGAAAGAGAAAATTTGCACAATATCCTCAAAACACTACAATACATATGGGGTAAAGTTAGTGCAAAAGTCAAATACAGTTTGACTGAAAGTTTTAAGTATCTCACAGTGCGTTGTGAAACGCAGGTCGCGTTTTAATCCAACGATCTTACTAATTTAGCAGGATCGTTTTTCTTTTGTGGGGTTTCTGACTTCCCTTTCTCTTTTGTGGTGAAGCCTTTTGTCGATTGTTTGCTGGCTTATACCTTATTTGGGAATTTACCGAAGAAATACGCGCATTAGCCGTTCGTGAATACCACGAGGCGTCGCTTGTGCTGAAGAGTGCTGCCATCTACCTGAACTGACGTGAACCAGACAACAGCTGGATGTCAGATAACGTGACGTATACCTTTATATATATTTCTCGAATGTTGCCCATTTCGGTCCGATACGGTGCCAATGTTTTATTTTGAATTAATATTGAAATAATCTTTTCATCGAAATTGCCATTAAGGCACTTTTGTGCAGCAGATCTGATTAACCGCGTGTTCAATTACACTACATTTAGTTGTGTTCATTTAACATTGACAATTGAGTTTATACAACAGTGAATATTTCTTTTGTTGAGCACACATATAATTGTTAAATACTGTGTGTGTTTTGTTTATGTTTGACCCTACGTTGAACGTACCAAGTGAGACAAGTCTTTTGAAGGTTAGTTTTTACCTCGAGCGAACACGACGAGACCTTGGGAACGGTTTCGAAGTGAATCCTTCAACTGGGGTTAAGTCCCTGGCGCCCCGGTCTATTTTATTTAGTACCCATCCGTTCTTCACTGAGCTAGTTTTGGGAAAGTTGTGGGAAAGCAACGCTTACTTGTCACCAAGTATTTTACTTTTATTCAGGAGTATTGGAGTTTACAATTTTTGGTTACCAAATGCAAACTGTAGGAAGAATTAATTGATTCTTTTATGCAAACCGAACTTGAAGATGAAGTTTTTACCTCGAGCGAACACGACGAGACCTTGGGAACGGTTTCGAAGTGAATCCTTCAACTGGGGTTAAGTCCCTGGCGCCCCGGTCTATTTTATTTAGTACCCATCCCTTCTTCACTGAGCTGGTTTTGGGAAAGTTGTGGGAAAGCAACGCTTACTTGTCACCAAGTATTTTACTTTTATTCAGGAGTATTAGAGTTTACAATTTTTGGTTACCAAATGCAAACTGTAGGAAGAATTAATTGATTCTTTCACGCAAACCGAACTTAAAGATGATTCGCGACGAGATCACGCAGAAAAGAACTGGAACTAACTTCTTCCTGTCCCGAGCAGGAGTATTTAAAATATTACCTATCAAGTTTTGTAAGTGGTGGCTATCGTCACTTGGGCCAATTAAATTTGAATATTTCTGGCTTAGAGTGTCTGGCGCTTAACCAGAAGACCCGAGTTCGATTCTCGATTGCGGCGGAAATTTTTCTGCCTTAATTTGTTGGTGTTCTTTGATATTTATTTAATTGAATATTTCTGTCACGCGCGAAGGTTCTAAGCTGGAAATAGCTACGAACAGATGACACACGAATGCAATTTTCACTATTTTTTCCAGTGGGCCCACGCAAGCTGAAACGAAATTCGCCTCCATTCACCGAATACGCGAAAATTTTCTAAATTCTATAAGTAAGCGGTTTCATCTTCGCGTCGGAGTTTTAATTTATTTTCTAATTTGAAAAAGAAAATGAACTTTCTTATACAGAATTCTGATTTCTTATACCACGAACGAGCAAAGGACTATGCGTTTTAGGTCAGTTTTTTTTTTTTGGGCTAGACCACTGATATTCGCGGAATTAATTCTCTCTAGTGATTACACCCCGTATTTAGTTTTCAAATATGCAATTTTTCAAAAGATTTATATAGAGTACGTTTTGCAATTTTCAATTTTACATAATATTTTATTGAAAGTAAGATCTCTAACGATTTGTCCGACTATCAGAGAAACGAGTCTGTGTTGTGCGTTTGAAAGTGGAATGCGGTCGCCCGAACAGATAAACTTAGTTATAAAATATCTTCGAGTAATACTACCGGTGCAGCTGAGTTTAATTTCTCTTTCTAAACTGCAACCGTGAAGGTTCCCAGCGAACAAAGCCAATCTTTTGCGTAACACCGGCTCATTTGGGCAGTGTAAATAACGTGCAATTAACGAACGAGGTCAATGTTTCCGCGCAAAAATCCTCCGAATAGTTTACCTTCCAATTATAATCCGAACCGTTGGGTTTCAAGTTCTTCAAACTCATCATGGCAGATTTATTTCAGCTCATTACATCGTTCAACTTATTTTAATAAATAATCGTGTTTTAATTACTGTACTTTCGTGAACCTATAATTAACAAACAACAACAATTTTGATCGCATTTATTGGGAAATGATAATTATGTTTCAGTAACTACTTCATTTCATGTTCTTTTTACCTCTACGAATGATTAACCAAATTAAATTGTCTGTACACAAAAAAATAACAGACGTGGGCTACCACAAAGTAAATCCTTATGAAAACTCAACAAACTACGCGTTCGCAATCGAGCATAAAACACATGTTTCGTATTGATCCTGAATTTCCGCGGCAATTTAAAGTACTAATAAAAAAAATGTGATTAAGGTGAAAACTTTGAACATTCGAGTTAAGGTTCGCGTTTCGAATGAGCACTACGCGGCGGGCAAAGATACGTACTTTCTAGCCCGCGAGCTGTTCCATTGAACTTAACCAGTGGCGTGCGTGGGCGCGGAGTGAAATAATTTTTCGTTTTCGAGTGGAAGGCCTGAAAGCGAACGTCGTCTGAATGATAATATTAACGTGATAAATATTCGTCGAGTTGCATTCGCACAGCCCGACCTAACCCAAGCGCGTCTGCCCACGAGAATATCAAACGAGCCAGCGCCGTACAACATTATTTCCATGTCGCTTTGGGTGAACAACGGCACAGGCTGCATATAAATTATAGACTACTGCGTTCGTTTCGAGTGCATTCGTCGCCATTTCTGCCATCAATTTGGCGTCCTCTTCCATGCATATATGTATGCGTGCGTGCAGACGATGATTAAGTAAATAAACGAAGGATGCCCTTTTTTCTCGTTATACAACCACCGCGACCGGAAACATAAATTGTGTGCGTTAAGGACGAAGGATGCAATTTAAATTCGCGTTGGAATGATTGTCGTTGATGCGGGACCGGCCATTGTTTACACAAATGCAGAAAGAATTGTACAGAATATTCTTCATCACATAAGGAATTAAGTCTGCAAATATCAATGGTTTTGCTCATAAATTAAAAACTGACCTACCACAGGAGCACACCGCCTATTGTTTGAAAACCTCTGCTTGTTCGTCAGTGCGTCTGTGGTTTTCATAAACACATTGTCAAACGATAAATTCGGCAAATGTCACGGTCACCAGCAACACAATTCGATAACGAAATCTTCGTCCATCTGTTTCGTTAGATAATCGATAATAAGTACATCATAATGTTCCATACTTTGTAAATAAATAATACACTGCGTAATTTAATTTGTTAATTCTTCGACGTTGGGCATTTCTGCTGTACATTTTCAGGGGCGTCTCGAAATTAGATGAAACATTGCGGTAACCAGATGAAAGCCTCTCTTTATTTAAAGAAAATAAAAGAAAAACCTCGTTTTGTTTATGAAATGTGTATTGTCACCCGTAGACACACGGGAGGGGAAATCACTTGAAGATTTAGCTTTTTAAAGTTTTCAGATGTAGACAGTCTTTGACTTTAAATTGTGTATTTATAGGTTCTCTTATCTTCAAACTAAAAGTATAGCTTTTCTAAGTCTTCAGGTTTCCAAATACATTTTTTCATCTTGTCTTATTGTTAGTTATTGCGTTTTACAGAGATAAATTATGTTTTATAACTATTATTTTCATAGCACTATTGTTCAACAACCTGTTTCTCTTTTTGCTTTGTATCATGCCAAATGTACTAAGTGTCCTTTCAACTGCAGCTGAAGTTGGTGGAAGAGATAATACCATTACAGCAAACTGTCTAAGAGGGCTTTTTCATAGAGAATGCATTCCACCAAGTAAGTGGACTAATTTTTGTATCTTCAGTTTCTAACACCTTCCATAAATAGTTGTTACTCCAGACACCTTGCTTTGTTTTAAAATTTGCAAAATGAGTCAATAGATCTGAAACTCGATTTTGCAGTTAAGGCGTAAGCTTATATAAGCACAATTTTTTGTATACTTTCAATGGCGTTAATTCTTTCAGAATCTCTTAAGTAGTTTCCACGTTTGAATGGATCGAGTACCTAGGTGTAGGAAGCTTCAAAGACGTTACTGAAGATTCCATTAGTTGATTTGCTTTTCTTTGAATAATGCCTTCAATTTATGTGAATTTGTGAATGTTTGAATTATCACGTTACAATTTGCAAATAGATTTTTAAACATTTCAGTTTTTCCAATATCATTCATAAGCAAATTTAATCCATGTGCTATGCAACCATAAAAAGAAATACGTGGATATTTGCCTGCCAAAATAGACCATGCCAATTTCATATTGGAAGCATTATCTCTTACGACACCCACAAACCGACCTTCTTCAATTTATTCAGTTGCGTTACTTAATTCTTCAGCAATGTAAATACCAGTATGGCTTTCAGCTTTTGTCTCTATAGATTTAAAAAAGAATGGTGTTGGAACCGTAGCTACAAAATTGACAGTGCTTTCATGATTAATATTTGTCCGACATGCTAACCCTAAACATTTATCAATTTCATTCTGAACATTATTGTGAACTCGTTGATATTCCTTCTCAAGTAATGTTGGCCTTGAAGGGATTGAATAAGAAGGTCGCACTTCTTCCATAAAATCGATCCAATATGGATTTTTTAACTATAAGGGGTGGTGAACCACTTGCAAAAATTGCTCGAGCAAGCTTTTCGTCTAATATCTTCTTTTCTGCGTTAGGACAAAATCTGTCAAAAAAACTTGACAGAGTACTTTGTGAACTTATAGTTGAAGATCTCGAGTTTTTAGGAAGTTTATCTTCAACCAGGTCGACAGCTTTCTGATGACTAACAGGTTCAATTGTATTTGTGGAATCAGAATCGCTGCCATCAGTAATCTTTCGCTTCTTGAAATTTGGTGTTATGTCAGTAGGTTTCTGAGATCAGCTAATTTTTTTTACAAAGATTTAAATGACTTTTCATTATTGATGCATTTTGAACCGTTATCCAATTGCAATATATACAGTGTATACATATATATACAGTATATGTATACTATACAGTGTATACATATATATACAGTATATGTATACTATACAGTGTATATACAGATATATTTTATTAACTTGCCCTTCTTGCCACTGCATATACACTGCTTTTCTGTTTTCCCATTATTGCTGTAGGTACTTAACGTAAACACCGGTCAACACAGACACAACACAAGAATAGCATGTAGGTACTTATTGGTGCCTGCCACGAGAATTGTTAAATTCGTATGTCTGATCTGGACAAACAGCTGAATTAAAAAGATCGGGACATGTATTAACTGTTAAACATGTCCCGATTTTTTTAAATTCAGTTGTACCTGTATCTAATTAGTACCTATATTATTGTTTTATTTCTATGAAATGCTGTAAGCACTGAAAAACCACAGAGAAACTGTAACGGTTGTAACGTACCACCTAACCTTAATGTCGTTATGTTTGACGGTTAGTGGTTAGTTTATGCACAGAGTTCATCCTTGTGTAATCTATGGAGTTTATATTGTTCATCGTTCATCGCAGTCGTATTACCATCTAAATCCAAACCATGCGCAGACATTTTCTGCGCGGCAAATTCAAAATAAGTTTCATGAAATTTATGGATGCCACAAAATATTTCAATGAATTGAAATTTATGTGAAATGTTTCACATGAAATGTCTCGGCTTTACAACACTATGCAGGTCACTTATTAGATTTTACCATACAGTGTCTCTTAACCGGCCTGGGCAAATTATTAATTCAAGTGTTTCTCCGCTGGCGTCACTTACCCAAAAAACCGGAAACGGATACATGTCCGAAATGTCATTTCTTCTTCTTTGAGTATGCAGGTTACTCAGTGTTGTAATGCAATTAATAAATTAAATTACGCAGTGTGTTATTTGTTTAAAAAGTATGGAATATCATGATGTAATTATTGTCGATTATTTATCTAATGAAACAGATAGTCAAAGATTACAATACAATGGAAATCACTTCAAGATTTAGCTTTTTAAAGTTTTCAGATGTAGACAGTCTTTGACTTTAAATTGTGTATTTATAGGTTCTCTTATCTTCAAACCAAAAGTATAGCTTTTCTAAGTCTTCAGGTTTCCAAATACATTTTTTTGTTTAATATGGGTGCGTTATCCAGGCTTAGAAATGTGCCAACTTTCCCAAGGCCAAAATTAGCTTTTCGAACTTCAAGCATGAAGATATGTAGCTTTTCCAAGTCTTCTAATTGAGTCAATCTTTCACTTGAAATTATTATATCTTCTCCGTCTTAAAAAATTATACAGCCTTTCCTAAGTCTTCAGGTTTTAAAGCACAATTTTTCTTGGGTCTTAGAAATGTGCGAGCTTTCCTAAGGCCAAAATTGGCTTTTCGATCTTCAAGTTTGAAAATGTATGTGTACCTTTTTATGGCTCTAAGTTTCCACTTGAAATAAGTCTTCTGATTTAGAAAATCTTCGACTTAAAATTACAGCTTCTCTGTCTTTAAACAAAAACTATAGCTTTCCTAAGTCTTTAGGTTTCCAAATACATTTTATCTTAAGTCAAAAAAAACTATTCTTTATAAAAAGCTCTGCATGACTTGTAGATCCATAATCAGGTACAAAATTTTTAAAAAATTGGCTGGAATACAGGGAAAATAAAAAATAATGATTTGGACGGAAAGCAAAATACGTTCAAACTGTAGTGGAGAAGCAAAATGTTCATTGAAATTGTGATTAAATAGCAAAAAATTATGCACACTTGTATATTATTGATATTCCCAGATAAAAATTGATAAAGAAGGTTATCAATGTTTTATAAAAATAAATTATCTAACAATTGCTGAGGTGTTTATTTTTTAATTTTTATCTGGGAATATCAATAATCTTCAAGTGTGCATAATTTTTTGCTATTTAATTACAATTTCAATGAACATTTTGCTTCTCCACTACAGTTTGAACGTATTTTTCTCTCCGTCCAAATCATTATTTTTTATTTTCCCTGTATTCCAGCCAATTTTTTAAAAAATTTGTACCTGATTATGGATCTACAAGTCATGCAGAGCTTTTTATAAAGAATAATTTTTTTTGTGAAATGTAAGATAAACTTTTTCTCCATTTGTATAAAACTTTTTGGGACACACTGTATATACATCTCGTTTTAATTAAAATTGTAATCTAAATGTTTAAAACCTAATTGCCTATGTCTTTTCTTAAATAAAATTTTAGGCAAATCCGTGCTTTAGTTATAACAAGTGTTCGAAGTAGTGTCTATCATTAGCAAGACACAGACGAGCACGGCGAAGAAGCGATTCTCGTGTTCGTATTAGCATGGCGACTAGCACTGTTACAGTTGGAAAATTCATTTAAATCATTTTGGTATTACCAATCACCCTGTATTGCATGGGAAATTCAACGGCCTGTGTAACTTTCGGCATGTTTCAACATGAGATGATTTTGTTCGGATTCACTCCTTGATGACGTTCTATCTTTCTTTTGCCCGGATAAAACTGACTCTATCTCGTAACACCCCCGCCCCGATTTATTTAGTCTGCGCGTGTTATTTCCTCGACGCTTGAGTCTTAACGTGCACACGTAGTGTCAGTGAAGTGCCCACGATTTTATGCCCTGATCATGTTGAATCCTGTGATCGAAGCCTAAAACGGAAGTTATTTACCCCGAGATCTATTTAGGTGCACGTTAAGCAATACAAGTTTTCTTATAAGCTTTTCTAAGCCTGTTGCAGCGAGAAAAGAACAGGTGGGGTTTTATTGGCAAATTTGTGCGTATTTCTTTTACTATTTAGGCTATTTAGGCTTGTAGTCGTACCCCTTTCTGACTACTTCTTTCTTAGTAACGCCTTTTGAGACCAACCGTTGTGTGCAAAAGCCCTAAGCGAAGCTTTAGCTGCTAAAAGCTAAAACATCGCTGTCCACCCCTTTCTCCCGTTGGAGTTGGACTCGACTTTAGACGATACAAGTCAACAGGAGAGACTGTGACGTGACATTGACGTCGTCCTTTGCAGTGACGCAATTGGCAATACCGTCCTCCTCCGCCGGATTGTATCTCGCTTGGTAATCCAACCTCACTTGGACAATAAGCTAAGTGTCAAAGTGGATTTATAATATAACAAGGTCGGATCTGTTTTATTTTCTTTGTTATTGTTGCGTTAAACGCTGCGTTGCGTTAATTTTATTTTAAGTGAATAATTTTGGCATAGTCACATTTTGCATTTTTGTAAACGAAAGGCAGATCTGCTTCTCGGTTAAAGATTTAATTAATCGAAATATCGTTTACTTTCTTTTCTTAATTTCATTGAGATCCTGTCTGGGTTGTACGATTTACTTTTGTTTATGCGTTAACTTTGAGTGACACCAAATAAAAAACAAGTGTGCTCAGCTGGTGATTTTTATTTTATTTATATTTTATTGCCCCTTCAAATTTTTGGGGTTACGTACGACCCATGCCCATCTCCGCGAGTTGGAGAACTTAACAATTTGCTGTCCTTCAGGTAGTTAGCAGCACTACAAAATAAAAACTTAACAGAACACATAGTATAAAAAAGGAAAGCAGGTGTCTGTTTACTTTTTTACGCGCCAACGAAATCATAATTCGTTCATAATTAATAAACATTGCAGAAAAACAAGCCCAGTCATATAAACACCGTAAATTGCGATATACTGCGGATGTTACGTAACTTAACATGCTCGAATGTGAAGAAAAAAAAATTACAATAACCGTTAGTTTTCCACGCCAACAAAAGTGATAATTGCATAGATTATTCCAGTCGTATGTAATTTTAAATTGCACGAGTAAGCTAATTTTACGCATAACTTTGATTCCTCACCTGCTAGGGACAACGGGGATATTAAATCAGTAATCAGTTGATTGTTCAAAAAGCAAATTCCAAACAATAAAAACAAATTAAGTTCGAAGATAAGGAAGGGCGTTAAATGAATTTTCATTTAACGTTTATTACCGTCACAAACACCCACAAAATGAGGTTTTAGAAGAACAATTACAATGGCATTGTGTTAACAGGTTAACGTATTGTTTAATAACTGCGATGCATTTTTCTGTCTGCTCAGCCTGTGAATGAATTACTTAAACCTGCCTCACGTGATGCAAATCGTATTGCAGCAATTAGTAGTAAATAACGTCTCGCAAAAACAATCATTGCAAATTAGCTTCGATAAACCATAATAAATAAAGTACATATTTTAGAAGTGGATGGAACTCCTTAAATGTAAAACTAGAAGCAGATTCAGTTTTTTTTTATTAACCAAAAAATTATTAACAGATTTTATTTTATTCTTTTATTTTTCTATTCTGTCACTTATTAAAATATTTGTATTCAATTTCATGACACCTGTATAAGCTCATAAACCCGATATAAAATTGGCATGAGGAAATGATTCGGGAAAAAGCGCTGTAATGATTTATTAGAAAATTACACGTACAGTTTGTTGTGCTGTTTGAGTCGTTCATTAAAAAATGAATTGTTATCATACTAGGTATTAATGCTCCAAATCTCAATGTCCCAAAAATAAAAAGCTGACGGTTGGCTTCCTTTGCGAAGTCGAAACTATGGAACAACGTCTTGATAAAGTGCATGCTACTATACTTTAATAAATCACTTCTACAGCAAGGTGAAAGATAGAGTTAAAACTACGAAATGCAATTACGTAACGCGAAGGTTTGAATTAAGTAACGCATGTAAACGTTGGATAAAAGGAAAATAATACTAGGAATCGGCGAGTCTGTATGAGAAATCAGTTTACAAAATAAAATTGATTACGTACGTGGTTACATAAATTTAATGCAATCATTCGGAGATTACAACAGCAATCATAGTAACAGCTAGACAGTAGTTAATTGATTTATTCAATTAAACCCAGATAACTTCAGTCTCCATTTTATTTACCGTCAGAAATATTTCTTATATTTTTTTACATACCTGTTGTCACATTATTCGTTATTGACATATTTTTTTGTTTATAACCTGTGAGCAACTAAGAATCAGATTAGAGCAGGCGGTGCAAAGAAAATGTGTGTCTGTGATTAAATGAAAAGTCAATAAATTTGACAGCTCATGAATGTATTACATTAATTAATTCAGTTAATCACAGACATACATTTTCTTTGCACCGCCTACTCTAATCTGATTTTTATTTGCTCACTTTTTATTTCAATAACGTACTACCGCGGCCTTATAATTTCCAACGATTCGATTTCCCGCTGTAAATATGTCTTTCTTTGTCGGCTTGTCAAAAATAATCATTTTAAACGTCAGATTTCAAATGTAATGCTAAAGTTGTAGCAACACAATGCCAAATCGCGTGCTTTCTGAAGAAGAGAAGGGTTTTGCAATTGCAAAATTAGGAGATGGTTGGTCGCTACTTTTATTCTGTTATTTCAGTTCTAATACTTTATTATCTTGCTGTTCTTAAAATATAACCAAACAATCTGACTTTTGGTTAATGTCTTTAGTGTCAAAATTGAAGAACGAGCCTGTTCTACAAAACTATAATTTAGAGAAATTCTGGCTACTTGATAAAAAATCGTGCGAAATTTTAAGACCGCGGTAGTACATAAATATTTGTGTAGAATTACCTTTCAACAGGAGAACCAACATATTGGCCTACCGACAGAAGAGAAATCCCCGATTTAACCCTTTCACCAGGGAAATGTTTTTTTTTTTATTATCAGTTTGTATTTTCGGTCAGAAATGATTTTGTAGGTACTAAAGACACCAATTTTAGAAATATATATAATTTGAACTTTTATCTAGGGATTAAAAGGACTGGACATATATGTCCCAGTCGTGATGTTTCTTGGGACACATATGTCCCAACAGTAACGAAATCAAACACGTTAGTAAATGTACATAAGTATATTGCTTTATGAAACAGTACATATTATTATGCATGGTAAGGTAAAAAACACATTTTGCATAAGGCTACCCTGCAAGCAGTGCAGGTAGTCTTTGTGCGAGTTTCTTTTTTGGCTTGGCTACATCTTTGACATCTTCTTCTTGTTGAACCTTCAATAGGCATATGATCACCAACATTTATCATTTTCGTCTGTTTCTTAGAATATCTACCAGATCTTCCACTTATTCGCCTCTTCACCTTTGAATTCTTTCTACCTTCTTCAATTAGTTGTTCGGCTAGAGGTACCAGGTAATTGAGAAGAGATATCTTTCGTTGGCGAATTTCTTCGAAGCAAATCCAAGCGTTTGTAACAGCCGACATCAAAAATTTATAGAATACTTTGCGCCACCATTTCGTTGATTTTCTGTCCATATCGTAAGTTCCTACCTTTTGGTCAGCTAAATCTACACCACCCATGTGATTATTATAAAAAATAATACAATCTGGACAAGATGTCTCTACTCTAGTGCCATCTTTTAGTTTTCTCTTTACGGAACCAACTGAATTTGTATGGCAATTTGTTAGTACTAGCACATTCTTCGAATCTTTCCACTTTACCGCTAATATTCCAGTATGAGTTGCAACAAACTGGGCATCACCTCTCTCTAGTTTTTGGGTTTCAAAATTAGGCATATGCTTTCGATTACTAATAACTACAAGTGCCAACGCATGCAAAAGGCAGTGTATTCATCAAGTTTACGCTAGTAAAAAATCTGCCGAATGTGAACCAAATGTTTGGGTTTTGCACTGTACTTGTTAGTTTTCGCACAACTCTTTCTCCTAATATACCTTCCTCCACTGTAGTTTCTTTTCCCTGGTAAATGTTGAAGTCGTATATATAGCCTGTTTTCGATTCGCATCTTTGCCATAATTTTATCCCCCTTTTTATAGGCTTCAGCGGAAGATACTGCTTCAGTGCAGATCTACCTTTGAACTTTGTCATTGTTTCATCAATAGACTGATGAGATCCGTCTGTGCGTGCTTTTTGAAATGTGTACTTCAGGCAGGAAACTACCTCATCTAAATAGTAGGTTCTTGAATAATGTGCAGGCTTTTCGGGGTCATTATAATACATTTTGGATAGCAATAGGGTACATCTATCTCTACTTATTGCTCGTTTTATTACATTACAAAGAGAGTCATTAGAAGACCAGTAGTTATAAACGTTTGGAACCTTATTATAAGACATAATGAGCATGCAGCCTAACACTGTCATAATTTCATACATATCTGTTTCCGGTATGATCGTTTTACTTTTTATTGTCCGAAGTCGTTTGTTGGTGCACTCAGCAATGAAAAGTAGAAGACTCCTAGGAAAGAGCTTGAGAAAAACGTCCAGTTCACAAGAAGCTCTACTCAAATTCAAAATAACAACTCCCTTTTTTTCTAGAGGTATAGTTTTTCGTGGATTGAAATTAGCGTCAACTTGCTTCCAAGTAATATCACTGCAGGCAATTTGGTCGATGTTATTATCTTCTACATCCTCTTCGGACTCAGATTCGGATGACTGTTCGAATTCAATATTTTCCGGTGGAACATCATCAAACTCTTCTTTATTTGGCGAATAATCAGATTCTATATCATCAGTTTCATTCTCAGATGATAGTATGAAATCACTATCATCGTCAGAGCATGCATATGAATCGTTTTCTGAGGAAACATCGCTCAAATGTGCTGCAATCTCTTCTAATTCTTGCGCATTCAACGGACGTTTTCTGAAAAATACAATACTGTTGGGATACAATAGTCCCACTAATAAACTACATGGTAATTATAAAACTAAAACTAAAATTATAAATAAACCATAAGTACCTGCGATCCATTAGGTAAGATTACTTCTTGGAAAACTTCACAAGTAAAAAAATTCACACTGTTGCACGTAAAACTTATGTAAAAACTTATGAACGTAGGTTGTGTGTCGTTTTCGGCCGATAAAGTCGCAATTTATATCGACATTTTATCTGTGCATCATACAAAATAATTAAAAAACACTGAATGCGCAAATTTAAGCGGCCATTAGGGATATATTTGAACCATACGTATTTTTAAAGATCACTGGGACATATATGTCCCCACAGTGGCGAAAGGGTTAATAGACTTTTTCTACCAAAGGAGTAAATATAAGGCACTTTAAAATACAATCCTCTTTAGATCTATCTTCTGACCATACACCAATTATAGTTACAATGTACTCCCAAATAATGGAAAATCCAAGGCAGCCAACACTTTTTAACAAATACACTAATTGGGAAATATACAGAGAAAAATTTGAAGAACTAATTGAACTGCACATATCACTACAAAACACGGAAGAACTAGAGCTAACAATAGATAAGCTAACCACTGCCATACAAAGCGCTTCGTGGGCACCAACGCCTGAACAAAAAAATACTTATCAGAAAGGAAACTGTCCTGTGGTCGTCAAGCTAAGGATTGCAAGCGAAAATTAAGGAAAATTTGGCAGATATCCAAAAATGAAGACGATAACAGAAGATTCAATAGAGCAACTAAATAACTAAAAAAATTATTGCACCAAATCAACAAGCGACACACTGCAATAGCTTATCAGATCCCACTAATATTTTGTCTGATTTGTCGAACAATTCCAAATTGTAACATTTTTTAACATTTTCGTATTTTAAGTAGATATCATTTTTAGCCACACTAAGAACTGCTCCCCAAATCTGTCCTGCTTGTATTTGGTTATCGAATATGCACAAACTAAGGGCCCAAGAAGTTTTCAAAAAAAAATGAATAATAAAATTTTTTCCCATATGGTGCGAACTTTTTGGCGGTCACTGTATACTGCTTAAATCTTATATATCGGGCAGATACTTTCCCGTTAAACAAAAAGATAGTTATACCAACCTTAGATCGATTAAGTCAGGAGTACCTCAGGGCAGTGTTTTGGGATCTATTTTATGTCTTCTATACACCGCCGATATACCAAAAACCGATAGAGCAGATGTTGCTACGCTTGCGGATGATACTGCAATCATGGCAGCGCATACAAACCCCCTAACAGCATAAAAAAAAACTTACAGAAAAACCTAAACCAAATAGAAGACTGGTTGAAAAAAAAGGAAATTAAAGGCAAACGAGAATAAATTAGTCCACATAACACTTACCTTTTTTTTTATGAGAGGTTTGGAGAGATCTTCAAAAGATACCATCAACGGTAATCCAAGTCAATGGCATGTTGGATTCGGTCGTAGGTCTCCAACACAGGCGCCTACCAACTAAAACTCCTACTCCTCTCTCGCAGCTGCTAATTCCTGGAATCCGCTACTAGGCATTACTTCAAGAATTTCGCACTGTCAGGTGTTTTTTTTTTCTCTCTCTCTTGCGGTATTGATAAGTACCAGGGCTGGAATTCCCGCTCGCCACTGGCTCTCCAGCTGCGCTCAGGCATCAGTCCCGGTCGTCATCTATCTTTTCTCCTGTCTTTGTTTTCCGTCTTTGGACTTGGCTTCCATTATGGTTCTCATCATGCTCGTTGCATGCTGCCAATGTTCTTCGTCCTTCAGCAGGATATCGGAGATGTTTTCTGTGGAGATTCTTACCCCACACTTCCTATTGGCGGTGTCTCTTATTTCTTCCCACCTCGCGCAGTCGAAGACCGTGTGTTCAGGGGTGTCGGTTTGGTTGCAGTACCAACAGTTGTCGTTTTGAAACTTTCCTATCTTTTTCAGGTAAGTGGCGAATACCCCGTGGCCTGTGATCGCTTGCGTTACGTAATAGTCCACCTCTCCGAATGTCCTATTACACCATCTGTCCAGGTCTTTAATGAAGGTTTTCGTCCATCCGTGGTAAGAATTCCAAGAGATTTTCCATTTCTCCATTAGGTTCCCCTGGTCATATGCCGTGTCTGTTTTGTTAGCCTGGTATTTCCGCGTCCGTTCTTCCTCCTTCAGCTTAATAGGTGGAACAGCTGCGATTGCCAGTACTGCCTCGGTCGAGACCGTTCTATATGCGGAGGTTATCCGGATCCCCATCCTTCTATTTATTGACTCGAGGAGTCCCTCGTAGTACTTGTGCCTCATGGCCGTTGACCATATAGGCGCCGCGTACCTTATGGTAGATAGTACGACTCCGGCTAGGACCTTTCTTTTTTTTGGTCTTGGTCCACTTATGTTGGGCATAAGCCTCGCCAACGCCATTAAGGATTTAGCCGCCTTTTCGCAGGTCTTCTTCACATGGGTGGTCATTTTCAGGTCTCTGTCTAAGTAGACGCCCAGGTACTTTATATCCTTGTTGGTCTCTATGACCGCCCATTCGTGGTTTATCGTGAGGTTCTTTAGGCTTCGCGGTCCGGCGAGGATCACCGCTTCGGTTTTTGCCGTGTCTAGCTTTAGGTCATGTTGTTCTAGCCATTCTTTTATCTTTGTAATTGCGTAGTGCGCTTTGTCCTCTAGCTGGGAGCTCGTCTTTGCGGTGATTAACACCGCGTAGGCTATGGTCGTGATGCCTTGCCCCATTTCCATTTGCAGAATTCCGTCATACAGTACGTTCCACAGCGTAGGTCCTAGAACCGAGCCCTGCTGTACGCCGCATGTCACTGCCACTTCCTCTCCGTATGGTGTTGCGATGGCTCTGTTCTGCAGGTAGGACTGTAGGATTCTCGTGATGTATTCATAACACTTACCTGCCCAAATGGTAATGCACTAACTCAGACGGAAGATGTAAAATACCTCGGCATACACAAGGTTTACTTAGCAAAAACATATTTTTGTAAAGAGGAAACAACTAGGACTATGACAAGTCAAATTTCAACAAATGTACTGATTGATTGGTAAAAAAATCCCTAATAAATCTAACTAATAAATAGTTAGTATACAAAGCAATCTTAAAGCCCATATGGACCTACGACATACGGCTGTGGGGCACGACAAGCAACTCAAACTTGGAAATCCTTCAAAGATTTCAGAACAAAGTGCTGAGGACTCTAATAAAGTAATAAACGCCCCATGGTATGTCCCCAACTCCGTAATCTCAAAAGATCTAAAAATAACTTCTATTAAAGAAGAAATTATACGTTCCAGTGAAAGGTGTAGATCTAGAATTAATGTGCATCCAAATGTGCTTGCCAAAAAAAAAAAACTAGTTCAAAACGAAGTACGCCAACTCAAGCGATTTAAGCCAAATGACCTAATAAACAGATTTAACTAGTACAATTAGTTAATAAGTGTAGATTTAAGTTGTCCCATGATGGATAAGCATCACACCAAGACAAAAGGCCCCTCACGGCGAGATTCTGGCCTGTCAAGGAGCAGACTTCCGCGAGAAGAAGACGTCTAGTATATCTGCCGGACGGTCGTCGTATAAGGTTGAATGCTGCTAAGGTGCAAGACCTTCAAGTGGACTACGGACATCTATTGCGGCAGCACCTAAAAACAGAAAATAGTTAGTGATTTGAAGTGTAAGAAAGGCCTGTTTAGTTTTAAAGGTGCGTTGCGCCAAAAGAATTAATTTTAGTTGAATTTAGAAAAATGTTGTTGAAAATTTTAGGTTAGGATTTTTTGTGATGTTAATTTTAAGTTTTACAAAGAAAAATACTTACGTTGGTGAATGTCGATCGAAGTACGAAAATGATTAAGTAAAATTAAGATACTTACCGGTTAAGTTTGTAGTAAATAGTAAATAGTAGAGATTTTCCCAAATTTTCTTAGCAGGAAAATTAAAGTAAACATGATAGGCAGTCAGGCCAACTTCAAAGTCAAATTACCCCAAACAAGGGTTGGAAACCAGAACAATTTTGTTACCAGAATTTTTAAGCGCGACGCACGCGTATTCAATTACAAACATGTATGAACTCGATTGAAGAAAGCAAGGGGGGGAGATGATATTATTCGCGCGAGGGAATGATTACTTATTGCCCGAACTTTAAGGCGAACAGAAGTAAATGTTCTCGGAGCAAAATTTAATTTAATTTATTGATAAATTTCTTGAAAACAATTTTAAATGTTCCTCAAAATTATAAACAAAATCATTTCGCATCAATAGAAAATTATTTTAATTTGAAATTTCTTTATTTTTTAACAAAACATTATAAAAATTAAACAAACAACCTTAAAATAGTAAATAATTTACGTTGGCTTGAATGCAATTTCTCCAATAGTTAAATTATTTAAACAAAGCCAGCAAGAGGATAATTTAAAACATTTTTAAACAATCGGACAGCAAAATAGTGCAAACAAGATTGTCTTTCCACTAAACGAGAGCATTGGTTTGTTTCAACCAAAGGAGAAATTGATCATTAACTATAGTCTGTCCCTGGTGTATCACAATTGAGAAAAAAACGAATCCAAATTATTGGCATCAATTAATGCCCAGTATCCAATTATATAAATAACTTTTTAAAGAAAGTATTTACGATGAAAGATTTCACGTAATCGGATAGCAAATGATCAAATATATCGAAAGATGCCACCAGTAAGTTTTCGACGATCGATTTTATTGATTACTGATCGATTGAAAATAGGTAATGTCACGCACTTAAAAGACGCCAAATACAATAGCATAACTTTTTGTACAAATGTTGCACAAACGAAATCCTGGCAAAATACGAAAGAGAACATTCAAATCTATCGATTTATGCTATTTCTGGGTTTTGGCCGATCGATTTCATTGACTAACTATCGATTGAAAGCGGGCGTTCCGACACTTCAGATATTCAAGACAACGACAACTGTAAATGCAAATGTTGCACAAACGAATTTCTTGCAAAATATGAAAGAGAACATACAGATCTATCGATTTATAGTACTTCTGAGTTTTGGCCGATAGATTTTATTGATTAATTATGGATTGAAAACGGACGCACCAACGACTTCAATTATTCAACATAGGGTTAATTATAAATGCACATAACTTTTTATGCAAATGTTGCACAAACGAATTTCTTTGAAAATATGAAAGAGAACATTCAAATCTATCGATTTATGCTATTTCTGAGTTTTGGCCGATCGATTTTATTGATTAAATATCGATTGAAAACGGGCGTTCCCACGACTTCAGATATTCAAGACAGTGCCAATTATAAACGCACGTAACTTTTTATGCAAATGTTGTACAAACGAGTTTCTTGCAAAATATTAAAAAGAACGTTCAAATCTATCGATTTATGCTATTTCTGACTTTTAGCCTTATTGCAGATGTATTTAACAATTGTTTTCCAGTTCTAGAACCCTTTCTTTTAATTTCTTAGACCTTTCTATATTAGGCATTTTATGGTGACCCTGAGACACAGTGTGAATTTTATCATACGACAAAGGAAGGATAATTAAGAATTAAACCTGAATTAAGTGGCGCCATCTATTTAAACCTTGACGGAATGTAATTTTAAACGCGAAATTTGAAATTAATTTTTCCCGTTTTTATATTTCCAGAAGAAGAACAAGAACAAGAAGAAGGAAAGTTATACTTCCTCTTTTGTTTCTATAGTTTTAGTTTTTTTTTCTATGTAATTAATGTTTTGTTTCATTTCACTTATGATTCAATCGTTTTACGTCGAGTGGGATTCGTCGATCGTCTTTTATTCACATAATTCTCTTTTGCTTTTGTATTTTCTTATCGAATTAATTCTGTCATTTGGAAGTAAACCTGAATTAAGTGGCGCCATCTATGTAAACTGAACGGAATATAACTTTCGGTGCGAAATTTGAAATTCATTTTTCCTATTCTTACCGCATTTATATTTCAAGGAGAAAAAGAAGAAGAAGAAGGAAAATGGTGTTTCCTCTTATGTTTCCATTGATTTCATTTCGAACATTGCTTTAGTTTTCGTTTCTCTCTTCTATGTAATTAATGTTTTGTTTCGTTTCATTTATGATTCAATCGTTTTCCGTCGATTGTCTTTTATTCATTCTAATTCGCTATTGCTTAAAGTTTTCTTTTGTTTCTTCTTATCCAATTAATTGTTATTAAGAAAGTAATAATTAAGTGGCGCTATCTATGTAAATCTTGATGAAATATGTATAGTTTATTTGGCGCGGAAATTTGAAATTAATTTTTCCCGTTTTCTAGCCGCGCAAGCACAGGAAAGCAATTTGAAGTTTGGAAACAAATCAAAGGCGATCACATAAAAATTAATTAACAAAATAAGATCGAAAATTTTGAAAATAAGAAAAGAAAAATTCACCGGGTTTTAAAACAAAACAAAAATTCATTAAACATTGCTTTTCCAAAGACACGAACCCAAGCCTTGTTAAAAAGAGAAAAATCAGATAGAATTGAGCTAGCACAGGTGAAGTAAATCGTTGGATTGCTCGAAAAGAAAAATTAAGAACAACTCAAACACACAGCAATACGTTTGGGAAAAATGTCAATAATAAATATAAATAAAATATAAATAATAAAATATACCTTCAGTTTTTACATAAAACGTTTGAGAAGCGCTGGCTTAGATTTAAAGCCACGGCTGGAGTTTACTAGTATGCGCAATAAACGATAGGGCAGTAAACCCGCAGATGCAATACAATAAACGTTGAGGTAGGTCATTTATTATTTTCCTGGGCGAATCCCAGCTATTTTTTAAATTAATATTTAAGTAGTACAAATGCAAATTTTTAACAAAATAATTCTCAGCTAGTAATATTAATTTATTTCCTTAAGTTAAAGTACCCGTTAGTTTACTTATTTGTTTCTTATTTGTTGTCCATGTCTCACTCCCATAAGTTTACAACTGGTTTCATGATTTTTCTTTTTATTTCAGTTTTTATATTGGTTGGAATTTCTTTCTTACCCAGGAAAGTTGTCTTAATACTGTTGAATAGTCTTCCTGTTTTCGCTACTCTCTCATTTATTTCGTCTTCTAAATTCCCTTTACTGTTGATCGTTACTCCCAAATACTTGTAGCTTTTTACTTGTTCTGCGCGTTTTCCATCCAATTCTATGTTGCGTTTCTCCTCTTTTCTTCCGATTACCATGAATTTAGTCTTCTGTATGTTTTAGGCCCAATTTTACAATCATCATTACATGATTGTAAAATCATCGGATAAGCATTATTCTTAGAATAACATGACATAGGTGTGACGTAGATATGGAGGAATATTAAAGGATATTCAGCGAACAATTATTCCGTCCTTATTTTACGATCGTAAAACTGGACCTTAATCTTCATGTTTTTCTTTTTGAGTTCTTCTTTTAGTACATTTAAATTATTTTGCAATTGTTCTGATTCTCCCATAATTATCATGTCGTCTGCGTAGCATAGTTCGGTTATAGTTACTATTTTCATTTTCCAGAATCCTATTCTATACTTTTTAATTTTTCTTTACATGTCTTGACTACCTCGTCCAACACTAGGTTAAATAGGAAAGGACTGCCTGAGGCCTATTTTGCTAGTGAAAATACTCGATGTCTCATTTCTTACACTTACATAGTTATCTGTTTGCTTGTATAGGCTTTTTGTATACTCGATAAGATGCTGTTCTAGGTCTTTTTTTAATATGTTCCATACGTCTTTCCTTTGTATGCTGTTAAATGCCTTTTCCCCTTCTTGTGTTTGGTTTCCTTCTTGTGTCAGATTCGTCGTATGTTCGCTTTCCTCCTCTTCTATTTCTTCGTTTTCATTTTCTTCTAAAAGATCTTTGAAATATACTTTTCATGATATTAGTTTCCTGCATTAGGATAGTCCTATTTTTGTCTTTTAGAGTTTTGCAGCATATTCGTTTTAGGTTTCCTCATTTGTTTCATTGTGTTGTTTCTGGTTTTCATTATACGTCTTAAGCACAGAATAATAAACGACCAGAAGGTTAACTAAGGCGTGGTTTTGTCTGAAATTTTTTACTGCGCATGCGTGAGTTGGTCCGCAGATTTCAAAATTACGGTCAGGGTACGTTCACAATCACACTTAAATAGAATTTATCAGTTATATAATATATCTATTCGCATCCCTGGACTTTTTTAGCGACCGCTGCAGAAGTAATGCAAACGTTATTATTGATAAAAACTGTTTATAACATCAGAAGAAACGAACGCGTCAACTTGGTGTCTTGGCATTGGTACGTGAATAAAGTATTACGCCATACACGAAAACAGTGCCATCTTGTGTCTCTACGATGAACTAGGCTTAGTTTTGAATGTAGTTTTCTTTTCGATTAATTATTAAATAATTGAGAATATTTATAATAGAAATTCTGTCCATTTACATTATAAATAACAAATAATTTTCTTTATGATTTAATAAATTCAAACTTATTCGAACAGCACAATGTTGTGAAAAATACGAAAAAACGTGCGTTCTTTTATTCAACATGTTGGCACAACAATTCAACAAATCGTTCTTTTTTTCATCGATCGAACTGTTTGATGTTAAGGTTTTGCGTTCTTTTATTCAACGCAAATCTATCAAAGGATCCATCAAGAAAAATTCTCGTTGAATCGTTCATCTAATTTTAAATTGTAGTGGCGGGAAAATTATAACCTAAAAATTTTTGCTGGTCGCTGGTTATATCGCACCACATCGCACGTATTTCGTATTTACCAATGTTGCAAACATGTTATTGAAATACAAATTAAATGAGAAATATATCGAGTTCGAGGAATCGGACGAGGAAATTATTAATCTCTTAGAAACAGGTATAATTCAAATAAATACATATTGTTGACTAAAATTATTTGCGATAATTTGTAGATGATGAATTCTGTGCAGATTTCCTAACAAAGGCAGTGTACAACAACAAATTTGAAAGATTTGGCATTAATTGTACTGATATATTTGAAATAAGCAGACTCAGGCACAATGATCAAGCTGAAAGTAGCAACACGGGTAAGATGTGGATGGACAAGAATGTTCAATTATTAATTGAAACGCGTTTAAGTAAAGAGGAAGAATTTGTAAGACCTCGTTGCAAAAAAAATAAAATCTGGGAAAATATAGCACAAATAATGGAAAACACAGCAAAGATACATTTCACAGGTACGGAATGTGATAATAAATACCGAAATCTGCTACAAACGTTCAAGACTAATAAAAAAAAGCAAAATCTACTGCTGAGAGTGCAATTATATGGCATTACTATACATTGTTAAATTCAAGAATTGGTAGTAAGGCTGCTATAGAACCACCATTAATAACAATAGGTGCATCTATAGAGGATGCTACACCCTCTGATTCAAATGCAGTAAATAATAAAATAGATCAGCCGAATAAAAACTCAGGCGAACTCACTTATACAGGAGAAGAATCAAGCATACATTCTAAAGCTAAAAAACGTAAACTCAATTACAGTGAATATAGTTTTAAATCATCTGAAGAACGTCACAAGAGAAAAGAAGAAAGAGAAGACGCAAAAATGGAAATATTAAAAAAAATTCTGGAAGCTATTGATAAATAATTTGAAAAATAAATTCTATTCTTGTTAAATGTTTTATTAAATACTGTAATCTTAGTGATTAAAATTTAATGTATTCATTATAAATTGCCTTTTATTTTGAGCCATAATATTTCTCCCCTGATCTAATTCTATTAAGTCCTCTGCAATATTGGAAACTTCAGCATTTGAGTCTTCTTGATAATCAAATTCTATGAGATTATCTTCGTTAATTCATAGATTATGTAAGATACAAGAAGTCATTATGTAATACTTTGCATAAGACAAATTATAGATTTCTAAATATTTCAGGCGTCTAAACAAGTTTTTTAAACGTCCAATGGCTTGTTCTATAATTACACGTGTACTAGACAATGTAATGTTAAAATTTACCTCAACATTGGTCAGATGACCATTATCCCTAAATGGGGACATCTAACGGATACGCTGAATCTCCCAATAAATGGTACAGTCCATGAATTGTGTTTCTTGATGTTTGCAATAAATTATAGAGTGGTGATGCCTTCCACATTCATGCATCATTTACTGAACCTGGCCACCCACAATAAACATCCGTGAACTCCATTGATGAGTTGCACACTACGTGCAGTAAGACCGAATGGTATCCTTTGCGATTATAATAGGAATTATCGAATCGTGGTCCGGGTATTGGTATATGTGTTGCGCCTACACATCCTATAGTATTTGGAAAACTATAATTTCCCCTCAGTGTTGAAAACTGATTAGACACAGTTGCATAATCATGTGGCCACTTTATGTATCTGCCTCGCATATTATATAAAATTTTTATAATTTTCAATACAATGGCAGTTACCTCTACTAATGCCAAATCTATCAGCAATGCTTCGAAAACATTCTTGATTTGCTAACGCCCAAATCACTATTAATATGGCTTTATCTGTTGATATTCCATATTTATTTGAGTCTTTATTATAAAAAGGAGCTATGTCTTGCACAAGAATCTAACAAAAAACGCGCACATATACATTAAAATCTAAAAAAATAAAATATTTCAACTTACCTACCTCGATCTTATTTCTAGTAAGTCTAAAATGACTTTGAAAATCCATGTCTGTATACCTCTGGATTACTTCAAAATATCCCTCTACTTTAAATCTTTTTATCCTATTATTAGTTATTCTAACATACTCATTTTCAGAGTCTTCACTACTAGATGAAGATGAAGAAGACGAGATATGTAGAGCATATTTTATTGCTACAAAAGCTAATTTCTTTTTCCTGCAAATATAAAACGCATTTTAGTATTCTACAAATAAAATTGTATCCGAACTTGCTCTGCTGTTAAAGACATTCTCAAAAATTTTGAAGCACTTTTCAAGGTTTAATGTAACCCATCTCATGACTGAAACAAACGAGGTTATGTCACTTGACAAAGCAACAAAGAAATCCATCAAAACGTTCTAGGGTACCATCCATCTAGTGTTAAAACAACAATCAATCTAATGATTGACAATCCAACATTTTGTGGAATAAAAAAACGCACGTATACCAATGGTTAATTTTTTCTCCAAGTTATCATTTTTGAATTCGTGCGGACCAGTCACCACTCTCCTACCATAATTTAAAGCTAAACAGCGGACACAAACATCAAAGGTGCCGACAGCCAGTTGTACTTCTGGTCGCTTATTATTCTGTGTCTTAAGTGAGTTTATCACCAAAATCTATCCAGGTTTTTTCTTTATTCTTTTCTATTAGATTTTTTACTTTTGTTCTCTCTATCTTGTACTTGTCATAACTTTCGTGCGATCTATTGTTCATATACTTCTTCCATGCTGTTTTCTTTTCTTTGACTGCCTTCTCTATCTCTGGTGTCCACCATGCTGTCCTCTTTGTCGCTCCGTTTCCTATTTTTGTTGTCCCACAGCTCGTTTTTGCCGCATATATCAAGCTTGTCTTATAATCCTCCCATCTTCGTCCCAAGTTTTCTTGTGTTGTTATCTTCCGAAATTTTTCTAGTTCTCTTTGATATTTCTGTCTTGTTACTTCTTCTTTAAGTTTATACTGTTACGACTTCGGGTTCACAAATTTAAACGTTATTTATTTATTTTAAAACACTTTAATGTCTACGATCATTACACACAATAAAAGTACAATAATATCGAGCTGTACACTTATCTGACAAAATAACACTTCAACGTTATTAAATTCGCTTGCTACACATCGCTTCCTAAATAAGACTGATTTAAAAACCGCGCTCCGGCTCCTCTTTATAGTAGTCAGCCCTCTTCGAGAACAACTTCGAAAGACTTGCTAGATTTTTCCAGTAAATTCGGTGCGTGTCTAGAATAGATTAGAATCCTGTCTGCGGCATAGGTGGCGCTACCAGTATATAAAAATCAAGGTTATTAAATTACTAAGGTTACCTAGGTTTGCTCGAAAGTGGGTTGCGCAAATGACGTCACTAGAGTTCTGCTGACGCGCGAGTTCAAAGTAATGTAATGACTTTTGATAATGGCTACTATATTTTCATTAAACGTCGCCTTTAATAAGTTGTCGACGATGAACACTGAAAACTAACAATAATAATAATAATAATACATAAGTAACGAAGCAGTATTTATTAAGTCACAATTTTTCTTATTTTATGGTTTATCTTATCACGAATTTCGTTTATGCGTGATTTTAAATGAGGATTTCTTTTTAAAGACGTAAATATAATTTAAATAATTATTCTTATTAATTATTCTTATTATTACGAACGCTCGGATGATGTGTACGGTCGCGGACAAAAAATTTCGGATGTCAGTGTCACTCATCTGACGTATACTATAGGAATTTCTTAACTTTTACGTCAGTGGAATGACACTGACATCCGAAATTTTCTGTCCGCGACACGTCTTCATCAGGAACTTTGTATGCCAATGCCTTCACTAATTTTTTAACAATAAGTTTGTTTGATTTCATTCCATGACCCATGTATCTCATGAATTCTGTGTCAAATTCTTTTATGGTTTTCACAAATTCATCAGAAGGCACTACTAATCCTTCGAATGAAAGGTGCTTTACCCATGGAGGTAAGCTGAAAGTAGGGTCGTTAACGATTTTATAACTGTGCTGACCCAGATGAGGGTGTGAACCAAGTGAACTTTGAAACTCTTTAGTGAGCCATCCTGCTAAGTAAAATGTAAAAAATGAAATTTTCAAACCTTGTGTTTTCGCTTTTACGTATGTCATAAGAACAGTTTAATACTGAACATGTTGTTCCTGATGGCATCTCAAATAAATTTGTAAATAATCAATAAATAAGGAATTACTTCCCAAATTTACTGCTAATGACAAAGAGAACGCGTGACAGCCGGTTTACGGTGACAGCCATAAATCTGGAACTCTGGTGACGTCACAAATTTGACACCATTGCGAGATACAAACCTAGGCAACCTTAGTAATTTAATAACCTTGTATAAAAATATAGTCTGCTTCTCATAATGTAACAATACAAGCACGCCGACTCGTCATCACTCGTCGTCATTTGACGCAACCAAACAAAATGTTCGCATCCGCAAAATTCTCCTGCCAACAATTTGTTTCTAATCAATGTACTTAACGGATGATTAAATTTAAGTAACGTTTGAGAAAACCGCCACTAGTGTGTTATTTGTTTACAAAGTTTGGAATATCACGATGTAAGAAGTGGTTTGGAAAAAAAGTAGCACTACTTCATTGCACATAAAAAATAAAAGAGATGGATTTTTCAAACTTAATACTTTATATACGAAAGCCATAACTTATTATTCATTAAATTATAAGAAATAAATAAAATTAAATTATCCGTGCCAAAGCGTACCTTTGCTTTTACCCTCTTCATTAAAGTTTGAACATGATTATTAACTGTATTTCTCAGCTTCCTTTCTCCACTTTTTCCGAAAATCAGTGATGTCTTAGATTTTGTTTTTTTAAGGTTTCTTTTCATGTGAGCCCAGTAACGCTCAATTGGCACAATCGGGACAATTAGGCGGGTTCGCTTCTTTTGGAACGATGTTTACGTTATTGGTTGCATAAAAGTCTTTAGCTTTTTTTCCATAGTGACACGTGGCCAAATCTGGCCAAAAGAAAACAGTAGTATTATGCCGTTGTATTAGTGGTAGCAGACGTTTTTCCAGGCATTCCTCTACGTAAATTTCTCCATTCATAGAGCCACTTGTAACAAATTCCTCGCTTTTTAGACCACATGTGCATACAGCTTGCCAAATCATGAATTTTTGTGGAAATTTACTTGCCATTTTATATTTATGTTTAGAAGCCACATTGTCATTATCTGTTGCAACATAAAATTCTTGTTCAGGGATTTGGTTAAAATCAGCAACACAATAAGTTTCATAGTCCATTATGCAACAATCAAATTTTGTGAAGAAATCCGTATACAATTTGCGAGCTCGTGCTTTAGCCGTCCGTTCTTTTTCTGGAGTTCTGTAACTGAACTTTGAGTTCTGAACTTTGTAAGTTTTTAACTTAGCATTTACTTTAACCCGATGTACCATAGATTTTGTGGTACCCAATTTGTCAGCCAGGGTTCACTCAGACAGATTAGGATTGTTCCTATAGGCAGCCTTAATTCTGGTTACTAATTTTTTATCCTGAAATCCCATTTTCCTTCCAGAACCTGGTTTTCTTTCAACATTAAGTCTTTCCTTGTAACTTCGCAAAACTTTTGCCAACTTAATCTGACTCCAGAGAGGATTTTCAAGATGGGTGTTCACAATTAGTTTACGACGAATAACTTCATTCGTTGACATGGCGCTTTTTTTTATTAAATTTTATCACAAAACTTGCATTAGAAGAACAGAGATTACCAATTTGACAGTTGTCAAACAGTTACAAATTTATTTTGTCACAGCCTGCTTGGGTAATAAAATTCTTTCGCTGCTACTTTTTTTCTGAACCACTTCTTATGTGATATGTATCGATTATCTAATGAAACAGATGAGCGAATTTTTTATTATCGAATTGTGTTGCGGGCGACATGACACTGACCCAGTGACCGTAGCATTTGCAGAATTTATCGTTTTATGATGTGTTTGTAAAAACCGCAGACGCGCTGACGAACGAGTAGAGATTTTCAAACAAAAGGCGATGCGCTCTTGTGCTAGGTCAGTTTTTTTTAATTTTTGGGCAAAACCGTTGATGTTTGCAGGATTAATTCCTTAAGTGATGAAGAACTTACAGTATGAATAGGTGAAACTTATTCGATTACACCCTGTATGTAAGAACGAAAATAAACTGGCAAGCGTATAAATCCGAGGCTGTCAATGAATTTTAAGCGCATTTTTTGTCCGATTGACAACTGGACGCAGTTTTGGTCATGCCAGGCTAAACCGGTCCCCGGTCGAAAACTTAATCGTTGCGCAACAAAATCCGATCGCGCGTAACCGCCGACTTTAGGTGTCCGTAGATGAGGCACAGTGACCCAAATCTCGACGACAGACAGAGAAAACAGAAGGCCGCTTGCGCCTAATTAATTTCCACCTTGCGGCCGCCGCACACTTTCTGCATTTTTGCGCTCGCTTACAGGAATTTCTCGCGGCCGTTCAGAGCGGGAACAAGGACCTTCGGCAGGTGCTTCGGTCCGTCGAGCCAAAACAGAGGGTAGTGTCGACCGGACCGCGTCTCGTCAACGAATCTTCGCGGACGAACAAGGTGACGGACACCGAAGAGACGAGAGAACTGAGCTCCGTCAGGCCGGACGGACGCATTGTCACGGAAACCCAGAGGACCACCGAACACGAAGAGCTCAGGGACGACGAACTTCCAGAGGACGCGCCGGATCAAAATATTCACCTTGAGAATTCGCAAAGGTCAGTAAAAGTTATTATTATTTATAGACAAATGATGAAGATATCTTTAATGAATTAATTCTCGTAAATATTTATCAAATCTATAAAACTTCCGAAAGCAAACTTTAAGGGATGAATTAATTGATTCTTCACGAAAAACAAACCGGACTTTGAAAAAAAAATGAGCGACGAGAGTAAAGCGGAGGCTTTGAAAGCCTTGCGTATCAATTTTGGGAGAGATGGTTCTTTTTGTTTGTTATTCATTCATAAATTCAGCTCGTCACGTGGATTGAACTTCAATCATGTTCCCTCTTCACAAACTCTAAAGCAGGAGAGAAACGGTGCTCTTTTCTACTTTAGAGTTTGAGGAATCATCACGAACAAGTCTGCTCGTGCGAAGCCGGCCTTGAAAATTAAGTATTAAGACTCAAACGTATTACACAGTGATTAATTTACGACGAGTAAGAAATAATCATCGCCCATTGTTTTCGTTTAATTGCTTAATTAGCGAAGGGAAATAACTAATTTCGTTCCTTTTTCAAGATACTTCGCAGTTGGTGATCGAATACAGTGAAGTACTAAATTTTTTTCGTTTTTGAATCAAAGTAACCATTCGAATAATACAAATGAGTTTATTAATGCATAAGGTAATAACTTAAAAAAAAAAAAACTAGGTCACGTACACATTTACCTTTCAAGTTAACATTGTAATGATAACTATGAAACATACGAACTTTATTTTATAATTCTCTCGGATTTATGTATGTAAAGAAGCTTCCAAGGAAATAATTTTTCATTTAGGTATGATCTTCCAGACGTATTTAGTAAGATGAGATGAAGACGTTTGGGATCTTCAAACCAATAGTTTAATTCTAGAATAACTATGACTATAATTATTACATCCTATTAGTGAGAGTTTGTTATAGATTCGTAAGCAAATTTCCGATTGATCCTACAGTATACTCCACACTTCTGAGAAGAACATTTCGGACAGGGAAAATGACAGCCGGGGCATTCCATCTGCAAGCAGTCGCATAGGTCTTGTCCGGTTGCCATGTGTATTCCATTCGAGTCGTAACGTTGTTGGCGATGTCTATGTCTCACAGCTTTTCTTTCTTCCTGGCCATTAGGGTGTTTAGAAGAATTCATTTTTGTGTTCATAAAATGAACGAAAGTGGATTTTTTGGCGACTTTTCGGTGCGCCTCCAGCTGCAGTGGATCTCTTTCTGTCGTTAGATCAACGTCTTGTACGTCGTCATCTCCTGCATCATCTGATGTCAGGTCGATTAATTCTGCTGAACTCATTTGCGGCGTTGATTGTAACTTGAGAGAATTGTAACTGAAATCACTTCCTTATTATAAATCTTATTATCAATTATTTTGTAAGGTACTTACCCAGAATGGAGATAAACTGTTTGTAATAGCTTTCGTTATGAAATATATAAATTGTCACTTGTCAGAATTGATAATGTTTGATCACGGCCTACTAGATGTCACGTGGTCAAAAGTGTTCGCAACATGTGAAAGCGATAGACAATTGGATATTCGTTGGAAATGAGTAGTGCAGGAAAGAAGTCCCTATACTCCACTCATGCCTTCTGTTATCTTCTTTCTGCTCCCTTTGTCCTATGTCAACTTGCATAGATAAATCTTCAACAACTACAACCGTGTAGAAAATTATAAAACTAAATGGAAGCACCAAGAAAATTAAATATGTATATTTTTATGTTAAAATTATAGAAAAGCATCTAAAACTCATTTAGGTGAAAGAATTTCTTGAAACGCGTCTTAGTTTTTTTTAAAAACGGTCCTCAAAGTTCCGAATTATATTTGAATTGTAAAAACGCGTTGTGACGTCACAAGCCCGTTAGCAACCCGAAAGATTTGGCGCGCTTTTGATCTCGTATGTAAAACACAGTCAAACACTTGTCAAACTTGACAGCGGAACTTTCTTCTAGTCTTGTGCATTGGTGGACAAAGCACCACTTAGACATGTTCATGTGAAACATGTATTCGAAAGCTGTTGTGCTGTGTGTGAAAAATTAGCTACAATATATTGTAAGTAAATGTCATTTTTTTATATGCCGATCTGATCAATCTGAGTTAAGAATGCTGAAGAATGCAACATGACCGACTGCGACAGGAAAAACCGTTTCACTAAAGTTAAAAGGAGGAAGCCATATGTAGTAGCGACATCTATATGTAAACATATATTATGTGCGCGTGCGCGGAATATACACATATAGAAGATGGTGGTCAAGAGACGAGGTTGGTATTGTATTGTGTAACATGTAGTGATAACTTAATAAACATATTTATTATTACAAAGTGGTTGTTATTAATAAAACCACGACATGGCGCAGTCAGTGGCTCACAGTGCCGCGAAGTGAAATAACGAAGACTGTTAAAAAGTAAAACAATACGCATTATTAATACGTGGCGTCAGTTGCAACAGGAAATCGTGTACAGACATTAAACATAAATCATGTCCGGTCATCCGAGTTTGAGACCCCCGGAACCATTATCATTCGAAGGAAATATTTCGGAAAATTGGAAAAAGTGGATAAAGAAATTTAAGGTTTATCTTGATGCGATTGAAAGCTCCGAGAAAGCAGACAAGGTAAAAGTTGCGATACTTCTTCATACAATTGGTGACGAAGCCTGTGAAAAATATGAAACTTTCGGACTGGCGGCTGAGCGTTTATGAAACAGTCACGAAGGCGTTCGAAGATTATTGCGTGCCAAAAAAGAACGAGAGTATCAACCGACATCTTTTGTTTCAAAGAAGACAAAAAGAAGGTGAAACTTTTGATCAATTCTTAACCGGATTGAAGCGACTGAGCTTGGATTGTGAATTAGGAAATGTGCGAGACAGTTTACTAAAAGATCTCATCATTGCTGGTGTACGAAGTACTGGCTGAAGGATCGTTTACTCCGTGAAGACGACTTAACATTTGAGCGGTGCATTAAGTTGTGCAAAACGGCGGAACTGGCTGAACAACAACTCCAAACTCTGAAGACTGAAATCACCGAAAATGTAGACTACATGGGTAAGAAGAAAAGCGACTTTACAGGTGCGAAAAAAAGCAGCAGAAGAAATTCGATGACAAAAAGCGGAAAGAACAGCACAGCGTGAAATCTAGAAGCGACAACGAAAGAAAATCTAGTGACAAGGACCAGCAAGGATGACCCTGTAGCAAATGCGGATACAATCACGCGTGGGGCAAATGTCCTGCCTATATGAAAAAATGTAGCAAATGTCACAAGATGAATCACTTTGCACAGGTATGTCGATCTAAAAAAGAAAGCGTAAATACAATCCGCGAAAACGATTCAAATGATTCTGAAACAATTTTTCTTGGAAATATCGACACAAATTACGTGTACAAAATAAGTCATGGACTATTAATGTCAAATTTGTTGATGTCAATAAAAGCCTTGAATTCAAATTAGATACTGGCACAGGTTGTAACGTATTAAATTACAAATGTTTAAAAAATTTAAACAACCAAGTGCAAATTGATCCAAGTAACACTAAGTTATGTAATTATAATGACTCAACAATAAAAACTAAAGGTATTGTAATAGTATATTATTATACAAGTTTCACAAGAAGGCTTATTGTAACACGTGTATAATATACTATTTTTTCTACTTTGCGTCACTTATTGAACAAAAATATGAAAAATATTGGATCTTCTTAGTATATGGGGAATTTTAGTTGTAATGCGTGGCAACACTGAAAACCTTTCGTTTTAATCAAAAGTCACATTAACAAGTTATTAATTTTTCTTATCCAGCTTCATTGTGAGTATATTGTTAAGTAACAAATAAATACTGAGTTATTTTGTAAAATCTGTTAAATATTTTCAATTAAAAATGACTAAAATTTCCCCAAAAACAGTGTCACAATGAGCTTCATTGTGAAACTGTTTTTGGTGTCACAATGAGTTCATTGTGAACGCAAAGTAGAAAAAATTACTTTGTGAAATCAAAGGCGTTATACAAACGATTAAATTCCATATTGTTAGTCAAGATACAGCAATACCGATTTTAGGTTTACCTACAATAGAAGAACTAAAACTTCTTTCCAAATCATCTGCTTCCCAAACAATTGATCAGATTAGCAGAACGGACTTAAAATCGAATTGTAAGCAAATTTTACACGAATTTAATGACGTGTTTAACGGTATCGGTGAATTGACAGAATTCGAATATAAATTTAAACTGAAACCTGATAGTACTGGCAAAACTGTACCATGTAGAAAAGTACCTTTCAAAATTTTAGACCGATATAAAAAAGAGCTTGAAGAAAATGAAAAAAATGGCATAATTCGTAAAATTGACGAACCAACAGATTTTGAAAACGCGATAGTTATTGTTAAAAAACCCGATAAGTCACTAAGAATTTGTTTAGACCCACAAAATCTGAACAACTGTTTAAAAAGGGAGCATTTTAAATTGCCAACTTGAGAGGAAATATCTGCAAAAATGTCCAACGCAAAAATATTTAGCGTATTAGATGCTAATAAAGCATTCTATCAGATTAAATTAGACAAAGAAAGTGCAAAACTCACCACGTTTCAAACACCATTCGGTAGATATTGTTTTACCAGAATGCCTTATGGTATTAAAACAGCACCGGAAATATTTCAAACGAAATTTTCGGAAGTGTTTGCGGATATTCCCAACGTACAAATTTATATTGATGATATACCGGTATGAAGTTAGCAATAACTTTCAGCAATAAAAAAAAATTCTAAAATAATACCAAAACAGTTTCAGTATTCATATATTACTATAAAAATCTACTAATTAAGTAATATTCAATAACTTAAAATGAATATTTTTAGAAATTGATTTGAAATTGACCTAACAAGTATTGTTGCGCGAGGCGTACTCAACTTCTACAAAAATGACAGCGTTGTCTTATTTTTAAATCAAATATTTTTAGACGAAAATAATCTATTACTAACGGGCTTTCGATAGTGTAAAAACAAAAAGGGACATATTTTTTGTTCGGCCATAAAAAAATCTTAATTCCGCATATGCCGACGCGCGCTTCGTTTTTCTCAAAAATGACAGCGTCGTCTTATTTTTAAATCAAATATTTTTGGGCGAAAATAATCTACTAATAACGGGCTTTCGATAGTGCAAAAGCAAAGAGGGACATATTTTTTGTGTGGCCACAATTAAATCTTAAACTTTAGCTCCGCGTATACTAGGACGCGCGCTTCGTTTTTCTTAAAAATGACAGCGTTGTCTTATTTTTAAATCAAATGTTTTAGGCGAAAATAATCTATTTATAACGGGCTTTCGATAGTGTAAAAACAAAAAGGCACATATTTTTTGTTTTGCCACAATTAAATCTTAAACTTTAGTTCCGCATACTTCAGGACCTCGAAAATCTAAGGTGATTTGGAAACTTGTTCAAAATAGGTTTGTAATTGAATTGGATTTAATTGTAGCTGAACAAAAAATATGTCCCTTTTTGTTTTTACACTATTGAAAACTCGTTATCAATAGATTGTTTTCGTCTAAAAACATTTGATTTAAAAATAAGACAACGCTGTCATTTTTGAGAAAAACGAAGCGCGCGTCGGCATATGCGGAATTAAAGTTTAAGATTTTTTTATGGCCGAACAAAAAATATGTCCCTTTTTGTTTTTACACTATCGAAAGCCCGTTATTAATAGATTATTTTCGCCTAAAAACATTTGATTTAAAAATAAGACAACGCTGTCATTTTTGTAGAAGTTAAGTACGCCTCGCGCAACAATACTTGTTAGGTCAATTTCAAATCAATTTCTAAAAATATTCATTTTAAGTTATTGAATATTACTTAATTAGTAGATTTTTATAGTAATATATGAATACTGAAACTGTTTTGGTATTATTTTAGAATTTTTTTTTATTGCTGAAAGTTATTGCTAACTTCATACCGGTTGATGATATCATTATTTGGTCTGAAAATAAGGTAGATCATGACAAAATTTTACGACAAGTTTTAGAGAGAGCTCGCATGCGCAATATTAAATTCAACTTTAAAAAGTGCATATTTGGCACAAATCGAGTAAAATTTTTGGGTCATATTTTTACAGATAACGGGATTGAAGTTGACAATGATAAAATTAAGACAATTTTAAACATGAAACGCCCGGGAAATGTTTCGGAGATGGAGAGGTTTCTTGGCATGGTAAATTATGTTTCAAAATTCATAAAAATGGCTAGTAGTTTTACCGCTCCACTGCGTGACATGACAAAAAAGGGAAATCAGTTTGAGTGGACTGATCTAAGAGTCAAAGCCTTTAATGATCTCAAACAGATTTTAACTTCGAGTCCTACTTTACAGTATTATAATCCTAATATAAAATGTAAACTCAGTGTAGATGCCAGTAGTACAGGGGTAGGCGCGATGTTATTACAAAATAGTCTTCCAGTTGCATATGCTTCAAGAGCGTTGACAAAAACACAAAGAGCATGGGCTCAAATTGAAAAAGAGTTATATGCGATTGTGTTTGGTTGTGAACGTTTTCACCATTATATATTTGGACAAACCGTGGAAATTGAGAGTGATCATAAGCCACTCGTCCCCATTTTGCTTAAACCACTGTGCGACTGCAGAAAATGAGGCTAAGACTTCAACCGTACGATATTAATGTTACTTATAAGCCTGGAAAAGAAATGTATCTCGCTGATATGCTTTCTAGAATACCAATGAACGATTCTAATGTTATAGATGATAAAGACTTTAACACCTGTATACTACTTGTAGACTATAAAGATTATATGAGCGATAAAAGATTTTGTGAATTTAGAGCGAAAACCGATGCTGATGCGGAATTGCAATGTCTGCTAAGCCTTGTTAGAGAAGGTTGGCCTGCGGAAAAGTCTGATGTACCAGATTTAGCAAAAAGGTACTTCTCTTATAACTGTGATTTAACAGAAAATGACGGTCTACTATTTAAAAATGATAGAGTAGTGGTACCAAAAGCTCTGAGGAAAGAAATGATAAGTAAATTGCACTACAATCACTTAGGAGTCGAGAAAACTAAAAATAAGGCTAGAGAAATACTTTTTTGGCATAATATGAGTAAAGAAATCGAAGATGTAATAAAAAACTGTGAAACATGTTTGCGTTTTAAAAATAGTAATAAGAGAGAACCGCTAATCCAACATGAAGTTCCAAAAGCACCCTGGATAAAGGTTGGTACAGACTTAATTGAATTTAAAGGGAAAAATTACCTTTTGATTATAGATTACTTCTCAAAATATGTAGAGTTGGGATATTTACCGAACATTTCCACAGAAGCCGTAATTACGGTACTAAAGTCAAACTTTGCTAGACACGGTATTCCTAAAATAGTGCAGTCGGATCCTGGTACTCAATTTACGAGTAACTATTTTAAAAATTTTGCACAAGAGTGGGATTTTAAACATGTCACTTCTTCAGCCAAACATTCCCAAAGCAATGGCATGGTTGAACGTCACATTCAAATCAATCAAAAAAATGTTAAAAAAGACAGAACATGAACAAAAAGATCCCTATACCATCACCAAATCAATTAATGTTTGGAAGAAATGTAAACGGATATGTACCTACCTTTAACACGGGCTTTAAACGACAAAACCAAGTCGATTACGAAAACGTAAGAAAAAAATTATGCGATCGTCAACATGATCAAAAATTGTATTACGATAAGAAGGTGAGGAATCTTTCAGATTTACAGATTGGAGACAGAGTAACAATTCAGAATCATCAAAATCGTCTATTTGATAAACCTGGAATTATAATAAATAAACCAAACAAACCCAGATCTTACAATGTCTTAACATAATCTGGAAGAATCCTGAATCGTAACAGAAAACACTTGATGCGTGATGTTAATAAAACTGAACCACTAGAAATAAACCTCAATCAAGATTATTATTGTAATTTAGAAAAACAAAGCGATAATGAAACTCGTAATCAGGAAAACTTACATACCGAAAAACTAACTAATCCTGAAAATGTGAAACCTGAGCTAGAAAGTCCCGACGTAAATGTTAGGCGAAGTTCAAGGTCGAGAAAGAAACCTAGTTATCTGAAAGATTTTGTATAAGTACTTGCGTTCATGTTATTGTATTATTTAATAATAAAAAAAAAGGAAAGATGTAGTAGCGACATCTATATGTAAACATATATTATGTGCGCGTGCGCGGAATATACACATATAAAAGATGGTGGTCAAGAGACGAGGTTGGTATTGTATTGTGTAACATGTAGTGATAACATA
This sequence comes from Dorcus parallelipipedus, assembly GCA_958336345.1. Taxonomy (NCBI): domain Eukaryota; kingdom Metazoa; phylum Arthropoda; class Insecta; order Coleoptera; family Lucanidae; genus Dorcus; species Dorcus parallelipipedus. Next base: position 44,634,524 of record OY284478.1, read on the forward strand.
ATAAACATATTTATTATTACAAAGTGGTTGTTATTAAATAAAACCACGACACCATATAAAAGTTCTTACAATTCTCTATCAATCTGACGTCAATAGTACATCGGGCTTCCTTCGCGGATACTCGTATATGGCTTGTGACGTCAACAGGAGTACCCTCGCACTAGGGTGCGTTTTCTAGCCTCGCTCGAACTGGTGAATAATAAAGTGAGATAAAGAAGTTAAAAATATTTTTGAAATATTTTAATTTACATATTACGCTTTATTTTTTAGAGTTCTATATTTTTTGAGTAAAATTGAAAAATCTTAGTGCTTCCAATTGTGGAAGAAAAGAGAAGAGGCAAATCGAAGAAAAAAAGAAATTATAATTGAAATGGAAAAGAATAGAAATAGAATGTAATAAATACGTAGAAGAGAATAGGAATAGTGCACAAAAGAAATAAAATGGAATAGAAAAATAATAATACAAAATTATAAAAGAATGTAAATAGAATAGATCAGAAATAGAAGACAATGATTAATAAATGATATTGGAAAAAACAAGGACAACGATGGTCGATTAAAAGGAAGAAATTGTCAGAAACTTTAAGAAACAGTTTAATATATCGTAACACTAAAACGGATATTGCAGCAAAACCAAGATCAAGAAAATACTTGACAGGGGAGATTCTCAGAATGATAAGAAAAGAAATTGAAAAGTGAAAAGAGAACAGTTGAAGATCGCGCTACTAAAAGGCAACAAAGAAGGAAGACGAGGGCCCAACAAAAAATGTCTTTGCACAAAAAGAAACAGAAGAAGATCGTAATCGGAGATCAGTGAAAAATTGGGGGAAATTAGTGGAAGCTAGAAATGAAGAGTGGGAAAAGAAATTAAAGAAGAGTTGAAGATCGCATCAGTAGAAGGTAAAATACGTCAAACAAGGAAGATGAGAAATTTTGATAGAGTAGGTCGTCAGTGTAAGAAGAAAAGAGGAGAGTGAAAGACAAAGACCGAATTAAAAAGTAAAAAGGTAACGATGCAAGAAATTACAAAAGTGTTGAAGGTCGCGTCAGTAAAAGACAACTCACATCAAAAAAGGAAGATGAGCGCCCAACGGGAATGGGACGATTCGCCGCCGTCGATTCGCCGTCGCGTTCACAATTGCAACTTACTGATGAGTGATGACTTTTAGTCATCATATAATTAAGTTCTCAAATAAATTAAAATGGACTGTAATCTTATACCGGATGTTCTGTGAGGAACACCCAATATTTGGAGAATGTATTCAGGAGACTAGTATAAACAAAAATAAATGTAAAAAAATTGACAGATCTATATTCTATTTAAGGAATCGAGAAAACTACAAAATGTATCGTTTAAATTTGCAAAATCAGTACGTTTATTAATAGAATTCGACGACATTTTTATTTTACACATTTCTATAAAACGTCTTTTGAAAATATTAGACTCGTAATATAAAATATTAGTATTTTCAAAATCAAAATTATGGTCATTTTCTAATGAATGTTCTACAAGCATTGAATGATTTTGATTATTTTTTTGGATATGATATTTATGTTGGTCTAGACGTTTTTTTAAATTTTGGCTTGTTTCTCCAATATAAAAGAGTTTGTGATACAATTGGAAAGTAATGGAAAGTAAAAAAGCAACAGTTGAAGGTCTCGCCAGTAAGAGACAAAACACATCAAAGGCAGATGAGGGCGCTCACTGGAGAATGTGTCAATTTCTAAGTGTCCACTTGCGTGCCGGATGTGAGCGCCCTCTAGCGGCGAGGAAGATAGTTAGCCGTCGTGTTACCAAACACCAAAATGGTTGGCCAAGACCGATTCATTTGACGCCATCAAACTTTCCAGCAACGAAACGTCCGAAATAAATAGGGGAGGGGAAAAGAAAAGCCTAGATCAAAGCAGAAAAACACGTGTTACGAACTGACCGACGCACAACGATGCGCAACGGTTGTGTAAAGTCAGGCTTGGGTAGACCTTGATGGAAGCCTTTTAATGCTCGAAGCGTACCAACAACATCCGTTCCCTTTTCACTTTAAACAATCACAGTTTAGTGAAATTAACAAACAGGGCGGAAAAGTCCAGAACACGAGGTATACGCCAAGCGAGAAGTCACAGCACTGAAGCACAGAGTTGTCAGATTTTTTATTGGCAATATCGCCAACTTGTTTACAAAATGTCGACAAAAGACACCAGTTTTTTTCTAACGATAAATGTGAAATGGTAATAATAAGGTGTGCTCGTTTGTTCTGCAATGTTTTACTCTTTTTGCATCAACCGCTCCTGAGAGAGTGAGATGTATATAATACAATGTAAGTAAGAGTGAAGAAAGTAAAGTAAAGGAGTTAAAGGTGTAGGAAGTATACAAACGAACAAAATTTTGTACTAAATTTAATAATAAAAAAAACAAATTGAAAACAAAAAACAAAAATGAAATGAAAAGCAAAAGACAAATAAAAAATGACAGTGAAGTAGTTAAAAATGAAAGCAAACTGAAAGGAAAATCAAAATTACGAAGAAAAGAAACAAAAAACCGAAACGGAAAGCAAATAAAGAATGAAACGAGGCAAGTGAAAAACATGGAAAAATTTAAATTAAAACTAAAAGTAAAGGAAAAATAAAAAAATTAAAAACAAAAACAAAACTTGAAATGAAAAACCTTGATAAACAAGGAGAAAATTAAAATGATAGACCAAAGACAAATAAAAAATTGAATATAAAGGAATAATTTGAAAAAAGGAAAACAAAAACCAAAAATAAAATGAAAAATGAAAATTGTTGCTATAAATAAACGTTACGATGGTCATTTTGCTTTTCTGTCTTTTTTCTTTCGTAAAATTTATGATTATCATTTGTTTTTCTGTCTTTCATTAGTAAAATTTACAATCGTCATTTATTTTTCTTTTGAAGTTATCGTTACCTTTCGTATCTACAATTCTACGTTGATAACATTTTTGCAATAATCATTTTTTTTTCTTTTTTGTTTGTTTTGTTTGTTATCTGAAATTATATGAATCAAAAATTTTCAGCGTTCCTCGTTGTTTCGCGAATATATTACGATCATTAATTAAAGCTGGTTCTTGTCCGATGAAAATTGTATCACAAACTCTTTTAAACGGGCACTAAATGGTGTTTGTGCGCCATTTAGTGTCCGTTTAAATGAGTTTGTGATATATTACGATCGTCATTTATTTTGTTCTTCTTACTTTCTCTAGAAATTTTTATTTTTTTTACCGTTTCGACTGGATTTCTCAATCGTCAAAAAATTCTTAGTTTTCTTCATTTTTAATTGTTTACCATTTTTCAGAAATTAAATATGTATTTAATCAAAATTTTATTTTCAATTTCTTGCGTTTTTTCTTTCGTAAATGTTGCCATTCTGATTTGTTTTCCATTCTCTTTTTTTCTTTACGAATTTGAATTACCACTACCCTCACTAAATTTATAATTTAAATTGACTTGAGAGCTAATGAGTTCCCAGGCTTGGAATTGAGGTTAAAATTATCCCCAAGTGTGTTCGATGGTGTCACTAAACGTTCCGGCACAGCCGCTAATGAATTACTTCTCCCAAAAAGCAAGAATTCCGATAACTTACAGTGCACGTAAAACACGTCAGGAGTGCAGCACGCTTCGAACAAGAGAGAGCCCGATCGAGGCGAAATTGTAGATGGTAGTGGTTGCTAAGATACGGATCCGAAGACTGTCACGTGGTGTATCACCACCAATGAACTTCGAGAAAGCAAAGGAGGGATGCAGGCTTGCCAACTATATCGAAAGTGGGTCAGATATCGTCTGGATTCCGCGTTCTCTTGGCGGGAAATTGAAACGTAACACTACGTTTGTTAATTACTTTTTAGTTTTATTTTTCTTGTTATGATTGTTATTGGTTTTTCTTACTTTTTTTGAGAATTTTTTCTACAGAAACAAAACAAAACAACTAAAAAATTAAAGTAAGAAATAAGTAGAAAAGGAAAACGAAAAGCAATTGAAAAAGAAACAAATCGAAAACAAAGAGAAAGCAAATAAAAAATGGAAAAAGAGACAAGTGACTCTATCAATTTCTAGCACCGATGTATGTCATTGTTTTTATTGAAAATAACTATTAAAAATTAGAATGAGAAAAATTAAATGAAAGATCAAAAGCAAATTAAAAACTAAAAGAAAATGGAAAATTATGGAAAAAGAAATAAAAAAATGTACCTAAAGTAAAAAAAATAAAAAGTTAGTTTTAAATTTCGAAAATAAATATGTATACAATTAATAAAAATTAAAAATATCGAAAACAAATAAGTGAAAGCAAATAATAAATTGAAAATTGTGATTTCAATTTTTTTTGACGTTTCCATGTTATCTAATAGTTTAAAGTTTAATATGTGCATTCCGTGTAATTCCACGTCGCGTTGTAGAAAGCTACAAATACATTATTCATTGCATCAATTAATTGTACAAAATATATTTCCTGTTACACGTTCGTTTCCTTTAAAATCACATTCTTGAACTGGCCAATTATTCCTATACAGGGTGTCCCGATACTCGCGCATTCGGAAAGTAGGATGATGTCATACAATTTCGATCAGCCCGGTAGCCCCCAATGCCATTAGCAAGACGTAACATACTAGACAGCTTTTAAAATACACAAAATGTGTCACTAGTTTTTACTTGCTTGTCATTGATTTGTTTTAAGTAAGCCTACTCGATTGAACACTATATCTATAAACCAGTATAACTAGAAAAGTATTGGTCTAATCGAAAAATCGTAAAGGAACTTTTTATTTTAACGATTTTTATTGTATAACAAAAATATTGTATAACAAAAATAAAATCTGTACCAAACTTCAATTCATTCTGACATTGTTGAACGTATCCTTTTTATTTGATTTCCAGGTATTATAAGGCAAGAGATCAGGAGGATGTGGATTATGTAGCCGACGGGGTTAAGATAGGTCACGAGATGCGCTACAAAGGGGAAACTATGGAGATCGAAAGACGTGGAGATGGAATAGATGAGCCAGACTGGGATTCATTATCAGCCAGGGCGAGACGACGCGCCAATACAAGACAACCCCACAGATATCGAGGTACTACTTTCATACAAGGTGATTAAAAAATAAGGTCATGAAAAAGCGAAACCGCAAAAATAATTATTACGGTGCACATGTGAATTCCCCATTGCCCAGACATGATTGTTCCGTGAATTAAAGATTCTAGCAGCAGTAAAACACGCTTCACCTGTGTAACATTTAAGTGTGTGTTCACATTCAGTTGACGCGCGAGAGTACGTTTACTTATAAAAAATTTTATACGGGGTGTAACTTATGTTTGCAATAAAATATATTACAACTTAGTAGAAAATTTATAACAAATCTCACACACTTTCTATTATCTAATTAAAAAGTGGCAGAGGTCATGGATGAGGGGGGGGGTTCGTCGCAGTTAAAAATTCATAGCAAAATTTATACTTTTCAAGTAGGCACGGCCGTTAACAAGCTGTTGGTGAAGAAGGCAAAGAGGTCGATCTCAATATTCATGATCATGACTCGCCGTTGGGATTTTTATCGTCAACTCGCGGACAGCTTCTATTTCATTGTCGCCGAGGTTCAGGTACCGCTATCAGGCGAACAATAAATGTTAGTGTTACGATGTCTCGGTGTTCATTAGAAAGCGATGCGCCCGAAATATGTATGTACTTGTCGTCTGCGAAGAGATAAACCCCGAGAGGTTAAAGTGACGAGAAAGTTCACCAGACTGCATAAACAATATTCTCCCATAAATAAACAAACAGTGAGTATCTTGCATCGATTTACGCTGGAAGTGAGAGGATCGTTATTTAGTCGAGGCTGAGCTCGACCTTATATTGAAATATCGTGTTTCAAAAAAAAACTTATATAGAGTAATTTTTAAATACAGAAAATTATAAGTAGGTAAAACTGCTATGCCTCTATGAGTACGTCGCTGTGTCCTGAAATTTTCAATCGATCACTGAAATATTACAACTCAGAAAAAATTTAAAATTATTGGAAATATCGTCGCACTCCTCCTGTCGTAATAAATTTACTTTCGCTTGAAGTGAAAAGCCAAATGGTATCTGAAAATAAAATTTATTTCTTGACCTACAGATTGGGCGAATTTCTAATTAAACAATCAACGCAAGAGTAAATGCCTTGGCAAATGAAGCGAAGTAAAAGCAAATTTACGGCTTAATCGATTAATCAGATTGAAAGGCCTATTCTGTATCAAAGACGTTAAATTTAAAGGGCTGTTAAATTTTGTTACCATAGTAACAGCCAATCATAAGACTCTATTTTGAATTTTAACGTAACCTTAAATTTTAACAGCCTGTTAATAAGTTACAGAATGCGCCCTTGATTGCCATAAAGTAATACAAATTAAACAAATTATCTAAGACTATTGATCACTTGAAAATCACCGATGAATTGAAAATAATCCATCACCGAATTCATTAATGAATGATTAATTCAAATCAACCGGCTACTTAAAAGCAAGCAAATTTTATTATGGTAGTTGTAATTAACGTTTGATTTCTCTATAATTAAATATCTCACATGGTATTGCCTTCAATTCAACATATTTTTCAAATTTGACATACAGGGTGTAATCAATTAAGTTTCACATACTGTGACCACTATTAATACACAAGAAATGAAGCGAAGTTATGACATACGTTTGGGAAAAATGTTCAACAGTCAATAGCTTGAATAACCTAAAGTGCTGATTCATATGGATTAATCTTTCAAATGACTGAACAACTAAAACTCACCTATCAAATCTTTAATCAAGCATAAAAAACTTTAGTCCTATTCTTTACAATTAATTTCGTTTTGAACTGTTCAAGAAGGCAACGATATACATATAAACAAAAGAAAGCCTATTAATACAATACACCATCGCAACTAATCAACATCATTGCCAACTGATCAATTGATTAATCTTAATTAATTGATTAATTCATCGAACGAAATAAGTCGTCAATCACTCAGTTAACCTAAAGTGTGGATTTAAGTAGAATGTAAGAAATCTTAATTAATCGATTAATTCATCGAACGGAATCAATTATTTTCAATCAATCGATTAACATAACTTAACTACTTTCAAGATTAAAAAGTTTTATTAATCGATCACTCCATTAATCGAAGATAAAAAATTAATCAATTAAACAATTGATTTGATCATTAATAACACAGTGCAACAATGTGAGAGTCAATTTTTCTGACTGGACTTATTCTGAAAAAAATGAGTAATTCGGAAGTAAAACAAAATACATTTCGTGGGATTTGGACAGTTTGGCTCATTTAAGCATTTTTTTAAAGGTAGAAGTTTGCCATTTTTCCTTGAAATTAAACACTACGGTGGAATATTTTAAAATTTCAGAAATTTCTTTTTTTCGCTTTATTTTGGCGAAAATACTTTTTTAAAGAATATCCGTTCATTTACATTCATTTGTTTTTTGTTTTATTTATCAAAAATACGATAGAAACATTAGAAAAGAAAGATTTTTTGGTACGAGAAATTCAATTTTTCGCATTATTTTGGCAAAAAGAATACTTTTTAAGGAGTAAACGTTCATTTAAATTATTTTTTTATATATTTATCAAAAATAAAAATTCTAGATTAAAGAGTATGCCCCCCCATTTTGTATGCTGTCGAAATATTGTCTAATGACAGGAATTTTAATCAGTATGGAGTGTTAGCCAATTGCGCGGTCAATTGATATTAAAGTGAAAAATCGAATTATTTGGCAAATAACGTTATTGAGAACTTTATTAGTATATGGAAAGATCGGCCCTAAAAATAGCATACACTGCAAAGCAAGTGTTTTATTGTTAAGTCGTATTATTTATTGCATAATATGTCAAACAGTTTAGCAGCATTTCAAGATAAATTTCCAACCATACCGCGGATGCTAATTTAAAGTTGTGTGTTAATCACGACATACGTTTTCTTTGTACTTTTACAGGACTATCGCATCCAATATGCCGGACACCTCTGCAACCTCTTTTATATTCCCAATATTCGTGTGTGTTAGGAATTGAACCATACCTTCAAAATTAAAGCTGGTTTTTGTCCGATGAAAATTGTATTACAAACTCTTTTAAACGTTTGAAAGAGTTTGTGATACATACGTTCAAAATTGCTAACTGCTAGATTAAATGTATATGGGCACATTGGGCACTTTCTTAAAGCCGCTTTACACTATTTGATTTTTAATTTGACTTCAGAAATGTAATAGTAATTAGGTGCAAATTTTTTGTGAAATTAAAAATTAAATGGAAAATCAAATAGTGTAAAAGTGGCTTTAGAGAGCCGTCGGAAAAATTTATTTACGATTTCCTCTAATTCTTTTAATTTCCTAATGTTTTTATACAGTGAGCCTCTAAAGTATGGAATAAAATTCGCAATTTCTTTATTTTTGACATTTCGAAAAAACGATCGGACAGGTAAATTTTGCTTTTAAAAAGCACACATTTTCAAGTGAAAATCAATTTTTGGTTTCATTTGTTTTCGAGTTATGACGTCATCGACATTTTTTTAAAATATCAACCCCCAATTTTTTTTCTTGATTTTGATAGGCCATTGAATTCTCTATCCAACCACATCAAAAATTTATTGTTTTACGGGAAAAATTTTGAGAAAAAAATTATTGAAAATGAATGAATCATCAACTACTTACAAATGAAGTAGGCGTGATATTTTCAACAAATCCAAAATGATACCTACAAGAAAATTTGTCATTCTTGTCATTTAAACAAAGTCTTTTCAAGTCGAGTAATCATGGTTCGTCATTTAAACGAAAATTAAATGATTATTATTATTATTATTATTTCATTTCATTTTCAATAATTTTTTTCTCAAAATTTTTCTCATAAAACATAATAAATTTTTGTGGTTGGATAGATAATTCAATGAGCAAACAATGTCAAAAATTGATCTTCACTTGAAAATGTGTGCTTTTTAAAAACAAGATTCACCTGTCAGAGCGTTTTTTCGAAATGTCAAAGATAAAGAAATTACGAATTTTATTCCATACTTTATAGGCTCAAAGTACTATTTTTGATAAATAAATTTAAAAAAAAATGAACGTTTACTTCTCAAAAATATTCTTTTTGACAAAGTAATGTGAAAAATGAATTTCTCGTACCAAAAAGACTTTACAAATACTTTTTCGAAAACAAAAAATTCTACCGTTAAGTGTTCAATCCCAAGGAAAAATGGCTAACTTCTATCTTTAAAAAAAGGCTTAAATGAGCCAAACTCACTAAATCCCGCGAAATGTATTTTGTTTTACTTCCGAATTATTCATTTTTTTGTGGAATGAGGCCAGTCAGAAAAATTGACCCTCATATTGTTGCACTGTGTACTAATTATTTTGTATACACTGTGTCCACATTTCGATGCTCACCATTGGTATCTCGGTTATTAGAAAACATAGAGCAACGGTTAAATGGGGAATGTTTTGCAGAATTCAATGCTCGTGACAAATCTCATTTCAAATTCACCGTCACTTTTTAAAATTTTAAGATAATTTTAAAAAACCAAAATTTGCCGATTTCAATATTCCTCAATAACTCGATAACACCTATTGTGAAATCTTCGAAAGTTTTACAATGCTCAGACACTTTTTTAAGACAATAAACAGACATAAACAGAAACCCCCGATTGTCATTTGTTTTCAAGTTATTAGTGCTAACTTTTGTTTTTCATACGGCAGCCATATTGGATTTTTAGTTTGTTAGATAGTCTTTAAAAAGAGCTTTTCAATGATGTATAACATACCCGAAAAATTTTTATTTGTAGGAGAGATATTAACAAAAACATAAATTAATAATAAATACTAATAAGAAATTAGTAGGCTATGAAATTAAACAAGGAATGAAAGCTTAAAGATATGCTAAGTAATACTGTAAAATAACGAAATGATACTGATGTTTAAATTTCATATTAACAAAAAACAGACTGCTCAAGACTGCTCCAATAAGTCATGGAATTAAACATCAGTGTGAAACAAAATGATAAGCTGTCAGAGTACAATTAGTGCTACAGAGATTAGTTACTTAAAAACTTGTGTATTCGTACTTATTGATAAGTAATTATTTTTAAGTATTAAGATTAATAAGTATTGATATAATGGCACATAAATATTCAAATGATGAAAAAGTTGATATGTTGGAGGTGTATTTCAAAGCAAATAGAAACTCTGAAAATGCTTGCACGAGTTACGCTGAGCGTTTCCCGGAAAGACAACAACCTCACAGGACAGTGTTTAGAAGGATAATTAGCAATTTACAGAACTTTGGAAGTTTCGAACAAAAAAGAGCTAACTACGAAGTTAGTGATGGAATTCCAAAATCGACTGTTCACAAAACCTTGAAGAAAACCAAATACCACCCTTACAAACCAACAATTGTACAAGGTTTAAACGATAATGACTATCACCGAAGATTACAGTTTAGTAGGAAATGTACGAAAATGTGAAGATGATGCTAATTTTCCTAGGAAAATACTCTGGTCAGATGAAACACGATTTACCAATTGCGGGGTGTTCAATAGGCATAACTATCATCATTGGTCTACTGAAAATCCACATTTGGTAAATCAAAGAAGATTTCAAGTTCGATTTAATGTTAATAATTTTGATATTATTCAGTTTTACTCCAATAATGTTAAAGGTAATATGAATAGTGATTTTAGATTTCAACTTGTTACCACTGAAATTGTGTCTGATATAATCTTTAACATTAAAACTTCGGCCTCAGGTTCTGATGATATTAATATCTATATGCTACGATTATGTTCCTTGATTTTGCCATACGTTACGCATATAATTAATTCTTGCCTTCTAGAAAATCATTTCCCTAGTGCTTGGAAACTTTCATTTGTGAGACCTGTCGCTAAAGTTTCCCATCCGACAGAACACAGTCAATTCAGACCCATGGTATTTTACCGGCTTTTTTAGAAAGGATTGTCGACATACAATTGCGTCAGTATTTGAACCAGCATGATATTTTACCACCACACCAATCTGGATTCAGACCTGGGTATAGCTGCTCAACTGCCTTGCTCGATGTGACAGATAATATTTTTACAGCAGCTGATAGAGGTCGGGACAGTATTTTGATCCTCCTCGACTTTAGCAAGGCTTTTGACACTATTAACCATAACGTACTGCTAGCGATTCTTCATTTTATCAGATTGTCGGATGATGTAATTTCATTTTTCTCTTCTTATTTAAAGAATCGTTCGTAGAAAGTAATTATTGTCTGTCTTGCTTTGCTTTGCTTTGCGCAGTACCCGCCAATTCTGACCGAGCTACTAAGGCTCATAAGCCAGTCACATAGTGTGATAAAGCTGGGTCTAAGTCCTTGCACAGCACAAACATCCATGGCTGATGGTAGGATTCGAACCTATGCCGCCGAGCGACATGACTTTACGAAGTCGGCTAGGCTACCGCTAAGCCACCGGGCGACCCTTAAGTAATTATTGGAAATGAAATTTCTCTAGAATTAAAAATCACTCAGGGAGTCCCACAAGGTTCCATTTTAGGACCTCTACTTTATGCAATATTTACCTGTAATTTTGATGAATATATGAAAAATTGCAAATATCACATGTACGCGGACGACACGCAGCTTCTTTATTCCTTTTTTAGAGACGATTATTCTTCCGTGACTCAGAGGATCAATGAGGATTTAGCTAACTTAATACTCGTTTCAAAAAAACATCCACTTCGAATTAATGCAGCCAAATCAGTGGCACTCCTTTCAGTAAAAGTTTACGGCCATCTGATATACATCTAGTTTTAGACGGCGCGGCGCTCCTCTTAAGTTTGTGGATGAAGCTAAAAATTTTGGGTTAATAGTAGACACTAAGTTGAGATTTAAGAGCCATATCTCTCAGTGTATTTGTAGAGCTTATTCTAATTTAAAATTAATTTTCAACTCAAGACATATTTTAACTCGCAAATTAAAAATCATTCTCTGTGAAAGCCTTGTATTATCTCACTTCACTTATTGGGATGTTGTATATGATCCGTGCTTAGATGCTGTCACCCGTAATAGAATACAATTGATTCAAAACTCGTGTCTTAGACTTATACATGGTATCAAGAAATATCAACGAATTTCACACACACTGTCACTGACCGGATGGTTAAACATGGCCGATCGAAGATTTCTACATTCAGCTTTCACATTTCATAAAATTATTTTAACTAAATCACCTAAGTACCTATATAAAAAAAATTCTTTCAGAACGGATGTCCATCATATAAATATTAGATACAAAGGTCTTTTGACACCCCCACTTCATAGTTCTAGCTTTTATGAAAGATCGTTTTCTTATAATGTTACCAAAGTGTATAATGGCATCCCTTCATCCCTGCTTTGAGAGAAATTATTAATCCTGAGAACATGCAAAATATTTGGTTTCAGCAGGATGGTTGCCCGACCCATAACACTCGTGGCGTACAACATTTTTTGAGAGAAAACTTTAATGAGAGAGTGCTTTCAAATAATGGACCAGTGCAATGGCCTGCGAGATCACCAGATCTTACCCCCCTTGACTTTTATTTATAGGATACCACTAAAAACGAAGTATTTAATTTTGCATCTCCAGAAACTCGAAAAATTTAGAAGAAAGAGTGGTTAATGTACTAAGATCATTAAACGGAAACACACTTCGTAGAGTTTGTAATTCTGTTAGAATAAGGTGTCAAAATTGTATGGAACAGAATGGTCGTCATATTGAACAGTTTATTTAAGTAAATCTGAGCTTTTAGTAGGCTTTCTTTACTTTTTACTTTTATGACTTTTCTTCTCGTTTCGTATTTCGTTTTCAGTACTACTTAGCATATTTTTAAGCTTCATTTCTTATTGTTGTTTAATTTCAGAGCCTACTAATTTAATATTAGAAATTAATTTATATTTTTGTTAATATCTCCCCTAGAAATACAAATTTTTCGGGTATGTTATACATCGTTGAAAAGCTCTTTGTAAAGACTATCTAACTAACCAAAAATCCAATATGGCTGCCATATGAAAAACAAAAGTAGCTCTAATAACTTGAAAACAAATGACAATCGGGGGTTTCTGTTTATATCAAAAGCTTTGTCTTAAAAAAGTGTCTGAATATTGTAAAACTTTCGAAGAGATCACATTAGGCGTTATCGAATTATTGAGGAACATTGAAATCAGCAAATTTTGGTTTTTTAAAATTATCTTAAAATTTAAAAAAGTTATGGTGAATTTGAAATGAGATCTGTCACGAGCATTGAATTCTGCAAAACATTCTCCATTTAACCGTTGCTCTATGTCTTCTAATAATCGAAATACCAATGGTGAGCATCGAAATGTGGGCACAGTGTATGCAGAAGTATTAAAAACCAAGATTATTATACGGAGCGAGCAACAATGATCAGTTGAGGGATCACGTGACATTCAAACATTGTGGTTCGTTGTTTACAATGTGATTAAGAGGTTTCTCAAGATAGCTCAGTGTAGGGGCGTGCTCTTGATTAAAGGACCACTCTATTGTCCCATTTTTTTCTGTCACTTTGACACTTATTGCCGATTGGACTTCATAATCTAATCAAGTAGGTCATTCGCTTACAACTACACACACGATTTTTTAAGTGCATAAAAAATAATCACGCACGCCTTCACATCCGAACAGATATTATTAATCCCTGTAGAAATACATTAACATATCAACAATGACGTTTAAAGCAGCTTTACATAATAAAGTCTTTATAGCCTATTGAACAAAAAAAACTTATCGGCGATGAATTTCAGGTCTAATAAATCGTTTCACATTTTCCAAACAACGCCAGCAATTTTTTTCAAACGCAATTCCAATTATTTTAGAAATTATTAATAATTATGACGCGTAAAAGAGACAACTTATACTTCCGTTCCCAGCTATTGAACGTGTAATAAATAGAATTGAGGTGTATGTATAATAGTCAATAAAAACTTTATAGACCTATTTTACTGCCGAATTTATAGAACATGGCGTTGTATTTCGTACGCAGTGCCGCAGCTTGATTTTGGGGTAATTTTTAAATTAATTATAAACTGTTCAAAAGGATTTTGGAAACATTTTTCTCGTAATATGCGACATCGATTTTCTTATGCATTTTTTTTGTCAGAACAATTATCATTCACCCTGTATACAATATAAGCCCTTGTTTAATAAACAAGTATAAAAATGTAATGCGTAATTGGCGTGATCTACCTCTCGCAATTTTTCTTTATTTATATCTTCTCCTTGTTCTACCTTTGTTTCTATTTTCTAGTTCTACTTATTTTCCACTTATACTTCTCTCTTTCAGTGATTACTTGAAGTATCTTCTTCACTTTTCCATAATCTTCCCTTCATCTCTTATCATTTCTCCTGTTGCTTCTTTTGGATTTTTTGGTACTTTTCTGTCTCATACTGTTCTGTGAGGGACGGGTGGTTAAAAATAATGATAAACAGGAAGGGGATGAATTATCCTTTACTTTCAATTTTATCAATTTTTATAAGGCTTCGTCGAAACACCATGTCCGTCTAGATATCTCGACGAGAGTAAGAGAGAAGTTCCATTGTGATGCCCAAACAAGCAAAAACAGCATCTCATAATTAAATTAAGTAAATGTTAGTTTATAGCCAAAATAGTAAAATCAATAATTAAATTCTCACCCAACCATAGTACTAGATACAGAGACGAACGGACTTTTTGGAGAAACGCCACACACACACTAAGACATTCTGTAAATGTGGTCTTTACGACCAAACTGCTAGAAGCCGCCTGATGCTTGTGCTTTTCCACAGCCCCTTTTTGTTTGGTTTTTTTTAAGTCAATTCCGATTACGTAGCATTTCATATGTGTGTGATTTCTCTATGATTCACGAGGTCGGCTTTCAATGCCACTGCAGTTCTTCGAATTTGCAAATGTCAATCATGTCTCATCTCGGCCAAGGCTTTTGATAAAACGGGCCGCTGTTACGCTTACTTACATTACCTTTATGTGGGCGGATTTCGCGGTCGCGTGCATTGAATTTATTTCCGTACTAGGCTTTGATAGTTATAAGATGCTTGGATTTTCTTGCAATGTTTTAAAATTGTTCCATTTCTAGTTTTTTAGTTTTTTTATTGAGGTTGGGAATCTTCTCAGGACACTCCTCGCTAGATCTATGCAGGGAGCGTGCCGAATTCAACTGGGAAGTTGGCCCAGAACGCCTCCCAGCGAAACTCCTTTCCTCATTGACCTCTGATTGCCTCTCGGCATTCCTTCATATCGCAGCAGTCTGCTCCTTTGCTACATCTTTTCTTCTAGCAATCTCTCGTCCCATTTTTTCCTTTCTTTCTCCAGCTAATAAGTCTATTGGAATTTGCCTGGCCAGGACCAAAGCTGCTTCTGTCGATACAATGCGATACGCCCTGCAAACCCTTATTGCCATAGTCCTTTGGCATCGCAGCATCTGCTCCTTATTTTTTCTTATATTACACACATATACCCAAACCGGTGCGGCGTATAAGATTATTGACTCTGCGACACAACACAGAAAGCTTCCGTGGCCCCATATGTCCTTGGCATTAACCGTCCCAGTGCCGTTGCTGTTGCCTGCGCTCTTCAAGTGACTTGCCTTAGGTATGTGTTCTTCAAAAGAGAGATTTTTATCGATGTACACCCCGAGATATCTGATAGTCGCTTTCGGTATGATAATCTTCCCTTCCATAAGAAATTCTATCTATCTATTCCGTTTTATCCGGCGCTAGCTCTAACCTATTTTTTTGCCCAATCTGTTATTCTTTCCAGCGTAATGTTCACATTATAAATCAAGTCGTCCTCCCTTTTGGTCCCTCCTACCACCGCTAGGCTGTCTGTGAAAGCGAGTAATTCGATTCCCTTTGGTTTTTTAATCCTCAGGATTCCATCATATAGAATATTCCAAAGATGCGGCCCCATTCTAATCCCTGTGGCACCCTAGCTAACAGCCTTACCTGAACGCCTGGTTCTATTTCTATCGTTCTGCTCTTCAGATATAACTTATATCACTATAACTTTCCTTAGGTAGGAGCTTACTTTCCTACACGCCAGTTCCTGACGTTGTCAATGTGACGTCCGTCAATTTCACGTTTCTTACAACTGTCAATTTGACGTTTTATTGTCATCTGTCATCATGACGCGTTTCGTTGATCGCTGGGCCCCACAAAACTCTAAAATGCATATGGACTTATATGGTTAATGGGTATTTGCATAAATCAAATTTGCAGATGTGCTTCCAAGTACTTCCCCAATGGACAGAAAAGACGCCCTGACAAAGAAACCGCTAGATTTCGACCAGGAAGAAGAAACCAGAAAAGTGGAGACCTCCAAGTGGCTGGAAAACCATTTCGGAAGCGAATCACGTAGCTCCAAGGATTCCGTGGATGACGACGACGAGCACCCACCGAAAACCAGCTTCTTTAACGTCACGATTAAATCCCAGCCCGCCCCCACCAGACCCGATCCTATTCCGGTTTACGTCCCGACCAGCACACCCAGAAATCGACCCCACGTCGAGCCGGAACGCGAAAAGAACCCTACCGGATATTTTCAAGGTTAGTTTAATGATGGGCTCAACGTTTTTAAATAATTTTTAAATTCTTTTCAAAGGTATAAGTGATTGGTCCGAGCGTCGTAGGGAAAACTATGCCGCCGCCGAAAAGCGTTACTCTCCCGTCAGGGAAAGAATATCGCCGTTAGGTGGTCGTGAGTATCAACGTTCTCCCGTGCCAGATTACCGTACTTCCCCCGTACCCCAACACAAGAGCTCCCCCGTGAGGGAGACAACTCCGACGCCGCCTCAGCGGAAGAAAGCGATTGAAAGGCGCCAAAGGATTTCGCAGGACAGCCGCTACGACAGCGGGTACAGGACTCCTTCAAGAAACGAAACCAGAGACAGCAGAGATGAACCCCTGGAAGAACCGCCCCCGGATTACTCGCCACCGAGTCCTCCGGCGGTCGCCGTGGAAAAGAAGCAGCAAAAGACACGATTTGCCATCGAACCCCAGAAACACAAAAGTGGAAATATAATAGGTAAGGCAAACAATTTTATTCTTCTTTAAACTAAAAATGAAATGAAATATGTATTAATTATTTACTGATTAGTGTTTATTCAAAGTATTTACAATTTAAATGAGAAAATGAGCACACCTTCATGACGTCATTTTGCTCCAAGCGATTTCGTGTAAACAATAAAGACAGACCTTATGATTGTAACAGGAATTTAAACAAGTGAATGTAACACTAGTGTATCGTAAGTAATTACATAAGGCTTAGACGTGGAAAACAAAGGAAATTCACATGAAAAATATCCTAACGTAAAAATCCTGAATTGAAAGAAGAAATGTTTAGCGATGCACTAATGAATATTCCGATCACAATTTCCGATTTTTAGAGTTCCTCAAAACTCCAGTATCACCTTAAACGTTTTTTCCAGGAGTATACATTATACAGCATGTTTTAAAATGAATTACATTTGATACTTTTCAAATTTGTGTTTAAACTTTTATGTGCCTGCCACTAGATTGCTATTGGTTTTGCATTATCCGCAGTTGTCTTTAATTAATCGTCAAATTGAAACGTGGATTACTCACATCAGAAAGTTTTAATTAAATTCTTTCAACAGAGGTTTTTGAGATTATGTTAGAGCATAACGGCATTGCGCGAGAGCAGCACATTGTATTTTATAGCGGAAATTCGCAGTAAACTACAATGCATACTGATGGAGGTCTGAAACACACGGTATATTAACAGCTTTCTCAAGAGTAAATGGTATACTAATTATTTTTACTAAGTTTCTTATTTTTTTTTATTAATGATGTTACACTATAATAATTGTGTCTGCGCAGATATTTAAGGGCAACAGTGTATGCCAACCAATCACCGACACTGAATAAATTAAAGAATAACATTACGTGCAGATATTCAAACAATTCCAAAGGACGTGTTGAAGTTAAGTAATTTTCACGACAGATTTGACCGACGCATACAAAACCAATAATAAATAACAAATAATCACATATTTAGGAAACCAAGACAGATACTCCGAAGAAATTATTTTTAAATTTAGAGTTTAACTAATTCAATTATTGGTTCTTACAATTTTTTATTACAGTTTGAATGTTTCAGGGGCGATTAAATGATTTAATTAGCAAGTAATTAAAAAAATGTTCTGTTCTTAAATTTATATTTAATAATAACTAAAATACAAATAAAATTGCACAAAGAAAAACACATGGGGAATTGTTAAAAAATAACACAAAGGGCAAACGAAACTGCACTGCGAACTGTTTCTCTCTTCTTGAGGACCTCAACCTCTTTTCTCAATTTTATCTAAAACAACCCCCGCATGCTGTCGTTTTTCCCCGACAGAGGTCAGTGGTGGTTCCGAATTTCGCTACAAGTTTCTTTTTGCCTAGTTAAGAAATAAATTTGCTTTCTCAGCAAATCGCCAACTGTGCTATCTATCGCATTTCTTCTTGTTCACATTTTTCTTGATTCACTGATTCCATTGTTTTTGAAATATACACATCATACAAAATGTATTTCGAAAACGATGGAATCCGAAATAATGAACCCCAACTACCCAACTACCTCAAGGGAGCGTTCTTAGTCCTTTGTTATTTGTTCTGCAATATACATATACACGTACCGGTGTACATATTCAACTATGCATTCTAATTAAAGTAAGAACTTTGATGGACGTGACAGGGAATATAAGGTTCGGATTCAGAGTGTGTAAATAATTGAATAACACTAATACCGCCACACCCTATATATTTTATACAGGCTGTCTTGAAATAATATGTAATAAATTAGGCTGTGTTGGATCGTCGGTGATTTTGTCGATTAAAATGGAAAAATAAAAATTGGAACAAAGAAGAAGAGAATATCGTATTTTTTAATAAACAGAAAATATTCATTCAGAAGCTAAGTCGCTGAGATTTCGATAAAATAACATGCTATCATAGAGTCCCGTGACCCCAGTAGGCCTTGGATGTGTAAGGGCACGTCTTTTCTTAGAAAATTGAATGACGTTTATAATTTGTATGTGTCACATTAGAATTAGAATTCGACAATATGAAGCGACGTGTAAATCTTCCCCGTCAGCAAAACGGGTACCATGTTCAACAACTATTGTGAATATGCTTTAATATTAGAATTTTTCGCTTGCCTCTACTTACCACGATTCAAGATGACAAGTTTCTGCCGATTCTACGATCAGCTGTGCCCCAGCTAGCAACAGTGGAAATGGGGCAGGTTAACTTAAGGTGGTAAACTTATAAAGAGCACCAGAAGACAATTGAACAAACTAAACGTAATTCGATCGGCCGACGTCTCCAATCGACCAGATCGTGCAGAAAAATGAAACACGAATAATCAGAGGCGAGAATCTTACCCACTGGTGTGTGTGAAAGTAGAAATTAAAATCATAATTAAAGTTAACACCATTTATTACACAATTAAAAAGGAAAGCACTTTACACTGTTAAGAAACAATTACAATTGGCTGCTTACTTTGGGCTTAAATTAAATATCGTAAGCGCAGCGCAATTCGTGCTTCGGAATTCGTACTCGCGGTTTATTTCTCACGAGCTAGACGTAAAATTTAACAACCGATCGGTCCGTAAAACTTCAGATTAAAATGAAAACCTAACCTTCAAACTGCGAGTCCTGTCAGTCCTGAGTACGTCAGTCAGCGGTGCCAACCGAAGTACAGAGGCCGGTGGGGAATTGTAACGCCCTCTATCAACCGAGGAAGCGTCGACGAACTGGACCCGCTCAGATCGTCAAGATGGCTGATCAGATCAGATCTCGATACGACTATGGGCAGGAGCGCCCCCGAGAACTAGGCCAAAAGGTCTGATCTAATAGCCTGCGCCCAAATAGAAAAGCCTAAGTAGAAGAAATGATTTTCGTTAGCGGCCATTTTGGTCGACATGCGTCGTCATATTTTACCTGAGAGAACTGGGGCTTCAGGCTTGGTAAGGAGATTAAAACTGTCTCCAATCGCTGTTCGGCGGTGTCAAATGATATTCCAGCAGAGCCACAATTGATTTACTTCTCCAAACAAGCAAGAAATCCGTTAAATTTAACACACACGAAAAACACATCACACCGGCACCATGCTCGAACAAGAAAGAGGACGCGATCAGGTCGAGGATGACGAAGGTCGCTTCGACGCACAGGGATTACCGACGATAACCAATGACAGGCGGCCTGAGAGTCTCATGGGGCCTTCTTAGCCTATGAAAGTTCAGCGAGCACTGTACGCAGGTTTTCCCCATAGCGATGTAGAGGAGGGGCATCAGGGTAGCCAACGGTGTTAAAACGAAATTGCAAGACGTTATATCGCCACTATATTTTAGCGCGAGATTTAAATGTAACAATTCCTTTCGTGTAATTTCAGTTAGTGACATAAATAGTAAATTAGATAAGCTTAATTATTTGAAGGATAACGTTGGACTATGGCTGTTTTTGTAAAATATTTGTTTGTGATATTGATTAGGTTTCTATTTTTTTTTATTTTATAATTATAATTAAAGCTGGTTCTTGTCCGATGAAAATTGTATCACAAACTCTTTTAAACGGACACTAAATGGCGCATAAACACTTAACGTTTCGCAGTCGTTCGACAGCTTCGTCAGAATTATAATATATATAATATAATACATAATCATTATAGGAAAACAAACAAAAAAGATTGCAAACGTTGCTTACAAAAGAAACAAATAAAATATAAAACACAATTTAGATTTATAAGAAAATAAACTTAACGCAAGAGAACTAAACTAACTACCTGTACTTTACACATTCATATCACTGAGCCTGGGTTGTTTTTGTAAAAACTAAGTTCACCACATTGTTGCTAACCTTCATAAATATATGACATTATGTAAATCTCGGAAATCGCATTTTTGGACATTGGTTGTTCTTGCAAAAAGGTCTTCAATTGTTTTTTATTTCGTCTGCCAGTCGGTCACATTTTATTTTTATAATTTTCAGATATGTTCTGCAAAATATGTTCTGCTATAATATCTCCGTTATGTCTCTTGATTAATATGTCTTTTGAAACGGGTAATTTTCCTTCCAAATTAAAATGTAGTAAGACACTTCCAGTTTTCAAAAAAGGTAATCCTCAACTCTGTAGCAACTTCAGACCTATTTCTATAACACCTTCCTTTTCAAAGATTTTTGAATATGCGTTCTTAGATCGTCTGATTCCGTTTCTTAATAAGCACAACATTGTGGTCAGGAATCAACGTGGTTTTATTGCTGGTAAAAGCACTAATACGGCGATACATTCTTTCTATGATTCAGTTATTAAACACGTGGAAGCAGGCGAATGCCCTGCTGGGATCTTCTGTGACCTCAGTAGGGCTTTCGATTGTGTCGACCACAACATTTTATTTAGTAAATTGGCGTTATATGGTTTGAGGGGTGCCGCCCTTGATTGGATCAAATCTTTCTTATGCTCACGATCGCAGTATGTAAGTATGAATTTTAGGAGGGATGATGTTGTCACAACCTATAACTCTGATTACACGGACATCAATATCGGTGTTCCTCAAGGAACTGTCTTAGGCCCCGTCTTGTTTTCATTGTTTGTTAATGACATTTCCTATGTTGACCCTGACGCGAAATTTACAATTTATGCTGATGATACTAGTGTAGTTTTGTCAGACGTATCTACAAATAATCTCGAAAGAAAATGCAATACATTCTTAGAAAAATTACATAAATGGTTTACTTCTAACAAATTACACTTAAACTTACAAAAAACTCAAGCTGTTATATTTCAAACTCGTCAGCAGAAGCAAATGGAAATTGATTTGAAAATAATCAGTAGTTGTAACAGTGCTACTTTTCTTGGGACTCATCTTGACAAGAACCTAAATTGGAACAAGCATGGCAGTGTTTTGGTTTCCAGATTAAATTCTAGTTGTTATTTGTTCAAAACTCTAAGAAACATTCTCACAACAAAACAACTGGTGTCTCTCTATTATGCTCATGTTGAAACCAGATTGAGATATGCTATTATTTTTTGGGGAAGTTCACCTTCCATAAAAGATGTCTTTATTGCCCAGAAAAGGATACTTAGATCAATTGCTAATGTCCCTGCCACTTTCTCCTGCAATGGGTTATTTAGGAAATATAATATTTTAACTATTTATGGTGAGTTATGTGTACACATATATAAAAACAAATCAAATTATATATTGAACAATGAGGTGCATCACTATAATACTAAAAGTAAAGATGATTATCATATTCCGTTTGGAAGACTCTCTGTAACCAATAACTTCCCTAATAACATAGGCTTGAAAGTCTTTAATGCCTTACCTACTGAAATTAAAAATGTTTCTCATTTAGTTAGATTTAAAAATCTACTAAAAAAATACTTATTAGGTAAATGTCTTTACTCTCTAAAGCAATTTTTTGAGTGATGTATTTTAGGATCTTGATCTCTTGTTCTTTGCATCTTCTCTTTGCCTTAATCAATTTGACAATGAACTTGTTCAGCTACGATATATGATGACTTTTGTACCTCTTATTATGTGCATTCTCTACTTAAGATTTAGTTTTAGGAAGTGTTGTGCTGACATATTCCACACAAAAGGTCTGTTTGGTAACATTACACGGGATAGCATTCGTGTAACGAGTGCAGTAACGCGAGTGTAGGAAGTGTACAGCGATGAAGTTGGTGCTACCAAACTGCTTGAGTGTAGTTTGTGCGGTTTATTTTTCCACGTGTTATAATCGTTGAACTTTGTAAACATCAACTATAACCTAAAATCTTACATGTTATTTCAAAATAGAATTAAAATGCATACATGGCAGTCTATTTTAGTTGTATACGCATCTGGCGAAAATAAAACCTTTGTAAACGAGTATTTTACGTTTTGAATAAATCATTTTGCATTTCCTTGTGAGATTTAGCAAAACATATCCACGTGCGTCGATCACACAAATGACGTTTAATAATCTATTGCGCATGTCTACCCTATCTGCACTCGTTACTCTTTCTCCCGTGCTGGTGTAGTTTGTGTAACACGAAATACACTACACTAACATAACAAACAAGGTAGTGTAACTGCAATGAATAATACCAAACAGGTATTAAGAAAAAAGTGTACACTGGTTTGCACTAGTGCAGGATAACAAACACACCTAATGTTATTATTGTTACCGGAAATAAATATGAGTATGAGTATCCAATTTTCAACTCGGTTTTCGTTAAGTTTTTTCTTATTTTTGTTAAAATTATTACTGGGGTGAAAATGAAATTCGCATTCATTCAAAAAAGTATCGACAGGCTTTTGTTTTTCGCTTTTCAATTTTTTTTTATTTCGCTTGCCAGTCGATCACATTTAATTTTTCAACTTAATTTCCGTTATTCTAGTAAAAATTATTATTGCTGTGAATATGAAATTCGCTTTCATTTAAAAAAATATCGATATCGCTTTTCAGTTTCTTAGCTTCCACTTTTTTTTATGTCAGTGTATAGCTTTTTGTTGTTATAGTTTTCAAATCCATTTCCATCTCCATTTTCATCATTCTTTTTTTTAAATTTTGTTAAAGATATACGAATTTTTTAAATTTTAATAGAAAATGAAAAAACTATTGACTTTTTTTACCGCCTTTTACTTTCATTTTCCATTTTCCAACTGTACGTTAAATCATTCATTTTGTAATTTTTTTAAATTTAAGAGAACATGAAACTCACTTTCATTCAAAAAAATATGAACTTGTTTTTCACTTTTCAGTTTCGCAGTTTCATAAGTTTTTTTTTTTCGATTTCGCCTGCTCATCGATCGCCTTTTGTTATTATACGGGGTGTCTCAGAGAAACTCTTCCTAACTTTCAGAGGTACCATATGTCCAAATATTTTTGATAAAGGAAGGCCATGGAAGAACGTTTGTCTCAGATTACTACATCAATTATTTATTTATTTACTTGATAATAATTTATGAACTGTTGACTTTGCTGCCCATTTACAATTGCTGCAAGTTTCTCCTATTAAATTAGGAGTATAATTTATCATTTCACATCAAAATATTGTGTAGTTATTGAGTAGTTAAGTAAAATGTTTCCGCCTCAAATAAGAACGAAATAAAGAAAATGAAAACTAGAAATAATCTCGATGTAAGAAGTAATTTTTTTTATTCATTCCTGGTAGCTACAAAATTTTAATTAATCTCAATTTATTGAGAAAACTTGAAAAATTATAAGAAATGTTCAAAATTAAAGCCACTATTTTGGATGTATAGGCTATGACGACGTATGATTGAACGATGAATTCTTCGAAATATCTGGCATCAAAAGTAATAATAATTCGAGATACTAATTCCTCTTCTGTGTTGCACTTAATATGACCCCAAATATAAAATTGAATCATAACTCGAGATCGTACCAGGCAAAGGATTAGGACAATCGCAGGATTGGGAGATATGATCCTTTTCCTTGGCCCGCGCGATCGCTAGATATGACTCCAATTCAGTTTTACATTTGGGGTCTTATTAAATCGAACGGCTATGCCAACACAGAAGAGGAATTAGTGGCTCGAATTATTCTTGCTTTTGATTTTGCTTAGTGATCGCCCTCAACTCCTCAGATATTTCGAAGAATTCGTCGTCAATCGTACATCATTACATAACTTATGCACCAATGTGGTAGCCTTAATTTTGAGCATTTGTTATAATTTTTCAAGTTTTCTCAATAAATTGAGTCTGATTAAAGTTTTGTAGCTACCAGAAATGAATAGAAAAGTTACTTCTTACATCGAGATTATTTCTAGTCGTTCTCTTTATTTTGTTTTAGCTTGACGTGGAAACATTTCCGGACACAACTTTATTAGTAAAAGTTGCCCTCTACCACTTCTGAAAGTTGGGAACAGTTTTTCTGAGGCATACTGTAGATGTCATTGAAAGAATCCGGAAAAATCAAATGTGGTGTTTGTAAAAAAAAAATGCAAAAAAGTCAAATGATGAAACAATCCATCGCCAAGGTCGCACATGTCGTTGGTCAACTCAACAAAGATCAAAATAAGCACGACGCTCGTCGAATTAACATATTCGATCTTTATTAATGTGACGATGTGTGCCCGTACAGGCCAGTCCATTCGCAAGCTGGTGGGCAAGATCAGGTCCGCGAGCGCCGAAAGGAAGGCGAGGCAACGCGCGAAACGTTCTCCGTCGCCTTCCTACCAGAAGGGGCACGTCATCGACGGCAACATAAAGCACGACACCATGGACGCGTCGAGACCTCGGCGGGCGTCGTCGCCGGTCCACCGCTACTACCTGGGCGAGGACCCTTTCGGCGGCAGCATCTACGGCAGGGAGAACAAGTACGACGGGGTGCGGCCCGTGCGCAGCTCCAGGAAGCAACGCGATGAGGAAAACAGGTGAGCGCACGCGACTGATGTATTCATTCACCTTGAGGCCCACTCGAGTTGGGGCCACCGCATGCTTGTGAACATATTCGTGTTCGTAAATAAATCTTTTCGAAATTGACGAAGTTTTCTTTTTGCTTACAAGAACCTTTTATATGGAATAAAGAAAATTCAAACTTACTAACACAAAAGCAACCTAAACTAGATTGAAATTACAAATGAAATGAAAATTTTTTAAAACTATTTTAATTTTAAAAACTAACTACATATTTATTTTATGAATAAATTAAAAAATTAAATTTATGGAACGCAACCTCTTTTGTTAATTGAATTTATTTAATCTTGTTCACTCTCGCCTTTGCTCTAGACATATACAGGGTGACTGACTATTATTTCGCCACAGAAAAACCACAATAAGAAGCGAAGTCCGAGAGTAAGGGAAATATGATAAAACAATTCTATGTACTTTAGTTTTCCAGAAATAATTAATCAAAAATTGACGACGACGCGCCCCTGCCTCCTACTTAAGAAATAGGAGCAGATGAACAAAATAGATACAGTGTTTTATAGATTTGTGACTGTTAAGGTGCGGCGTCGGACCTTTAAACAGCTGAAATGCGAGCAAATCGCATGTAGTAAATTATACCATACTAAGGATGCGACCCGCTTTGGCATGTGCTTTGGCAGATAAACAAATAAATCACTACAACACGAAAACAAATCAAATCTTCGTGTTAAGAATTTTAATTGTATTGTAAATAAAGTGTCCGTCACAAGCAACGTGTCTGTCATAAATATTCGACAACCAGAATTTAAAACATAATCAGTCGTTTCGTTTTGTTCATTGAGAAATAAAGTCAATTATTTATAAAAAAACGAATTATTAACACAAATCTATTATAATATAGTTATAACGGTATTGGTTTGCTTGATATAACAAACGAGGATAAATTCTATGGTTATATTATACAGGGTGTTTCATTGAAGATGCACCAAAGTTGAGGGACACGTTTCTGACATTATTTCAAACAAAATATCTTAATAAAATTTTTTAATCGGTGCAACTTGAAATTTGCATAACTTGGAGCCGATGTTTTTTATAAATACCGTAGCGATTTAAATTTCTGCCGCCGTGAAACAAGACGAGCGATTTAAATTGTTTTATGAATGGCACGCGGCTGCAAGAAGACAATAAATATCTATCGTAAACGAAAAAATTTATGAGAAGCTTTTAAGTTTGCCCTTGACCGCAAAACGTGTTAAAGGCGAACACTTTGAAAAAAGCATGCGTTTTCGTCGCACTAACATTTTCGCAAACCGTAATTACATCAAATTTGCCCAGTCTTAATAATGTACGATAATTAACGCTTGTAACGGGTTTTTATTTATTCCTGTATCCTACAATTATGTACAATTAATAAATTGGGAAAATTAGTAACTAGAATTATTGCTTCCGCCGCGCCGGTCTGCTAAATTATTTACCTATCTGACTGAACTTGGTCACATAAGGTAGAAACAAATTCGGAAGCGGGCAAATTACAAAAACGGCAATTATCTTACAACATGTGTTCGAATAATCTGCGTATTCTCGAAATGTGTAATCGCCCATCGCACACACCAACATACGCACACACATAATAAACTTAAAAATGAAAAGTATAAACTACACCAACTAATTACTCGTCACTGCAACGTTAATCAGAACGGAGTGAACGAACTAAATGTGTTTCATCATATCATCTGAGGCGCGACAGTTTATGGGGTAATAAAGTAAAAAACCGAACGTTAAGGCAGGTTAAGAATTCGGGCCGCTCTCATCTATCTTTGATAGTAAAGCTCTCCTTAATATTTACTTCAGTGTAGCATACCCACATTCCCACATATAAGCTATATGATTTGTGCCTGGGGACAAGCCGTTGATTTAAACCGAATTTTTATTCTACAAAAAAGAATTGTTAGACTCATCTTTAATCTCAGTCCTTTAACATCCTGCAAAGAAACATTTCAAAATAAAAATATTCTCACAGTTCCTTCAATTTATTTATACAAACTATTAACGTATATACACACTCACTACAATAAATTTATCATTTATTATTTATAGCCGAAAATATCCACAGTCATAATACCAGATATAAAAGTAATCTACGTCCTGAGCACCCGAATACATTCCAGTATCTAAAATCACCATTCTATGCGGGAATAACTTATTACAATAAACTACCCAATAATCTGATGAATTTTAGAACACCGACCTTATTTAAACTGAATCTAAAAAAATTTCTGATAAACAGATGTCTATACCATGTAAAAGAACTAACTTGAATGTTATGTACTCTTGTATATGTTTCTGTGAATGTCTGATTTCTGTCAGATTTTTATTTATATTTATTATTATTTTTTTAATATACATATTGCAGTGTTGCTTTTTATGCAGATGTGGTAAGTATTGGACTTGTGTATTTTCTCTTTTATTTTAATCTTTGCACCACATCCACCACACAATTACGTAGTCTAGTAGTCTGATTTGAATTTTTATTTTATAATGTCAAAGTGACATTTCAGGGTGGGAACTCTCAATGTTAATTGTAATCCAGTTATTTATTATAATTTTGAAGAAAATTCCTTTGTAGATAAATTGGTGAGTAATTTAAATGTTTAATTTTGTAATGTATGTTTAAAATCCTAAAGAAATACAAGTAATCCCTTGTTTGCCCAGTGTTGCTACCTGTTACGCCCAATCGCGAAACAAACGATAAGAATCCTTTGATACTTTAGAATTTTATGAAGTTTATATGTAGTGTGATGTTGATTTAGAAATTCTTATTATTGTTACAGAGAGAGCCTTATTTGCCAAGTGTTGCTACCTGTTACGCCCTATCGCGAAACAAATAATAACTCTTCTATAATAATAAGAAATCTTTTGTAAATGAGTGTTAAAAGTTCAAGTGATTGATGAATGACAAGATGTGTTATTTGTAGTGTATTTTTTTAAAATCAAAAGAACTTTTTCAAATCAAAAATAAACTTACTTCAATGTTACGTAGTGAAACATCCCTGGATAAATTTCTGATAATAAGTTATTAATGAATGAAATAGATTTAAATTTTCAAAGTTATATTTTTAATTCAATTATAAGAGCAAAAATTTTTATGTTGTTTATATTATGGTTGCTATTGAAAGATTCTTATCGTTTGTTTCGCGATTGGGCGTAACAGGTAGCAACACTTGGCAAACGAGGGATTACTTGCATTTCTTTAGGATTTTAAACATACATTACAAAATTAAACATTTAAATTACTCACCAATTTATCTTCAAAGGAATTTTCTTCAAAATTATAATAAATAACTGGATTACAATTGACATTGAGAGATCCCACCCTGAAATGTCACTTTGACATTATAAAATAAAAATTCAAATCAGACTACTAGACTACGTAATTGTGTGGTGGATGTGGTGCAAAGATTAAACCAACATAAAGTTTACAATCTAACGCTGAATTAAAGAAGGAAAGGCTCACGAAATAACGCTGAAAAACGTAGATTTCTCAATAACGTTGAAATAAAGAAAATTAAAAGAAGTCACAACACATAACTTAACCCATCATTAAATAAAGAACACTACAATATATTTATATTAACGAAGCTAACCATGTAATGATGGAAAAAAGCTGAAAATATATTATTATTATAAATTATCCGAGTTTGTTATACGCATACCGGCCGTATGTTGTTTTATACTTTTCGTAATACCAAACGATGAAATAAATATTTAATTTGGCATAAATATTGATAATAACAAACTTCGATAAGTCGCCAAAATTATGAGTATTATAGCAACGTTTGAGATACTCGTACAAAGCAAATAGTAATAACGGCCATGGCCGTTATATTTTAAAAGCCTCGGCCATTATGGATAGCATAACAACCATGGAAACTGCAGATAATAATGAAACTGACATGTGTGTCAAAGTTGCATTGTGTGCATAACGTCAAAATATTTCTTACTGTATTTTTAATTGAACAATTGTCAGTCACCCTGTATAGGAAAATCTGTTTCTAACTTTATTCTATATTCTGCTGTTACAGTATCACTAATCAAAAAGGTATGAGTTGTAAGTTTTTGTAATTAGAGAGGAGTAGAGGGGTGCAAACTATAAAATTTTGCATACAGGCGCCGGACTCTACTGGCGCGCCCCTGCACACATAGGTCCTAAATAAACCGTTTTCGCGTTATACAAATTTTTTAAAAAATTATGTCTGTTGCAGTAGTTCAAACAAATGTAAATGTCTTCCAATCAAATGACATTAGAAACTTGTAGTTTTTTTTATTGCTATTTAATTCTTTTGGCACTTGGTTTCATAAGATAGCGAATATGGAAAATTCAGCCAAAGATTTATTATCCTGTTTGACTCTTGAAAAGTATTTTATGAATGCAATTTTTATTTCAAATTTAACATCTTGATTTTTGGGTTATTGTCAACAGAATGTACAGTAATTTATTTTCGTATTCTTAATATTAGCCTAATTACTCCTCAATTGAAAGACGTGTCGTTTTGAAATACATACAGCCACGTCATCGTCATAATTGAAATCTTCAATACCATTAACGTATTCCTATTCAATATCTCGCAATCTTGGAAAATCCATTCCACAATAACGTAAGATCGTCTTGAAAACAATTCAACCACGACTTACGCAAAATCGCAAGAAAGTTATGATTACCTTATTTTTCTCATTTTATTTTCTCATTTTCTATTGCTTTTCCTGTTTTGACAATTGTTTCAATATACAGGGATATTCACATAAACCGTTCGTTAAAAGTTTTCAAGGTTGCAGTTCACGTAGATATTTGAAATTTAAGGAGCAAGGGTTCTCCGTAGAGATCTCTTTAAATAAAATAAAATTGTCTTTGTACCACTTCCGGTTGTACCGGAAGTCGCTATCAACTCGCTTATTTTAAATGGAATGCTATCTCTAAAATCCATCATTTTTGAGATATATTGAATTTTCTTAGAAATTTGGATTCTGCAATCTGATTTTCAAAAAATTATAACACAGCTATGATTGAAGCAATTTTATTTGTAATAGCTGATATTGTAGTTGAAGCTTTAAGGTTCTTAGAAATTCCATAAGCATAATCTATTAAGCTACAGGGTGTCTAAAACGCACCGTTCCCCTCGAAGATATTCAAACACAGAAAAATACTTTTTTTCAAATGGAACGACCAATATTTTAATACATCATCGTATGTGGAATTAAATGCTGTGTTGAACTATACTAGCATTCCCTATACCTAACTTTAACAGTTTTTCAGTTATAAGATATTTTTGGTTTAATACATAAAAATTGACATTTATTAGGTTAAATATTTCTAATTTTGTTGATATAGTTATGAAAACAACAAACAATTGCATTTAACGTTTCCTGTTACTACAAATTTTAAGCAAAAGCAACAAAAAGTTGAAAATCAAAATCAAAATTATTCAAACGCTGATATTTTAAATCTATTTTTTAAATTCATGAAGAATGATCTAAAATTGTTCAGAGCAGAGAATGTGTGTTCAATCAAATGTACCCCTCTTGTCTCCTATGAGTAAAACACAGTTTGGAAAGTTTGAACCTAACTTTATACAATTTGGAAAAATAAAATGTACGAAGATCAGTAACAAATAACGAAGATAATTAGACAATGGTTTTAAAATACTTTCACGCTAATCCAGAGAATTGCAAACTAGCAGCTATTTTATTCTTCAATTTAAAGTAATGAAATTCACACTTTTTCGTTTTATAAGATCACAAGCGTCCTAAGAAAAGGATGATTAAAGAACTATTAATATTTGTGAATTTCCACTTGCCAAATTCTATTTTCTTTGGTTGACTACAAAATTTGTAGTAACAGTAATCGTTGTTATAATTTCCATGCTATCTTAATAAAATTAAAAATATTTGACCTATTAAAATTGTAATTTTCTTTGAATTAATCGAAAATGTTTCATAACTCAAAAACTGTTAAAGTTAGGTATAGGGAATGCTAGTACAGTTAGACGCAGCATTTGATTCCACATACAATGGTGCATTAAAATATCGGTCATTTCATTTGAAAAAAAGTATTTTTCTGTGTTTGAATATCTTCGAGTGGAGCGGTGCGTTTTAGACACCCTGTAGCTTAATAGATTATGCTGATGGAATTTTTAAGAACCTTAAAGCTTCAACTACAATATTAGCTATTACAAATAAAATTGCTTCAATAACAGCTGTGTTATCATTTTTTGAAAATCAGATTGCAGAATCCAAATTTCTAAGAAAATTCAATATATCTCAAAAATGATGCATGCATTTTAGAGATAGGGAAATGTATTGCAATTTAACATATTTTTACATGTAGAATTCAAAAACGTGATAAAAAATATAGCATTCCATTTAAAATAAGCGAGTTGATAGCGACTTCCGGTACAACCGGAAGTGATACAAAGACAATTTTATTTTATTTAAAGAGATCTCTACGGAAAACCCTTGCTCCTTAAATTTCAAATATCTACGTGAACTGCAACCTTGAAAACTTTTAACGAACGGTTTATGTGAATATCCCTGTATTGTGTCTAATGGTTTTCCAATGATTTTATACTAGTAGGCTAGTTTTGCGAATGAATTTCCTTTTGTGACAAATGTATTTCCGTATTTGTTAGTTGACTTTCACAAAAAGGACATTCAACAAACAAATCGATTGATTACAATCAGACTGAATCGATTTAAATCGATTTATGAAAACACTGAACGATGGTGTGACTAGAATATTTGGTATTTAACTTTTCAACAATAGCAGTATCACAATATTGGCAATGTAGTTAAGTTATTTATCAAATAAATCACTGAAATAAACAATACACTGCTATAAACAACTCGCACATAAGATACAAACTGCAACGCAACGATGGACAATTTCACGATCGATGTTGAATCGATTCAAATGCGTGCTGAATGCCCCTAAACATTTTGGCGTATTGATATGGGTAATAATCAGAATAATGGTTATAGGAGAAAAAACGCCAAAATAAGCAACGAAATACTACGCATTTTAATCGCTAATTCTTTAAATAATGGTTCCACGTCGAAAAATGTAGCACAACAATGTTCAGTTTTACCTGATACCGTAAAAAAATATATGCAACTTATAGGAAGACTAATAATGTTGCAAAGGTAAGTGCTGGACATCGACAACCGAAATTAGCTTTGTTTTGGTTCCAACTTGGAACTGTTCTGAAACTGTTCGCACATGCGTATTATGCTTTTAGTGTTTTGGTTCGTTCAGAATCAGTTCCGAACTAACAATTCACTGTTTTGGTTAATTTCTGGAACTGTTCAGAACCGTTCTAGAACAGTTACAGCAGTTCCTACCTTTTAGTAGGAACTGATATGGAATTCCGAGTTCGTACGTGCGCAAATCTTATGCAGTCAGTATTGCTGTATTATATTAATCAAAATAAGCTTCATATAATTAACTATTCATATAATTATGAAAAAGTAATGGAAATGTTTTTATAAAATACGTTTGCCTAAAATATAATTTTGAATTGGGTACTGATTATATATGGATTATTCAATAACTAATCCAATATATGTGAGTAGAGTTAAAATTAACATAGTATTTTTATTTACAAGGTAGTTTATTACAAGTAGGTAAAATGTACTCTAACTTCTGTTTTGGTTTATGCAGTACCAGAACTATCACAGAACTGTTCTAGAATTGAACGCTCAAGCGCAACCAGTTCTGCATAGTTCGGGAATCGTTCTGAAATAATAACCAAAACAAAGCTATTATCTTTAGCTCAGAAAGAACAAACTCGCGATTGGTTTGATGTAGATGTTCGTTGACTCTGCGCCAGTTGAAAGAAAAACGTTTAATGGCTACTTCTTCAACGAATATCAGTGTCTACGATCGATAGAGCTCTTAGCAACTTTGACTACTCTTTTAAAAGAACGTCATTTAAAGAAGAAACACTTTTCTGTATATGTAGAACATATTTTAATTTTTAAATGTAGAAGCTAGGTATGTAATAAACAAAGAGATTTTTACAAATAAGAAATGTCATTTGCAACATAGCTTTGACGTTTCATAATACGGAAAATAATTTGCTAAACAGGGAAACGCAATTGACAAAAGAGGAAAAGCAAAAGAAAAACACTGTAAGTCGACTGTGAATACATAAGTAAAGACGTGGCTTAAGATACTTTTAAGTAATGACTGATTTAAATAAAATCGCCTTACGTAAGTTAGGACTTCGAGAAAACAGTTACGGTTTAGCAATCTACAGGTGACTGTTAATTAACCCGACAAAATGAAACCACGCTAAAAAGCGATGTCCGAGAGTATGGAAAAAATGTTTAAAAAAATTATTTCTACTTTAGTTTTCGAGAAATAATTAGCCCCAAAATGACGATGCGCCTCTGGTTAAAAAATACAGGAGCAGATGAACGAAATAAGTGTCTCACAAACTCTTTTAAACAGACACTAAATGGCGCATAAACACTTAACGTTTCGCAGTCGTTCGACAGCTTCGACGAAGCTGTCGAATCAATTCAAATATTCTGATTTAATGCATTCTATAATTTATTTTTAATTGCTGGGGCTGTTTGGAAAACGTGCAACGATTTATTAGACCTGAAATTCATCGCCGACAAGTTTTTTTGTTTATTAGGCTATAAAAACTTTATTATATACGGCTGTTTTAAACGTCGTTGGTGATATGCGTACAGTTTTTAATCAATGAATGTAACAGATTACGGAATCATATTCAAAAAATCTATGGAACTGTTTATAATTAAGAGTCTGATTCAAAGTGAAAAGGATACGTACGATGGAACGAGTAACGATTTACAACCAGTGCGCCAAAATCACAGGATATGAAGTTGCAAACGCGTCTTGAATTTGTTAAACTTTTAATGGATTTGTGTTAATAATAATTCGTCACACACATAACGAAGTTATAATAATCAATAGATTACGACGATATTTACTGATTAAAATGTTTTTTATTATACCAGCATTAAAATCTCTGTTTTTAAAACTAAAAAGCGTGCGAAGAAGGGCGATTAAAGCACGCCGTGTTTTAAAGTTGCCTAGGAACAACATATACAATCTACATGTTATCGATTAAAAATGCGATCCACAGGCAACTTTACAAAATGAATTTAAATTTTAATGTCTTTCTAATTTTCACATTTTAGCGCAGGCATAATAAAAATATCGTTTAATACACGTGCATAAAAGCCTTTAAAGCACTTGCGCCGTTAAAAGCGCTCCTCTGCGCGTCGCGCTTTTAAACCCGTCGCGCGAGCTTTAAAGGCTTTCTTATGCACATGTATTAAATTCTGTTTGTGAAAAAATGTTTATAAAGTACACATTTCTTGTGGAAATATAAAATTTAAAATAAGATGAAAGAGAAATGCTGGGAATTCTTAACACGGAAATTTAAATTGCTTTTCGTTTTAGTCATTTATTTATTTACCTGTCAAAGCAGGTGTTCAAATGGGGGCCGTTGTGATCCTTTGCATGGAATAACCTGCTTCAGGTGATTTGTATGCATCCAAGTAAATATTTTGTAGTTCGTAATTCACGGCGTCGGTCGTTGACATAAAAACGAAGTTAACGTGAAATTCCACTTAAAGGTTAAGTTCACGATCGATGCTACGCCGCCGCACACAGGCAGAATTTCATAAAATCCTGACTTATTTCAATAATTAAAGCTGGTTCTTGTCCAGCTTCGACGAAGCTGTCGAACGACTGCGAAACGTTAAGTGTTTATGCGCCATTTAGAGTCCGTTTAAAAGAGTTTGTGATACAATTTTCATCGGACAAGAACCAGCTTTAATTATTGAAATAAGTGTCCTCATCAAAATTTTATGGTAGGCACGGCGCACACAGGCAGAATTTCATAAAATCCTGGCCAAAACCTAACAATTGTGTAAAACGATTGACAACACTTCTGGAAGTAAAAAGAAACCTTATTATTGAGATTTTAGGTGTAATTAATAATTAATTTTTAACAACGTTACATATTTATTATACAGTGTGGATAAAAAGTCTGCAGTACTTTAAATATTTTCTAAAACATTTTCTTTTATGTAAAAACGTTCGGACATGTCCATTTTTAATATAAATTTACCATATTTTGGAATGGTTCATTTATTTGTACGGTGGCGTACCGTTGGGGTACAAAAATAATTTTAATTTTTTAACTGAAGTCGACTCTTGTCCGATGAAAATTGTAAGAAAATAGCTTTTAAACTTAAAATTAGAAAGAACAGTCAACGTTTCATTATCGGTTGATAGCTTCATCGGCAGCTAT
This sequence comes from Dorcus parallelipipedus, assembly GCA_958336345.1. NCBI lineage: Eukaryota > Metazoa > Arthropoda > Insecta > Coleoptera > Lucanidae > Dorcus > Dorcus parallelipipedus. The sequence goes on from OY284478.1 coordinate 44,670,312, forward strand.
CAACCGATAGTGAAACGTTGAGCGTTTCTACCACTTTTAACAGTGTCCGTTTAAAGTTTAAAATATATTTTCTTTAATTTTTTAGATGGAAATTTACTTTTTGTTACGAATTCCAGAAAAAGATATTTTTCTACGTACTTTTGCATAGAAATTTTATTGTATCTAAGCCGCATCCGAATAGCGAAATAATAATAGGAATAATTTCGAATTGCTATGTTCTGAGCTTTTTTCGATAAACGTTAATCATATCGAGGATGTCTTAGAAAAGGTGTCCATCGTTTATAAAGCATACACATTCACGAATTCTTACGCAATTCACTGATCATAAAATTTAATTAATTTAATTAAAAATTAATTCATCATACAAGCACGAATTTTTATCTGGATGTACGCGATACGAAACGACGAAGTAAAAGTAAAACCTTATTTGAAAACATGTCATTCAATAGAACAGAGAACATTTAACTTGATTGTACTTAATAATTTTCGGGCTTGCAGGCTCTCAATGTAAACAAGAACGAAACTGAAAATTTCTTATCAACTCATAATTTTCAATCTAATACTTAAAGTTATGCATCTCAAGAAAGCATAAATCCGTAACACGAGCAGTAAGTTTTCAACCAAAACGGATACGCATTTCAGGCATCCAGGGCTGATAGTAATAAATCACCCACTTAAACCTTTTCAAGTGAGTATACCATCTCAAGACAACAGTACTAATCTTTTAAGGACAACTGAACAAAAGCGCCAGTCTCCTGCAGTCAAACACACGTGAATTTCATAAACATCGGAATGCGTGTTTACTGTAAACAATGCCGAAGTTACAGGAATCGCGTCCAATTCCGCAAAAACGACACTGTGTCCTCTGATCATTCGTTAATTACCATTCTGTTATTCTGACCTGTCCAGATCCCACTTCTGACTATGTTGGATAGTTTTTTTTTTCTTTGTGTTAAACATGACAAACATAAATATAACATAAACTGATAACAATGTCAGAGGACCGAGTTACAATAAACATTCACTCACCCTTTGGTTAGATCTCTCTTTCCCTGTTTTCTTTCTCTCTTTCTTGTCCACTGCGGAGCTGAGGGTAAACGTCTTAACATCTGGGCTTCTCTTTTCGATTCGACAAGGACGTCATGCAAAATTAACCATTTACGAGTATCTACTCAAGACTATAGGACTTATTTACTCACCGGGGCCCTCTCCCGGCCCCGCACCTTTCCAGCGGTGCCTCTAGATGCGGAAGCTCCCTGCTGGGATGCGAATTCACGGAGAAGGTGTCCTCGAATGTCCATCTTCGTACTTCGCATGCATAAAGACAAGCCCCAGGTGGATATTAGCATACCTTGCCTTCTGAGCGTACGTTCTCAGAATCATTGGTGCTACTGCCTCCTACAGTGTTGCTACACCGGCCCAAGCGCAGTCAACACCAAGTCATGACCTTTCTTGGAAAGCACAAGGCAATCACCTGGTCAGGCATTACAACTAGTTGTATTTCCGGTATCTACTACTCACGCACCTGCAGTAGCAGATAGGGTCAAATACCGTATACAGGTGGAATGATCCTCGACTCTCTCCCATTTATGGGCGAATCCAGAGCGATCACCCTTATGAAAGAATGTCCAATCTCTTACTCTCTGTCCGAGCCATCAGCGGACACCACGTGATTGGCACCTTACTCTAACCTCAGAGTATCATCTACCATCGGCAAACCTTTCACTCTTGCACAATTACTTCATCACATGTCCTTGCAATTTATTACAACACTCGCGAGCCCGTTTGCGTAATTAGCGCAACTTTACCAAGACGTTCGCCCTACAAGAATCGCCGCCCGAGACTGAAGTGCTTTCGTTTCATCCCTCTACTTGAGTCGTACCCCGTATCCGTATCGCATTCCAAACCAAAAGATAAAATAAACAAACGTGCTCGTGTTTTACGGATACATTGAAAATGTGTAAACTTTCTTAAATTCTAAACTTGATAAATTATACAACGACAACAGATATAATTCTACAATTACATAATTTTTTTCAAAAATTTATGTAATTTATGCATAAAACATTTTACTTTCGCCTACTAAACACGTGTTCGATTTTTTCGAATAAATCAATAAAAAGTACAGCAATAAATAATTCCGTTATCCATTATATTGGTCCTTATTTTTTATTAGGACTATCGCAGAAATATAAATCTCATTTTGTTAAAAATGCAAAAAATCAATTGTTTGGTTGTTTTTTTTTTAAGAATTCAGTAGACAATAAATTAGTTATTACTTGGAAAAGTGATTGCAATTAATGTAATAAACAACCTTAAATAATTTTTTTACTTGTTTATTTACTAAGGAAAAAAACATTCGGAAGAATAATTCATTCAGGTATCCGAATACTCGGTTAATTCATCTGAGTATCCGAGTATCCGAGTGTTCGGCTTCAACGGGAATTCGAATTCGATTCCGAATTCGTGCGTGAAAAAATACTCGGATTAATTTTAATCCGAGTATCCGAGTACTCGGATCCAACGAATATTTTAATTCGAATTATTTTAGTTTTATTTATTTTATTTAATTATTTTAGTTTTACTCCCTTGGGCAAAAAAGCATGGCCAATTTAATATTCCATTTGCCATCCATCAGAACCGACATGATTTTTGTGTTCGTAAAACAGTTAGAACACCCAGTATATATTTACAGATTTCGAAACTATGCATAACGTTTACTTAAGAGTTTCTAAGATATTGATGTTTAAGTGTAAAAATTGCTGTATTATGAGCGCTTATATATTGGTTACTTGAAGAAACGTCCAGCTCTACACATTCAAGTTCTACGATACACACGTTGGTATGAGAAAAATTGAAAAATATGTGAATTTTTTTTTCTTTTCATCGTAGATAAGCCATGATTTCATATTTGAGATCTCATAATAATTCTGAATAACTTTTCAAAATAAAATTTGCGCGTACCATGGAAAATAAAGCTACTTTACTCTTATGTCAATTTAAAATATTTTGATTCCCTCGGTATACTATGAGAGGTATTCAACCTTTGATGCATACATCTCGAGTTTGAGAAGATGCGGGAACTTTCATAAAGAATAAATTTTTCTGAGAAATAATAATAAAGAATTTTCCCATATGTGGCCAACTTTCCGCCGGTCACTGTATCTAGTTTTACTATTAAAGCCTCTGTACATTAGCACATATTAGCAACTCAAACCTTTTCCAATATTTAGTTTACACTTATACCTTTATAAAAAAATTTATAAAGCTACCTGATTGGTATGAATCCTGAATTTTTAAGCATGACGAAACATAATTTGTAACAAAAACATATAATTTTGAGACTTGAATATATGACCTTCCTATTAAAAAGAAACAAAACTAGTTATATCAAAAATAAATAGGTACATACTTTCAGTTTTTGAATTCACTTTAAGCGACTTTATTTTTTGGGATTTTGGCCAGGATTTTATGAAATTCCGCCTGTGTGCGGCGGCGTAGCATCGATCGTGAACTTAACCTTTAAGTGGAATTTCACATCAACTTCGTTTTTAGGTCCAACTACAAAATATTTACTTGAATGCATGCAAATCACCTGAAGCAGGTTATTCCATGCAAAGGATCACAACGGCCCCCACTTTTAACACCTGCTTTGACAGGTAAATAAATAAATGACTAAAACGAAAAGCAATTTAAATTTCCGTGTTAAGAATTCCCAGCATTTCTCTTTCATCTTATTTTAAATTTTATACTTCCACAAGAAACGTGTACTTTATAAACATTTTTTCACAAATAGAATTTAGTAGTATCTTATAATACAAGTGCATAAGAAAGCCTTTAAAGCTCGCGCGACGGGTTTAAAAGCGCGACGCGCAGAGGAGCGCTTTTAACGGCGCAAGTACTTTAAATGCTCTTATGCACGTGTATTAAACGATATTTTTATTATACCTGCGCTAAAATGTGAAAATTAGAAAGACATTAAAATTTAAATTCATTTTGTAAAGTTGCCCGTGGATCGCATTTTTAATCGACAACATGGAGATTGCATATGTTGTTCCTAGGCAACTTTAAAACACGGCGTGCTTTAATCGCCCTTTTTCGCACGCTTTTTAGTTTTCAAAACAGAGATTTTGATGCAGGTATAATAAAAAACAATTTAATCAGTAAATACCGTCGTAATCTATTGATTATTATAACTTCGTTATGTGTGTGACGAATTATTATTAACACAAATCCATTAAAAGTTTAACAAATTCAAGACGCGTTTGGAACTTCATATCCTGTGATTTTGGTGCACTGGTTGTAAATCGTTACTCGTTCCATCGCACGTATCCTTTTCACTTTGAATCAGACTCTTAATTATAAACTGTTCCATAGAATTTTTGAATATGATTCCGTAATCTGTTACATTCATTGATTAAAAATTGTACGTATATCACCAACGACGTTTAAAACAGACGTATATAATAAAGTTTTTATAGCCTAATAAACAAAAAAACTTGTCGGCGATGAATTTCAGGTCTAATAAATTGTTGCACATTTTCGAAACCGCCCCAGCAATTAAACTTAAATTATAGAATGCATTAAATCAGAATATTTGAATTGATTCGAATTAGAATTACTGCATTTGCTTGCAATTATATTATTGGTCTGAATTAAGAAAGGATTTTAAGAAACATCTCTCTATTATTACAGTTACAGAAATATTTCTGTATGAACAATTATTATTATGGGAAACGAAAAACAGATTCAAGGATTTGATGTGGAAGTTGGTATGGGTAATAAACGAAGTAGCAATGAATTAAACGCAAATTAAATTAATTAAATAAATAATAATAATCTGTGTTAGAATAATAAAGGGTGTCCCAACAAGAGCACCGGATTTAATTTAGAATTAAAGAAAAACACATTTATTTCTTTAAATAAGCAAACATTTTTATTTCAACATAAAGAAAAATAGTTCCGATCAAACGTGAAATACAACATCAGGCAAATGGCCACCACGAAACCTCTGGCACAGGGTTATTCTTTTGTTGAAATTTTGAATAACGTTTTCGCATAAATGTGGCTGTATTTCACCAATAACGCGCCGTATTTCCTCTTTAAGATGTTCAACTGTTTCAAGCTTATTCGCATACATCTTTTCCTTCACATAGCCCCAAAGAAAAAAGTCCATCGGCGTTAGATCGCACGATCTTGGTGGCCAATTTTTTACGCAAAACTTTCACCATTTTTGTAATGTGTTTTTACAGTAATTAAACGTTGTTCGTTTGAATATTTCTCCATATTCTTAAATCGCGTGGTTTGTACGTGACAAGTGTCAAAAAAAATCACCGTACAACTCGTATTAACAAAATGGCGGCAAATTTAAATCCGGCGCTCTTGTTGGGACACCCTTTACAATCAGAATTTTTTTTAATTAACTGAACTGAGCATCATGGAATTGAACTGAATTCTAGAATTTATTTAGTTGAATTAAATTTTAAAGAGAATAGAATTAAAAACAATCAGATTTGTACAAGTCGGATGAATTTGAAATTCAGGCTTGAATTAAATCAAACTATAGAGATGAATTAAATTATAGAAAAAATGTACTTAGAATTGTAGTAGTAGGTATATTTCACTTGAATTAAATTGAATGACGAAATTTGTTGATTAGAATTGCAGAATTAATGAGGAAGAAGTTATTTTGTACATAAACAATCATACATACAAACTTCATAGTTTTTTTGCCTGACCTAATCGCCAGAAGAAATTTTATGAAGAGAACATTTTAATTTTTAGTTTAGAAAGAATTAGAATCACCGAATTGAATCAAATTACAATTAAAGATTTTAAAAAATTGATAAGAATTGAAGAATTAAACTGAATTATAAAATGATACAACTTAACTGAACTAGAATTATTTATTAAATAACATCGAAACTCAATTATAGATTTCATTCAAATAAATCAGAATAAAGAATTTAATTGAATTATTTTCGAAACAGACCAGTTAGAAATAGTCGAATTGAACGGAATTCAAATTTTGAATACAATTGAAATGAATTACACATTTAAAAAAGGGACTAGAATTAAAAAGAAATTGAATCAAGAGTTGAATCAAACTGATCCAAGAAATAGCCGAATCGAAGAGAATTAGAATTTCAGGATTGAATTGAATTACAGCATTGGACATTGGCATTATTGGCCAGGATTAAAAAGTTGATCTGAATTACAGAATTAAAAAGAATGATGAAATTTTAGAAATAAATTAAAACTACAATTACAAGACTCAACTGAATTAGAGTTATAGGTAAAATAACATCGAATCGCAATTATATAGAATTTCAATGCATCAGAATTGAGAATTGAATTTGATTATTGAACGGAGTTAAAATTTTAGAATTATTGAATATTGATTATTCACCAAAACTACAGAATTAAAAAGTCGACCGGAATTACAGAATTAAAAATAACTTGAATCACAAAATTGAATTAAGTTAGCAGTAGTAGGTGGGTCTAGGACGATTCAGCACCGCCGTTTCATCGCCGCCGTTTCAGCGCCGCCGTTTCATCGCCGGGACGTTTCAACGCCAGCCGTTTCATCGCCGACCCATTTCAGCGCCGTAAGGATGTTCGATTTAATAAAAGGGGTGGAAAGAAAATTTAAATCCAACTTCCATATATTGTGATTTTGAACAGGCAGCTTTTGGTGCAATGACCCAGTGTTTTCCAGATGTTTCTATTAAAGGATGCTTCTTCCATTTGTCTCAAAATATGCGAAAACATATAGGCCAGTTGGGCTTATTAAATCGTTACAATAATGACGCAGATTTTTGTTTACAAGCAAAAATGGTGATTGCCTTAGCTTTTGTAAGGATTGAGCACTTAGATAATTATCTTGATGCACTCAATGATGTGTTACCTGAAGAACTTCACCCTTAGATAGACTGGTTTGAAGACAATTACATAGGCCGTATGAATAGACGTGGAAATGGGAGACGACGACCTTTGTTTCCACCAGAAATGTGGAATCTGTATGATCGAACAATAAACAGAAATGATCGTACAAATAATAACTGTGAAGCTGCTCATCGCCGACTACAATCTGAATTAGGAATGACACATCCAACAATATGGAAGTTTATAGATGGATTGCGCAAAGTCCAAAAGGGGCGCGATACCTACTATGAACAATTAGTGGCCGGAAATCAGCCACAGATGAAATTAAAAAAATATCGGGACGCAGATGAACGCATACTCCGTATTGTTACCGACTACGACAACAGAACCGAAGCGGAATATTTAAGAGGAATTGCCCACAATTATCAAATGACTGATTAAAATCTGTTAATCAATATTTAAAATATTTACCGTATTTAGCTCATATCAGATACTTTAATTTTTCATGGCGCTGAAATGGGTCGGCGATGAAACGGCTGGCGCTGAAACGTCCCGGCGATGAAACGGCGGCGCTGAAACGGCGGCGATGAAACGGCGGCGCTGAATCGTCCCATTCCGGTAGTAGGTATAGAATGTTGGAAATAAATTTAACTATAATTGAGGAGCTTATTTTCAAAACGCAACATGTCCAAAAATTGCAATTTTGAGATATAGATGTCGTTATATAGTGTATAACCTGCTCTACAAGTTGGTTATTGAACCTTTTAGACAAACCACAATAAGTCCTATTCACAGAATAAGTCCTCACTCACAGAATTTAATCGAATTATATGTAGAAAATAACATCGAATCGCTAATATAGATTTTAAATGAATTCGAACTCAGCTGAATTTTATTAGAAATATATTACCAAAATTATAAATTAATGATTAGGAAGGAAGAAATAAAAAAGGGCAATTTTAAGATTTTCTTTTCACTCTTCATTTTGCATAAATGAAATTGGAATTATTTTAGAATGAAAATCGGATTTGTTTTAGAAGATTTAATATATTTTCTGATATTTATTTTACACATTTACTATTCAGAATTAATTTTAGAATTACAATCGTGTTAGGATCATAAAATAGGATGACTGTTCAAAAGAATTTTTTTAACATTTTTCCCGTAATCTGTCACATCGATTCTCTTGGGAGTTTCTTTTTTTATCGGAACAATTGTCAGTCACCCTGTATAAGAAATTGCTTACGATTTATTTAGGTATAAGAACTGACTATGAATACGAACCTATGAGTACTTAGGGATTCTAGAGTTTCAGTACTATTCTTCAGCCTGAAATTCCAAGGAAAATATCAGCAAATTAAGAAAGCAACTAAAATGAATAGATCCGACTTTAAAATAACAAAAAGAATCTGAACGAAAATCGGAGAATTTTTGCTCACAGCCGGAGAGGATAAACCATGTATCACTTCACCGAAATAATTGCCAAAATCGAAAACTCCTCCGGTTGAACCTAGTCTTCGCAGCACTGATCAGTCGAAAGCAATTAACTCTGCTTTTGCAGATAAATAAGTTCAGAGAGACATTCACTATTGATACCGAGAAATTTGGTTATTCGAAAGCCACAAAATTTTCAATGAAAGCAGATATGTCGAACAACACTTTCGTACATAAAAGGCAAAAAGAAATCTAACGCGTATTTTGTCATCATGTCATCATAATTACTGCAGACCATATAAGTACGTTCTCCGCCAAATAAAGAACAGTGGAACGGATTAGCATTGTAGACCGACGCAAGGTATTCCAGTTTGCAAACTATCCCCAGTTCAAACCTAATAAGTATATCACCACCTACTGACATTTTTCTCATGATTTCAGATCGCAGAGCACCTTGGGCCGATTTAGTAAATCCACGGGTCGGCTGCCGTCCACTTCGGCACGGGAGTCTCGTGTATCCCAAACCCTTCCGAGACACGCCACCACCGCAAGAAACGAAGTGCCATCTAGACTAGAACGCAACGACAGATCGAACAGCACCATAAACGTTTCGATAATAAACACGGTCTCATCGCCGACGCCCAGGCCTTTGGTAAACGGAGGACCCGCAAAGCCCGCGCGCACTTACAAATCAAATTTATCCCGCAGTCAGAGCTTCAACGTACAAGCTGGCGATTTAGCTGCGAGGAAAGCGATGCACAAGAGCAACCCTCAATTAAATCGCCTCGACGAAGTCCCGGCCGGATTAAAGAGTCCGGCCCTCATCTCCAGCATCAACAGGAGCCAGCAGAATCTTGCGGAAAACGTCGAGGACACTTACACTTCCCGTTTCGCGAGAAACGGCTACAGTGACATGGCCGATAGTAACAAGAGGATCTTCATGAAAGGACTGAAGGATCGGGCCCCGGAACTTTTCAGAACTCTGCACGAGAGTGAAGATGAAAATTGGAGAAACCCGAACGTTTACCGAACCCCCGTCAAGAGCAATTATAACGGTGACATGTATGAACCGCCCACTCGATTAAGAGACACCGTCAGTCCACCGACTAGCCGCACGATAATCCGAAGAGGAAGCAGCTCCAGCAATGACTATTCGGAGACCTATCATACAACCTCAAGAAACGACGACCCACTGAGACCCAGCATCACCAATACAGTACAGAGCTTCAGCAAGAAGACCATACCAGGAAGAGACGGAAGGTCTTTGGAAACCATTGAATCCACGGAGACGAAATCGGTCACGAAAAGTCGCTACAGGGGTGAACCTGCCCCTGCTGTTAAGTATTACGACGGCGAGAGGCGATTGACCAGTTCCGGGGCCAGTCCGGTTGTAATAGAAGTTAGGAATTATAGGAAGTAAAGTACTCGTCGTTTATATCCAACACAGTAACAATCCGTCCTTATAATAATAAATAAATAATTGATTAATTGATTAACAGTTGATGTATTTTTTAATTTTTTAAACATATTTATGTGTATTTAATGTTTTTAAATTATGGATTACTATGAAAATATATACTGCGTATATCTACATCGCCTTTCTTTCGCATTGAAACCTGCGGCAGGACTTATTTTATAATGAAAGTTTAAAGTTGGTCACTCTAACGTTAAACCAAACAATTAACGTAAATAAGTAGATTGGAATCGTCGAATTATATTTAAAATTCAATCGTTTAATGCAGAAGTAGTTAGTAACAAACTGCAAACATATGGAGATAACGAAACATTCACCAAGAAAATCGGATTTTTTTAAGCGTTTCCAGACAACTAAACTTTCAACCAACGATGTCAGTACCAGCGATGTTATATTGTAACAGGAAAGATGCATCACGAAAAATGTCAATAAATATCGTTTAATGTAAGCAAAAGATGCGGCGCAAGAATGACCTCAAGTCCACACATTCCACTTAACAGATGCAATGTGAAACCAACGATCACATCAACGAGAGATGGTTATGTCAATGCTATTATTTGTGTATACTTTCCCCACCACAAAAAAGGAGCTTCTGTATATCCAATCATAGATGACGCCACCAATATTAAATGTAGAAAATAAAACGCACGGCTTCCTAGATTAGTAAAGCCCAGTGTGCTTTACCCGGCTAGCCGCATTTCAAAAAAAGTTGTTCCTGGAAAAATGACCTTGACGCACTGTACTGTATCGCCCTCTGGACAATTTTCAAGTAACTACGTGTACACGTCAATTTGAAATATTTATGATTTGACGGACAATTCAAATAATTCATTTTAAATTTGATTTCGTTATTAAAAAAATGCCTTTACGACGGAGATGTTGCGTAAGCAATTGCAATTCGGAAGACAATGTTTCTTTCCATTGCATACCAGCAAATATGGAAGTAAATTTAAAATGGAGAGATTTTGTTAAATCATACAGGTACAACATTAATGCTGTAAAATTACTTTATGTTAAAAGTCGTTACGTTTCTTTAGATTTTGCACCTTTATCGGAGTATGCGGTAGTTTGCAGTAAACATTTCTCCCACGACAGTTTTTTAGTTACGCAGAAACGTAAATTATTAACTGCAGAAGCTGTGCCTTCTATATTTAAGGTTTATTTATTAAAATATACACATACATATCAATTACATTAAATAATAATTTTAGTTTGTCGATGAAAATCTAACTTCTTTGGAAAATTTAACGCCTGAAGTACCATATAAAATATCTGGTGCAACTCAAACATCAGCACCAACCATTGAAATAAAAGATCTAATATATACTAATAAATGTCTCACACAAAAATTAAGACGTTTACAAATACAGTATAATAAAATGAAAGAAGAATTACAAACACAAAAGCAGAAAACACAAAATGTATATTGGAAACATTTAGAACAAATTACAGAAAATGCCAATCAAATGAATCCTCGTGCAACATTCATATTAGATCAAATTCGAAATTATAAAAAAAAGCTTCCCAGATGGTCTGAGATTACAATTCGACATTGTATTGCTTGGAGATTTTGTTCACCAAAAGGATATAAATTTCCAAGTAATTCAATTCTTAAGTTACCAAGTCATACCACTCTAAAGAAATATATGGGAACTGACAACAAAAATTTAATCAAGGATCGTTTAACATCAGAAATTAAAACGTTACGTGCCTCAGAGAGAGTATGTTCACTAATTCTTGACGACATGGCAGTACGTGAAGCAGTGTTTTATTCCAAAACAGAAGATCGTATATTTGGCTTAGAGACTATTCCTAAATCTCATGATGAAATAGGAAATAAACCTGTTATTGCTAATCAACTGCTTTGCTATGTAATTCAGGGAATGTCAACAAAATATATAATACCAGCAAGTTCCATTTTCATAGACATTTAAACAGCCAAAGATTTATACAAATTAACATTAGACGTTTTAAAATTACTGTCCGACTGTGGTTTTATCATGATAAGAATGGTAGCTGATAACCACAGATCCCATGTAGCTCTTTTCAAGCATTTCGGCAATGGAATGCTTAAAAATGTTGTTTCGCATTCTTACAATCCAGGACTTGAGCTATTCTTCAGTTTTAACCATTGTCATGCAATAAAAAATGCGAGAAATTTAATGCTGGCTCATGACATGACATCATCCGATGGTATAATTTCAGCTAAATACCTCTTTGATTTGGCTGAAATTCAAGAACACCTTGTGATTAAACCAGTTAGATACTTAACAAAGAAACATCTTTACCCTTCTAATTTAGAGAAAATGAAAGTGAATTTGGCTGTTAATCTGTTTTCTCCTCAAGTAACAGCAGCTTTGAAGTATCTTATTCATCATGGTGGTGCAGAATATTCTCACTTCAAAGACTGCATTGCAACAGTAAAATATATGGAAAACATGTACAAATACTTTCAAATTCACGATGTCAGCAATAAAACTCAATACATCCATCAAAGAGAACCTAACACTGCTCCATACACAGATATTCAAGATGCACGTCTTTCATGGCTGCTTAATGAATTTACCTATTTTATTGCTGACATACAGTTTACATCAAGAGAAGCAGGTATGGCTGGATTAACTAACGAAACAGCAGAAGCTTTAGTTTTCACAGCCAGAAGCACATCTCTCTGCATCCCATATTTGATTCGTGATTTAAATATTCATTATGTGTTAACCAGGTGTTTTAGTTCTGATGCTGTCGAATCCATTTTTGCAAATATTCGACTTCGTGGTGGTTCAAATGACTTGACTGATTGTAGAGCAGCTGAATATGCACTACAGCAAATTTTAAAAAGTGGTTTGATTGAAAATGTAAACACCAGTAACACGATGAGTAAAGTTCATTATGCCAGCACTGCAAAACTTGGAAATATTCAAGAAAATTTAGAAGATAATGAAATTAGCATTACCTTAAGCGAGATAACAATTAAGAAATTGGAGATGATGAGGGAGTTTGAAGGCAGTTATTTAGGTTCTCTTTCGATTGAATCTGCAGCAATTGCATTTTTATGTGGATATTTAATCATGAAAGTTGAAGAGTCTGTGGAATGTAATTCATGTTTGTTTACTCTGCATGATGATTCTTGCAAGAAAACCAGTCCTCTTCTTGACTTGATCTATAACCAGGACAGAGGAAAACTGAATTATCCCTCTGAAAAGTTTGTTGGTTTAATTCATTATGTAATACAAGTTATCCTAGAGATATTACCAAGCTTACCTAAACAAGAACTGGAAATAATTTTAAAAAGAGTAATTGTCTCATATCTCAGTGGTAATCCCATGTTCTCATGTGAACTGCACAACGCCAATATTTGTAACATTATTATATTGAAATTAATACCTCCACTGTTAACAAATTTTTGTAATCTGCAAACACAAAACATAAGAAAAAAAAGTAATAATATTTACACAAAAAAACGAAAACTTTTAAAATTAAATTAAACTTTACAACTTTACCTACCGTGTCTAATTTTAGCCTGTTAATAACAGCTACGGATTGATAAGTCCAAAATAAATCATTTCTTGACAATAAACCACTCCATCTTCAGAATGAAAACATATTATACAATAAATCAGCAACTCAACTGCTACGGTCACCTGAACAGGCCCTATTGATTTAGTTGAAGCAACAGTTCCAATGTGTCAGATCTGAAGTTGCAAACTAATAATAAATTATTTTCAAATGTACAAAATACACATAACTTGCAATGCTTAAAGGTGTCTTCCACTTAGCATTAAATTTTATGCTTCAATCACATCAAAACTCATAGTCAGAATTGAAGATTTCATCGTTATGCAAACACCCATCACAATAACCATTGCCGGAGCCAGCCAGACCAAAGCTTAATAAACGATCATTGCTGATCGTGTTGATACTGCTGCCATTACACAATTTATTTAAGAGCACTAATAAACTTATGATCATGACTTACTTCAACATCATCCAAAATCAACTTTGAAATCGTGACTTGACAAATAAGAAATGTCAAATGATGTTTTACTGTACTGTAGCTCCCTCTAAGCACAGAAAAATAGCTTTGAACTAAGAATGCGGCTAGCCGGATGAAGCACACTGGGGCTTCATTAATCCAGGAAGCCGTGATAAAACGGAACGAAAGTAAAATTAAGAACACTAGATGGCGCTTCGAAAAATATAATTATGGGCGGGATATTTGAATTCTTGTATTTAATTTTTAATTTTCAAAAATACTAATAATTCAGCAAACGTACTTGTATTCGGAAACACAAAGTGAAATTCAAATTACAAACAATCTAGCTCATAATTTGCCGGAATGTGTTTCAAAATACAAGTACATTTGCTGAATTATTGTTAATGTGTCTAGTGTAGTATAGGTACTTACCAAAATAAACAAAAGCATACAGTTTAATAACTTTACTTAATAAAATGTAAAATACAAGTTAAAATCGATTGTTACAATAGCGCAACAAATGAAGGAGGATATTCTGTCCGTAGATGGTTCAGCTCCATAGTTTCACACTTCTTCCAGATTCTAGTCATTGCCGTGAAATTTGCCAACCAGCCTTGTTGTGAGGGCGGCATGGTTCTACTGGCATAGCCAACAAAACGCCACTGATCTGTGGAAAAAAAAGTATATTTACAATTTGAGAGTAACACAATGTAGTACATTTAACGTTTTCTTAAAAATGGGTCACTCTATTAAAAATGATATTATTAGCTATTGTAAATCTACCGCTATTAGTTCAAATGACACTTTAATTTAATATGAATGATATTTAAAAGTGGAATTAATTAAAGCAATAATACATGTCAGAAATTAATAGTTAAAACTTACTAATTTTATGTTTCATGGTTTCCCAAAACTGCAAATGACTGGAAGAAGTGGACACAGCAGTACGTAAGTGTTTGCCATGGGTCGGATACAACGAACTGCCATTAAAACTGTCGAAGAGCATGTCTATATCTTGTACAAATGTCGCAGTACTAAGAGCATTATTACCCAATGTACCTGAAGCACACAAAAAAAATGTTGTTAGGAAAATTTATAACACATCTGTTGTCAGTTCTAAGACAAATCAATTAATTACATTTTATGCACTGAATCAGTCAACTCTACTGAAAGTATCAGCCAGAAGAACAGATGATTCTATTAAAATTTGTGGGTATGAAATTATAAAGATTGTATGTAGATTCTAAACTTACCTCAAGATATATTGTAGAAAATTATACATGCGACAGAATGGCTAAAGAGCTGTGTCGCCAATGACACTCTCATTTTTGCGAATGAGTCGGGACCTAAATGTTCTGACGTTAACTTCGGGACACATCAAAATCTTGTTTCACTCTTGTCCATTTCAAAGGCGTCCTTAATTACCTGAACATCAGCTCTGCCAGCAAGAGTGAAATGTTTGGCACATACTCTCTTCTTTCGCTGTACATTTTCATGTGGCATATTCAAACCCAGAGCAGTAAGCCATTCTTGACACCTTTGTATAAAATAATTGGGGCGTCATATTTTTCATTGCACAAGGCCATACCTGATTCTACTACGTCTCTTGTGCTTGGTTTTTATTTAACTTACCTGGTGATTGATCTTGGAAACCAAAAAGATTGTATGTTTTCCACAGAACTTTTACATACTACACACAGTTGGCGATTCATGGTAAATCACCGTTGCGTTGAATAATAAAAGAATAAATAACTTTTACGAAAAGAACGTCAGTATTCAAACGCATACTGCGTCTTTGTTTTGGGAATTACCCATATACCCTTCCGAAGAATTTCGCCATCTGTACCTAAAAATAGGTTCTAAAAGTAATACTAAAACAACATGAAAACGCAATCTGTAAAATAACTAACCATTTAGCGACCTCTATGATTGGATATACAGAAGCATGCCTACCCCTTGCCTTTAACCCCCTTGACCTATACTTCTAAGTGATACACATTTTGCCTATTGAGTCGGACCCCCGTGGTGAAATCTACCTCGTCGAAACTTGTATTATCAAACATCCAGTGTTACATCTTTCCCTCGTCAATGTTCGGAATTGTTAGATTCCCAAACTATATAAAAACTCGCCATGTCAAAATTATATAGCATAACAAAACAACAATAAAATGAATAAATTCGGTATTTTTGAAAAGTAAAAATTGTAATAATAATTATTTCCCAGACAATTTTTGAAATGTCGAGAATATCCACGCTAGGTATATCAAAATTTTAAAATATATACAGAGTAGTGCTGGCAATGGATAACCGATTTTGGATATTTTGGATATTCGCGGTGTACAGCATGTCACTCATGCAAATAGAGTTGCATAAAAAAAAAGTTTTCATTTAGATTCACATTCAAGTTATGCAACTCTATTTGCATGGGCGACATGCTGTACACCGCAAATATCCAAAATCGGTTATCCATTGCCAGCACTAATACAGAGTGAGCAATTTCAATTGACTCCCATACGGGGGTATTATAAATTAATGTAAAAAGATAGTTCAAGAAACTAAGTTTCATTTCGAACCATAACTATATTTATGGATTATAAGTAAGTTCAGAAATGAGCGTGATGTCGTATTGGTAATTTTCACCTTACAACATTGAGGTTCCTGCTGAGGATTCAGTGTTGCCAGACTTGGAGATTTGTCGCTAAAATGGCGACGATTTTAATATTTCGTAGACATTATTTCCATTTTGGACGACCAAATTGGCGACTCTTTAGAAAGTTATTGCGATTATTGGCGATCTCCATTTTATTTTTACGTAAGTCCATAGTCAAACTATGGGAATTTATTTACTCGGGTATCGTCATGTCAAGCGTCAACTCTCGGAGTAATATGCCCGCCGCCGAAAATAATAAGTCTGTGATCTCAGGGTATTTTGCAAATTTTCTCTTTCTGGCCCCACGTTGGCCGCCAATTTAATGCTGTGTTTAATCGTCACTTTGGGCGACAATTTAATTGCACTATATTATGGACAGTTCTTTGCTTTTATTTTTATTTCTTTTACGTTTACCAATTTACTTATTTATTGTGCAATGTGAGCCAATTTTATGCTGTATAATCTGGGTTCTTTTAGATGTTAGTTTCTTTTTATGCAAATATTTTTCTTTCTGTGTAAATCTCAGGGTAATTTGTTTTTCGAATAATTAACTCCTTTTTTTTTTCTTTTTATTTTATTGATTTTTCTCTCGGAGGCTCTTCTTTGATGATGAATTTTGCAGTGTATCTCTTAGACCAATTTCTTGTGGGGTGTATTTTATGTGATAATTTTTAGATGTAGATAGCACTCGCGAGCCTTCACATTCAAAAATATCTAATGTCAGAGTTGTGTGTGTGAGAGAGAAAGTGTATAATAAAAAAAGGTCGTAGAAGAAAACGTAAAGAACAGTTTATTGTATCACTTAAATAATTAATTTTCACAAACTAATTATTAGCACGAATGAGTTCGGGTTTTTAAAAGAAATTTATAATATTAGGTTGGATTTTTCACAAAACCTTCCCACTAAAATTTTACGCACTTGTCTACCGTACTATTCCTGCAACATAGGTTGGTTCTATTGCATAAGTCGGATTCCGTGCGTTGGCGGTTTTAAAGCGTCACGGGCTACCATCTCACGCGATAACTAACACAGCGCCCTCACTTGTCTGTTTTCCAAAGTTCTTACTGTAACCTACAGTTTCCTTTATCACATTGAATTATATTTACACCTAAAAAATTTTTTATAATTTATTTACAATAAATAGTTCGTTTTATATTGATTATTTAATATTATATCTAAAATTAAGAGATTTGGAAAAACAAACTTGAATGAAAGAATTTCTTAAATGAATCTTCTGAAATACGTTTAATGCGCTTATCCCTTAATTTATGTTTTCACTTTCAAATTTTTTTTCTTATGTTAAAGAAATTTTCAAAGAAATACGTATTGTTCATTAACACCGCAATATGTTGTGTTGAAAATTAGAGAATCTACTCACATACATATATGTAATGGGTCGAAAGTATTTTTTTAGAAAACAGAGGAGTGCCATCAGTGCCTACATTCTCATGTGCGAAAAGTTACAGATAAATTAGCATTGCTTTAAATGTTTCTAAAGATAACTTTGTTCTAAAATGGTAAATAAGTTAATAAAAGGAGAAAAGAAGTCGATATTAGAAGCGTTTTGTAAAATTTGTATCTAATACAGTGTATAGTTTTGAACATAATGTAACTAGGCCGAGAAGACCGCCAAAGAATGTGCAACTGAAAATCATTCGAGCGAAACATAAACATAAGAATGACTCATTTACAATTATGTAACGTATGACTCACCCGCGTTGCAAAAGCTGCACCTGCACGTCAAGTCGTATGATTCATTCGTGTGCCGTGTGCAAATCTAAATGTCGAGGTATATGACTCATCTGGGTGCATAGATCTGAAGACAAAAGTCGTGCCGTGTGCACATCCTAAGATAAATGTCAAGGCAACGATTGACGTAATACCCCGGGAACAAAATCCCTATAAATACGCGACAAGTCGAACGTTCGCGGCATAATTAGTGTACCATCAAATCAGAGTGTCATGTAGTCTGTTTGTCTGTAAGTGCCCAAAATAAGATGTAAGTATTTGTAGTTGTAATTAATTGTTAATAAATGTTTTGTTATACTGAGCTACGAACCTTATTTCATGTTATACTCTGTCGGCTGATAGATTGGAAATTTTCAAATGTGCGAACATATTCAAATACCCTAGAATTGGGTAACGTTAACCAATAGTATTACTTCGCGGGCATTTATACCAATCGCAAGAGCATGATGTGCTCACTCGATGCTACTCGATTCTAGGGTATTTTAATATGTTAGGATATTTGAAATTTTCCAATCTATCGCCGGACAGGGTATACTTAAATTATTACCGTAACAATATTTGATTATTCTGAAAAAGATATTATTTCTGATACATTTTAATTGATTTATGAGAATGAAGATGACAATAATCATGCAATTTTAGAATTGGAAGCTTGATGATTTATGTATCTTAATTTACAGGTATTTATACACGATGCTTTTTTTGCAAAAATGTGCTTTACAATATAATAAATGCAATATTTTGGTCTTTTAGAAATATTATAAATTTCCATATGTTGCAGACTTTATCTTTATGAGAAGCACTGTATATCGAATTTGTAAATTTTTTTAAGAATATTGTTTTTGTTTTCTAAATTTAATGCGTGTTATATACAATAGACAGTTAGGTAATGGATATTTTTTTCTTAATTACAAAAAAAAGATAAACCAAAACATCTTCTTTTTGGCAAAGTCAAGTTTCTTTTGACGATATTTGGCGACTTCTGCTTTTTATTTTGGCGATTACCAGCTAGAGATATCAGAGTGTGATGAATTCGACCAAAATATCAGTAGCGTATTAGCGTGCTGCTGTTTACATTTTGTTTTTCATAGTTTACTATTAGTATTATTAAAAAAAAGGTTTTACATATTACCACTTTTTCCGCCGTATAATTTTCACTGGTAAATGAAAAAGAACCGCTTAAATATGTAGAAATGATAGGATAAATAAAGTAATAAATACATTATCTTATGTGACGCCATTGGTATCGGGTCTTCAAAAAAAAAATACCTGGAGTTAGCCTTGGAAAAATCATGTCGTAACTTGCACAATCAATTTTCTATAGGCTTGTTCGGGTTCCCGTGAGTAACATGCGCATCACAAAAAAAGCGCACTTTTTTCTTGTGCGCATGCAGGAGCCATGGTTCTTGTCCTGGCGAGAACCCGAACAAGCCTTATGTGTCAAACATGATTCGATTAACCTCAAAATGTTCGTATATGGACAAGGTGTAGCTTTTACTCGTTAATTTCAGTTATTAGACGACACATATTCATTGGTGGAACTGGCCAATGCAAGTATACATTTGAAAGTAATATCTTCGTTTTTAAAAGGAATAATCGAGTAATTTTTTAATTTTTTTAACAACTCTTGCCATGAAATCCGGAGAGCATGTCGTCGCAATAATAAAAGTACGACATTGTTTTACACTAAACCTAAGACAATTCCAAGGAAAGAGTTGATAAATTTTTTTTTTAAATCGTCGAGTATTAAAATAAATTGTCCGAATTCTGTTCCTTCGCGGAACCTGCATTTTATATTTCTGACAGTTCTTGCGATAATCACAGCACGTGTATAGTTTAATCTACGAGAGGAATTCTTGTTTCCAAGGCTAACTTGAGATAGGTTTTTATTGGAGACGCGATAAAACAGTGCAGAATTTACTACCAACTTTTAGAAATAATTCAAACACATTTGAATCATTTTTGAACACACTGTACATATTTTGCATTCGAGTAAATTTTATAGATTGGGATCCTTAATTAAAATGTCTTTTAACCGTTTGCTTTAAACTGGCAAAAATGTCCTTTCGTAAAGGCGGGATTTTTTATTCCCGGGACGTGGGACAAATTGTTAAAAATTGGACTGTCACGCCAAAAGTGAGACGTATGGTCACCTTACTTTACGATGAAGGTGACATGTGGGATAGTGAATGGAATTTTAATAAGTGTTTAATATACAAATTCGTACTACGTAATTTAATCTTTGAAGTAACAGTTGGAAATGATTAAAACTATAAATGTAAACAAATGTTTAACTAGGCATACGAACTAAAACATAAATTTTCTTTTATCTAGGGCAGGGGTAGATTAGTGGGGGGCGCCCCGCAGAGCTGGTGCACTTTTTTTTAATGATTTTTAAAATAGATATTTTGAAGTGGTCTCTGGATCTGGATACTGTTGGAAGGAAATTTCGTTCGTTACTGAATTGTTATTGTTACCATAATAAATTTTTTAATTTACAAGAATGAAAGTTTTCTTCAACCCCCCCCCCGCCCATATTTTTCTTTGCACTGTTATTTTCCACAACTTCTTGCATTTATAGCTGTTTCATTTTATTAAATGGGGATGTGTCATATATGGAAAAGCATCAGAAAAAATAGATCCACTTAATACTGTTAAAGTTGATGATGGTCAGAACTAGACGAAACGTTCAAAGTAAACTCTAACGACATCATCGCAATGAGCTCAAAAAAGTGCCTGTAATATGTATTAATATTATTGTGTTCTCTGCAATAATAACTTCGGAAAAAAAAATAAAAAAGAAAATTACGTTTCTCAGTTTTTTGAAGATATTTCAAAAACTGCAAATCGTAAATGATTTTTCAAAACGGATTATTGTTCAGCACCAAAATATGCAACTTTGCCCTAATTTAACCGACTTCGTTTCTTTTACTGTTTTCGAGATCCCACTGGTGAACTTCGAATTTGTAACGGCCTGTATGTATGAGATCATAGACGTTCTTCTGTTCTTTGTTTTTCTCAATGCCGATTGGCCATGAATAATTTTTCAAATTGGCAGCTCTACCATAATAAAATTAATAATTGCATAGTATGACAAACTAAACATTTTGACAATACATGGTGACTGACAATCGTTCCACAAAAAAAAAACGTTAGGTTACGTTCATATTGGAGAGCGATGAGCGGCAAGCGTTAAGCGATAAGCGACGAGCGTTAGAGCTAAAATTTCAAGTTCATAACATCAACATGCGTGTGCACATTGAGAAAATCGTTGCGCTATGCCGCTAAGCAACAACGTTGCGCAACGCTACGTTTCAAAATCGACTGTTCAATGACATGTTCAATTTGAATGATACATCATTGCTAATTTTTTAATTTTTAAAGACAAAAATTCGGTTGTATTAGTTAAAATTTAGTGTTTTCATGCTCATACAAATTTTCTAATTTTTTGGAATATTCTTCATAATCAAAGAATCCAATTGGGTAAGAATATGCCAGTTCTTCAAAATACAAAATTCGGTTGGATTATATCAGGTATAATCTCAGAATCCATTCCAAAATTTCATTGTAATTTTTCTAAAACAGACAGTAATCTTGATTCTAAATTGCAGAAATTTTGGGAAGTAGAGGAAATTAATAACGAACATTCTATGTCTTCCGATGACGTTTACTGCGAAAAACATTTCTTAGAAACATTCTCTAGAAATGAACAAGGACGATTCATTGTTCGAATACCACTGAAACATTTTGCCTCTAATTTAGGTAATTCGAAAACATTATCAATTAAACGTCTGCAACAATTAGAACGTAAATTTTCAAATGATTCTAATCTAAAAGCTCAATATTCTCAATTCATGAAAGAATACATAGATTTAAATCACATGTCTCAAGCAAATTCAATTCATTCCAATACAGCATATTTCTTGCCACATCATGGTGTTATTAGACAAGAAAGTTTAACTACTAAATTAAGAGTAGTTTTTGATGGATCAGCGAATTCCGATTCAGGTTGGTCAGTTAATGACTTACAATTTACAGGGCCACCCATTCAAAATGAAATATTTTCCATACTCATAAAATTCAGACAACATCCTTTTGCAGTTTCGGCAGATATAAAAAAAATGTAAAGGCAAGTCATCATTCATCCTGACGACAGACATCTTCAAAATATTGTTTGGAGATTTAATTCAGACGATCCGATTTCCATTTACACATTAAATACAGTTACCTATGGCACTAGATCTGCTCCATATTTAGCCATGAGATGCTTAATGCGATTGGCTCATGAATATCAGACAAAATCTTGTTTTGCATCTTCAATAATACAAAATGACTTTTATGTTGATGACCTAATAACAGGTTTTGATTCTGAAACAGTTGCAATCAATACATGTAAAGAAATTGATTCAATTCTAAATTCAGCATGTTTTCATTTAAGAAAATGGAATTCGAATAGCAAGCTTTTTTTGCAGGAGTTTCAAAATGAAAATGAACCTGTCAGTGTTTTAAATTTAGGAGATAATGAGTTTTCAAAAACTTTAGGAGTAAAATGGTACATTAAATCCGATACATTAGGTTATCAAATCAAAAATTTTGAAAATTCTTTATCAATTAATAAACGATCAATTTTGTCTGACGTAGCCAGGATTTTTGATCCATTAGGTTTGTTAAGCCCATGCACTATTTTTTTAAAAATAATTATTCAAAAACTGTGGTTTCTTAAATTACATTGGAATGATCCTATTCCAGAAGATTTAAAAACTGCATGGTTAAGCTTCCGAACTAATTTAACAAAGTTAAATCAGTTACAATTAGATAGACATGTCGTTTGTAAAAATTTTGTAGAATTAGAATTACATGGTTTTTGTGATGCATCACAAAATGCATATGGTGCATGTGTATACATTCGCAGCATCAATCAGAAGGGAAAGATTTCAATTAATCTTTTATGCGCAAAAACAAGAGTTGCTCCACTAAAATGTTTAACTATACCAAGATTAGAATTGTGTAGTGCTTTATTGTTGAGTCAATCAATTAATAAGGTTCAAAAATCATTCACTATCAAATGCCCATGTCACCTATGGTCAGATTCTCAAATAATATTACATTGGATTAATACTCCATCTCGTTCATTGCCAATTTTTGTAAAAAAACGTGTTTCTAAAATTCAAGAATTAACACAGATTAACAATTGGAAATACATAAACACAAAAGATAATCCTGCCGATCTTACTTCATGAGGAATTTCTCCTGAAAGTTTACTTAAGTCTCAATTTTGGTGGAACGGCCCTTCATGGTTATCTCTTCCCAATAATCATTGGCCATCATCTTCATTTTCAATTTTAATTAAAAATTCTGTAAATAAATTTTCTAAATTTTCCCGGATGAAAAATCGACCATCCCTTAAAAATGATGATAATATATTAACTATAATTAGAAATATCTAATTAGGAGTATTTATAAAAGGCTCCCAGACAGAAAAGGCCAACTACGCTTCTCATGTTGTAAAATCGTATTTTTTAAACAGCAGTACAGGGTGTTATAGTATTAATGTAATTAATTAATACTGTAACTACCTCGTCATATAAGAGACTGATTGTTTTTTGGGTAATTAATATCCAATAAAACGCACGTTTGAAGCTTTATTTGAGCAACATTCACAAGAACTTGTAATCAAGATATGCTCGTAAACATAAAATTTTCGAACATAAATCAGTCCTGTCAATCCGGCGTCCAGTACATTTATTTATTATTTTAATGTAATGGACAGTTTGTGTGAATAACCCTGATATTTTGATATTTTTTAAATTTACTTTTTCAAATATCAAAAGAACGTACTGACTTCGAAAACGGCAAGAATGTACAATTGACTTTTCCAATATATGCCGATCTATCGATCGATAAACCAAAGAATTTTTATGTAGTCATTTCCTTCTAACTTTCGTGAAACAGCCTTGCGGCACCTGTCATGTCGTGTCGTTTCGTCGTATATTTTGCTAACTCAGATCTACAGGCTGTCTCAGAAAAACTGTTCCTAACTTTCAGAAGTAGTACAGGGCATGTAATTGAGCAACTTTTAGTATTAAAGTTGTAACCGAAAATGTTTCCACGTCAAGTGAAAACGAAGTAAAGAAAATGAAGACAAGAAACAATCTCGATGTAAGAAGTAACTTTACTATTTATTTCTAGTAGCTACACAATTTTAATTCATTTCAATTTATTAAGAAAACTTAAACAGATTCTCACCAGAATGCTCATGAACAATTATGCACACTCTTCTCGACCATCATCCAATAGTTCCACGAACGACGTTCATAATATACGACAATGACGTCATGTGTTTGTCGGAAAAGTGCTCATTTTCGTAACCACTCTAATCTGGTTCGTCGCTAAAATATGCTTTATGCAACACATAATAGGAATTACTGGTTCAAATTATTCTTGCTTAATACCATTCGTGATCGTCCGCAGATATTTCGAAGAATTCGTCGTTAAATGATACGTTGTCAAAACTTATGCATCCAGAATGGTGGCCTTAATTTTGAACATTTCTTATAATTTTTCAAGTTTTCATAATAAACTGAAATGAATTAAAATTATGCAGCTAGTAGAAATAAATAGAAAGGTTACTTCTTGCATTGGAGTCATTCCACGCGAAATCGAACACTTATAAAACTCTACTTTCTTATATTCAATTTAACCTTTTTTTATACATTCTTAAGATCAAAAGAAAACGTGGTATTAATTTAGAACTAAAATAATTTCTTTGAAATTTATTCATATTTATCGATGTAGAGCGGTTCAGGTGATTTTTAAACATATTTTCCTCCTAAAGCATTTATCGTAGAGATTTAGAACATACCTCATTTTAAAGCTTAAAACATGGGTTTTCGGCCCATGTTAATCATAATTATATTTAATTTAAAATTAACTTAATTTTACATAACCTTAATTTTAATATTGAAATTATAGTATAAGGAATAAAAAATATAAAAATGAAAGAAAAATAGCATTATTTACCTTCGTATCTACCTTAGCAATCCTCCAAGTTTCAAAATGGGATTCCGTTTCGAAATGCATTAAATAAATGTTTATTGAAGACGTGTATGCCTGTAGACAGGCTATGGAAATAATTACAAATTGTGTCTCAAAATTTTCAAATCCATTGAAAGTTTTTCAGTGTAGCTTAGGTGAGAATATATTTTTATAGTAAGCATTTCATTCATTTTGGGACTTAAAGTAAGAAACAAGAAATATTAAATTTGAAAAACTTTATTATAAAATCAAAAGTGTTAGAAACAAATGCATCACACTTTATCTGTCAAGAGCAAAAATAATTAAATGCTGTGATTAAGTATTAATCGAGAAATCATGAGTGGTGTTAAAAGAAAACAGTACGATATGTGTTTTAATCCTTTTAACGAAAAGAATCACAAATTAAAAAAAAAGAAAATCTTTGCGACATGTGACTTGTGCTATGTTAGCAAAACTGAAGAGAGAAGATATTGACTTGTCTCGTCAAATGAAGATCTGTGATGTTTGCAGGAAGAAAGTTTCAAACCTTCCTAATTCTACATTTGTTGTTAATGAACAATGCACACCGGAAGATGTTACAGAATTCGAATACGATGAAACTATAGAAAGTAATGATAATGAGTTTTTATCCTTTGATGATTCTATAAAAGCAGATGAGGAAAAGTTACTCGTATTATCTACTTTCAATGAAAGCTTAATTTCATTAGGGGAATCGCCTATTATGAAGAATAAATTACTTCAAAAACGTTACCCGATAGAAAAGTTACAAAATATAACAAGGACCCTGAAAGAGAAAATATTTGATAACATACAAAGTGATTCTAGCTCAGAAGACACATCAGATAAAAATTATGTCAATATCATTCAGCAACTGATCAATTTCTTTCACACAACAGAAAGTAGAAATCTAAAGATACAATTTTTAACAATTTTTGCAACTTGGTTTTATAATAAAATAAAGGAACATTTTCAAGCAACTGTACAAATGATAAAAGTAGCAAAACAGTTAGCTGCGGAAAAGGGAATTTTGGCAACTCCTCAGCATAAATTCGGACACTCTTTACAAACTGCCATTGTAGAAAAGGTGCTAGAATTTTATAATTCTGATGATGTTAGCATATTGCCTGGGAAAAAAAATTATGTGACAGTGAAAGAGGATAATAGAAAAATTCATAAGCAGAAGAGGTTAATTTTGAGTAATCTTAAGGAAACCTATAGATGTTTTAAAGAAAAGTATCCTAATTTAAAAGTAAGTTTTTCAAAATTTGCCCAGTTAAGACCAAAACAGTGTATACTCCCTGGAGCTCACGGAACGCATTCTGTTTGTGTTTGTGCTCACCATGAAAATGTAAAGCTCATGGTTGAAGGCGCCAATATTTACCAATTGTCAAAGGATTCACGTTTCGTAATCAATAATTATAATGATTGTGTGACGCAAATAATCTGTAATCCTCCGTCAACGGATTGTTATTTACTAAAATGTTCATCTTGTCCAGGAACCAACAACTTAATAAATTATCTTGACGAACTGTTTGATGCTGAAAGAATAGAACAAGTAATTTATAAACAATGGGTAACAGTTGACCGGACAAATTTGTCATCAGTTGAAGAATTTTTAAATAAATTATCTGTAAAATTCGTAAAACTCTTACCTCATAAGTTTATTGCTCAGAAATAATCTTTATATTTGGAAGAATGCAAGGAAAAGTGCATTGTGATTGGTGACTTTTCTGAAAATTATTCTTTCGTTATACAAGATTAACCTTATATTTTGGTTGCTAGGTACTTCTTATTGTCACTATAATTTATCCGCGTCAGTAATTTTGCGTCAAAATCTAAAATGTCATGTTAAGACTTAATTTGCCAAAAATCTTACGATGTCGCAATAGCGCGGAAACATTTTAAGTTGCGCAGTTAAAATTTTGTTCCTCCCAAATTTGTCACTAGCAGCAGCTAGCAGGTAATCTTTCCGACAACACTTTTATTGATCGCTCACAATCAACTTCTCGAACAACGCAACGCCTTGACGGCAAAGCGCTCAATATGCACACTCATGTGGATTTTAATGCATTTGAAAATTTAGCTGTAACGCTCGCCGCTCATCGCTCGCTGCTCACCGCTCATCGCTCACCAATGTGCACGAAGCCTAAGAGAATGGACGATATGGATTACGGAAAAAATGTTTAAAAATTCAACGGGACAGTTTATAATTAAAAATTTACCCCAAAAGCATTCTGCGGCACTGCATATGAAATACAACGCCACGTTTTATAAATGCAGCACTATAATAAGAACATAAAGTTTTGTGATTATTATTTTGTTGACTGCTTGACCACTTTGACACATATCTCAATTTCATCTTATTAAACGTTTAACATTTTTTTCACAGTATGTAGCTCAGTCAATTGTACTTTTTCTTACGGGTAATTCATCATCGAATTTATGTGAATGGAAAATAGATTTCTATTTGAATTCAAGAGTCGGAATAGGAGTGAGTTCATCGTTTGTTTTCGTCGATTTACGTTGACCATTAACTCACACCACTCGCCTCTAAATGAATTTTTAAAAGTTCTAGTTTTTATTAAACTATTCTACTGTTTTTATTTCAAACATTAAAATAATATATGTATTATAAACAGTACGTGTTCTTTTGTTAATTATTACAAATAAAAACTTAATGGCGAGAACAGAGATTTAAAAAAAAACTGACGTTTATAACCGTACTTTCTATGAACCCCAATCCATTATAAAAATAATTTAACGAATTTTTCATTCAAATTACTATTAATGTTAAATACTCTTAAATAGGTACTTACTAGAATTTTGTGGAATTTTAATATCACATTGGGGTAACACGCGCTCTTATATTAATTCTAAATAAAATTGTCACAAGTTTAATTCGACTCATCAAAATTAATTTTTGAGAAATTTTTACTTATTGACTTTAAAAAATTATTAGTAAGATACATAAAGTTCACAGCATATGCCATCGACAGTAAGGGCACTCAATCGAGTTGATTCAAGTCTCAACTTGTACTCTTACCCCTGATTGAAACTAGGAAGGGGTTGGCTTCCCAGTTATTGTTATTAACGTATCCCATTAACAACCAGTAATTCGCGTGTGGTTAACATGAATCCTCTCGAAACTCCGTCAACCCTCTTTTACAAATTGGTGGACAGTGAAAAAATCAGTTTCTCCGATTTGTTGGTCTTCCTGAAGATAGTACACAGAAATAATTCGGTGATAAAGTCGAAGGAATCGACGGCGGTGATCCAAGTGGATTTGACTTACAACGTGAGCATGAAAAATCTCTTCCAAAAAATCTTTAAGTTAAGCGAAGCCGTTCTAGTGATGAAATTGATGCCGAAGGAATTCGAAGAAGCTGAGGACATCGATCATCTGTTGGAACTTTTGTTTAGTTGCCGTAAAAAATATTCTATTCCGAAGAGGCCCTTGGAGATTAAAAGCAATTTTTCCTACCTGAGTGATACTGAAGATCACGAACTGTGCTTGTAAGTATCGTTAATTTCTTATTTACGTAAATAAGTAAAATTTGCGTAATTTTAATCTTATTAGGCACAGAATTTTATTTTTTTTATTTTGAAGTAGTATTTTATTCATAATTAGCGGTCAAAAGAATTATTTTTGCTGTGCATAACTAATAACAAATACCTAGTAGAATAATCTCTATGAGTAACAGTACGCTGATAATTTGAGTCAGATGTTCAGTTAAAACTTCGAATTATTCATTTTGGGACACTTCATGTTTTAAATATTTCTAATACTTGCGTACGAGCGACTTAAAAAGTGACCCTTGTAAAGTGACCTTTATTGCCTTACGCTCTAAGGTGCAATTTAGTTTACATCAAAATGGGAATGACTCGGATTTGAATTTTCGTGCCTATTTTGACGTCATCACTAATGCAGTCCATTGTCCATTGATTATCAAGTAGGTGAAGTGATGACTTTACGTCACGGGGTACCCTGTTTACTACCAATCACAGTTGCTAAATAAATAGATAAATTCGTTCTATACTCAGATATAAACACAAAATCGGCAATTATTTTACCACAACTTATGTCAACAAACCGCCATATTAGAGAAACTGACCTACAGCAAAGTGGTAACTTTCGTAAATGTAATTGTATTCTCCCACTGCCGTGGTTTCTCTCCTATTAATTCTTAACTCGTTGGTCTATATAATATCACGGCTGTCAATGGCCGTGTTCACCAAACGCACTTGATTGCAATCAGCTTGCAAGCTGCTTATGATTATTTTTAAGCGTAATTAATGAAAGGTAACTATAGCGTTCACTAAAAAATCGCAAGCAGCTTGCAAGCTGATTCGTCTGGTGAACGCGGCCAATGTTCACTTCACTATTCACTTTGTTTGATTACTTTTCCCAGTGACACGCAATGATTGTTTGATTACTTTTTCTAGCGACGCGCAATTCATTAGGGGCATTCAACAAACAAATCGATCGATTACAATCAGATTGAATCGATTTAAATCGATTCATGAAAACATTGAACGGTGACGTTACCGGTGTAACCCTATTTTCTAGAATATTTGCTATTTAACTTTTCTACATTAGCAACGTCACAATATTGACAGTGTAGTTAAGTTATTTCTCAACTAAATCACTGAAATAAACAATACACTTACACATGTGACACAAACGGCAACGCCACATTTAATCGCAGTTGAATCGTAAATTTTTTACTATGGACAATTTCACGATCGATGTTGAATCGATTCAGATTCGTCGAACGCTAAACCTTATGCCGATTGTCAGTCGATTATGTCCGTTGAATGCCCAAATTGACGCAAATGTCTTACACTGTCGCCAACATCTGGAAAACAAATTTCCTAAGACAGGTCGTTAATTTGATCACGTGGAGCTCAGAAATTTGTTCAAAGCACGTTAACGTTATACATATTTATAGATACAGGGTGATTGAAATTCGAGGACCAGCATGGGGATCTCACTTATTATAAGAGATAGAGAATCGGTTAAATGGAGACAAAGTTGCCAAATTTCAGGGTGGTTAATAATCTCTTAAGAAATTTGAACTATCTCGAACAGTTTCTCTACAATCGGAGAAAAACGAAAAATCGCGATTTTCGAAAATCGGACATAACTTCTTTATTTATGATTTTTCTCAAAATCTGTGAAAACATTCCTGAAGCAACTTTTTACGCTTGATTGAACGCCGAACGTACTTTGTTTCTAGAGCGATTCGTTTCTGTTTTTCAAGAGCCAACTTCATTTTTTCTTATGGGCGCGATTTCTGTTGTTTAGACAGATAGATAGCACATTTCCTTCTGAATTCATTGGTATGCCACACTTGCTATTTTATTTGAATTTTCATTTCACGTTCGGCGTTCAGTCAAGCGTAAAAAGTTCCTACAGGAATGTTTTCACAGATTTTGAAAAAAGTCATAAATAAAGAAGTTATGTCCGATTTTCGAAAATCGCAATTTTTCGCTTTCCTTCGATTGTGAAGAAACCGTTCGAGATATTTCACATTTTTTAACAGATAATTAATCACCATGAAATTTGGCAACTTTGCCTCCATTTAACCGATTCTCTATCTCTTATAATAAGCGAGATCCCCATGCTGGCCCTCGAATTTCAATCACCCTGTATACATATTTACTCCTTATTTCAATATAACTTGTACTAAAATAATTTCTATTTCCCACAAGACAAAAAAATTAGCAATCAAACTAAATTTGGCCGCAAAAGCACTTACATACACATTTTTTTGACGTTCACATTCGAGCGACGTCTCCTGAAGAAGCGGTTTGTTTATTGAGGTAAGGTAGTCTGGTAACGTCGCAATTCAGATTTGGGGTGCGTTTCGTTTACGCGCTCACACGCTTTAAGCAGGGTTGCCAATGTGCGGATAATTACCCGAATTACGAGTAATTTGAGCAACCTTGCGCGTAAAAAAATACGTGGGTAAAAATGGATATTTTCAAGGAAGAAAAGCAGATTAATTTTTAAATTTTTGATCGACGATTTATTAGTTATACACCGTGATTCAAAAGGACCGCACCATCACTTAGGTGGTTTTAAGACCCACTTATTTGTTCTCAAAAGTGTAAATAAAAATTTTCTAGATGATTTTTTTACGAAGATATAGGCTTTCAAAGTTACGAAACTGATGGTGATTTTATAGTAATTAGATAATGTAACTTTATGTTTTTATTAATGAAAGGTGTAGATAAACGCCTCTAAAATTATCCTTGCTAATAAAACATAATATTTATTAAGCAATAAAGCAGGAAAAGTCTTTGGAAATGTTAACATTATTTTAGAAGTAAAGCCGGCAACGGTGCACCGAAAATTCGGTTTTACTATGGTTACCGTAGTGTGACCTGACAAATAAAATTTATCAATGATGTTCACATTTTGAAAGTCAAATTTTTTTATTGATTTGAAGAATTTATTCAAATTCAAAATGTTTACTTTAAATGAATACTGTGATCTTCTGTATGTATCTTCTTCTGGGAGAGAGTGGTGGAAACTTTCGACGCGCTGCAGCAGCTTATCCTGAACGATACGGTGAACGTAGACATCCAGACAAAAATGTTTTTCAACGGCTTGATCAGTATCATGTATCATCGGTATCATGAAGTGATAGGTAGGCCACGCTCCGCCAGAACTCCCCAAGTCGAGGAAGCTGTTCTACAAGTCGTTGAAGGCAATCCTAACGTCAGCATTCGAGATATTGGACGATATTTAAATGTAAATTACAATGTTGTTCGGCATGTATTAAAAACAGAAGGTTACCATTCTTTCGACTATACAAAAGTTCAAGCTCTGTGTGAAGCTGATTTTCCTCTTCGTATTAACTTTTGCCATTGGATGCTGGATCAAATCAACCAACTCTTTCATTATTTTTTTTACTTAAGAACTTTAGAATAGCTGAAGAAAGTAGGATATTAAGAACCACAGTTAAGAATTGACATTTATTATTATGTCAAATTTTATTTCCAAACTTTTGACAAACCAGCGCATATGCAGTTGTCAACAAAAAAGAAGGTACCTATGATCTATAATTTCAAATTTGTAAGTGCATCTACAAGATGCAGCGTTGCCTATTTGCGTTATTTTTAAACATTCATATCTTAAAAACTATTCATGGCAAAAAAATTCTAAAAACATATTTGTGCTCCTGTTAATGGTCTGTATTTACACCGAAGCGATGGTGCGACCCTTTTGAATCACGCTGTATATTATACTCCCTCTGACCCAAATTATGGTATACATTTCTATAAAGATGTTTTGAATATGGATGGTTATATAAAATGATAATTTGTTAATGATGGATATTTATCAAAATCAAGAACTCTTGATGATTAATAGATGACTTTGCATGAATCTGTTCTATTTTAATTTTATCGTTTATCTCAATATTGTCAAAAGGTTAAATGACACCCGTTGTGTTTAGGTAAAGAAAATTATAAATTCGGAAAATAGCATTTTTCAAAAAGGAAAGGTCAAATCAAAGTAATTAATATTAAAATTCAAGATATTATGAATAAAGAACAATTTCGCAACGAAGGGAATTTGCCGGTATCTATTTTGTGTAGTCAATATGCAGTTGACATCGCAAAATATTACAAAATATTATTGGTCAATAAAACAAACGTTTTTCTTCATAACTCACTCTGGTTACATTAATTTCGAATTTCAGTAAAGATAAAAAAAAGTAAATCCAATATTAGAGATTTGTATACCTTAATTTGAGACAAATATAAAACCCGCAATGTATATCATAATTTGGGACAGAGGGAGTATATTTTTTCGTTAAGTTTTTCGTAATTTTATAAATTTTTCTCGATCGTCTCTTGTTTTGTTTTTCATCAAAAAATGCACAATTGTCAAACATTAATTTTAGAAAGTTTTGTTTTTAATGAGATTTTTTTATTTTTGTTATTTTTTTATTTTATAAATTTGTCGATCGTCTTTTGTTTTATTTTTCGTCAAAAACAGTTTTGTTTATTTAATGAGAATGAGAATTTTTTAATTTTCGTTATTTTTTCGTAATTTTATATTTTTTCTTTGTTTCTCGATCGTCTTTTATTTTATTTTACGTCAAAAATTGCACAAATGTCAAATCTTAATTTTAGAAAGTTTTGCTTAGATGTACTACATTGAGAATTTTTTAAATTTTCGTTATTTTTCGTAATTTTATAAATTTTATCTATTTCTCGATCGTCTCTCGTTTTGTTTTTCATCAAAAAATGCACGATTGTCAAATCTTAATTTTAGAAAGTTTTGTTTATTTAATGAGAATTTTTTAATTTTTATAATTTTTTGTAATTTTATTCAATGAGATTTTTTTAATCTTATAAATTCGTCGATCGTCTTTTGTTTTATTTTACGCCAAAAATTGCCTAAAGGTCATATCTTAATTTTAGAAAGGTTTGTTTATTTAATGAGAATTTTTTAATTTTTATAATTTTTAGTAATTTTTACAATTTTTTGTAATTTTATAGAAAGTAGAAAGTACTGTTTATTTTATGAGAATTTTTTAATTTTTATTTTCTTTTTATTTTATTTAATGAGATTTCTTTCTAATTTTATTCAATGAGATTTTTTTAATCTTATAAATTCGTCGATCGTCTTTTGTTTTATTTTACGCCAAAAATTGCCTAAAGGTGTTATCTTAATTTTAGAAAGGTTTGTTTATTTAATGAGAATTTTTTAATTTTTATAATTTTTTGTAATTTTTACAATTTTTTGTAATTTTATAGAAAGTAGAAAGTATTGTTTATTTAATGAGAATTTGTTAATTTTTATTTTTTTGTAATTTTATTTAATGAAATTTTTTCTAATTTTATTCAATGAGATTTTTTTAATATTTATTTTTTCTTAATTTTATAAATTTGTCGATCGTCCTTTGTTTTATTTTAGAAAGTTTTTTTTATTTAATAAAAAAAATTTAATTTTTATTTTTTTTTAACTTTTAGTAATTTTTATGATTTTTTGTAATTTTATAGAAAGTAGAAAGTATTGTTTATTTAATGAGAATTTTTTAATTTTTATTTTTTTGTCATTTTATTTAATGAGATTTCTTTTATTTTTATTTTTTTTCTAATTTTATTCAATGAAATTTTTTTTTTTTATTTTTTTTAAATTTTATAATAATAATAATAATTTTATAAATTTTCTTTATTTCTCGATCGTCTTTTGTTTTATTTTACGTCAAAAATTGCACAAATGCTAAATCTTAATTTTAGAAAGTTTTGTTTATTTACTATGATTTTTTTTATTTTATAAATTTTCTTTATTTCCCGATCGTCTTTTGTTTTATTTAGCGTCAAAAATTGCACAATAACTGTCAAATGTCTTAATTTTAGAAATTTGGACTCGGTTTGTTTATTGCATGAGAATTGTTTAATTTTTTTTTAATGATTTTCAAAAATAAAAATCGCCAGAAAAAAATCAATGATTTTAAACACGATTTTAATTAGCTCAACCGAAATTCAGAGACATAAATCGGAATTTTTCCCAACTATCTTCCGAAATGCTTCGCTTGGTCGATTGGCAGCACTGTTGCCGATTGCCGCCCCTAGTCCCAGTATTGCTCCCACATATAGATGATTTTAACCTGAAAAATCTGTCGTGCAACGTCCATGTGTGTAAGGTAATTTCAATAATATTAGGTATATAAATAAAACAAATTTTGTACCATTTCATTCATTCATTTTAATTTCATTACTCAATGTGGGTAAGAGCGGGTTTTTTAAAATTTGAAAAGGGTAATCGACTTAGAGTGGATTGGCAACACTGGCTTACGCTTCCAAGCGCTATTTTCTGTGGTTGTGTGATTCCATTTGGCGTTCAGTCGCTTATGCCCGTATGCACAGACAAATCTTAGACTTAAGCCAAAGTAAACCTTTACTTTGAACAATAGGCTTTTTGTCGCGAGGTACCAATTCATCAACGGTTCGCAAAGTTGAAGAACCGTTCCATTGTCGCGGTGTTCGGTTCGAAATTTGTTACTCTGAGTGTACCTCAACGGTTCGTAAAATTGTGAACCGGGTTGGTAGAGGTGTTTCCCTGTAACGGTACCCGAGTAAATAAATTTAACCTCACAAATAAAAATATATAAAGAAATGGCTAGTGAAGAATTAGTGGAAATTACATTAAATCATCAAGGTTTTGATGTAACAGCAATTGTAAGCGCTAAAGAAGCAGACATTTTATTGAACGGTATGTAAACTGACTTATTACTTTCAATGGTGCTTTCAATACATATTTCAAATATCAATAAAAACCAAATACATCTACTGAGTTAAACAATTAAACATAACCTCAACGTTGTCAGATTTTTGTT
Organism: Dorcus parallelipipedus; assembly: GCA_958336345.1. Taxonomy (NCBI): domain Eukaryota; kingdom Metazoa; phylum Arthropoda; class Insecta; order Coleoptera; family Lucanidae; genus Dorcus; species Dorcus parallelipipedus. The sequence continues at coordinate 44,705,871 of OY284478.1, forward strand.
TACGTTACCGAAACCGGAGTATTTTCGCGACATGTCACATTAGAAAAAGATGAAATGCAAATAGAAAAGGTAAGAGTATGTACCGCCAAGTACCGCTTCGGTCTAACCGTTGATGAATCGGTACCTCGCGACAAAAAGCCTAATGTAAACTACACGACACAAAATTTGATATAAAGTTAGCTTTAAGTATCACTTTTTCCTTTAAGTCCACCTTGAGATTTATCAGTGCATACGTACATACGAACCTTAAGCTCTTATAAGCAAAGGTGTTTCTTTTGACTACTGTTTGCATAACGAATTCATAACCTTAAATAGTGAAATTAATCCAGTCACAGCACAGCTGCCCTAGCTGTTTCTAAAAGGCGTTTACGAAAACTGCCCTACAGTGCAGCGCTCGGAGCACATTAATCACGTGATAGGGTACTCTAATTTGATGAAGTTTTCGTAAGACATTTCCATTTGGTGATCTGTGACAGTTGGTACATGTATCATAACCATAACCTATGTAGTTCTAATTCGAAACCTAATATGAGTAATAAATTCTTTTTAAAATCTATTATTACAAATTATTAGTGATGAACTTGAAGAGGATGACGATGGAGAAATAATTAAGTTATTAAATGCATTAAATTGATGTGTTCATGTATATTGTCGATATTTCTTGATGTTGTTGTGCAGAAAAAGCACTTATATAGTATGGAATCTTCTTCATTCATAGTTTAAAAATCTCAGAAATTCAAATACACTACTATAAAACAATTAACCACTACCACAGGTCATAACCTTCAAAGTCATAGAAATTTAAAAATTTAAAGTGGGGGTAAATTACTCTACGTGCTCGATCAAATTGTATCGAGCACTTCGAGCACTGCTTGGAGTACACGGAGCATGTTTTCGTAAAGCATTACGAACGCTCTGAACTACTTTTGGTAAGCGTAAATGAAAAAGAGTACGCCCCGAGCGACTTTTCGTAAACGCCTAAAGTGTAACGTTTGTTTATAACCTGCGTTATCTTTACCTGATCTTTAGCTGATCTCCTCATACGTTTCTGCTGCCCTACCTCGATGGAATTGGAATTATGATTGGAATAAGCGATCGCGAGCGTAGACTATGACATCGTAATGCCGTTGCTGCTTCGTCATCTAGTGCTTTGTGAGCGTTTGCAAAGTCAAAGGAAATGGTTTAAGTACTGCTTATGAGCGCTCAAAGTATGTGAGCGAGCAAACAAAACGCACCTTTGACGTAAAGGGATAACAAGTAAAATTTGAATGTAAATTAATAATGTTGGCAGTCCCGATTTAGAGAAAACAAAAAATTTAAAAATAAAGATCGCTTGTGCCTAAAAGTAAATTGTAAATTAAAGTAAGCTGGTAAATGTGTTACGTAATGAAAAGGATGTGATCATGAAATTTACTCGTATTTCTATTTGGCTGATTGATTGGCAACACTGATTCTGGTGACGCAGTGCATGCCGTTAACATCCCTAAGCGAGAATTTCCCCCCATTCTCGGTTAAGTTGTTCCCTATCGAGCGCCATCATAAATTGAACCTGTGTTTTGCTGCCTAAACGTTTCACCTAATATTTTTATTAGCCCACTCGGTGTAAATAAATAACATCTTAGGTAAGGCTTATAATATAGAACGTCACTTGGATTATCTCGCAGTTATTTCGGACGAGATACGGAAGAAAAAAAAGCTCATTGTTACTATTCTTCTAGAATGTCCGGAATTGCTGCAGCTCGTTTGGCCGAGGAACGGAAGGCCTGGAGAAAAGAACATCCGTTTGTAAGTGATTTTTAAATCTGTTGGCGTAACATAACCTACTAATACGTTATTATTTAAGGGTTTCGTAGCAAGGCCATCGAAGAACCCCGATGGTACCTTAAACCTCATGAACTGGGAGTGCTGCATTCCCGGTAAGAAAGGAACGCCGTGGGAAGGTGGCCATTACAAATTGAGAATGATATTCAAAGACGATTACCCCAGCAGTCCTCCCAAATGCAAATTTGAACCTCCCTTGTTCCATCCGAACGTGTACCCCTCTGGAACGGTGTGTTTGTCGTTGCTCGATGAGGAGAAAGACTGGAGACCCGCGATAACTATCAAGCAAATTCTTTTAGGCATCCAAGATTTGTTGAACGAACCTAACGTTAAAGATCCAGCTCAAGCCGAGGCGTACACTATTTATTGGTAAGTTTGTTTACGTGATGTGATCAAAAAATGGAGAAGTTTCAAGTAAACCAATGTCATTAAAATCTTGGTGATGATGAGAGTGCATGATGTTCTACTTTTAGTGTGTTCACTTTTTATAAGAATTCTTTTATTTGCAATAATTGTTGCATTATTGCAACAATTTTAATTTGGTAGCTTTCTAAATTTGTCCAATAACAGATTAGTAATGACTGTTGTAAAACCAGCATATCAAACAATTCTTTTAAAAGTGATGTTTACAATTGGACATGTTAAGACCAGGAGTGCGTTCGAGAATAACACTTTTCTGTAACTTTTACAAAAATAATCGTTCAAGATTATGATTTGGCGCATCAAAAGTAGAGCAGTAAAGCGTTCGAAAACTTCAAAAGTGTCGCTTTGAAAGTAACAAAAATTGCCGCACTCCAGACTGCGGTGAAAATCACTTGACATGCGTACTAGATGTGTGCTGGCTTATTGTTATTCTTTTTGCATACTTGTTGCTAGTAAGTATGAAAATCGACGGCAAATTTATTGCTCTTGAGAATTAAATTTTAATTCGCGATGAAAATGGAGACTCGCCGCAACAAAATTTGGAACAACTGGATGTAACGAATTCTGTGCGATCGTATAACAATAACAATTGTTTTCTTTTATTTTCTCTTTGATAAAAAGCCCTGCTTTTTAGAGATGATACTACCGGAAATTTATTAATTAACAACAAAATAGTTAAGTTCCGAGTACTTTCATTTAATCAAATATTTCATAACTTACTTTATATCATCTATATCGAAAATAATATGCACTTTTTATTAGTGGAATTAAATTATTACAGTTAGTATACTTAGGAAATGAAAGTACAATACCAAAAAAGTTTCTTGCAGCCGCCTATAGTTTGTTATTATAGATTTTGGTTATAATCGTTATAACTGAAACTGCTGACATGTGACATATGCAAACAACAGACGTTCGAAAAGTAAAAGTAACTTTGCCTTACTTTATTACCCCCACTCCCATCTGTAAAATTTACTCTAAAGTAAAGTTCTCGAATGCACTCATGGTTGGAAAAAAACTGTTTAAAAAAAAAAAAAACAAAACATTTGTTTTATTTGATTTTAAACAGTTTTTTTTTGTTTAAAACATGTTTAAAATTGACTTAAAGTTAATCATGTTTTAAACCAAAAAAAAAACTGTTTAAAATTAAATAAAACAAATATTTTGTTTAAATTTATTACACTTTTTTAATTGCTTCAAATACTCTCACAACCTAAATTACCTAGTAAAAAGGAAAAAGTAGTTATTAGTTGTATTGCGAAATGAGACTTTAAAAATATTTACGATAAAAATTCTAGAGATTCATTTTGCAGTTTTTAGGGTTGAAAATAGAAAAAAGTAGAAAACAGTTGTGGGCTTTCAATTTTCGTCTAAAAATGTTTTCTACATATGCAATTTCTAATTTCAATTTTATCTTTTATTTCTTATTTACGTCCTTGAAAATTGTAACTAGTTTACCAGCTTTTCTACTTCTAATGATATTTTAATTTAGAATATACAAAATTAAATGCACTAAATAGACGTTCTAAGGTATGTTCTTTATACAGGCTGTCCCGTAAATAAGGGGCCATAATGTGAGGGCTAACACAATGGTGCATATAGAGTCCGCGAATGTAAACGAAAGTGGTCTGCTTCGATAATTTTTTTGGGAAATTTTTCAAAGAAATTACGATCGGAATACGGTCCCGCTTTGCTTATAAACTCTATACGTCATAGGTAAGCGAATGTGCTGTTTTCGTAATTTTATTAGAAGAAAAAAAGTTATTGTATATGGTCACCTATCCATTGCTACCGTATGGCCCCTTATTTATAGGACACCCTGCATAACGTTTCAAAAACGCCCTCAATTTTTCAGGTTAAGCAAATCGAAAAACGGAGCAAACTCTATATTCAATTACCAATAATAGTAAAACGGTGGCCTTACAAAACATTTAAAATGAAATTAATGTCGTTTTTAAAAGATGATGTTTTCTATTCTACTGACAAATTTTCAGAATTTTTGAAACACACGCATGTTTTTTCTTATGGTCACCCTACCACTTTCTCAATCAGTTGTACTTATTTGTATATCTGACTTTTGTAATACACTTGATTGTATTATTGCGACAATAAAAATACAAAATACAAATATTCGAACTCATATTGCCATTAGCTACAGGCAATTTTCTACAGGCTGCCTAAATTTTTTTATGTTGATCTGTTGATATTATTTAATAAATGTAAACGACATATTATGTTTCAAAATATAATGGAATGAATAATAAATAAATAAAAAGTAAATGATTCAAGTAGAAAATATCATAAATTTACATATAAAATACCATTTTCGAAAACAAATATTCATAAATTTTCTTTTTTCCTAGAACAATTCAAGAATGAAATAATTTAAATCAAATAAATTTGATAAAATTAATAGGAAATGTGAAAGGAAAGTAAAAGTTAAGATGTAACTTTCTAAAAGCAAATTTTATGTATTGTTAATAATTTTATAGTTATTTATTTTGATTATTAGACCACCAAGTATATTTATATACTGTACATCTAATTTACAATAATAATTAAATAATAAATGCTGAAAGATGTTTACACGAATGTGACTTTAATTTTAAAGTCTCTTTTAAATCCCATTATCAAACTGGCCCTTAATAAGACAACTATTTTTTTATTATTAAATACATATTATATGTATCAATAATACAAAACACTTACATCAGAAGTGTTTCTTCTACGCTTAAAACCACAAAAATGAATTTAAAACATCAAGTAAAAAAAAACATGTTTAAAACCCAATTAAAAACAAACCCTTTGTTTTAAACAAAGGGTTTGTTTTTAATTGGGTGTTTTAAACATGTTTTAAACAGTTTGTTTTAAACTTTCCAACTCTGGTTAAGACATGGAATTATAATTATATTAATTTTTTTTTTATAAATGGAAACAAATTTCTGTCAATTGATTTTGTAATTCATGTATACAGGATGTCCGTTTTTCTAGCGTAACCATGGGGAACTCGGTTATCTTAAGATGCCAGGAAACAGAAGTTTGTTGCACAAGTCAAAACACTAAGGATAAGTGTTAGTATCATTAAAAATAAATACATAAATAATACACAATACAAAGTTGGTTAAATTAGAACAAAGCGCATATATTTTTGTCCGAATCAATAATCTTCAAACAAATTTTTTATGGTTTTCAAGATATTCGAAAAAAATCACGATTTTCGTTTTCGTAGATTATTGATTGGGATAAAAATATCTGTGCTTTGTTCTAATTTAACCAACTTTATCTCTTACGATAACCGAGATCCCCATGGTTAGGCTCGAAAAACGGACACCTGTATATGTACCGGGTAGCCCAACGGTGTGTATTTCTTCTGTGGAGCCTATAGAAATAACTAGTAGAAAAAAAGAGATTAATAAAGTTATACTGGACATCACACAGCACATTTTAAAATTATTTTTAACTATACAGAGTGTTCCAGAAAATGGTGGTGTATAGAGAGAGAATTTTTTAGATGAAACACCCGTATACTTTTACAAATTTAGATGTTCCGTGAAGAGCTGATTACAACAATATAAATATATGTTGGTTTCACTCAGTTATTTTCGTAAAAAAAAATTTATTTCTTCGAAAATTCCTTAAAAATTTACAAATTTTGAACTTATGTTTCTGTCAATGGAGATGACATAGACTTACGAAAATATAACAAAATATTCTTAAGACTTTGGACTGTATAAAAATATGAAAACAGTTAAAATATCTTTTAGCATTATACAGGGCAAACAGTACTTGCGAAATTTTCAGAAATAGATAGTACTTAAGCTTAGCTTTTTACTGATACCAGGTTATATACTTTTATTTCTAATATTTGTGTTACTAGAAATATTGTTTTTACTACCATTAGAATTTTTTGGTTTTTAACCTTTTATTTTTGGAAATAAATTATAACCATAAATGTGGAAGTTCCTAGAGCTTCCCAAACTCAAAATGCAGATATCAAAATTCGAATACCACTGGTCACATACCGAGGAAATAAAAATATTTGAAGTGGACATAAGAGTAAAGTACCTTTATTTTCCAAGATACGCGGAAATATTATTTGAAAAAGTTATTCAGAATTGTTATAAGATCTCAAACATGAAATACTGGCTGACTGCGATGAAATTTTTTTTTTTTCACATATTTACCTGTTTTTCTCGCATCAATGTGAATATTGTAAAACGTTAAATGTGTAGACCTGGACGTTTCTTCAGGTGTGATATAAATACACTCTGAGATTTACTTTTTTGCTCATTTACTATAAATGGAAGGCTAAATTGTTCAAATAGTAATAAAAACAAGGTTTCTAATGAAAGAAATGCTAGAAATATAGGTATATAACCTGGTATCAGTAGAAAGCTAAGTTTAAGAACTACCCATTTCTGAAATAAAAAATAGGTGGTTCCATTTTAAAAAAATGAGATACTGAGTGCTTCGCAAGTACTGTTTGCCCTGTATAATGCTAAAAGATATTTTAACTTTTTTCGTATTTTCAAAAAGCCTAAAGTCCTAAGAATATTTTGTTATATTTTCGTAAGTCTGTGTCATCTCCATAGTCAGCAACATAAGTTCAAAATTTGTAAATTTTTAAGGAATTTTCGAAGAAAAAATTTTTTCTTACGAAAATAGCTGAGCGAAATTAATATAACTTTATATTATTGTAATCATCTCTCCGCGGGACATCCAAATTTATAAGAATATACAGGGCGTTCCATTAAAAAAAAATCGCTTTGTATGCACCACGTGATGTCTAGTATAACTTTCTTAATCTTTTTTTCTCTACTTGTTATTCCTATAGGCACCACAGAAGAAATACACACCGTTGGGACACCCGGTACAGGGTTAGTTTTATTAATGTTAACCCCCCTATATTATTTTAATTATTAACCGATTCAAAAAGTTTAAAAATTGCTCTTATATGGATTTTTATGTAGATTTCACTTATACTATCAGTTTTACGATAGCGTTTTATATATACCGGGTGGAAAAAAAATATAATTTTAATATAAATGGAACACCCTGCATATTTAAAAAAAAATTTAATCCTTAAGTCACCCTGATAACAAACATATATAAATATCGTGTAATTGGTTTACTACTTTTTGTGTTATTCGTCAATTATTGAAAACTTGATTCTTGTTTTTTAAATACTTTTCCGCTTACCTAGAAGTATTATTTTAAGAGATAGAGAAAAACTTTAAATACAATAGTTGTGGGATTTTGTATGTAATATCTTTTAGAGCTCTCACAAAAAACAAAAGCGCATCGCAAAGTGGAGAAAAAATTACAATTTTTATTTTTTTATATGGAACACCCTATACATTGTTCAATACAATGAAATATCATTGTGTGTTTATTTCAAAAATATGTAACATTTTAATACTTGGATGAGCGGTTTGTGAGATATTTGATTCTAAAATATCAATAAATGAATATTTAAAAAATCAGGGCTTGGAAAAATGTTTTTATTGTTAATTTTGTATCGTTTCAAATATTCGAATTTATATCACAAACTCTTTTAAACGGACACTAAATGGCGCACAAACACTTAACGTTTCGCAGTCGTTCGACAGCTTCGTTTAAAAGAGTTTGTGATACAATTTTCATCGGACAAGAACCAGCTTTAATTAATTCGAATTTATGTTGTCATTTGCTAAACTAAAGCAGAAGTTTTTAAGCATTTTTTCCTTAAATGTTTACACCGTGATTTTATTTTAATATGAAACATTACTGTTCATATTACTATGGAAACTAATTCCAATTTTTAAAGAAGTCGTTACATGATCGTCGTCGTTAGGATTTCTAATGTCATATCAAATAAAATTTGTCCCTTTTAATTTGGAACATCTGTCAGGCGAAGAAAGTTAGTGAAAATGTATCAGGAACAGGAAGAATTACCTCTGGACAAGTAACTAATGCAATTAACAACTTTTATAATCGTTTAGGATACTGCATGGAGGTAAATGAAGAAATTTTTGAAAACTTGTTGTGGTGTTTGTTTTGAATTAAATAATTTCTGTTCTCCTTATGTTTTAAGTTTACTTATTTTAAACAAGAATAAACTTGTACAATGTAATTGAAAGAGTCTTGTACAATGTAATTGAAAGAGTCGCTATTATTTTGTAGTACAAATCACTAATGACAGATTAGGAACCAAGGACTAGGCTCGGATCGGCTCGGTTCGGCTGGGCTGGGCTCGGCTCGGTTCGGCTGGGCTCGGCTCGGCTCGGCTCGGCTCGGCTCGGCTCGACACGGCTCAGCCCGGCACGGCTCGGCTCTCGGATCGACTCGGCTCGACTCAGCTCGGCTAGGCTCGGCTCGGCTCGGCTCGGCTCTCGGATCGACTCGGCTCGGCTCGGCTCGGCTCGGCTCAGTCCTACTAAACGCAAATTGAACCACGGTCTCCTTTACTATTTTTTAGTCTGTATCTCATGATGTAAAAATATACAGGTGTTCCATTTGCAAAAATTGTGTTTTGGGCAATTAAACCTAATGAGTTTCGACAACATATTGTGACCAACCTGTGAATTTTTCAGGGGTAATTAGGATATGATTTGAAAGCCTGAGCATTATACTTTTATAATTTTTAGAATTTTTATATATTCCCTTCCCCAAAAACTTTTAATACTTGGGGTAGCCTGATAAACTAATGGAAGTTGACAATTTGTTTCATTAATAGTTAAAATAATAATTTTTACAGTGATCAACAGAATTGATTGACTTAAAATAGAGTTCCTACTTAAAATATACAGCTGGATTTAACACTTTATGTATTGGCAAATGAAGTATATTTCTAATTCTTTTTTATTTCAGTCAAAACCGTTTGGAGTACGAGAAACGTGTGAGAGCCCAAGCCCGAGCAATGCGTCAACAAGAACTATAAAATGAAATTTTATTCCGCACTCTTATTTTAATAAAATTTTGCAGATGTTGTCTCAGATAAGAAATAAATGGAATGTATTTAAATTAGGACAAAAATTATTGTTTTTTTATATGTGTTAAGTTGAACTGACCTAATGTATTAAGTTTTGTATCAGTTTTCTTTTTTTTTTTCTTTCTGTAATCCCTTTTTATATCTCAATGTGTAGTGTTTGAGTGTATCGTTCGATTACTTCGGTGTGCGGCATTTTTGTCTCAAATTTTCAGTCACTATAAAGCTGGATGAAATTAGAACTGAGATGCTAGATTTAACGGAACTTTTAATAATAATGTTTACTATAAAAAAACGTGTTTTTCTTAATTCTTAAACGCCCTTAAACCTCAAAAAAAACTAATGAATGTAAAAGAATTAATTATTAATTTCTCCGAAAATTAGGATATTCTCAGTTGTATAATTCGTTTATAACAGCCCCGCAAAAAAAAATTGTTTTTCAGATCTGGAGGTCAGACTATGTCTACTACATATTTTCGGGGTCGCTGAATCCGAATTCGCGATCTATTTAACTCCATCACGTCAGGTTTTACCAATAACCCCATATAATCCTATAATCCAAGCTGTCAAGTCCTATTACACACAACGATCACCTAAAGGGATCTGTGCACCCACACTAACCTTATAATTAATTTCGATCGCCCTGTATGTATTGTGCAACTTTTTACATATATTTCTACATAAATTTTATCATGTATTTTACTTGTAATTAGTTAATGGTGTATTGCCTGCTTAAACTAAGTTGAATAAACGAACTCAGCGAAAATTTTCTCTTTCGCTTCGTAAACGGGAAATTTCCTTCCGGTTGACAACATTGATAAGAATCAAACAATGGGCTGATTAAGCAGAACATATCACTAACAGTTCCAGCTCCAACAGTTGAGACTAAGCACTCATTTCTGTTGAATGAAGTTCCTCATCATAACATGTTCCGATCCGAACTTTTGGATCTGCTGAATGCACTTAATACACTGCCTGCGTTCAGCCTGGCAGAAAGCTACGTAGCGCTTCGCGTCGCCACGTAGCGTGACGTCATATATGTGTTCAAGCCGAAGCTAAACTTTTGCTAAGGGAGAGCAATAAACCTGACTTTACGGAGTAAAACAAAGAATCCGTTCAGCCAGTTCTCTGTCATGATTTCATCCAATCTCATGACACCTTATCTTATGAGCGGTTTGCATTGCCTTTAGCAAATACCGCCACCATTCATAGATGTCACTGTTGTCCGCAGTTCAAACTGTGTAGCGGGAAATGTATCCGGATACACAAAATATTTATTCCGAATATTTTCCAGATTGGTTGGTTATTAATAACGAATCAATCAGGAAACGATCCGCAATAAATATTTTGCGTGTCCAGATGCATCTGAACTAAGCTTTAAGACCTCCTCAGCATGTTGTAAAGGTTATTTTGATGTCAATCTATGTAAATCTAGATATCTAAAATATCATAAATTATATTTTATTGACGTGAATTTCTGACGTTTTGAGAATAAGTTAAATAATTCGATATCTTAATAATGGTAAGAAATTTTTTATCATTTAATTCAGCGGTAATTAGTTGTAATAATTCAGGACTTCATAAATTACTGGATAAAATATTTTCACCAAGGGCGGTTTTATATAAAAAATGTGCAGTACGATCTTGCCCCAACAAATATAGAAACAATTTAAATGTGCAGTATTTCTTATTTTAAATAAGCTAAGAAATATAAAGTCCGTTAATATTATATCTTTCGCTCATTTAACATTACCATAGTAAACTGTAAATAAATTCAAACCTGGCGCGCTAACTGTCGCGTTTAAGCGATTAGTTTACGCAACCATTCATAGATGGCGCAATTAATTCACTTGCACCATGGCCAGCTACATCTGATAGCTAACGCTATTATGGCCGTCCCGTTCTACGATTTTCCGTATAAACTTTTGTTCTTTTAAGACCCTGAGTTTTGTTCCTCATTTGGCGCCACCTATTGATAACTTGTATAGGAAATGTGTCAAAACTTCTCGTTTTTAGGTTAAAATAATGTCGTAAAGTTTCGTTTTGTCAGTTTGTTTTTATTTGTTTCCCGGATAGAAAAAAAAACAGGTACTTATAAATTTGGAAAAATGTATTTACATAATTAAGGCACAGATTAATATCATAGCAGACACGCATACAAAATTCTAACCATTTTTGCCTTGTTGGCAAATCGCTTGGAACTTGGAAAAGAGGTTTATTTTTATTTACACAAACAAATCACTTCTTGCCCATCTTCAGAAAGAAAAATCTTTAATTAAAACAAACGACGGATCTGTCGCTTTAGTCTAATATGTCAATATTTGGCATACTGAGGGCGCTACTTAGAGTACTCTCCATGGCCAACTTTCAGGGTTGCCACAATCGTTACAATTGTAATGATTTCATTACAATTTAGTCGCTGTCGTTACGTCGTTACTACATTGTTTAAAACAAGAAAATTTCATTACTAAATTAATGATACATTTAGCGATTTAAGTATATCGCGAGAAATCGCTTATTCATGTTATATCACAGTTTTGTTTTGGTAAAATTTGAAACATTCAAATTCATCATCATGAAATTACTATTTACTTATGTCAGTTTGGCCCAATCGGTTTTGTGGTTTGACGTTTACACTCTGCAATAGATAAGTAAGTACCGGGTGGACTATTTTTGATGGTTTTACAGGGTTTCTTGGTTATTTATAAGAGTAAAAGAAAACCGTTTTTGCAACCCAGTACTAGGGATGTTCAGAATCGAATCGATTTATAGTTGAATCGATTCTTTGCAAGCGATGCATCGAAAGAATCGAATCGATTCAATATGGTGTGAATCGATTCAAGAATCGAATCGGACAGGTGTGGACATACAACCAATTTTTTATCACCGCGCCATCTATAAGTTACTGGCAGCCAATAACTCAAAATGATAAAATTGCGGGAGCAAAAGTACAAGGCATAAAACAGAACATTTCAAATTACAGAAATTTCTTTGACCATTAACGAGTAAAAATTTGCGTTGCACACTTGAACAGTAGGTATATAGGTATCTTGTATTGTTGTATTTGAGTGTGAGTGAAGAACAATGCCTTCTAAAACAAGTGAAATGTGGAAGCATTTTATTACTGATAACAGCAAATCTGTTCGTTGTAAACATTGCAATGGAACCATAAAATATGATGCTGCGACATAAGTTTTAATTTGAAGAATAGAAATTGGTAATGTGTATGTATTGAATCGATTCATCTGAATCGATTCCACACAATCGATTCGATTGAATCGATTCATTTAACTGTTTTGAGCATCCCTACCCAGTACTACTTTTTCGCGAGGTGAAGACAAAAGTTAGCTACTTGGATTTACTAGGGAAATATCGGCCGAAAACGAATTTTCATGAAAAATTATTTTTCACAATATTTCAGCTGATATTTTCCGAACGAATCGAGGTAGCTAACTTTTGTCTTCACCATTGAGTTTTTCTCGAAAAAGTAGCACTGGATCGCGAAAACGGTTTTCTTTTATTTCTATAAATAACCGAAAAATCCTGTAAAACCATATTTTATAAATATTTGTAAGTTTTTATCTCTATCGAAGCCCAATGCAGCACAAATGCAATCAAATTGTACAATGAATGAATCAGATGTTACAGAAGAAATTACATTTTAATTTTTCTTTAATAAATTTTAAATATTAATGTGGCAATTTTATAATTACCTAAAGAATTTTTTTTTAAATTTTTATAGTTTATTTAGCACTAAACTTATTTCCTACTCCATTTGAATATTGGCATAAAATTAAGAACTATTTACATACGTACATAGAGTACTAGTAAAACAAATACAAAAACTTGTGATTAACTATTTTGAAGTTCCCGCTTTTCATTACTATTTCACTGTCCTATGCATTACATTATTTTAACTGCTTGTGGCAACCCTGCCAAACTTTATAGAAACAGTTTCTTTGCGAAACGAGACGGCTATAATAGCGTTAGCTATCAGATGTAGCTGGCCACTAAGGTACTAAATCAACATACTTCGTATAGAGGTAACGCATTTAGTGATTTTTTTTATATCTATCCTTGTCGCACATTTCTCTCATCTAGGGATAAAAAAACAGTTGGTAATATTATTTGAAGTGATGTTTGTCAAAGTTACTGTCAGTGGTTAAGAAAATTGAGCTTAAATATCGTATCAGAAACTTTTATAGCATGACATTTAATGGCTTCGTTCAGATGAAGAAAATATCGTAAACAGTTTTTGATTAATCATAAACAGTTTAAGCTGCATATATAGTTTTCAGTTGAACGATCGGTAGCGTAGACCGTTTTATTAACTGTAAATATTCTAGTACCTACCTAGTGAGTACTAGTGAGTAGTCTTGTTTAAGAAGTATTTCGAGCTAAATTAAATAAAAATGAATCCAACAATAATTATTTTGGACGCAATAAACCTCTGGTAACCCATGCAAAATTTGTAGAGCAGAAATGAACGACCTCGAAATGAGAATTAATAAAGTGCTTAATCGTTCATGAAATTCTACATCACCAAACACTTCATATTGCACTCCGTTTATTGTATAAATCATATCAGTCTTTGTAGACGCCATGTTTTTAAACACTTTTCGCTAGGGTAGCGTAAAATCAAATCGCTCCAAAAAAATGGCGTCCGCTACTTAAACATGTTTCATCGCGATCCTTGGAGCGTAAACGTTCAGATGAAAAATCGTAAACCGTTTATGATATTTTCCGTCATCTGAACGAAGCCAATGATTCCGCCCTTTTCGTAAAAGAAACATTCTGCATTTCTCAAAATAACTTTTTGATTGGTAAATAACTAACTAGACATAACCTAATACACTTTTAAATTGAAACCAGTGACATTGTGGTAAACAGAATTCCCTAAAACTGTTGTCTTCCTTATTGCACTTGCGACAATTATATTTGTTATCTTTGTTTCTCAATCCTCTCACGAGAGGAATGGGATTGCGTTACCTGTACGGAGTGTTGATTTAGCACCTTAACTTGCACTAACTTGCACTTTCATAACATTGGATGTCGCTTCTTTTTTAAGTATGTTCTGTGATTTCATCTTAATCGATTTACGAGTTATTAACTGATCGGTGGGCCCTTTATATTCGTAAGCAACGTCTTTTTGTGAACATAATAAAAACCGCCTGGAATATTATCGGCGAACTCATAATTTTACGTTTTAAAAACTTAAATGTGCGCATGAGATGAAATAAGTTCGACTCTGAAATGTCCTACCTAACGCCGAAGTCTGGTTATAACGAACATAAAAGATTTACAACGTTTTCGATTCCCTTGCACTGGTTGCACTCAGTGTATTTGCATCTTCTTTTAACCTTATGTAATAACACGAGGTAAAGATATTCTGAGTGCGGTCAATCGAAAACGCTATTATCCTTCTGGCGGGAAATCCATGGTCAAAATGGAAATTTTTAGGTAGTAAAGAGGGAGAACTATGTTCAAATGGTTGGCAATGCTGAACAAAATCAACATGATGTACAACATAACCTGTACACTTGTAAATATGCTAACAAATTTATTCTAACATTGTGATATGGAAAAAGTGCGTAGATGTATAAAATTCGACAAGAACTATCTAAGTAGTTTAAAGGAAGATAGTCATGCATGCGTGGAGGTGATCAAGAACATTCGCCACTTGTCCCTGCATCCGTTTCATCTATCCGATGTGAACTACTCCATAAAAGAAATCTTAGGCGAGCAGATAGGCAAATACGATAAAAAGTAAGTTCTTCACGTAATTTGTGGTCTCGTAAGAAACGTGAATCTGCAGGTTGAACGGGATACTGTTGAGCTTTCAAAACATCAAGTTGCTGAGAAGCATAGGTTCGATTAGTTTCGATAGTAGTTTCACGCACATAGATATTGAGGCGGAATATTTCGTGTTTAAGCCGGAAGTTGGGAAAGTTTTGCGCGGCGTGGTGAACAAGAAGAGCAAGGATCACGTCGGGTGCTTGGTCCATAAATTTTTCAATGTTTCCCTGCCGAGGCCGCCAAACTGTGAGAACTGGTTGGGAAGTGTACTACAAATAGGACACGAAATAGAGTTTCGTATTACTTTTACGAATTTGGAGGCCAGGCTGCCTTATATAAAGGCAGAAATTATGTCAGTATCAAATATTTACATTTAATTTGCAATGCGTTACAGAGCCGTTATTTTTTTAGATCACTCTTATCTGAAGACAGTGGAATAAGTACGGGTGAAGAAGGCAATAATCATGCGGTGAATACAATAACGAAATTTGAAACGGACGAATTAGTAGATGATGCCGTTTCATCTTCGCAAAAGAAAAGTCGGAAACGGAAATTTATTGAGTGTACATCAAGTCACGACGATGATGATGACGAAGCAGAGAGTTCACATCGAAAACATAAGAAACGCAAACGTTCCAAATCTGAGAACGAAACCAGTTACACTTTGACAGGTATATTAAACTATACTCAGGAAGAAGAAGAAGAAGGAGGAGGAGAAACATCTAAGAAAAAGAAAACTTCCGGGGAGAAAGATAATGATGAAGAAAATAAAAAAAGGGGAAAGAAATCAAGAAAAAGTAAGCATGTTACAGTTGTAAATCACGAAGACAAACACAATTCAGGTAAGCCATACATTAAAAAAAGAATAACATTTTAGTAACAATAGATTAGGAAAGTAAACTATATAGGAGGCAGAGCTGCATCAATTACTATCTTTGTTTAATATACAGGTTGTCCGTTTTTTGAGCCTATCCATGGGGATCTCGGTTATCCTAAGAGATACGAAGTTGCTTAAATTAGAATAAAGTTGCGTATTTTTATCCCAATCAATAATCTTCAAAGAAATTTCACCTATTTTTTAGTTTTCAAAATATTCGAAAAATAGTAATTTTTTCTATAAAAGCCAATGAAGCAAGGCATTTTTAGGTCAGACATTGTTAAGGCACATTTCTATGCGGAATTTAAATATGCCATTGTCATCAAAAATTACGAACAAACGACATTCAACTTTTTATACTCTTATGGACACCACCTTGTATTTTTACACGATTAAATGGGCGCGTTCAGCAGACCCAAGCTGCTTTCGTTTCTGAAATGATCCTGATCCGATCTGAACATGTTTAGAGAATCATGATTCGTTTCTTGTTACAAAGGAACACTCCTTTGGAACGTGTTTGGAACATTCCTTCGTAAACTGTCAAAACAAAGCGTCAAATGTATCCAACATATTAGATTGTAGGTGAACGCAATATCGTGTAATCTCCAAACATAAACATTTTAGCTGCTTTCGTTTATACCAATGATTACTAATCATAAATACTAGATTCACTTCGCGCACATTTATTCGTAACTTTCTTCCGTTCATTTTTATGAGTTTCATTCCTTCGTTTTTTATGGAATCAATACATAAAAGTTAGGAATAAATGTGCACGAAGCGAATCCAGTATTTATGACTAGTAATCACTGGTATGAACGAAAGCAGCTTTTATGTTTCCGAAAATCGAATCATGATCCAAAACTATTAGTGGAGGAGATGAATCATTTTCAGAAAAGAACATGATTCGCTGATCCAAACGCATTATGTTCCTGTGATCCGTCAGAAACGAAAGCGTCTCTTAAAGTTCGAATTGGAACATGTTACGATGAGTGATTGTCAGTGTTGCCAATTCACTCTAAGCCGATTACCCTTTTCAAATTTAAAAAAACCCGCTCTTACCCACATGGAGTCATGAAATTACTCACTTAATTACCCGCACTCCCAAAACAGAAAATAAATGGTAAAAAAATTTATTTTATTCAAATACCTAATTAGTAACTTACCTTGCACACTTGGACGTTGGACGACAGATTTTCTAGGTTAAAATCATATGTGAGACTGTGGGCGGCAATCGGCAACAGTGCTGCCAACCGATCGATCGACAAGCGTACATTTCGGTAGATGTCTCTGAATTTCGGTAGATTTATTGAAATGGTTTAATTCGTGGTTGAGCTAATTTAAATCACTTGATTAAAATTATGTTTAAAACCATTGATTTTATTCAAGCGATTTTTATTTTTGAAAATCGTGATTAAAAAAAAATAAATAAAAGAATTCTCATGAAATAAACAAAACTGGGTCCAAATTATTTTAAGACGTTTGACAGTTATTTTGCAATTCTTGACGCAAAGTAAAGCAAAAGACGATCGACAAATAAATAAAGAAAGTTTATAAATTTGACAAAAATGACACAAAAGTAAATAAAAAAATAGCAAAAATTTAAAAAATCTCGTTAAATAAACAAAACTTTCTAAAATTAAGAATTGGCAGTGGCAGTTGCGTAATTCTTGTAAAGTAAAACAAAAGACGATCGACAAATTTATATAATTTAAAAAATAACAAAAATAAAAGAATTCTCATTAAATAAACAAAACTGGTTCGACTTTTTAAAATTCAGAATTAACAATTAAAATAAAACAAAAGACGATCGACAAATTTATAAAATTTAAAAAATAACAAAAATAAAAGAATTCTCATTAAATAAACAAAACTGGTTCGACTAAAATTCAGAATTAGCAATTAAAATAAAAGAAAAGACGATCGATAAATTTATAAAATTTAAAAAAATTAACAAAAATTTTAAAAAATTCTCATGAAATAAACAAAACTGGGTCCAAATTATTTTAAAACGTTTGACAGTTATTGTGCAATTATTGACGCAAAATAAAACAAACGACGATGGACAAATAAAGAAAATTTATAAATTTAACAAAACTAACATAGAAATAAAAACAAATAAAGATTTAAAAAATCTCATTAAATAAACAAAACTTTCTAAAATTAAGAATTGACAGTTGCGCAATTCTTGGCGCGAAATAAAACAAAAGACGATCGACAAATTTATAAAACTAAAAAACAATAACAAAAATATGAAAAACTTCTCATTAAATAAACAAAACTGGTTCGACTTTCTAAAATTCAGAATTAATAATTGTGCAATTTTTAAAAATTAAAAAGTTCTCATTAAATAAACAAAACTTTCTAAAATTAAGATTTGACAATTGTGTAGAGTTGGCAGCACTCCCCACGCCTTTCTTTTACTTGCAAGGTTGCTTAAATTACCCGTGATTCGGGTAATTGCCCGCACAATGGCAACCCTGATGATTCTTGACGTTTAGGTTGGCAACACAATTTAACAAGCGCGTCAAGAAATGGAGAATATTTTAAATTTTGAAGCCAATTAATTCACAATAATTATTAAGGACCAGTTTCATAATCGAATTTAAAGGAGACTTTAAATTTAAAGTAAATGAAAACACATTTGTTTACACATCTGAATGTAACTTTAATTTTAAAGTCTCCTTTAAATTTGATTATGAAACTGGCCCTAAGAGTTTTAGTAATTATTGGCTTCCTATTTTAAAATATTCACCATTTTGGACGCGCTTGTTAAATAGTGTTGCCAACCTAAACGTCAACAAGCACTCATCGTAACATGTTCCAATCCGAACCTTTGGATCTGCTGAAAGCGCCCATTGAAGCCTTTTTCTCTGATTCCAATGATGTATGACACTTGATGGTTCGAGTTAGATTCAGGTAAAAATTTCGAAATCATCTCTTCTGCAAAGAGTGCCTTGGAAACAAAAGCAATTTTTTTTGTTTCTCAAGCCTCTGTGACATCATTGGTCAGTTTGATCAAACTGGACTGAGAAACTAAACTAATGACATCACGTGACGTCATAGAAGCTGTTTGAGCAAATTTTCTAAATTTTAGCGGTGCCTCTATATCCATCAGTCAGTTTGATAAAACTTGCCTTATGATTGGTACATTTAAATGCACAGGAAGAGGCGCGAAACGGAAGTCTAACGTCTAACCTAACCTATAAGGCTAACACTGCCACTGCTTTTTTTCTATCCATTTTTGCGGAAATTTTTCAAAATGGCGATTTCCAAAAAAAATTTAACCTCAAAGTTTGGTCAAATTTCTAGTGCTAGTGTGACAGCGCAGTTTGACGAAATAACGAATTTGATAAGTCTTGACGTCAGTTTGATCAAATTGACTAATGATGTGACAGGGGCTTAAAGAAAATTTGACGGTTCTATATGTTTGCATTTTATTATTGAACACAGATTAGGTATGACAAAATAAAATTTTATATAATAAAAATAACAAAACAATCAATTACAACTTATGTTCGAATTGTACACCTTTGTAACCGTTGTCGCACTGATCTTGCGGCAATTTAAAGATGGGGAGACCCACGAAATCAACTCCAACGGTCCAGGTAGTCACAGATACGATGTTCGTAGTAATCGTAAAAGTTCGAAAGGTAAAAGAAAGAGCTACCTACAGCAAAACGTAGAGCCAATACAGACAGAAACAAAAGCCTAATTGAAAAGAAACCATGCGTTACACTTTCAACCACGCCCCAGTACGCGCCATATCTACCTAATCTCGAACTACCGGGATTAAACTTTGGACAAGCATTACACAATGCTTACAGATGCAGGGGTGACAATTTATAAAATCCGGTGAACAAAGTACCGTAGACATTCATCTTCAGGCGATTTCAGCCGAATGAATTAATTGACAAAGCACACTCAAGGCGTCTACACCCCACATTGAGCCATGAGAGACTGCCTAACGTGCAAACAAACGTATTCAGCGCATGTAAGATAACAAGAGGGGGGTTGATAGAAGAAGAAAAGTAACTCACTTCAGGACAGAGGGAGATAGCAACAAATCCGTATTGCGTATTGTAGGCCATCGTTTAACCGGCGAATTTAATAACTTCAAATTTCTTTTACTAATTACAACTTTAATATTCACTTATAAAAAAAATTATCGTATATTCATATGCTTTCAAATTAAAAATTAGAAGAAAACATTTTTAACTGAGATATTAAATTCCTGTAATTATTTAAATATTTATTGTAAATCGATGATACCCTTTGGAACTGCCAACTTTCCTAATCTATTAAATTTTTCTCAACACTACTATTTTTTTATTACATATATTCATGTATGAATACAATTCATTAAAAGTATCCAAAGTATTACAGAATAAAAAAAAATATTAAAATTCTTTATAAAATAATATATGTATGTGTTATCTTTTTGATTCAGCTGTAAGTGATGAAGCAGTTTCCAAAAATAGAAAGATGAAGAGAAAAATAAGCGGACCGGATGATTCATTTACCAGCAAAAAGAGAAAAGTAGACGCTCAAGTAGAAGAAGTAGGTTTGCAAGAAGAAAACTCCACAAGAAAAGTGAAACATAAAAATGCTCTGAACGTCATTGACACGAAAGACAAAACAAAGCAAAAAAATGGAACTCTGTCAGATTTAAATCTTAGTGAAATATTTAACGAGACTTTCACGGATAGAAAACCCAAGAATAAAAAGAAACGCAAAGTTGATGTTGAGAACGGAACTCTGTCAGATTTAGATCTCAGTGAAATATTGAATGAGACTTTCACAGTTACAAAATCCAAGAACACAAAGCACCAGAAAGTTAATGCTGAGGTCATTACTGAAAAAGAATTGGTAAACAAGAAGAAAAAAAGGTCTTCAGAATTAAATCCAAATGATTCGCTCCTCCGAAGACCTGACAGCTCAATGGAAAAATCCAAAAAGAGAAAGAAAGAAAATTCAGGGTCTGATTTGTTGGGTCTGAATTTCGACGATATAATTAATGAGAGTGTCGTGCAGGAGATGAGCAGTAAAAGTGAAAGGAAGAGGAGGAGCAAAAGCCAGCCTAGATGCGTAGAAGCAAATGAGAGTATTTCTAAAAGTGAAAAGAGAAGAAGCAAAAGTCACGTCAGGGATGTAGAAACAAACTTGGCCACGGAATTATTTCCGCCACAAATCGACGAAGCTAAAAGTAAAAAGAAAAAGAAGAGAGACTCAGATCTATCGCAGATAGATTTTGAAGAGAATTCAAGAAAATCAATCAGTCCAATAATTTCCCAACGTGAAAATACGAGGAGCAAAAGTCAACCTAGACAGGTAGAAGAAAATCACGGTATTTCTAAAAGTGAAAAGAAAAGAAGTAAGAGCCAAGTGAGAGAAACAAATTTGGCCAGAGAACTATTCCCGTCGCAAATAGACAAAAGTGAGGAATCTAAAAGTAATAAAAAGAAAAAGAAGAGAGATTCAGATCTGAGTATATCACAGATAAATTTCGAGGGCATAATTAATGAGAGCGCGGTGGAAGTGAATGATGCGAAATCGAAAAAGAGTCGCAAGAAAAAACTGAAGAAAAGCAAAGATGAAAAAGATATGGATGTGAGTTTACCAGAACTAAATCTTGACCAGCTTTTTAGTGAGGGTGTTAATAAGAGAAATAGTTCGCATGGTAATTCATCTTGGCAGGACAAGACATTTGAATTGCCCTCGGATTCAGATATGGAAAATATATTTTCAAGTTGCTTCCCAAAAAGCAATCACAAGAGCAAGAAGAAAACGTAAGTTATTGGTTTGGTTGGAAGTTATATTTTATCGATGTGACTTTGATTTTAGTTTTAAGAAATAAAATATTTTAATTAAAGAAGCCTTTTGCTTGTTGAAAACTTATGTAACAAATTCTGTGTTATTATTTTCTGGGTACTTCTTGATGCACTCTACAACTAACAGTTTATTGTGCGTTTAATCCTGGGAAAGTTTATGTGTAGAGAAATATTAATTATTTAAGAAAAGTGCTTGAAAAATAATATCACAAATTTGTTTAGTATATTTTAGTTCTTGTGACTTTAAACTTTGTTGAAACTTATTATAATCCGCGATGAGCGTGATTTATTCAATATACAAACATTTTAATAGATATCGTCTTTGTTAGCAGATTTTTGTCTAAAATGTTTCTTTTTTATTAATTAATGAAATATTAATTATTATAAATAAAACGAAATGAACTGTTATACTCGTTTTTTTAAAATATGTAATAAAAAATTAATCTATAGAACTTAACGTATTTAAAAAGTATTGCAAAATAATCTTTTACAAAGATTACATAAATGTCGTGATTATTTAATATTCCGATAGCATTGGCTGATGAAATGTTTTGTTTTCGTGAAGGCATGTCGTAGCTTAAGTTCACCGTGAACAGAATTGTCACTACTGTCAGAGATAACTATCTATAACTATCAAGAAATTGTTAATAATTAAGTTATTTGCTAAACACAGTTTGTCTAGTGCATAAAATCTTTGTCCGGGGTGAATTCCTTAAGAAGCGAATATGAATAATTAGTGTATTTAGGATTTTTAATTTATTATAACAAATAAATATTGCATTTTTATATTTCTGGCAACAAATGATAATTTTGAGGTTACGGTTTAGTGTATTTCCCGCTCAATAATTTTGCTCCCAGATCACGTTTGTATTCGATTGAAACACGCACTGGTTTCGTTTTCTGGCAAAACTGACTGAGTGCGTGACGTAATATCAGTGTGACCCGAACTCTTCTGGTGCAAGTGAAATGAAAACGCTATTAGTTGTACACCATTCATTGATTTGCCAATTTAGCTTGTTTGTATTTATAGCGAATAACCCTAGGACATATCGGTTTGGTTTGCAGTGGAGTTCTCGGGCTACAGTTCTGCTGACGAAGGCCCAACTAGGCCTGAAACAGCTGTACAGACCCTGCTCGGGGAATCCGCTGCAATCAAAACTGATTTGCACAAAAAATTTTATAACGATATCATTATATACGTATACTTTATTTGTTATTAAAGCTGTGCAATCGTCTGCATAGAGTGTTAGGTTTGTAGTGTCCACACTGTTAGGAAGGTCATTTAGATATAGAATAAACAATGTTGGCCCTAAGGTGGAACCTTGGGGTAATCCTTGTTTCACTTGTTTTAGTGGTGAATACGCCGTACGCTGACAACTATTCTCTTCGAATTCAATTTTTACCACTTGGCTTCTTCCCTGTAGGTACGACTGTACTGTAACCAGTCGTAGGCACATCCCCGAATACTGTAATTATACGCCTTTTCTGGTAAATGTTCCAAATTTACACAATCAAAGGCTTTATTCATATCATAGAAGACTCCAAAAGCCAGGTCATCTTTTCGTTATTTTTTTGTAATTTTATAAATTTTCTTTATATCTCGATCGTCTCTTGTTTTGTTTTTCATCAAAAAATGCACAATTGTCAAATCTTAATTTTAGAAAGTTTTGTTTATTTAATGAGAATTTTTTAATTTTTATTTTGTTGTAATTTTATTTAATGAGATTTTTTTATTTATATTTCTTCTGATTTTATTCAATGAAATTTTTTTATATTTATTTCTTTTTAATTTTATAAATTTATCGATCGTCTTTTGTTTTATTTTACGTCAAAAATTGCACAAATGTCAAATCTTAATTTTAGAAAGTTTTGCTTATTTAATTAAAAAAATTTAATTTTATAATTTTTTTAATTTTTATGATTTTTTGTAATTTATATAATTTTTTGTAATTTTATAAAAAGTAGAAAGTATTGTTTATTTAATTTTATTTGATTTTTTAATTTTTATTTTTTTCTAATTTTATTCAATGATTTTTTTTTATTTTTATTTTTTTAAATTTTATAATAGTAATAATTTTATAAATTTTCTTTACTTCTCGATCGTCTTTTGTTTTATTTTACGTCAAAAATTGCACAAATGGCAAATCTTAATTTTAGAAAGATTTGTTTACTAAAAAGTTTTTAATTTTATAAATTTTCTTTATTTCTCAATCGTCTTTTGTTTTATTTAGCGTCAAAAATTGCACAATAACTGTCAAATGTCTTAATTTTAGAAATTTGGACCCAGCTTTGTTTATTTCATGAGAATTTGTATATTTTTTTTAAAATGGTTTTCAAAAATAAAAATCGCCTGAATAAAATCAGTGATTTTAAACATAATTTTAATCAAGTGATTTAAATTAACTCAACCGAAATTCAGAGACATCTATCGGAATTTTTCACAACTATCTTCCGAAATGCTTAGCTTGGTCGGTTGGCAGCATTGTTGCCGATTGCCGCCCACACATGGGGTGATATGTTGGTAGTCATAACCCAGTTTAGATTGTTAGTTAAGACTCTGTTCGGGTCGCCGATTGGCGCAGCGGTAGCCTAGCCGACTTTGCAAGTCGTGTCTCTCGGCGGCGCAGGTTCGAATCCTGCTATTAACCATGGATGTTTGTGGTGTTTATGACTTTGACCCAGCTATAAAAATCTTCGTGACTGTCTGGAATGGCTTATATGCCGAAAGACAATAATTGCAGCATTGCTGCGCAAAGCAAAACAAAACAAGACTCTGTTCACGGTCGCTGGGTGTATCGTGTTTACAGATTTCTTTACAATTTTTTATGAGCGAAATATTTTGAAATGACATGCCATGAGTGCGGTGCGCCTGTACTTGCTTTCGTTTATACCCGTAATTACTAATCATAATCATGAACATAATTCTGCGTGTTCGTTCTCTGTGATTACTTTCTCTCCACCTCTGATGAAACGATCATGATTACAATTTGGTTGGTTGGCTGAATCGGGGAGCCATGAACAATTTCGTTTTCATTTTCGCATATATCCAGACACATTTGAAGATTTAGTTATAGCGTTTTCGATTGATCGCACTTGTGCGCACTCAGAATATGTTCATCTCATGTTATTGCATGAGGTTAAAAGAAGATGCGAATACATTGAGTGCAACCGGTGCATGTGAATCGAAAACGCTATTAGTAAGTTATGTAGTACAAATAATTACAATCAGAAAATTAAATTAAATTATTTCATTATTAATAATAAATTGTACATTCTTCATAGTTTTAATAAATACGCATCCAAAACTTAAATTTAAGGTTAGAATATACACATGTGATTACCAACAATAACAAGGCAAATTCGCAATGCGCATGCGGAACTTCAGAACATGTTCAGAACTCTAGAATTGAATCCAGAGCACATCGAGCAAACTCCGTGCAACATTCGAGCGTCATGTCGAACGAAATAGACTAAACTGATAAACTCCGTGCACTAAAACGAACGTGTTTGTGAACTTCGAGCGCTCGGAGCTCTTAAACGTACTTAGCCAATGTGGGCAGATGTGGGTAAGAGCGGGTTTTTTAAAATTTGAAAAGGGTAATCGGCTTAGAGCACTTAGAGTGGATTGGCAACACTGTTGATCAGTTCTTTTTAGGGATGGCCGTATCAGTTATTTTTTGATCACCGGTGATTCAGCGACAGTTATTTCAAAATCACGGTTACTTTTAACGGTGACCGATATCACTGGTAAGCTCCCCGTGCTGCGCATATCACGTAGTCACTGCGTTCGTATTGTAATAACTGATACGGAAAACTAGACTGATTTTTACTTGACACCAGCAATATTTCGGTGATACTGCAAATAAATAGGAGTAGCAACTAATAACCTTGTCGGAAACAACACAGTAATCTGCTCTCAATAAAGAAGTGATCAGCTTCCATAGGCCTAACGGCGACGTAGCAATAGCGATCGCCAATAAACGCTTTATGAGCGTCAAGCGCGTCAAGTAAGTAACCGGGACAGTTAGAAGCACCATACAGTTTTCTTTAGTCACCGGTCGCTGGTTTTATGTTACACAAGTAGCCGGTAGTTCCAGCGACCAGCGAGTAACAGCGATAAAGTCACCGGTAACGATATATCTCTAGTTCTTTTACCGGTGTAAGTTTGGTGAATTCTAAAAATTGTCCTCTATTTAATTTGATTTCATGTTAACGTATGTCAAATTGTGATAATTCAAATCAGATATAGTCCATTCACTTTAAGAACGAATGTGAATGTGGCGCTACGAGCTGAAAAAGAATTACGCAGGAGCAATTGTATGTAAAAGAGCTGGCAATTTAAAGAACTTATTTTATTGGAGTATAATTATTGCTCTATGTTACAAAAATCCCGTCAACGAAATACTAATGTGAATACGAAATAATCTAACCGCAAGACGCTACGCTACTGTTGTTTATACAATTTTCATGCGCTTTGTTCCTGTGTGACC
The DNA here is from genome assembly GCA_958336345.1 of Dorcus parallelipipedus. Taxonomy (NCBI): domain Eukaryota; kingdom Metazoa; phylum Arthropoda; class Insecta; order Coleoptera; family Lucanidae; genus Dorcus; species Dorcus parallelipipedus. The sequence continues at coordinate 44,732,073 of OY284478.1, forward strand.
GTGCAATGTGATTCCACAAGTCTAGAAAGTTAAGTCCTATCCTTTCTAACGCTATGTTCTTATCGTGAATGGACTATAGATCAACGAAACAGATTTGAGAAGTAACTCGGCCAAAATTAAAGTGAAGGGAAACGTTTTACAATTTATGTATGTAATTAAAAAAAAATCCTATTTACATTCTAATAATCTTTATTAGCAATACAATAGAAAAATAGAAACTTGTCACAAGCACTCTTAGAACTTTCAATTATATCCTCTGCACGTAGCCAACTTTTCTGATACATAACATAAAGCATTCGTTTGAACTTGATCTTTTAAATTCACCACTGAATTCTGAACTTCCGCAATTTCACCGCACAAATGTTTATACGTACATAAGCAATCCGCCAATTGCCGAACCGAATCGACATCCTTGCAAACGATGTTAACTTTCTGCAAGGATTTCAAGCAGTTTTGCAACAGTTTTTCAAACTCTTCATAGTCCTGTGGACAATCTAGCGGTCTCACCTGCTTTAAACGAAGATTGTTGCAGGCACTTTCTGCAATTTTGATCATGCTATTTAGTCGACTTTCAGTTTTATCGTTTACACTGTTTCCTGCACAATTCAACAGTGTCCGTAATACTTCTAAGAGATTCTTTAATTTTGGAGCCAATTCGAGTTTTTCTATTTCTTCCTCGAGCGCGCACTTCCTGGTGATTTGCTTCTCCAGTAGATCGGTCTGCAACGATAACTGATCGTTTATGAGAATCGTGTGCTGTTTTACGGTCTCCATCATCAACTGTCGGGTCATCAGCGCTTGCAGGTACGTTCCATAAGTCAGGTCGCATTGCAGGTCCCAATCGACCGTTGGTGTTGGAATTGCCAGATATGTGGTCATGTTGAGACGACTCCTGCAGTTACTTGTCGAGTTTGACCGTAAGGTTACATCTAACATTTGACCGCGCACGGCTGACGATGGAGTGGAACGACCGGAAACTGAATTCTTTTCATCTTTTCTCACACGTCTCGCACTCATAATTAGTATTTTAAACTATTTATTACCATAGCAAAATTAACGTTAACTTTCTTGTTGCCAGGGCTACCACTTGCCACAGTATATTCATCAATCAGTAGGGTAGGGACCAGGGTTGCCAGCTTGGTAAATGCTAGTAGCGCCAAAGGAAATATTCCAAAGCGCCACTTAGCTCCAAAGTTTGAAAATGTCGTAATTTATATAATTCGTATTTTTACTAAAATTTAAACATTGAAACAAGTACATAATATTATAATAAATTATACAAAACTTTGACTAAAGTTCATTTTTTATTATGTGACGATTGTATAGATCTGAGTTAAGAAAATGCTGGTACCATCGAAAGGGTAAATAACATTTCACGGACTGGTTTAACATTGAAAACATCAGAAAACATTGTACCATTGCGAGATAAATATTTCGTACGGCAGATTTTCCCTATTTAAATAGGACTTTCTGGCTTATGCGATTTCATACTAAAAATATAAAATTATTATAAAATTTGATCAAAAGTCGGTGTAAGTTATTAAGATGCCTTACAAGATTCTTTCAGAGACTGAAAAACCAACCGCCATTGCTAATTTTAGCATTTAAGATCATTGCAATATGCTAAAATTTTGAAAATTCAGCCTACTTTACAAAGCAACCGTACCAATTATTTATCTCGCAATAGTACCAATCAAACTTCGCAACTGCAATGTTGTTCACCCTTTTATTGCCCATTTTCGCGAATAAGTAATACTCAGTAGCGTCACTTAAACTCGGTGTCAATAAAAACGGTCATACTGTTTGATACCTTTACGGAAATGTAAGGTCGGTTCGTTTGTATTCGTTTCTCTCACACCGAAGAATCTTCGAATTTGACCGAAAACTTCATTTGACAGCTTTTAGAGTAACTCCAAGCAATACAGAGTGCATTCGACATGACGCTCGGAGCGCTCGGAGTATTACTTTTTCTCATTCTTACGTGTGCTGAAACGCATTCGCTCTGCCTCACACTTCTGCTCAGAGCGTGCCTCGTGCGTCATGTCGAACACAGCCACAAACGAACAGACCTTTAATGTAATTTGCAAATCGGAAGGTATCAAATAAAATGGCAAAAGTAATAGTTATACTCGAGTGACGCTACTGTGTGATTCTTATGTGTTCACGGGCAGTGTTGCCAATTCGTGGGGACTTTCCGGATTCGTGGGAATTTCTTGCTTTAAAATTACAAAAAGGGAAATTTCTTGAGAAAAAGGAAATCCTTGAAGACAAAATTACTTAAATTTTGACGCAAATTTTGACAAAAATGCATAAAAAATAGCTTAAAATTGCAATTTGAAAGGAAAAACAAGCATAAAAGGGAATTCTTGTCCCGTTGTGAGGGGAAAACTACTGTTAGTTGTTGGGAACACTGTTCACGGGTAATGCTAGAGGCAATTAAAGGCCATTTTGAGTCCAAATAAGCGCGCGAAACCTTGGAGACGCAATTTTAAACGACAAAATTGCCACAAAAATCCACAAAATTGGATATAAATTTCATATTGCGCTTGATTTGAACAGTTCAGAACTTGAAATTCTATCAAATAGAACACACCTCTGGTCACCAACTCGCTACGTAACAAAACTTTCTAGTATTACACTGCACAATATTTCTTGGCCCAGAAATTATAAACTTCTCGTGCAATTTCTAGGTAGTGTAAAATAACCTTAATAAGTGTGCAAAAAATTTCTACTTAAGGGGATTCTTTCAAGCAGAAAACAATGCAATGTTATTTTTTTATTATGGCTTTCGTTATGAATAAAACTTTCTGAAAAAAATATATGTGATTTAAGTAGTGATTGCCCGCCGCCCGTTGCAGGTGCAGAGACCGACAGAGATTCCGTTGCCCTTGGTTGGCGCAATTTTGAATTCAAACCAGAATGTCTCGTATCAAAGATGTAGATTTTCGCCTGTAGTTTCGCGTGGTGCTCGCGAGAACCCAATAGAACGTCACATTTTCAAGATATGAAGCAATGTTGCGCTTTTTTAAATGGAATACCCTGTATATCGTTGCATTTTCGAATTCGCCAGCTCAATCTAGCCTGAATTCATGTGCCGCACCATGGATCTAACTTGATTGGTTCCGGAGTTGTCGGCGCGTTACAGGAATTACAAGTCGAGAACCAATTGCGTTAGACCTATAGTGCGACACATGACTTCACGCTACTTTTGACTCGCGAATTAAAAAATGCAATAAAATATGGGGGTCGCCGTTAAGAAATCTCAATTTCGGTCTGTAACCTTCACGGGAGACGTCCGCATGCAGAGAGGAAATCACCACATCTAATGTTTTTTACCGATCATGAGTCAGTATCAAGTTTGACGTGAAACAAACACAGCGTGAATATTTTCGTTGCCCTTGGTTGGCGCAATTTTGAAATCAAACGAGAATGTCTCGTATCAAAGATGTAGATCTTCGCCTGTAGTTTGGTGTGGTGCTCGCGAGAACCCAATCGAACTTCACATTTTCAAGATATGAAGCAATGTTGCGCTTTTTTAAATGGAATACCTTGTATATCGTTGCATTTTCGAATTCGCCAGCTCAATCTAGCCTGAATTCATGTGCCGCACCATGGGTCTAACTTGATTGGTTCCGGAGTTGTCGGCGCGTTACAGCAATTACAAGTCGAGAACCAATCGGGTTAGACTTTTTTTAATTTTTAGGTTCAAACTTTCCTATTAATTTAATTTTTTTAAATGAATTCCCCCCCTTTTGTTTTGAACTTTTAGGTTCTGCTCACTCTTTTTTTAATTTAACTTTTTACCTTTTCTTGGGAACTTTTTTTAATCATATAACGTGCCCGTTAAAACGCGGGCCAGCGTTAACTTCATTTTTCAACTGGAATCCCCCCATATGCGCTCTACTATTTCGTCAATTTTTTTTAAGTTCTACCTCCTCGTCATGGATCCAATGGAAATAGATTTCGATCTCGACGGCGACCCGATCAAGGAGTTCTTGCGTCACAAGCTGGCCGAAATAAAGTCCGCCAGGGCGAGTTTAGAAGACGATTTGAAAACCAGAAGCAACTTGCTGAAGCTCTCCGAGCGGAGGGTTGCCGAACGCGGGGCGTTGAAAATCAAGGACGTCTGGAAACGCACCTACCATTCGAAATGCGTTTTTGGAATCGTCATAGAGAACTCATCATCAGGGTAATGAATTTATTGCAAAAGACATATTGTCAGTAGATTAGGTACAGTCCGTTTCGAAAGACGTAATTTAGGCCCGGTATACACAGCCTGTATCATAACGTCCTATAAGTATTGAAAACTGTTGAAAACTGTGTCGACAAATATAATATCATTTTCTCCGAAAACGTATAGTTTCCAAAATATAGCCGGTCAAAGTTTTTTATAACTATGGCAACGCAGTGTAAAGAAACAAATTTTGTACAGAATACCGGTTTCTTACGCGAATAAAGTATTCAGGTTCACTTTTCTCTGTGACTGTGAAGTTATGAGCATGTTGATGACGTATGCCGTAAAACTCCGCGCTTTGTTTATCGGGGTCCGCCCCCCCCCCGCCCCCAACATCTCAAGACGCATTATTTTTTGTAGAAACTTCGAGTTTGCGGAAGTCGTGCTGAACTGGGATTCCCCCACTCCGCTGACTTACTCCGTTCGATTTTACAGCAAGAACGAGCTTGACGATTGGGCTTCTACAGATGCGATTCGGGCTTCCGCTTCCGTCTTAATAGTCCTGGAAAAAGCGCCCTTCCTTAAACGGGCGGTTCTCAACTTGGAAGGGTTCATCAAGTACGTCGGGGAATCACGCGAGTACCAATTGCCGCTTCCGAGCCTGCGTGTTAGCGCCGGGGACTTCATCGATCGCGCTTTGGAAATCCATCGCCTTAAGTTGCTACGAGGGGCGGACGAGGAGTTTCTGTCCTACTTGGTGGTGAATGACGTGAGCGAGTTCGTCGGGAAAATAATCGGAAATGGGCGGCGCAGGTTCGAGAGTTTGTTGGAAATTGACTGCATGCTCAAGCAGCTCGACGTCAAAGCCAGGAGGAAGTACTTCTTGGTTGATGGTATTTCTTGCAGCGTCGATGGGTGCTTGTTGGAAGTTAACGACGGAGGCGAGGACGAAATATTTCATTTTAATGTTTTGAGTCGGTAAGTACCAAATCTGGAAGTCGAATCGAGCTGTATCTAACGCACACATGTTCCAAAACGGATGCAAGTGCTTTACGGATTATGTATGTATGTATGTATAATCAATACAATTTAAATTTAACCAACATATCAAGGACATGTAAAACAAAGGCTGTGGACCACTATTTTCTTAAAACGTGCATAGTTCACTCCACTACAGCGTTGTACAGTAGAGCCAATTTATTGAAGGTTTGGATTTTTTTTTTGGAAAACCCTACTTGAATTTAATACTCCTATGCGTCAAGGTACCTCGATCATCACTACTTAAATCACATATATTTTTTTCTGAAAGTTTTATTCATAACGAAAGCCACAATTCGCCGACAAAAAATGCATAACATTGCTGCTTGAAAGAATCCCCTTAAGATTTATGTATAGAAGGGGGGTTCCCAATGGGGTTGATAGCGACACCTTGGGGGTCGATGAACTTTTGAAAACAGTCGGTAAATCTGTAGGGTCGATGAATCTTTATGGATCTTTGGGTATTTGACTGGGGGTTTGATGTTGTATTACATTACATTGCATTTAGCTTCGGCTTGCAATTATAAAAGAAGAAAATAATCGAAGACGACGAAGACGTATTTTTTGAAAGTTTTAATAATATTATAAACAGGTAAAAGTGGAAGTTATTTTGAAAGTAAAGTTTTTTTTTTAAATTTGGTAGCAAAGAAAGTGGAGATGTGTTATATATCACGAAAAATGTATAATTTATTTGACTGTACGCAGAAATGTTACCATTTTTTGTATCCAATACGTGTTTGTGGGAGGAAGGAAATATTTTGAGAATGCGTTCAGAGGTTCAGCACAAGAAAAATTTACCAATATGTTCTAGTCTGATCCTGACCAATTACGAAAATAATTAATTCTAAAATTATATACAGAGTGTCTTTTTTTTAAGTTTAGCATGGGGATCTCGGAAACTAGCAGAGCTAGAGAGAAGGTTAATTAAAAAATTTTTAATTTCAAAAAAGTGAACACGTGATTGTCAATACGACAAACTATGCCGAAATTTTCATTGATTTTCCAAATTTTGCACATAAATTAAATTTACTTCCGATAAAAAAATATAGAGGGAGGAATTTACTTGGTTCCATGGACAGTATACATCCAGAACTTACGTGGGAACTCTAGACATTAACTAAACCAAAAAATTATAAATTAAAATAGAAAGAACCTTTCCGGCAATGTAATGTACAGAATGTAAATAAATGTAATTCTACGGATTTGAAAAGCCAACAAACACTTGAGTGTCAATATGAAACTCTATTATAGGTGGAAATTTTCATTTATTTTTTGAAGTTTATAAAAATTGAATTTAGTTCCGATAAAAAACATAGAGGGCGCTGACGAATTTACTTGGTTCCATGGACAGTACACATCTAGAATTCACATGGGAAATCTACACAATTGATTAAACCAAAAAATTATAAATTAAAATAGAAAATACTCTAAAAAATTCACTCTAGGTGTCTCGGCAATAAAATGTAGACGTGAAGGATGTAAATATGTAAATGCAATTCCAAGGACTTGAAAGGCCAGCAAACACTTGAGTGTGAATATGAAACTCTAGGCCGAAATCTTCAATTATTTTCCGAAGTTTGTAAACATTGAACTTAGTTCCGATAAAAAGTATAGATGGTACTGGTGAATTTACTTTGCTCCATGGACAGTACACATATAGCACTTACATGGGAACACTAGACAATAATAAACCAAATTAGCCGTATTCTTTCAACTGACCGACAAGCTCTTAGCTGACCTGACCTAACCGCACGTTAAGTTTATTACGGTTAGTTCCAGTGTTGTTAAATTACCGGCAACTTATGTTTAATGTTACCGTAAAATTACCAACTGCATTTTTTAACTACTTCCCAGTTTAGTCCTTTTGGTACCACACTAGTGCTTTCTGCACTCCATTAGCACCTCTTAAGTGCTTTTTGAACAGTGCTCTGCAGTGTTGCCAACCTAGGGGATTTCCTCCTAAATTTAAGGGATTTTAAGTGTTAAATGGTAAGGGCCGTTTTCATAATAGAAGTTTAAATTTAAAGTAACTTTAACCTATAAAAATAAAAAGAAAGCTGTCGAACGACGGTGAAACGTTAAGTGTATAGTGCGCGATTTAGTGTCCGGTTAAAAGATTTTGTGATACAAATTTCATCGGACAAGAACCAACTTTAACTACAAAAACACATTAGTTTTCCTATGCTTAAAGTGACTTTAAATTAAAGTCTCCTTTAGCACTATTATGAAAACGGCCCTAAGTTTAGGAGATAAATTTTTGCCGGGTTTCTCGAACATTAAATTTTATAATTTTTGATCGTGGAGGTAAATATTGTAATTGAAATCTACGCTTATGATTTATCTTTGTACTGCCACGCCTGTTGACATTAAAGGTACAGATATGAATACATGAATATTTTATACTTGATATCAATGTTGCCAATGTAAGGAACATTTTCAAATCATTAGGGATTAAGGGATTTTTTTTTCTAAAGTAGGGATTTTAAAATTTCATTTCGTAAAGAGGCTGGAAGCTGACAGCCTCTAGACAGCTCAAAGTTGTTCTTTTATGTAGAAGGAAACCAAAAAGTAAAACTGTCAATATGAAACTCCAGGCCGAAATTTTCATTGATTTTCGAGTTTTGTATAAATGGAATTTAGTTCCGATAAAAAGATGTATTTGGGCGCTTACGAATTTACTTGGCGCCATGGACAGTATATGTACATCTAGAACTTACATGGAAACTCTAGACATTAATTAAACTAAAAGGTTATTATGAAATAATGAAATTTATAAATGACAAATTTTATTTCTTAATAATCAAAAATCGAATCGTTTTTATCTTGCAGTAGGTAGGTACCGTAAAATTACTTAACTTGGGACGATTTTGACATACTTTGCGCTGTAATATCTGAACGTTTTAACGAATGGCAATATATTTTTTTTAATGGTAGGTTATACTCCGTACATTCGAATTTGATACGAGAGAACTTTAATCAAATTACCATCAAAATCTCGTATTTTTTTTTTTACTCGCTGTCCCAAGTTAGGGATTGTGGTCCCAATCATGAGACAGGCCTAAAAGTAATAGAAAACGTAATGTAATTTTGCTTTGAGACGTTAAGGACCCTTGTCCTAACTCAGAACTACCCCAAAAAAATATAGTTCGAAACTTTTATGAATGATGTAAGTATGGCAAGTGAATATATAAAATTTTAGTATATTTTCATAACGTTTAGTAAATCGTGATAACACTGATAATTTAGAGATTTTTATTGCAAAAATACAAAATACATTAATTGTATTATAACATTTTTTAAATATTTGGGCTTAAAGCCAACTTAAATGGGCTCTAAAGTCAACGAAAACGTAAAAAATAATTCTATTTTAATAAATTATTATAAACTGCCTGAGGAAATTTATATCTGCCTCTGAAGATTTTTGGATTGTCTAGCACCTTAGATACTTGGGTCTTTTCGACTTCATCAGTATCTTCAATGTTGGGAAACACAAAAGAAGATGTAGTCGAATTATATCGAAGAAAATTCACTCTGTAAATGTTTTCGTGGACCTCTAATATTTTTCCAACAAACTCCTTCGTCGTTTCCTTTTTGGTATCCTTATTATAAATATATTTAACTACAATAAATGATCCTTCAGTAGGACTTAACTCTAAGCTTCCATCAGTCTCAACAGTTTCAATCAGTCTGATCTCATTAATTTCTTCAGAATCAATTTGCCCTGGGTCAGAACTTGAACTGCTGCCATCTTCCGCGTTATTCTCCTCTTCAATAATTTCATTATTACTTTCATTTTCAGCATTGAAATCTTCTGCAGTGACTCCTTTTCCTGGAGGAACGTCAAGTCTTTTCTTTCTTTTAATTCTTTGACCTTCATCAGATGGCAATCGACAGTTTTTAAGATGGTCAATAAATGAGGCTGACAATCATTCATTTGCGTTGGATGCATCATTCTCATCAAGACAATTTGGAATCCTTTTTAAAACAGCATTCCTATCGAGGGGAACAAGCCCACAAGCCCGAAATCCTGAACAAATAGTTTTCTCAGAAGATTTCTCTAAGGACAACACTGTGTTCCTCAATAAAAGTGGAAAAGTGTCTTTAGGAAGAACGCCTTTGTGTTTTAGCTTCCATTTCAATAGTTCGTCTTTCCAAGCTCTCTTCAATGGCCTAAAAAAAGGCAACATCCAATGGTTGCAACAAATGTGTTGCATTTGGTGGCAACAAAACAAAGTCAATTCCATTTTTCTCACATGCTTGGATAATCTCTAGAGAAATGTGACTAGCTAGGTTGTCCCCTAATAGAATTTTTTTACCGTCTCCAACATGTTTAAAATATGGCAGAGCGACTTTAAAAAACCAATCACTAAATAATGTGTTGTCAAACCATCCAGACCTGCTTCGATTATAGACAGTGTGAGGTAAACCATTCACACACCAAGTGTCATGCAAATGAATTGCTTTATAGACAACATATACTGGTAAAAGGGAGCCATTCCCACTTATGGCAAACATGACTAAAGTGCTGGATTTTGAGGTGTCTATAATTCTGTCTGCATGTTTACTACCCCTTCGAACTATTACTTTTGTGGAGCCAGGGTCATCAGTAAAATTTGTCTCATCGTAATTTACGATTCTGTCGGGTGACACTCCCTCTAACGTTTCTTGTAATTGATCAAAATAATCATTAATAACGTCCTTTGATACCATAGCCCTGTTGCTTTTAATATTTTGTGCAAGTCTTACGGACAACTTCTCACGGTGTCTTTTCAAAAAGCCTTTTGCCTATTTTCGTCCCGGCATATTATTTGTAAACCTGACTTCCCTTTTTCCTCTTCTATCAATAAATGCCTTTGCAATCATACGGATAACAAAGTTAGTTAGTGGAAAACCCCATTTAGACGCTGTAATAATTCCGTCTACAAACAATTTTTCTTCAGCTGCATTAAAAACATCAGGTCTTCCAGGTTTTCGTCCGTTTTTGCCATTAAACTTTCTTTGAAGTGTTGATTTTGAGACACCATATTTAATGTCAGCATCCCTGTATGATATGTTTGTATTTGCCAAGGCCTGTAGAGCACGTTCAAGATTTGCATTATTGTAATTCTGATACTTTTTTTTCGGTTTAACTGCTTGTTTTACTTTCACCATTTTGTAATAATTATTTGAGGTTATGTCCCAAGTTAGGCTGCAAAAAAACAACTTTTTTTTTCTCCCGAATAAAACAGATCGAGATAGAGTTTTTCTCATTGTTTTAGCGGAAGTAACATCTATACACAATAACTTACAATCAAAAAAATTGTTGTTCGGGTTAGCTTTCATTAACCGCCTCGGTGGTAGAGAGTTTAACGGTTATCTGGCATAACGAATTTTTAGGATGACAGTTCGTGTATACAGAGTCCTTTATGTTGCAAAAATATCCCATAAATTTATGACCATTGTTTATGTATTAATAGTTAGTCAACCTAGTCTTCAGAATGTGCTGCCATCTAATAACTGCTGATTAAAACAAAATACATGAACGGCATGTGTTTATAAAGTTTGAAACTCGGCTGAAAGAAAAATTATTTTATCTACTGTCACTGAAATCTAACGAGCGGCTAAAATCTCCGCACGACTTCTTGTGGTGGGAGAGAATTAGCGGTTAATTTGAATTGTGCCTACGGAGGTTAGGATTTCGGAAGCTCTTAAATACATATTTGATCATAAGAGTAATTAGAAAAGACACTGAAGAATTTAAATTAAAAAATAAATTGATTGATTAGGCTAAAATTTTCCACAAAAATTAATATATTGAACCAAGTTCATTTCAAAATTACTTAAAATATTGTTTAATTTAAGGGCATAAAATATTTCATTATAACATACTGAAAAATTCAAATATTTATTTATATGTTATTACAAAAAATATTACATTATGAAAAAAATTACAAATAACTTATAATGTTCAAGTTCTCAATTTCTGTCTACCTGTTTTTTTTTTTTAGTTCTTTCTCTGTGGTTTGCCTTTTTATTTTAGTACTATGGAAAGACATTGCTATTTTTATTTGCTGATTCTGTAACTGATATTACTAAGGTCTAGTTTTACAATCGTTGAATAACTGTTCGCCGAATATCCTTTAATGTTCCTTCATATCTACTCACACCTACATGGGGCCTTTTAATAATATTGAAAGTGGTATTGTTTCCTTCAATTTTCGGTATATTTCAGAAAGTGATTGTTGATCTTCTTTAAAAAAAAATACATCTTTCAAATTATTTATTAAATTATCACTTTTATTTTTAACCTTATTGCATATGTTATTTTTTATATTTGATGTAATAGGTGCAGACAGCAAATATGTTTCTGGTTGCTCATTTTCATTACAATAATTATTTTTTTCGTAAGTATTATCCCTAGTGATGTTCTCAACAAGAGAGTGAATATGTTTACAAAATGGGTTTGTACTCACATTTTGCAATACTGACATTAATTTACAACATATTTGTGTTTCTTATAACAATATAAAATTTTTCTTTGGTATTGAACTGATACGTGTTAATATTGATTTGATTGATATTGCAATCAAAAGTTAACGATGCTCTGTGATGATTTATAATTTTTGTTATATGGCAATTAATCTCTCCTGTAGTAATTTTTAAAATTCTTTCGACCGTCTTATCATGAATAAAATTAATTACAGTATGTGGTCTCTCATCCAATCTCTGTACTTTTCTACCTTCCAGACAGAAATATCTAATTACTTTAACATGGATTATAAAGGATGTCCCAAACCCTCGTTTGAGACTGAAAGAGTATATAGAGGGGCGCAAAAGAAACAACTTTTTTCAATACTTTTCTTCCAAAAGTCAATAATAAGGGAATTATAATTCCCTGAAAGAGGGATGAAACTTATTTTTCTTTTGGCAACATCTTCTGAATCCTTTAAGTTATCAAACTAATATTTGAAACTTAGATATAAGGTACCTAACTGAACATTTACAATGCATTTGTCAGATCCTTCCTCCCTTGTGACATATCAAGCTGTAAGATATGGCGAATTAAACTTCAATTTTACTTAACTACTCAAGAACTGGACAATATGTTAATGTAAATAACGTAATAATTTATCTTCCATGGCCTACCTTTATCAGAAATTTATTTGGACATATGTTATAACCCCAAGGGGACACTTTTCTATCCCATACCGAACCGTCATACGTGATCCCCCTCCCTTCCAGCTCTCTAACCAATAGAATTTAAATAGGGAATGTACCATGAATGGCATGTCATTGAAAAGGTAATTTTAGAGAGAATTCAGTAATGTGAATATGCATGTCCGAAAATTTTATTTTAGCGCCCTCTTTCGGGAAAAAAATTGTTAAATAATCCAAAGTGTGTGATAACTCATATGAAAACTAATTTTAATAGTAATTCACTGCGCGAATTGAAATTACGTAAAAATATTGAAAACTGACTAATGGCGGATTTCACAAACGTTACTTAAATTTAATCAAATTTAATTAAATTGTAACAATTTTTTCCCCGAAAGAGGGCGCTAAAATCAAGTTTTCGGACATTCATATTCACATTACTCTATAAAATTACCTTTTCAATGAGATGCCATTCGTGGTACATTTCCTATTAAATTCTATTGGTCAGAGAGCTGGAAGGGAGGGGGATGACGTATGACGGTTCGGTATAGGATAGAAAAGTGTCCCTCTGGGATTATAAATCGACATATTTTTGCGTTTTTTCAAACAAAAATTTTCTTGGGAGATATTCAGTTGGTTTCGTTTTCGTTGGGCTACCCTGTATCTGCAGGAAAACGAGAGCCTGTGTTTAATTACTTTAGTTTTGGAACATTTGAGACTTTTGTTTTATTTGTTATCACACTAAAATTTACAAAAATATCGTACTACAGTCGCGGACAAAAAAAGTTTACTTTTTTAAGCCAATTTTATAATATAAAATTTTTGCTAGGTTGTTGTAATTATGAGCTGATATTTACGGATGACAAAAAATAAATATTACTGATTGTAATCCATAAGTTTCAGTTCATAATTACAATCACCAGGCAAAAGTTTTATATTATAAAATTGACGTAAAACAGTCCACTTTTTTGTACGCGATTGTATATTTAAAAAAAATATCAAAATCGCCTGCATTTTGTTTTATTTTTATTTATCGTTTTACATTTATTTAAAGAAAAATTCATTACAAGATCCTATTTTTTCGTTAACTTTCTGTGAAAAAAATTTTAATTAAATTTTCTTATTTCTCCGTCACAAACTATTTTTAAGAGTGTGTATAAATATATTGAGAGTCCCTCGACATGTGAATTCCAGAGTTTTTATTTTTAAATCTATTTACATGAAATTTGAAAAGTATTAATTAAGCAAAAAAAATGAATTTTCCAGCAAAATATCGAGCATAGAGTGTTCCATTTAAAACATGTAGAGTGCCGCAATGGAAATAGGATCCAAATGGTTCCAGTGTCCCCCAATAATTTTTTTAAATTTTCATTTGCTTTTGTTGTGTTGTAAATATTGTTACGAATTCGGGTTCACAAATTTAAACGTTATTTATTTATTTTAAAACACTTTAATGTCTACGATCATTACACACAATAAAAGTACAATAATATCGAGCTGTACACTTATCTGACAAAATAACACTTCAACGTTATTAAATTCGCTTGCTACACATCGCTTCCTAAATAAGACTGATTTAAAAACCGCGCTCCGGCTCCTCTTTATAGCAGTCAGCCCTCTTCGAGAACAACTTAGAAAGACTTGCTAGATTTTTCCAGTAAATTCGGTGCGTGTCTAGAATAGATTAGAATCCTGTCTGCGGCATAGGTGGCGCTACCAGTATATAAAAATATAGTCTGCTTCTTATAATGTAACAATATTTTTTCATATAATTTTAATTTTTATCTTTATCGGTTGCCGAATTATTTGCAGAAAACCGAAAATCGCAGAAATTTCAAAGGGTGTTGTTGCTCACTTAGGGCTTTTTTGGGCAGGTAAAATAATTCCGTGTTCACCGTAGGGTGAACTAATAACCCACAAAGTTTCAGTTTTTTTGAATTTTCGGGTTGGGGACTTTCCCTTGTTAGCGGCAATGTTCGTTAACCTGAATTTATAATCCATTTTTTACATCGTACATCGTAATGAATGAGAAAAATAAATTTTCTAAGTCCAGGGTTTCTTCTCAGGCTCTTTTCGCACATAAAATAACTACATTTGTTCCCCGACATCTTAAAAAATTCGTCGAGAAATTTGAAGAAAATGTGACTAATTTAAGTATTATGTTCCCACTATAACGAAATTCGGTGATATTTCACCACAACACCACACCGGCAACACCGGCAACACCGGCAACACCACAGTGCAACACAGCGCAAACAAATCAAGACGGCATTTATTGGAAACAGTTGATGAGTGGAGATTCAAACCTGTTAACGTCTGCTGGAGTGCTACACTTCTAGTCCATCGCCCCCTATCAATCTTGGTCCAGAACTAAAATTAATTTCCGTCGGTTGACTAACTAGACATATATAAGCAATGTTATGACGCTATTAAATAAATCGCTTCTTTATCGACAAGATGAAATAACATTAGTTGTCCTATTCCAATCCAGAGGGCTGCAATAAATTTTTATTTTGGAAAAGCGCGGTCTGTCTCATGATGGGGACCGTGTCTCAAGTTAGGTGACTTTACGGTACCATTTTTTCAGTTCGAACTTTGAGTCATCCTCAATTGATTCTTTATCGCATCGAAAGAGTTTTTAATAATTGGTTCGACACCGTCGCTGTTTCGTTTCATGACTTAGGCAAGATGAGAAATTTTTGTAGTCTCGTAGTATTTATTTATTTACCTTCGTGCGTTTTGTATGTTTTCGTACGTTCCAAAAATTTTAGGCACTTTGCCTAATGGATAACGAGGTCTTGAACATGAGATGGCCTTAAATAAAGAGCGGCCAGCTGAATTAAATTCGCCGTGTCTGCGCACATGTCTTCAAATGTAACTAATTAATCTACTTGACTTTTTTAATTATATTTTGGGGGGGGGGGGTCCACGTTTTCACTTGCTCTATCGATACAATGTTGTTAATGATAGCACAGACTATGTATATTTAGGAGGTATAAAACTGAAAAAGAATTCGAATAAAAATTCCACGTAATATACAAGTTTTATTTAAATAAATAACTTTATAATTTGTTAGCTAATACTCTTAAGTACAACACAGTAAATTCGAGCATTTCATAATGACACAATTGTTCTCTTAATGTTACAAAATATATTCTAAGTATTTGTACTTTGCGATCGTTTATAAAGTCCTTCATGAAATGAAAGGAGGTCGTTAACTTGCTTAAATTAGAAAAAAAAATAAAATAAAATGTGAAAACAAGTTTGCATTGCGTGATCTGTAATTTTTGCTTTTATACAGTTCGTTTGGGAAAATATTGTTTTTGTACTTTTCACTTCCAGTCTATTTTTTGACAGGCAATTTGACTTGGAAAAACTCCTTGCTTATATCCTTGCGAATGTTGTAATTATGAGTCTTGGCTTAGAGATCGTTGTTCTGAGTATTTAAACCTGCGTTATTATTGCTACGAGTTTGGCACTTTTCTTTCGTCTTGAATTTTTGGCACACAGTTTTTTAACGTTTCACATGTTGGCCGCGACTTCACCCGTCGTCCATCACTTTCATCGCACGTTTTCAGTCCGTGTCGTCCTTCTTTTTCCGAAGCTTCCCCTCGCGCTGTATCGTCTTGGTCACTTGCTCCACGCACTGGGACACTTCCGTTTGGTCGTCTTCTAGCATGTTCGACAGAGTGAGGATGTAGCTGCAAGCCACCCTTAAAACGGACAGCTTCGACAGTTTCTGCGAATGGGAATAAGCGGGTATCGAACGGCGTAGGGTGTCGAAAGCGGCGCTTATCGTGTGCACCCTCGTTCGCTCGCGAGCGTTTGCTTCTATCCTTCTTTCTCTCGTCATGTTTTTGTAGTTTCTTTGCTCTTTTCTTGTCTGTTGTAACCTGTAACAAGCAGAGAAAAATAGTTACTATTATTTTTAATAATTATCAGATGGAAATATGTTGTATCTAGTACTTCGTAACAGTACCCGAGCAAGAAAAATATAAAGTACCCCTGGCAGCGGCTCGCTGTATCAAGAACCTTGGCCTGGATGAGACACGATTGACATTTGGAAATTCTAAGAACTGCAGTGACATTGATAGTCGACCTCGTGAATCATAGAAAAATCACACATACATGAAATGCTACGTAATCAGGACTGACAATAATTAAATATAAAGTGGTCGTGGCAAAGCACAGATCAGACAGATTCTAGCAGTTTGATCGTAAAGATTGCTAGTGCCCGTCTTGTGGAGTACATCTCCATAAGCCCGAGGGCGTAATCGACATTTACAGAATGTCTTAGTGTGTGTTGCTGTTCTCCAAAACGTCCAACCGTCTCTGTATCTAGTCCTATGGTACATAGATTTTCGAACGAGTTTATAGTTTTTCGTTTCGTTTTTAGTGCCGGCGACTGTACATCTATTTTGCGAGTGGAAAAATCAAGACTTATTTATTACCGTTTGTTTTGGTCAAAAAAGTTTTCCCTACATAGTTTTAAAATTAAAAACGATTGCAAGTCGTTCTTAAACGCTCTGGAAAGTCATCTGCTGATGAGGTCTAACCGAAATAGCAACGCAGAAGATGCCGTTGCGATTAAAACCGACTTCAGGAAGTTTTATTTCAAAGTATCCGGTGCCGGGCAAGGCAACTGTACTTCATTTCAGTATACTAATAATTCGATACTATACAAGGTGGTACCGAAGTTGAGTCTTTTGTTGAAGTCGAAATTAATCGCGTGCGAGTTCAATTTAGTAATGCAAAAGAACGTCTCTTGCACTCAATTTTTGAAAGAAGAATCAGTAATTGCCAAACTTTTCGTCGCCCTAACGATAAAACGCCGCATTACATTGAATTACATGACAATTAAAACCCCTAAGGGCACGCTTCGTTAACTCAACGTTGGGATTCGAGCTCAGTTTGTATTTTGGGGAAGTACTTGCGTCTGAGTTTATTTCAAATGTGAAACATTGACTGAACATTACATTGAATTACATTACATGAGAAATAAGAAAACGTTCGGGCCTTTCTAAAATCATACTTGAATTAACGGTCTGATTTAATGTTAGCCCTCGTTTCGAAGTTAATTTTGTTGACTTTATCTAACGATCAAACGTGCGTTACATTACGATACATGAAGTAAAGAAAATTACGAGGGCGTTAAGTCATGCTTATCATCGTTCATTCGGTTTGGGTTCGTGACGTTTTGATTTCAGAGCGAACTTTATTAGTTTCATGTAATGACGGAACATGCGTTACATTGAATCATACTTGAGTTAACGGTCTGATTTAAGGTTAGACCCCGTTTCGAAGTTAATTTGTTGGCTTTATCTAACGATCAAACGTGCGTTACATTACAATACATGAAGTAAAGAAACTTACGAGGGCGTTAAATCATGCTTATCATCGTTCAATCAGTTTGGGTTCGTGACGTTTTGATTTCAGAGCGAACTTTATTAGTTTCATGTAATGTCGGAACACGCGTTACATTGAATTACATGAAACGAACAAAACGTATACTTGACATTCTAAAGTTAAGTTGTGATCAGAGTCGCTGCGAAGAGGAAGAATTATTTCTGTAAAGCCCCATTTCAAAGGGTGTTTTATTTAATCTTAAAAACGTGAGCTACATTGAATTACATGAGACAACAAAAGATTAACTTCAAGTTATTTTTTTTAACGTCGATGTAAATCTATACAATTTTTTCTATTAGTCCCTACTTCAATTTATTCGATAGCAAAACGCAAGTTACATTGAATTACATAAAATAACAAAGAAAAAGTTTGATCAAACTTATTTCATTTAATAAACCGATTCAATGTCAGTTTAGTTTTGGATTTCACATGACGACAAAACGCGCGTTACATTAACTTACATGAAAAACAAAACATGTTCAAGGTATTCTAAATTTGCGCATGTAATTAACTTGAAGTTGCGATTCAAAATCGAAGGCTATTTGCCATTTCAAAGAGTGCTTTTTAGTTTTATTTAATGGCGAAACACGAGCTACATTGAATTACATGAGACAGCCAAAAGTCGTTCTAAAATCACATAGAATTAGATTCAAGTTGTTTTTTATGCCGATGTAAATTTCCATTGGCCTTCATTTCAAAAGATGATGCCAGTTACATTGAATTACATGAAAAAAAAAACCTAGTCAAGACATTGTAAGGTTGCGCCACGTGATCAGAATCGATGTGAAGAGGAAACTTTCATTTCAAAGCGTGCTTTTTAATTACAAAACATGAGCTACATTGAATTACATGAGACAGCAGACGTCACGCAGAATTAAATTTAAGCAGTTTTTTATGTCGTTGTAAATTCACGCAATTATTTCCATTAGCCCCCATTTCAAAAGATGATGTGTCAGGCTTTACTTGATGGTAATACGCTAGTTACATTGAATTACATAAAATAACAAAGAAAAAGTTTAATCAAACTTATTTCATTTAATAAACCGATTCAATGTCAGTTTAGTTTTGGACTTCATATCACGACAAAACGCGCGTTACATTAACTTACATGAAAAACAAAACATGTTCAAGGTATCCTAAAGTTGCGCATGTAATTAAATTGAAGTTGCGATTCAAAATCGAAGGCTATTTGCCATTTCAAAGAGTGCTTTTTAGTTTTATTTAATGGCGAAACACGAGCTACATTGAATTACATGAGACAGCAAAAGTCGTTCTAAAGTCACATAGAATTAGATTCAAGTTGTTTTTTATGCCGATGTAAATTTCCATTGGCCTTCATTTCAAAAGATGATGCCAGTTACATTGAATTACATGAAAAAAAAACCTAGTCAAGACATTGTAAAGGTTGTGCCACGTGATCAGAATCGATGTGAAGAGGAAACTTTCATTTCAAAGCGTGCTTTTTAATTACAAAATTACATGAGACAGCAGACGTCACGCAGAATTAAATTTAAGCAGTTTTTTATGTCGTTGTAAATTCACGCAATTATTTCCAATAGCCCCCATTTCAAAAGACGATGTGTCAGGCTTTACTTGATGGTAATACGCCAGTTACATTGAATTACATAAAATAACAAAGAAAAAGTTTAATCAAACTTATTTCATTTAATAAACCGATTCAAAGTCAGTTTAGTTTTGGAGTTCATATCACGACAAAACGCGCGTTACATTAACTTACATGAAAAACAAAACATGTTCAAGGTATCCTAAAGTTGCGCATGTAATTAAATTGAAGTTGCGAATCAAAATCGAAGGCTATTTGCCATTTCAAAGAGTGCTTTTTAGTTTTATTTAATGGCGAAACACGAGCTACATTGAATTACATGAGACAGCAAAAGTCGTTCTAAAATCACATAGAATTAGATTCAAGTTGTTTTTTATGCCCATGTAAATTTCCATTGGCCTTCATTTCAAAAGATGATGCCAGTTACATTGAATTACATGAAAAAAAAAAAAACGTAGTCAAGACATTGTAAGGTTGCGCCACATGATCAGAATCGATGTGAAGAGGAAACCTCCATTTCAAAGTGTGTTTTTTAATTAGAAAACATGAGCTACATTGAATTACATGAGACAGCAGACGTCACGCAGAATTAAATTCAAGCAGTTTTTTTTATGTCGTTGTAAATTCACGCAATTATTTCCATTAGCCCCCATTTCAAAAGATGACGTGTCAGGCTTTACTTAATGGTAATACGCCAGTTACATTGAATTACATAAAATAACAAAGAAAAAGTTTAATCAAACTTATTTCATTTAATAAACCGATTCAATGTCAGTTTAGTTTTGGACTTCATATCACGACAAAACGCGCGTTACATTAACTTACATGAAAAACAAAACATGTTCAAGGTATTCTAAATTTGCGCATGTAATTAAATTGAAGTTGCGATTCAAAATCGAAGGCTATTTGCCATTTCAAAGAGTGCTTTTTAGTTTAATTTAATGGCGAAACACGAGCTACATTGAATTACATGAGACAGCAAAAGTCGTTCTAAAATCACATAGAATTAGATTCAAGTTGTTTTTTTATGCCGATGTAAATTTCCATTGGCCTTAATTTCAAAAGATGATGCCAGTTACATTGAATTACATGAAAAAAAAAAAAAAACCTAGTCAAGACACTGTAAGGTTGCGCCACGTAATCAGAATCGATGTGAAGAGGAAACTTTCATTTCAAAGCGTGCTTTTTAATTACAAAACATGAGCTACATTGAATTACATGAGACAGCAGACGTCACGCAGAATTAAATTTAAGCAGTTTTTTATGTCGTTGTAAATTCACGCAATTATTTCCATTAGGCCCCATTTCAAAAGATGACGTCTCAGGCTTTACTTGATGGTAATACGCCAGTTACATTGAATTACATAAAATAACAAAGAACTTATTTCATTTAATAAACCGATTCAATGTCAGTTTAGTTTTGGACTTCATATCACGACAAAACGCGCGTTACATTAACTTACATGAAAAACAAAACATGTTCAAGGTACCTAAAGTTTCGCATGTAATTAAATTGAAGTTGCGATTCAAAATCGAAGCCTATTTTCGTAAGCCTGCCATTTCAAAGAGTGCGTTTTAGTTTAATTTAATGGCAAAACACGAGCTACATTGAATTACATGAGACAGCAAAAATCGTTCTAAAATCACACAGAATTAGATTCAAGTTGTTTTTTATGCCGATGTAAATTTACGCAGTTATTTCCATTGGCCTTCATTTCAAAAGATGATGCCAGTTACATTGAATTACATGAAAAAAAAAAAACGTAGTCAAGACATTGTAAGGTTGCGCCACGTGATCAGAATCGATGTGAAGAGGAAACTTTCATTTCAAAGCGTGCTTTTTAATTACAAAACATGAGCTACATTGAATTACATGAGACAGCAGACGTCACGCAGAATTAAATTCAAGCAGTTTTTTTATGTCGTTGTAAATTCACGCAATTATTTCCATTAGCCCCCATTTCAAAAGACGATGTGTCAGGCTTTACTTGATGGTAATACGCCAGTTACATTGAATTACATGACAATTAAAACCCCTAAGAGCACACTTCATTAACTTAACGTTGGGATTCGAGTTCAGTTTATACTTTGGGGAAGTACTGGCGTCTGATTTCAAATGTGAAACATTGACTGAACATTACATTGAATTACATGAGAAATAAGAAAACGTTCGGGCCATTCTAAAATCATACTTGAGTTAAGTGTTCGGCTTTACTTGATGGTAATACGCCAGTTACATTGGATTACATGAAATAACAAAGAAAAAATGTAATCATACGTTTAATAAGACGAGTCAACGTCAGTTTAATTTTGTGCCTATGTGCAAAGCGCAGGTACGACGTGTGTAAAAGTTGTCTATGTGTAAGGCGCAGGAATAAATTTTTTTTTCGATCGATTGAAAATAATTTTTGCTGAGATTCGAACTCGGGACCCAACGACTGTGAAGCCAATTGAGCGTATATGTTCAAAAAGTATATAGAGAAGTTATAATTTTTACTTCGCCGAAATATTTCAAATTTCTTAACAGATTAATAAATAATCAAGCCAGAAAATATTATAAACTTCGAAAATGTAAAAACTAAATACTTCTGCGACGTAAACTCTTACGTAATAAAACGACGTAAAGCAGCGTCGCGACGTGATGCGGTGGGGTTTTCGTTTTATTAGCGACGACGAAGTTTCCTTGCCAAGGCGCGAAAACAAAAAAAGAAAAAAGAAAAATGAAGCCCCGGCGCTTTATTTTTTGCCTTTGCGTCCGGACGTATTTTAGGTATGCACGCGGGAATGGAAACAATGCGAAATCTAATTTGGTCAGTCGTGACGATGGGCGATGTCGTTAAATTAGACATAAAAATTAATGAACTGACGCACTTAGAGAACTGTGACTAATTTCTTTCGCATTTCAAATGCACCATTACGTAATTAGCGGCACCCACACGTGCGCAAGGATTTTTCTTAAATTGGTCGCAAAGACCTTTCGTTTTTTTTTTTTTTTATATTTACCTTGGGAAAGCTTCCGCCGATGTCGTTAGCATCCTGTCTGCATCTCCAGTGCTCAAATGGGGAGGTTGAGGGTGCATGGGAATCCTCAGTTCCTCTTGAGGTGCTCGCGCGTGAAGGGCGATTCTATGCACCGCATTTTCCGCTTTGATTTTCAGATTGTCCGTATCACAAGGTGGCGTTTCACGTTTCTTAATGAGGGCGACCGGTTGCACGGGGGATGACGAACGCCTTATGGGGGAAGGAGGTCTGAAGTAGGCATGAGGGACGTCAGGAACTCTCACTATTTGTCGCAGATTTTCTTTGGGATTTTGACGGGGTGCGATCGTGGTCGAGGGGGCGGCGGCATCCAGGAACATTTTCGGTTTCTCCACCGACTCACGGCTCCACGGCCTGAAGGGTTGCGCTTGAGCCGCCTGTAAGCACATCCTCTTCTTCAGGGGCCCTTCTTGTACCCGTCTTGGTTCGGCGCATTTGCGCTTGTTGCGGATGGAAATCGCTTCGACCTTTACTTCGACGCTGTCTTCGCTGCTGTCCGTCGGCGAGTGCACTTCCTCGGGGAAATCCTCTTCCACGACGACGGCACAAAAGGGGGTGGCATTTTCCATTGCGCTTTCTGAAATAATACAGATTTTCATATGGCAGAGGGAATGACGATGATTAACTTTTAGTTTTAGTTTAGAAACAAATATATTTGATTTTTTTACTTTTAATTAATAAACTCTGCGTGACAATTACAGATTTCTGTAATTAATAAGTGATCGTAAAATCGAGAGATGGCAGCACATATTTTATTCTTAAATAGCAGAGATTTACAGGAATACGTACAAAGTGAAAACGTGGACATTATTACCAAAATTTTGAAGTTGAAAACTTATGAACCTGTTGTATACTTTTGTGCGCGCTACGAAGTCTAACGACAAAATTCGGTACGTGCGTTCGGTGTGTTATTTTTTAAAGCGTCGCGTCGCGGTTTATCTACACGACGACAATTTAACTGCTAAGTTTTTTTTGTTGTTGCTCTTTTATGGACACGTACGACATACTCGAAAATCCCGTTTCGGAGCGTTCCCGGATTCTGCGTTTCCGTCAGGCCGATAATAATTATTGTTATTGTCCGAAGGCAGGTAACTATGTAAATGAGACTGGCGCCTCGTTTTACGTGATACACGTTGTTTTCGAACGTCTCTCATTTACGCGGCGTCTGTTGGGTATCGTTGACGCGATCGGGTTACCACCTCTTCGAAGTTGGCTAACCGATTTGAGCAGGATTTCAGCTTGCGAAGCGAATGTGAATGACTGACTGTGAATGTGAAGATATTTATTGATACAACGGATTCTTCGTTACGAAACTGTAACGTAAGTATATAAGCCATATAATACAGAAGCAGACGTCCTGTTACAACCAACAAATTTGAAGGCCCCTTGGAGTTCGTTATAACTAAAGTCTCCGACAAATAAGTCCGAATTCATAGACGCTTCGATGTTTGTGTGAACTACGGAGTTGCAAGCATTATTTCTTCGATTTCTCAAAGATATTTTATTCAGCCTGTTAAACTAATTGATTGTTAAATTAACGGGTTCATTAATCCGAATCGGGTTTCTGGAAAACATCGGATTAGCAAGATTTGGTTTGATCCTGAATTGACAGTTATTCTAACGTCCAACTGATGGCGCCTCTATTTTTTCAGTAATTTTAACATTTTTGAGCCTTGTTTATTTTTCACAAAGAAAAATTGGAATAAAAACGAAAAAAAAAAACAAGTAGGGGTGAACATTTCACCGAAAATGCAAAAAAGTCTTATTTGAATTGGTTATGACAACGGAAAAATATTTTATAGATTATGTGAATTGCGCATACACTAATTAGTTAACGGACCAGTGTTGCCATTGTTGCCAATCGTACGATCTTGATCGCACAAATACGATTTTTTTCCTACACAGTTTATACTGTGACAAGGCGAAAGTAAATTAAAAACTTAGATTCATTTAGCGAATTTGAGATAAGAGAATTGCATCTAGCGCGACCGCGACATGTGCCCTCTGCAAGTGCAGAACCTTGAAGAAGTTAAAACGGATTTAAAGTATCTCGTAAGCTATCGTACCTTTCCGGTCTCGTAACAACTCGGAATTGCTCGAGTTGCACTTTGTATAAAAACCCACGATCTGCATAAAGAGGAAGATCTTAAACTAGTTGCTATCGGAGCATGATGTAGGCTCTATTTTGTTAAAGTGTGCTGTTAGGGTAAGTTGAACTTTGTACAATTATGTTTGTCTGTATTTATTTATGTTTAATATAATATTTAAGCTACGCTATGCCCCTTGTTTCGATTTATACCGTAACAATACGATAAATTGAGAGAAGTACAATTTGAATTTTTATTTTAGATGCAACTCCTATCACATTTTTTCTAAAATAGGACAGTCATGCATTTTGTTACCATAAAATACCGAAAGTAACCCCCCAAACTATCCATTAAAAGGGAGGAAGGATCTGACAAGTGCTCAGTTAGTTGCCTTATACATATCTGAGTTTTAAATATTAGTTTAGGGTTTAGAAGATGTTGCCAAAAGAAAAATACGTTTCACCTCTCTTTTAGGGCCGGCATTATAAAAGCAAGTTAGCTTTAACTATCAGTTTATTCCCACGGTAACAATTGTGAACACAATTGTTGTTATGGCAATAAACTGGGAGTTAAAGCTAACTTGCTTTTATAATACCGGACCTTAGGAGATTATAACTCCCTTATCCTTGACTTATGGGAAAAAAATTATATAAAAGGAGACCTTATTTTTTGATGTTCTATTCACCCCGAAGATGTAGGAAGACAATTCTGAATCACCTTGTATAAGAAATTGATTATGGAAGCTACGACATACGATATTTTTCCAAGGCTAACTCGAGGTACTTTTTTGTTAAAGGCCCGATATAAAGGTCGCTATATCGCTAGTCAATTTTGAAGAATTTCAGTATTTTTTTTGTAATTTTTCATTATTTCTCGAAAACTAGAGTACATAGAATTTTTTAAAACATTTTCCCATGCTCTGAGATATCGCTTCTTTCTTGTTCTTTTTTTGGTGAAACAATTGTTAGTCATCCTGTACATAGTTACTTAACTAAAGTACTTTGATAAAAATTAATTCTGCTGAAATAAAGTTTATAAACAAGGTGCTTTTGAATAATTATTTTTACTACGTTTTAACCGCAATTATCTTATATATTTGAAAAAGTATCTAGTATCTTTGTTCTTTAAAATAGTCCCAGCTCTGTTTAAAAGACGCCTACTAAATTAAATATTAACGAAAAGTTCACATTAATACCGAAAAAGTGAAAAAAGTTTTTCCTTTTTTTTAGGTGGATCAGACTAGCCTAAAGGCCGTTTTACACTTGCTAAATTTGATAACAATTTTTAATACAAAGTGAGAGAGATAAGCTACCACAGTGAATTCTGATTGGTTGAACTGGCACTTCTCACTCACTTTTTAACAAATTCTAGGTAATAAACGTCATAGTGTATAACGGCCATTAACGATATCGTTATGAGGATTCCATGAAAAAAGCGTACACGAAAAAAGCCCACACGAAAATTGCGCACAAAAAAAAGTCCACAGCGAAAAATGCGGACAAGAAAAAAACGCACGACGAAAATTGCGCACACCGAAAAATGTCCACATGGAAAAATGCGTACTCGGAAAATTGCTCACACCGAAAAATGCTCACCCAGAAAAATGCCCACATAGGAAAATACGCACATTATATTTTTTTTCACATAAAAATGAAGTTTATGCGCATTTTCCATTACCGTACATGGTGTGTTAAATAACGTGCCTTTTTTTAAATTTCTCCTAGTTCTAGAGGGACACTATACTTGAGGGTTGTACCTCTAAGAAAAATTTCAAAGAAGATCTGAGACTGTTATTTGAAGCAGTTCAAACAGTTTGAACAATTCAAATAGTTCAAACAATTTGAATATCTTTTATAATCAGTTAGTGTTAATTTTGTTTGTAGTTGTTTTAATAATTTGTTAATTTTTTATAATAAAAGCATAAGCATTTAAAGCCTAGTCCACAATTGCCCGGGAACGAGAACAGGAACGGGAACGCTAAAAAAGTTAAATCATTTCATAATCGTACAAGTGTCCACAAGAATCGGTAAATACGGTAACGATGCATTGTGGACACTTGTACGATTATGAAATGATTTAATTTTTTTAACGTTCCCGTTCCGGTTCCCGAGCAATTGTGGACTAAGCTTTAAGCTCTCTAAATAGTGGACTCAGAAAATTATAATAATTTTTTATAAATAAAAATAAATTTAAATTTTGTCATCTTGTATAAAAAGTAACTGTTCATATTCGATTCGCCGTCGCCGATTCGCCGTCGGACCAATTCGCCGTTGGGCCAATTCGCCGTCGCGTTCACAATTTCAACTTATTGATAACTTTTAGTCATCATATAATTTAGTTCTCAAATAAATTAAGATGGACTGTAATCTTATACCGGGTGTTCTGTGAGGAACACCCAATATTTGGAGAATGTATTCAGGACACTCGTATAGACAAAAATTGCCTTATGAACATAGGGTTAGTTTTCTCTCTGAAATCCCCCTGTACATATTCTCCAAATATTTGGGGACGCATGAATCGAAACGGACATGCATATTTGCAAATTTTACTTAATTAATTTAATTTTTCTTTAAATGTTTCTGAATTCTCTGTACAACCGAAACTCGAGCCTAATTTCTACCACATTTCTGGAATTACCGGTTATATTTAATTGGAATTACGAAACTTAATAATCGAATTATACAGGTTATTTGAATAATCGAATGATAGGTTATTTTTAATTCGAATTATCCCATCACTAGTAGATACTATAGAGATATTTTGTCTCTCAAAAGTTATTTTGTTCTTAAATTAAGTTTTCTTTTTTAAATTGTATTATTAGTTTCCATTACGAAACTGTCTGTTTTTATTTTTGCTTCATCTTCCTTTATTCCTTGTAATTCGCTTTCCTTTTTGAAATCGATCGCAGTTTGTTTTCATTCCTCTCTATCTTACTTCTTTGTTTCTAAATTACTTGGTTCATTCCGACTGGCCTAAAAATTTAACGAAGTTTCATCTTTGAACACCGTATTTACAAAATTGTTCTTTTAATTAATTATGAAATGTAAATAATATATACAGGTGTCCCGTGACGTAATGTCACCACTTCACCTACGTGATAATCAATTCAAACTAAGTAAAAAACTCTAATAATGTTTTGTTCTAAAGTAAACGCTTTCAAAAATACTGGGTGTTTAATGTTTAATTTTTTAAAATTTTAAAGTTCATCTAATCATTTATCCGTTCATCTAATGATCAATTCTAACTGAAAAAAAAAAACTCTAATCAAGCAAACCGCCTTTCAGGAATACAACGTGTTTTGTAATTTTCAGAATTTTTAAACTTTATATCAAAATGACCCCAGTTGTTTGCTAAACATATTCTAACGCGCTTCAAAAGAGATCTAAGTGCTTTTGAACCTTTTGAGATAAAGTTTAAAAATTCTGAAAATTACGAAACATCATATCCTTGAAAAACGATTTTCTTTGTTAGCTTTTTTTTTTTTTTAGTTTGAATTGATTATTAGGTGAACGGATAAATGATTAGATGAACTTTAAAATTTTAAAAACTAAAAAATTAAACGTTAAACACCCAGTATTTTTGAAACGGTTTACTTTAGAACAAAATTTTATTAGACTCTTTCACTTAGTTTGAATTAATTATCACGCAGGTGAAGTGGTGACATTACGTCACGGGACACCCTGTATCATTAATGACAAATGATATATTTATTTTAAAACTACCGACCGACGATGAAATAATCGCAGGCGAATTTATCGACGGCGAATTTACCGCCGGCGAATTTACCGACGGCGAATTGTACCTATGGCAAATTGTACCTACGGCGAATCGGCGACGGCGAATTGTCCTAGACTCTTATTATTTGGCTTGTATTGATGTGTTTCATACGGATAAAATCAATGACGTGCGTAAAAAGATTCATTTAACAAACTGTATTTTATGACTTATGACATTTGTTAAGTCCGGCAATTCACGTGATATAAGCATGGAGTAAAGAGTAGAATTACCGAATTCAGAAATTTCTTTTAATAAAAAACATGAGGTTATGATATATGTCAATTTAAGTTTCATTAGTTTACAACTAATAATTCACGGCCAACTACGAGGAGAAATTTTAAAAAAGGCACGTTATTTAACACACCATGTACGGTAATGGAAATGCGCATAAATTTCATTTTTATGTGAAAATAAAATATAATGTGCGTATTTTTCTATGTGGGCATTTTTCTGGGTGAGCATTTTGTGCGCAATTTTCGTGTGGGCTTTTTTCGTGTACGCTTTTTTCTGGTCACCGTTACGAGTTACAGAAGGGGGTTTAGTTTTGTGCAAATTCACCCTCCCGTGAGGAGAGTGTAGTCTTCGGTTCTGGAAGGTGTAGGAATACAACTTGTTCAAATTAAGCCTAATGCACACCGCAATAACAGACCATAAAAGGAATCCTCAAATTTTCACGTAATCAACGAAATTAGGCGACCAAATTTACACTTAGGGCAAATACTTAAAATAAAATATTCCAACTCACCTACAATAATACATACCGAGTAATTTTTAAAATTTTTTATCAACTCTTGCCATGGAATTTGGACGGCATGTCGAAAAGTGCACTTAAATTTAATAGCGTTTTCGATTCACGTGCACCGGTTGCACTCAGTGTATTTGCAACTTCTTTTAACCCCATGTAATAACACGAGATGAAGATACTCTGAATGCGCACTAAAGTGGTCAATCGAAAACGCTATAAGACATGCCGTCCAGATTTCAGGGCAAGAGTTGAGAGAAAATTTAAAAAATCACTCGGTAGAATAATCAGAGGCGTATCAAAATTAATTTTGTCAGACAATTCTATTA
The DNA here is from genome assembly GCA_958336345.1 of Dorcus parallelipipedus. Classification (NCBI taxonomy): domain Eukaryota; kingdom Metazoa; phylum Arthropoda; class Insecta; order Coleoptera; family Lucanidae; genus Dorcus; species Dorcus parallelipipedus. The sequence goes on from OY284478.1 coordinate 44,761,363, forward strand.
TAGTCTAGCACGCGATTCGGAACCTAATATGAGTAAGGTATATTGGCGGTTTTGTGAAAAACCGACCAAACGTATAAACGTCTTCTCTTTAAAGCTCCGAACTTCTTCATGATATAAATTTGTTTGTGCAACTCTCTAAAATTTGAATTAATAAATTGTCGTTTTCCGTTTTATTCTACGAAATATCTTCTTATTTATTCACCTGCACACACACACACACTGACACAGATAATTTTGAATGGGAAGGCTCGTGAGTGCCATCTGCATCCAAAATTTATCACACGACAAATACACTCTACGAGAAAGAATCGGTCTACGAGGTACACTGCAAATTACATCAATGGAGCAGGAGCCGTCGCAATAAACAACGAAGTAAGAAAGCCAATAAGAATAAACAAGATTTAAACAAAATTAGAAAAAATAACAAAATACCCTGAGATACCATAACATTGCAATATGTGTAGATGTGAAATAACTTATTGTTTGTTACAAAAATGATTTATAAATAAAACCAATGACAAGCAAACCATGCGTGCCCATGTTCGCTTTGGTTACTTTTTTCAGTGCCATGCAAATATGTTACAGTGCCACCAATCTGCGCCTAACAAATTTTTCAAGAAAGGTACCATCGCCGCCACCAAAAACGAAACGAAGAGTCAGATTGTGATATTGTTTGTGTATTGTCTATATTTTTACGCGTCATATTTTAATAATAAGTACATGTAAACTTATTCTCCATTTTACTATATTGTTGGCAAAACATGACTTATTCTTTCCTATCGTTTTTGGTCACAGAATAAATAAAATGATTATTTATGATTATGATCATAAACCTGTTTGGAAATGAACAGCAAATTTGATATAAATACAGTGCCGGCTCTAGAAGTTTTGGCGCCCCGATGCAAGAGGTGTTTCAGCGCCCCATTATATTTTTTATTTGAATTAATTTTTTCCCGGATTCATCGAAATAATTTATTACTTTCATGACAAATTATAATACAGGAGTAGAGTAGCTATAGGCGTTCGGAACCAATCCTTCATGGAGATTTTACACTGATGTATCAAATTTGTATGTATGGTTGCCTACCGTTACTTTGCTAGACAGTTCGTAAAGTTCGCGTCGAAGTGTGCCTATGTGCAAGGCGCAGGTACGACGTGTGTAGAAGTTGCCTATGTGTAAGGTGCAGGAATCAATTTTTTTTCCGATTGAAAATAATTTTTGCTGAGGTTCGAACTCGGGACGGGTCGCCCATCGAAATAACGACTGTGAAGCCAGTTGAGCGTGTATGTTCAAAAAATAAATAGGGACGTTAAGTTCGATTTTCGAAAGTCACAATTTTAAGTTTTTCTCCGATTTTCTTCCGTCTTAATATGATCCAAAATTTACTGAATTATTTCTTAGGCGGAAGAAAATGTCTCTAAAGGGTTGCCATCATTTTTAGACGGAAGGAAATGTCTCCAAAGAGTTGCCTCTATATTTTCATCTACTTCTATAAAGTATTTTAACATATCATACTTTTCATAATTTTCGTACATTTTGCATTGATGTTTTAGGAAAATTTCTTTAAAGAATGCGTTGAACGTTGCTAGTAGTCTACTTTGACAATGCAAAAGAAACTCAATTGTTTCAATAATAAGTCATAGCCTACTGAATCTGAAATATTGCAAAAATCTTGAAGAGCTTATGTCACGCAAATGCTTTGATGAAGATATCAAGTATATTATATTTTTGTAAAGGTAATTTTATACTATTTTTAAAAATGGAAAAATACACAGGGTGTTCCATATAAAAAGTCGGAAGTTTTGCTTATATCTCGAAAACTATTGTCATCAGAAAATTGTAATTAAGAGCAATGCATTCTACACCAAAAAGCGCCTTAAGAAAGTTTTTACAGAAATCAAGAATTTTCATAAATAAAAGAGCTACGATAGTTTTTAGAAATTAAAGGCCGGTTTACACGCTACGACTTATCGTACGTTTTGTATGATAGGACAAGTAGTATCAGATAAAACGGAGCGTGTAGACAGTAAAACGTACGTCTTATAGAATCGAAATGAAATCCAAGGTGGACTTTTTACTGTGATAAAAATATGTCATCGGATTTGCGGCAGTGATCCCGCCAATTCCTCACGGAGTTTATCGAAATTTATAAGATTTATCCGTGTTCGTGGCAAATCAAATATAAAGTACTATACCACGATCGAAATAAAAAAAACGTGGCCTATGAAAAACTAGTTAAAGAAGTGGATTCAGCGGCTAACAAGGAGACAGTTACAAAAAAAGATCAGTCTACAAGAAGGAGCTCGCTAAAGTTAAAATATCAGAAACTTCTGGAACTGGAGAGGAGAAGAGGAAGTATACAAAAAATTGTAGAAAACAGCAACAGTGCCTCCTCCATGAGTTTGAATGCGTACCGTTTTGTACTACTGGCAGTTGGAACTGAGATGGAAATCGGAAGAAAAGACATTACTATGTGAACACTTCATAAAACGTATGTTTTGTCGTACGTTTTATATAACCGATAAAATGTACGATAAGTCGTAGCGTGTAAACCGGCCTTAATTGACAACGACCCTGCGGGGCGGCATCGTAGGCAAGTGATCGTGATTATAGTCAAATTTCTCTTTTTATTTTTCGCATGCGTTACAACAGGATGTCAAGTTGAACATTTACCGAATCTGTATACATATTTTTGTCATATTTCTAATTCCGTTCTCTTTACATGAAGCTCGTAATTTTTTTACATACGTATAAACTACACGGTCGTTTTTTATTTTTGTTTTATTTGACTTTTGCTCTTTGGAAACAACGACCTGCGCTGCTTATCGCATCCGCACGGATAAATAAAAAATAAAGACAACGAAAAATTCAATTAATACATTGACTGCATCGTTCTCTTTTTAACGTCTTTTTATAGCAACTGCGTTCCTAATTTTGATACAAGTTGAAAGTCCATCATCACAGGTGAGAGTATCACGAATTTCTGTTCGTTTCCGCAATCATCATTGTATCGTTTTTTGGGCACTTCTCTGTATTCATAATACACAGAGCTATGCTAATTTAGTGCTTCACGAGATTTCAATTTTTTTCGTTTGTTAGTTATACCTAAAACTCTTATTACCTGTAGGCTCTCATTACCCCACTTTCCCCTAAAGTTAATCAAATTATACTTTAGCTGCGTTCGGTTATTCACACGGTGCAGGGATGGAGTACAATTAGAGCGAGAGCGAATGAGTTTTAATACAAAAGTGCGAAAAGGGTGAACGGGGTTGAATAAACGAACGCAGCTTTTTATATCTAAACTTTAATCAAAATATATAGTTTTTGTAGCTATTAGGTAGTAGAGTCTTTTTAGGTTGAATTTGAAATTTTTTTACGACGCGACGCGACGTTCTGACATGAATTATTTTGAGTATTTAATTACTGTTAATTATAAAGTATGTTGGAACGAACCTTTAAGAAACGTCGTCCTTAAACCTCCATTCGTCATAATCCGGATGCGAGAGAGTCCAGCGGCGGAATCAAGATATCACCAATTAGCAGTAATTAATAGTTACACACGGTCAGGCAGTTTTGAAATGTTACAACTGGCGCCTGTCTACCAACACACATGTCGCCAACACGTCCGAGCATTACAACGCAAGCTCCGCGAAACAAAAATAAAAATGAAAACAAGGTCCTGCTTCTTCGGGCCTTCGGCGAAATCGGGGGAACCACACGCAAACCGGCGCACTTTTTTTTTATCGTCGTTAATTTTTTTATCGGGGGTTGTCTTTTATCGACTGCACTTGTTGTTACGCGGGTGAACGCGACGTTAGTGTTTTGTTTTTCGCGGCGGCGAGGCCTGCCTCTGCGTGTTGCGCGCAACGAACGATTGGCGGTCGGGCTTCTGTCTGGAGAGCGCGGCCCGAACTCCTCGGTGGAGGGGCTTTGGGCGCCCCACGCTGGCGCCGGCTGTCTCGCCACCGCTGTGTGAGAAGTGACAGGCCCGCTGTGTGGAATGCGGACTCGACACCTGCCACTATTACACTCACCCTAATCTTTCACACCCAGACAATAACCGAGTGACCCGTCCACTCCAAATCCCGTCGCTCCTCCGCCGGGGCCCCCGGACGGAAGAAGATGGCTCCAATTTTTAAGGGAGGAGAAAAGCACCTGAGCTTATCGACGAAATATACAGATTTACGGCGCTATGACGAATTTCTCCTTATTTCCGTTTCAGTGGGTACTGAGAAAACGTCGCAATTAGAAGAAGTAGGACTTGTTTAAGAATTGCATAAAGAACAAAATGCAGGTGTCTCTGAAATACTAGGTTGATAGATTCTAAGTAGGATGGTTTAATTCAACATTACTTACGTATGTTAAATATTAAGGATATGTTAGTGCAAATTATGATACTGACGAATATTGGCAGAGAAATATTTCCGCCGCTATGGAGATTCGAACTAGACTCTTTTGGTTCCATGTCAATCAATTAAGCTATAACGACCCGAATATCATCGTCTAATATAAAATAGTTGCAATAAACAACTGCTATAATCAAGACGCACAGAAAAATGACACTACAACAAACAGAGTAATTACATGTGACAGAAGGTCGCCGAATACACTGTGATTAAAACGATTCAAAAAGTTGTATCCGTGTGTACAATTTAACTAAACACTCTATTCGACCTGTCAAAAATCTAAATCTTCTCACATTTATATTACAGACAAAATTACATCGACTAATTAAAACGCGAGATCGGTCGAAAATTCGCTCTTTCCGGAAAATGCAGCGTAACGAAGCAGTTAATAAAAAAATGCGGTATAAACTCACGCAGTCCGATGAGTTGTATTTTTAAATGGTGTAAGGAACCTTTTCAGTTATGGAAAAAAAAGTAGACCTTAACAAAGTGACTGCACGTTGTCTGCAGAACAAAAATTATGGCGCGAGAAAATTTCAGCGTAAAATTTAGCCTCTTTGGAGGCGACTTCAAACCTATTTTCACAAATTATTGTTGGCGATGAAACTTGGGTCAAACACGAAGTAAGAATCTATGCAATGGATGCACGGATACAAAGTTCCACAGGATAATGCAGAAGCGAAGTACACTTCAAAACTTGAACAAAAACGACCTCACAAGTTCTGTAAAGAAAACTTCAAGCATGCATAAAACAAGAAAATTTTAAGAATTTATCGACGCCACTGGCTTTATTGAACTAGCACCCTCCGACTGTTACCTACGTCGACAACTTAAAAAGAACCTGCGAGGAATGCCATCTTCTACAGATCAAGATCTAAAAGACGCTGTAGACAATGTGTTTGCAGAGCTTCCAGAAGAGTTGTTTTCAAGTGGGTTAGAATAACTGGAAGCAAGTGGTACAAGTGCGTGGACTTAAATTCTTCTTCATGTCTAGGTATTTCCCCTCGTAAGTACATAAGTAAATTTTATGTGAAAGATGTAAATCAAAGTAAACAACACCAACAAATATTGACGGAAAAATATTTCGACTGCTATGGAGATTTGAACTCGAACGAGTCTTCTGGTTACATGCGAGTTGCTTTACCAATTAAGCTATAGCGACTCGAAGTTCGAAAGTTCACTCGTTACCAGTACATATGACTGTGCCTTATGGCCGTGTTTATGCTAAGGTTAATTTATCTGTTAATTAGATTGTGACGTACAGTTGGCTATACACAAAACACAAACTATGTGTCATATTCTAACTGACAGATAAATTTATCCTAAGGCAGTGAAGAAATCGGACATTAGCCACGAACACTGAACCACAGTATAAGAATCTACACAAGACGGCCGATTTTATAGTTCGATTCAGTTGATTAATAACAAATTTAAAAAGAAAACAATTTGAAAAGAATGATGATAGGAACCATGAGAAAGCAAAAGAAATAATGGAATTTTAAAAAAATACGGAATATTGTCACCAAATTTTAAATTTAATTTACTTGCCTCTTACTTACCACAGTTCGGATGACAAGTTTCTGCCGATGTTAACGTATCAGCTGAGCCCCAGCTAGCAACAGTGAAGAAAGGGGCGGGTTAATCAAAGGTGGTAAACTTATTAAGGGCGCCAGAAGACAATTATTCTTCAGCTAAATGCAATTCTATCAGTCGACGTCTCCAATCGACCAAATCCTGCAGAAAATTGAATCAATAATAAATCAGAAGCGAGACTTTACTCACTGGTGTGCGTGAAAGTTTAAATAAGAACACACAACATAAATTATAAGCGTTTAATTAAACAATTCGAACCCACAACGCGTTACACAATTACAAGAGGTTGCTTATTCACTAATAAAGCGATCTGTTATTTAAATCCGCATAAAGAGGCCTTAATTCGCTCTTAAAAATGCATGCGCAATAAATTTAAATGGTTATCTCCCGACCAATATCTGTCAGTGTACCGTCTTTGCCATGAAGTTGGCTGTCACCACGCCATCTAGTGGTCCTGTCCGAGCCGATGACTAGTTTGCAGCAAAATGGCGGACCCACGCTACTCGCAGAACGGCAGACTACAGTTGGAGTTTGTCGTGGCTCTTTCCGGAAAATGCAGCGTGACGAAGCAGTTAATAAAAAAAGGCGGTATAAACTCACGCAGTCCGATGAGTTGTATTTTTACATGGTGTAAGGAACCTTTTCAGTTATGGAAAAAAAATTAGACCTTAACAAAGTGACTCCACGTTGTCTGCAGAACAAAAGTTTAACCTTTTTGGAGGCGACTCCAAACCTATTTTCACAAATTATTGTTGGCGATGAAACTTGGGTACATTTTGGAAGTCAAACACGAAGTAAGAATCTATGCAATGGATGCACGGATACAAAGTTTCACAGGATAATGCAGAAGCCAAGTACACTTCAAAACTTAAACAAAAACGATTTCATAAGCTTAGTAAAGAAAACTTTATGCATGCATAAGACAAGAAAATTTTAAGAATTTATCGACGCCACTGGCTTTATTGAACTGGCACCCTCCGACTGTTACCTACTTCGACAACTTAAAAAGAACCTGCGAGGAATGCCATTTTCTACAGATCAAGATCTAAAAGATGCTGTAGACAATGTGTTTGCAGAGCTTCCAAAAGAGTTGTTTTCAAGTGGGTTAGAGTAACTGGAAACGAGTGGCACAAGTGCGTGGACTTAAATTCTTCTTCATGGCTAGGTATTTCCCCTCGTAAGTACCTACATAAGTAAAATTAACGTGAAATATGTAAATCAAAGTAAACAACACTATTTCAAGCCTTGCTGTAATTTCTGCTTCCTGCTGTTCCTTATTATTATTTATCTGTACTCCAAGAAGACTTGAATGTTTCCAGTGTGCTCCAGTACTATACCATTTATTTCTACTGTATATTCTCCGTTTCTACCATCATAATTTTTGTTTTCTCTTCATTAAGTTTCAAGTTTCTCTTTGTAAATGAGTTGTCCCATTCGTTTACTCGTTCTCGTTTCTCCTGTGATGTGATCATGTCCTGCTGTCTTTCCTTTCTTTAATCTTTTAATAGCGTCTTCTAACACCTGTTACATAAGTTTTGGGAAAAATATAGAAGGGTATTATTTAAATTTAAGAGAACTTTGTTAAGTAAACATAACATAACAATGACCAATAAATCTTAGACTTTAACACCTGGTTGCTATATTGCTGCTAGGGGGCCTCTATCTTCAATAAGACGTAATTTTTGTCTTACATGTCGCATCAGGGTTTGGACGCTTTCTAAGTCTACTTCTCTAATTTTTTGAAGAATTCTTTGCCGCAATTGTTGTTCATTTTGGGCTTCCCAACCTTTCTTGCCAATAGGGCCCAAAATTTTCAATTGGCCTTGCTTGATGGACATTTGAAGGGTTATCATTTCTGGAGACATATGGCACATGGTGGGCTTCTAACCAGTTTAGCGTATCTCTGGCATAATGCGATGTTGCAAGGTCAGGCCAAAACATGTAATTATCATTAGCATGATGCTGATTAATAAAAATAATCACTTTTGATAGGCAATTTCGGATGTATACTTCAGCATTCACTGCCTGGCCTCTTACATGGTCTACATAGGGCCTAGATATGCCCGCCTCAGAAATGGCGCACCACACCAAAATTTTGCTTTCTTTTTGTAGGCTTACCTTAATGGCAGTGTCTTCAATATTATCCGTAGAGAAGCCTGCATTTCCAGGAAGTTCTGCATGGTCAAAGGTAAAATATTTCTCGTCGTCCATGATTATGATCCGATTGTCGGCGAAATGACGACGTCTCAAAGCTCGGCAACAACCAGGGATTCTGGCCAATTGTGCGGGAGTATACTTTCTTGCGTTTTCTGTATTTTAGTCCTGTTCTTGCAATGTAACGAGAAATTGTTCCATTTGAAACACGGAAACGACGGGAAAGCTTGCGGGTAGACACTCCAATAGTATTTCTGGAACGGTTGACTAATCTGTTGACTTGAACTTCAGTTAACACACGTGGACGGCCTGTTTTTGGTAGGTTTATACATGGAATTCCCTCTTCGCATTCCCGAATTGTCCGATATATGGTACTTTTTGAAATAGTTTGTCCGCGAAACAAATTTACTACATCTCGTCTAGGCAGCTGTCCAACCAGGTTGTAGATGGACTTTCGCAAATCTAGCTTATACGCCATTTCGCAAATGACAAACGAAAATGTGAAATGTTAAACAAATTGACAGAACCCCTAGCAACATGTTTCGCCATAGTTGACTAGATGTGTTGGTTTTACTATGTCACAGAGAGCATTTAAAATTTTTCCCAAAATTTATGTAACAGGTGTTACTTGATTTATTTCGATTTCATTTCTTGTTCTATGTTCAGTGTGACCTGTTCATTTTGGTGATTATAATTTGTAATTTCTTCCTCTGTGCACAGTAGTTCTTCAAAGTACTGTTTCCAATTTTCCATTATTTTTTCGCCTTCTGTTATTATTACTCCATTCATATTCACTTCTCCCATGCATTTTCTTTAGCTTCTCTTACAATTTTTTTACCTTTAATGCCCGGTTGCACCAACTTTTTAAGGAGGGTTTAAATTTAAGTTATGTTTAGAATGGGACATTTACGTAAGGTCAGTATAATGCAAAATACTTATCTTCGTGATTCCACATGTTTGTTTTGCTGCTTCTAAAATTGTTCTTTTAAAATGTTCCCATAATTCTTTTCTCTTCTGTATATCATTTCCTCAAATCTTTTCCTGTACTGTAGTGCTATTTCTTTATCTCCTAGTTTATATGCCTTTTATTGTCAGCACTTTTAACTGGCTTTCTTTGCCTTTTCTGATGTTCTTTTCTTTATTACTGCTTCTTCATGTATAAGTTTTGGCAATTACTAAAAAATGGTCGCTACCAATTTTGCTCCTCTTCTTACTCTCACGTCTTGTATATTTTTCCTAAAGTCTCTGTTGATTAAAAATATAATCTATATTTAATAGTTATTTCATTTCGACTATTTATTTCACGTGTGTGTTTATGTATGTTCTTATATTCGAAATAGATGTTTGTCACTATGAAATCGTTCTGTATACAGAAATCTATTATTCTTTTTCCGTTATTATTCCTCATAGCTTCTCCTTGCGTTCCTATCACATATCAGGGAACTGACTTTTCAATTCATCTGAACCAGGACCATTTAAGTATAGACCTTTAATAGTTTTAGTCTACAATGTTTTTTTTTATATACTTTGTTATGCTTATGCTTAATAAACAATATTATTATTATTGATCCTGATTCTCGGTCTCTCCTTCCAACTCTTCAATCTAGGTCTACCATTATAACTGTCTTTTCTTTATTGCTTTCAACTACGTTGTTTATCATGTTCCAAAATTTTTCTTTGCCTTCTGTTTTCTCGTCTTCATTAGGATAATACCACGATATTAATTTTCTCTTCTTTTCCTATATCAAATTCTAAATTTAAAATTCTTACAGAAGTAGTATTCCAATTCTTTAAAAATTGTATAATGTTTTTTCCTGCAGTACATCCAACCCCGCTTGTGCTCTTCCTTCCGGTTTAACTCCACTGAGAATCATCATATATGTCCATTCTCTAGATCTATACTTCTAACCACTGAGAATCATCATATGTCCATTCTCTAGATCTATACTTTTAACCCCTCTTTTCTTGGTCTCTGTGATAGCTAGTATATCCAAATTTATTTCTTCAAACTCTTGTCTTAATTCTTCTTCTTTTCCGTTCAAATCCCTCATATTTCATGTAGCTATTCTCCATCCCCTCATGTCATTTTTCGTTATTTTATTTATAGTTGCGACCGTTTTCCATTTTCTTTGCCATTATCGTTGCCGTATTATCCGCCCGAATTATCTTGATTAGTTTCTTGGATCATGCTTTGCATAGTAATTTTGTTTAATCTTCCTTCCTCTTCTGCATCTTCTGGTTGTCGTGTTGTAGAGAACATGGAATTCACTTGGTATCCATTGCAACAAAGTTTGTAGATTGTTGTATTTCAGCGTGTTAATAGTTTTAACACCATCTCTGACAGGAGGCAATGTATCAGAACATTGAATTTCTTTTCTTTTATTTCTCTTAAAGTTGATTTGCTTCAACTCATTCTCAGCGAACGATGTTTTGCAGTACAACACACCAGGATTCTCAGATTTAACTTCAAGCCACATGGCGTTGGATATCAAAAAGTTTACCTGTATTTTTTTTGCGCAAGTCTTTGAAATTCAGAATTGCCATGGGGCATACCGTTATTGGATTCTTATATCTGCATGTCCGCAATCTCTAAGGATAACTATTTCAGAGGTATCTAAACGCTTTTTGGCCTTTTCAATAGCGGCATGCACGCTATCTACTTCCATATACGTATGACCTTTTAACAAAAAATTGTGATTGACTTCTCTCAAGTGTTCCACTTTTGTCAACAACCAAAAGTAAGTCATAACTAAACCGATGTTTTTATTTTGGCCAGTACAGTTGTCCGACCACATAGTCAGAATGTCAGTGTCTTGATCTAAATTTTCGGAAGCCCACTTAAGAATACACGATCCTACTTCGTTAGAACCCCTGCCGCCTCTGGTTTTGACCCACACCATATTGTTTCTAATAGTTTCGTTTAAGACCCACAATTTTCTCAGATAAAAAGATGTGTCTTCTTTTAAAGAAGATGTTGGAAGGCATTATACATATCGAGCGTTGCAACAGTTTCTCTAGAATTACTTGATTTTAACCGTTAATTGTCTTCACGTTTTATCCAATACCTTATAATTGCTTCTATGAGAAGAATTTCATTTTCAATTTTCATTTCGTATTTCTGTTCTTTCTTAGTCAAGCTTACTCTGCTTTTCCACAATAATAAAATGATCACATTCATCAAACGTGTCATTGTATGGAAGGTGGAAGCTGAAATTAAACTCTTCGTTGAATAACGCCATTGTAAAGCCATTGCTTGCAACGCTGTTTTTCAGGAATTCCATTCGATTTGCAGTTCTGAATAAACAACTCATACATTTTAGCATTGTTAAGTTCTGGTTGTAAATACTTCCTTTCGGATTTTTCTCTAGAATGGTGACTTTGATACACTGATGTGGTCTTTTACTAAATCTATTACATCAAGATCGATTTTGTTACCAGGAACGTGGTGTCCTCTTTTATCGTGCTCTACTAGATTACTCGAAGTTTTCCTTTTCTTCTGTAGGGCAATATGTACGAATTTGCTGGTTATGGAAAAAGCGTTCAAAAAATTGTTTTGCACACTTTGATTTTATTTCCATTAACGGGAAGATTATACGTTCTGGCCTCATTCATAATACTTTCACGACTTCCGTCTCTTGTTCTATTTCCTTTTACAGTTTCTATTTCTATTATTTTGGACCGAAGTGGACTTCGTTCTTCATGCACTCCTTAAGTATAAAGTATAGGAAACCAAGTTCGCTTAGCCTCTAATGCTCCCCAACGTTTTGCTCCCCAACGTTTTGTGACTTGGTTCCACTGAAAATTTCTAATACTGTATTAATCGAATGTAAAAAGGACTCGGGACCTAATGCTATTAAAGAAAATTAATCGTATCTGCATTACTTCTATTAACATAGCTATATACTGACGACGTTTTCTTTTTCTTTTTCCCAATTACGTTGATCCCAAGATTCTGACACTTTCCAGAAATCCTCATGTACTTTCTGTCCGTCGATCTCCATTATCTCTTCGTGACATTTCATTTTACAATTTGTACAGGTTGGTTGCACCTATAAGTTTTTTAGAGACCGCAGATTGATATTCTAAACCTTTCATCTTTTTAGTTTCAGCAACAGTTCGTTTCCATAAGTGTGGATTTCTCTTTCTCTTTTTTAACTGGTTTTTCAGATGATATTTCGGGTAGTGATGCTTGTTTTTCCGGGGAATTTTTATCTTCGGAATGATCACTGACGGAGTTTGTGTCAGTATCCGAATAAGCTACAAGGGGCGTATAGTCGGGATCTCTTTGCTCAAGCCGTTCGTTTTCATGTTCCACCTCTGAATGAATTGAAACTGGTAAAAGTGTACGAGATAGATTAATTCAGCATTTTGTGATGAATTCGGTAATGATTCTGGATGATTTGAACAAGCTTGACTGTTAGTTCCGTATCCAGATTCTTCCAGAACTACAAGACTCCAGTTTTCATCCAGTGCCAACATGGTGTCTTCCAAATATATGGGCAGTGAATTTATGTCATATTCAGATACCACTTCAATCGGGTTTGCAGAAGAGCGTCGTGTTTGTCCACTTATAGGTACAAGAACAGTGCTTTATTCTATTGTTGCATTATTAGGTATGAAGTAGATCAGAAGTACATAATATATACAGATATTATATACTGTTACGTTCAAATTTGCTGCCACAACATCGTGGCGATATGGCATCATTCAACTGCGCTTTAACGCAGTTGGACTCACTGTTACCCCCTCATTTACATCGCTATAGGGGAAACCTGCGTGAGGTGAACGCTTAACATTCATAGGCTATGAAAGCACCATGTGACTCCCAGGTCGCCTGTCATTGGTTATCGTCGGTAATTTACGCGCGTTTTAGCGATTTTCCCCATCTGCGACCTCGTCGCTTTCTTTCTTGTTCGGAACGTTGTGCCAGTCAGACGTAATTTACGTGTGTTGTGAAATTATCGTAGCTTTCGCTCTCTGGGAGGAATAACTCATTCACGGCTGTGCCGGAAGATTCATTGACACCGCCGAACGTCGATTGGAGACAGTTTTTAATCTCCTTACCAAGCCTGGGACCCCAGTTCTCTCAGGTAAAATATGCCGACGAATAAGCCAACATGGCCGCTAACGAAAAATTATTTCTTCTATGTAGGCTTTTCTGTTTGGGCGCAAGTTTCAGCGCAGGCTTATGTAATCCCCGCAAGCTTTCACGCGAGGGTTTCCCGTTTGTATTGTGTTTTGGTGCCACGACAAACTCCAATTGTAGTCTGCCGTTCTGCGAGTAGCGTGGGTCCGCCATTTTGCTGCAAACTAGTCACCGGCTCGGACAGGACCACTAGATGGCGTGGTGACAGCCAACTTCATGGCAAAGACGGTACACTGACAGATATTGGTCGGGAGATAACCATTTAAATTTATTGCGCATGCATTTTTAAGAGCGAATTAAGGCCTCTTTATGCGGATTTAAATAACAGATCGCTTTATTAGTGAATAAGCAATCTCTTGTAATTGTGTAACGTGTTGTGTGTTCGAATTGTTTAATTAAACGCTTATAATTTATGTTGTGTGTTCTTGTTTAAACTTTCACGCACACCAGTGAGTAAAGTTTCGCTTCTCATTTATTATTGATTCAATTTTCTGCACGATTTGGTCGATTGGAGACGTCGACTGATCGAATTGCATTTAGCTGAAGAATAATTGTCTTCTGGCGCCCTTAATAAGTTTACCACCTTTGATTAACCCACCCCTTTCTTCACTGTTGCTAGCTGGGGCTCAGCTGATACGTTAACATCGGCAGAAACTTGTCATCCGAACTGTGGTAAGTAAGAGGCAAGTAAATTAAATTTAAAATTTGGTGACAATATTCCGTATTTTCTTTAAATTCCATTATTTCTTTTGCTTTCTCATGGTTCCTATCATCATTCTTTTCAAATTGTTTTCTTTTTAAATTTGTTATTAATCAACTGAATCGAACTATAAAATCGGCCGTCTTGTGTAGATTCTTATACTGTGGTTCAGTGTTCGTGGCTAATGTCCGATTTCTTCACTGCCTTAGAATAAATTTATCTGTCAGTTAGAATATGACACATAGTTTGTGTTTTGTGTACAGCCAACAGTACGTCACAATCTAATTAAGAGATAAATTAACCTTAGCATAAACACGGCCATAAGGCACAGTCATACATACTGGTAACGAGTGAACTTTCGAACTTCGAGTCGCTATAGCTTAATTGGTAAAGCAACTCGCATGTAACCAGAAGACTCGTTCGAGTTCAAATCTCCATAGCGGCCGAAATATTTTTCCGTCAATATTTGTTGGTGTTTACTTTGATTTACATCTTTCACATAAATTTTACCTATGTACTTACGAGGGGAAATACCTAGCCATGAAGAAGAATTTAAGTCCACGCACTTGTGCCACTTGTTTCCAGTTACTCTAACCCACTTGAAAACAACTCTTCTGGAAGCTCTGCAAACACATTGTCTACAGCATCTTTTAGATCTTGATCTGTAGAAAATGGCATTCCTCGCAGGTTCTTTTTAAGTTGTCGAAGTAGGTAACAGTCGGAGGGTGCCAGTTCAATAAAGCCAGTGGCGTCATTAAATTCTTAAAATTTTCTTGTTTTATGCATGCATAAAGTTTTCTTTACTGAGCTTATGAGATCGTTTTTGTTTAAGTTTTGAAGTGTACTTCGCTTCTGCATTATCCTGTGGAACTTTGTGTCCGTGCATCCATCGCATAGATTCTTACTTCGTGTCTGACTTCAAGTTTCATCGCCAGCAATAATTTGTGAAAATAGATTCGGAGTCGCCTCCAAAGAGGCTAAATTTTACGCTGAAATTTTCTTGCGCCACAATTTTTGTTCTGCAAACAACGTGCAGACACTTTGTTAAGGTCTAATTTTTTTTCCATAACTGAAAAGGTTCCTTACACCATTTAAAAATACAACTCATCGGACTGCGTGAGTTTATACCGCATTTTTTTATTAACTGCTTCGTCACGCTGCATTTTCCGGAAAGATCGAATTTTCGACCGAATGGAGTGTTTAGTTAAGTTGTACATACGGGTACAACTTTCTGAATCGTTTTAGTCGCAGTGTATTCGGCGACCTTCTGTCGCATGTGATTACTCTGCTTGTTGTAGTGGCATTTTTCTGTGCAGTTGTTTATTGCAACTATTTGTATTTTTGTACTGTGCTACGTACCTGATGGTTTGCAAATGTTAAGATGTACAAATTAAGGTCATCCCATTGGCTGGCTAACTCGCTGGGATGGATCGGGGTCATACGTAACCCTTAAAACTGTAATGCACATTTTTGTCTTTATTTGAGATAGATTAATCACGTCAAATTAAATATAAATTGAAACAACGGGTTTAAATGTTCAACTAAATAAACGATTAACTAACGACCAGGGTTGCCAATGTGCGGGCAATTGCCAGAATTACGGGTAATTTAAGCAACCTTGCGGGTATAAAAAATACGTGGGTCAAAATGGGTATTTTCAAGGAAGAAAAAAACAGATTAATTTTTAAATTTTTGATTGACGACTAGTTAGTGATGTTTCAGCTTTACTATTGGCAACAAAGAAATCAGCCAAATCCACATTGTCGATCAGTGCTGCCAACTCCATCGATAATTCGGTAGATCTATGATCTACTGATTTTGAACTGAACTTTTTAATTTTTTAAATTTATTTTATTTTTATTTATTTTGCAATTTTATCAATTTTCTTTGTTTCTGGATCGTCTTGTTATATTTTACGTCAAAAATTGCACAAATGTCAAATCTTAATTTTAGAAAGTTTTGTTTATTTAATGAGAATTTTTTGATTTTAATTTTTTTTTTGTAATTTTATTTAATGAGATTTTTTTTTATTTTTTTTTGTAATTTGACGTAATGAGTCTTTATTTTTATTATTTTTTTTTTATTTTATAAATTTGTCGATCGTCTTTTGTTTTATTTTTCGTCAAAAATTGCACAAATATCAAATCTTAAATTTAGAAAGTTTTGTTTACTTAATGAGAATTTTTTAATTTTTATAATTTTTTATAATTTTATTTAATGAGTTTTTTTATTTTTGTTTTTCCTAATTTTATTCAATGAGATTTTTGAAATTTTATAAATTTGTCGATCGTCTTTTGTTTTATTCCACGTCAAAAATTGCCTAAATTTAATTTTAGAAAGTTTGTTTATTTAATGAGCATTTTTTAATTTTTATAATTTTTTAATTTTTATAATTTTTATAATTTTTTGTAATTTTATAGAAAGTGGTTTATTTAATGAGAATTTTTTAATTTTTATTTTTTTGTAATTGATTTTTTTAATTTTTATTTTTTCTAATTTTATTCAATGAGTTTTTTTATATATATATTTTTTATTTTATAAAATTGTCGATCGTCTTTTGTTTTATTTTACGTCAAAAATTGCACAAATGTCAAATTAGTTTTTCCTAATTTTATTCAATGTGATTTTTTTAATTTTATAAATTTGTCGATCGTCTTTTGTTTTATTCCACGTCAAAAATTGCCTAAATTTAATTTTAGAAAGTTTGTTTATTTAATGAGAATTTTTTAATTTTTATAATTTTTTGTAATTTTATAGAAAGTGGTTTATTTAAGGAGAATTTTTTAATTTTTATTTTTTGTAATTGATTTTTTTAATTTTTATTTTTTCTAATTTTATTCAATGAGTTTTTTTTATATTTATTTTTTTTAATTTTATAAATTTGTCGATCGTCTTTTGTTTTATTCCATGTCAAAAATTGCCTAAATTTAATTTTAGAAAGTTTGTTTATTTAATGAGAATTTTTTAATTTTTATAATTTTTTGTAATTTTATAGAAAGTGGTTTATTTAAGGAGAATTTTTTAATTTTTATTTTTTTGTAATTGATTTTTTAATTTTTATTTTTTCTAATTTTATTCAATGAGTTTTTTATATTTATTTTTTTTTTATTTTATAAAATTGTCGATCGTCTTTTGTTTTATTTTACGTCAAAAATTGCACAAATGTCAAATCTTAATTTTAGGAAGTTTTGTTTATTTAATAAAAAAAACTTAATTTTTTAAAAATTTTTGATTTCTTGTAATTTTTAGAATTTTTTGTAATTTTACAGAAAGTAGAAAGTAAAGTAGTAAAGTAAAGTTAATGAGAATTTTTTTATTTTTATTTTTTGGTAATTTTATTTAATGAAATTTCTTTTATTTTTATTATTTTTTCTAATTATATTCAATGAGACTTTTTTAATTTTATTTTTTAAATTTTATGATAATTTTATAAATTTTCTTTATTTGTCGATCGTCTTTTGTTTTATTTTACATCAAAAATTGCACAAATGTCAAATCATAATTTTAGAAGGTTTTGTTTATTTACTTTAGATTTATTTTTAGTTTATTTACTTAAGATTTTTTTAATTTTTAATTTTATAAATTTTCTTCATTTCTCGATGGTCTTTTGTTTTATTTAGCGTCAAAAATTGCACAATAGCTGTCAAATCTATCGTGCAACGTCCAATAATATTAATATTATAATATATATTATATATAATATAATATAATTATAATATATTAATAATATAACATTTGAAAAGGGTAATCGGCTTAGAGTGGATTGGCAACACTGCTAACGACAGGTTAAGTAAAATTGAAACACGAAGCACGGATCCGTTTTTCGCTTACAACCAAAAATAAATATCAACTCAAACATTTAATCAAAATCAAATATAAAGCACCAACGCCCTTCGAGTATCGAACGTCCGGGAGGTAGCGTCCAGTATGTCACCCCGCGAGTCCGGACAACCAGTTCCCTATTGCGGCACTTTTGCGAAGCAACGAGGCTATCGGTCGCTAATTCGGCTGACCGGAGATGGACGCAACGAAAGCGACCGACATTTTCTACCACGGCCCTAAGATAACACAGCCAGGTAATCCCAAGTCAAAGTTCCAATAATCTTCCCGGAGCGAACCTCCGCTTGAAAGCCTCCAGTAAAACGTCCGGAACAAAAGACCTAGATTAAAAAGCACGTGTTACGACCTGAGCTACGCACATAGTTGCTTACATAAATCCTACCTGATTGTCAGCAGAAATCAGGCTTCGAAAGGGCTTTTGTTGCTTAAATCACGCACTCCGTTTATACTTCACTTTAAACAAAACAGTTTGGTGAATTTCTCAACGTGGCGGAAGAGCCCAAAAACTAAGCGAGGAGCAACAAGACTGAGCAGAAATAGCGCGGTCGTTCACGAGTGGGGATTGTCGGATAAGCACTGCAAGGAGAGTTGTTAAGAGAAGACAGCAGAATTACGCAGAAGAGTGAGTTGAAACCGTAACACCTTCACCGTGCAAGTGAGTAAAGTAAAATCTCCTGGATTTATTGCGAATTCGAGATACCTTGGTAACACTATTTCGCATTAGCTTCTTCAGCTGTTCACCCTGGCGCGTATTTATTTTTAAGTAACTCAACTTGCTACCTGAGTTTTTAACTCATTGTTGAGTCCTGCAAGAGCAAGTCCACTAGATGAACCGGAGGGCGGAGATTTTGCCCGATATATCATAAAATGTATAAACCCCTCGTAAACATCGACGAGGACGTTTGTGAATCCACTCGTTTTTACGATAAATGAAACATTTGTATCACAAAATCTTTTAACCGGACACTAAACTTTAAAGACAAATGAAACAATAAATGAAAGAACGAGTGAGTATTCTAGCGTGCATTTAAATATTAGTGTTTTAATAATAGTAGGTACCTATCCGGTTTCCGCGAGAGTAATGTTATATAAGACGTGCCCGCAATAAAAATGGAACCCGACGAAACAGAAATGTTAATGAAATTTTGTTTACGTTAGATAATTACTAAGCCGACGGCAAACGAGCAGCGCTACACGTTATGTGTATGTACGCGCTGTATGTACACACATGTCATGTGAAAGTTCGTACATTACATACATAATCAAAATCAAGGATAGGAGTTTTTACGGTTCGTTAAGAAGTCCGTTACTATACGCCTGTCCATTCTGGTTACAAAACGGATTTTTGCACCGATCGCGAGTTTGTAATTACACGCTAGATTCCGAGAGTATCTTAAAAAAAAATAAATTGTTTGTGATCGTTACAATTAAGTGTAACGTGTACGTAATTCATTATGAATATCTTATACTCTGATGTCAATAAGGCGACTTATTTGAAAGTCAGCCAGTCAGAGGTCGTTATTCAACGGAAATTAATTTGTTTGTGTTTTAACTAGAAACAAAATATTAAAATGACGACCCAACTCCAATAATTACATCAATTAATAGATAATTAACATGGCGTATCGCTGTTGTTTATATTATTTATGTGTGTCTACTAATTCATGTGGACTTTTTCAAAGATAGCGAGGGCGCCTGGCGCAGACATAATTTATCATGTTTACGTTAGACCTTCGAGAAAAACTATGTGCTGTTTGTTACAATTAGGATCTCGTTTATCTGATGCCCAAGCATGTTATTATTATTAATATTATTTCTCGTGGGATTGCGATTTTCTTGTTGCAATTATGTTGTCACCACGGTGGAAGACGTAGAGGTGCTCTGGCAATCGCTACGTTGCACTATGGGGCCAACAGCACTTTCGCGTCTCAAAAATCTGTAACTTCTTTATTTATTGACTAATGTTAATGAAATTTCGTATGTGGATCAAGAAAACCATGGGCTTTAATATCGTCAAGTTATTTTTTAAAAATTCTTGTTTACTTATTTATTATATATGTCATATAATACTTTTTTATAAGTATAATGGTTTTTGCACCCATAAAGGATGTTATAATAAATTAAAATGAAAATAAAATTTACACAGAAAAGTCAGAAGTACTAATATAGCAAATAGAAATCGCAAGTATGTCTATTAAAAATATTTGTCACAAATAAAGTACCTACACAAAGTAGAATTTGAGGGATAAGTAACATAATTATAATTATCCGATACAAGACAATCATTCCAACAATTGCAGAGCTTCTTCATTAAGTTCCATTACTTTTTTTACCGAAGGCATTCTTAAGCTTGAGATGTATGGATCTGATGTGTAAAGCAAAGTGTGGAAACGTCTTCGTTAGTGGCAGATCGTGAACATTTTCTGGCATGGTGTAATCTGTAGTCTTTGTAATTTTTATTCCGACACTCCTGTGCATCTTCGGACAGTTGTCCAAGAGGCAAAATTGTGTGATATCGAATAATATTCGCTCCGTGAATTAGAATTTTATGAACAGATGAAGGCATATAATACCATTTATATTTTCTTACATACAATTCTGCGGTCTTAAAAGCATAGTCTCCAAACTTTTCTGCATTGATTGATTGTCCACATGCCATAGTTTGCAAAATAATATGAAATCTCTTTATGAGCTCTTCTTCAACTCCAGTAATGGCAGATGTACATTCAGGAGTTGCAAAAAATCTTCTAGCAGTATTACCATCGTTACTGTTCCCGCTACCTTGTCGAGGTTTGTCTATAATTAAACCCATTTCATTACGAAATCTTTCCTGAACACGAAGTTTTTTGATTTGTTTTTGTTGTTTGTGTTCTTCAGTGGTTGCTGACCATTTTTCAAATGATAAATTATAAGAAATGTGTAGAATAAGTTCCATGCAACGAATCCAAGCATGTAACGTAGACAGCCCAAATTTGAAAGTCTCTTCTCTTTCTATTCTTAGTTTGACACGTTCAAGATCATTCATTTCTTTGGGTTTAGCCAGACAAACAATGCATGTAGAACTAGATGGTGTATCTGTTAATACCTGTGTAACTTTTCCGTCAATCATCGTTAGAAAAAGTTCGTGTGTTACGGATACTTCTTTTCCTTTTATCTGAATAGATGACGGTACAAGAGAACGAATTTGGGCCTCTGTACATTGATAACTTTTCTTGTGTTCTCCGGCGTTTCTTTAGAAAATTCCATAAGAATGGGTCTACAAAATCGTACTGATGATGGGGCTGCATTTTGCCAAATAATCTTTTTGGATACTTTGTTGATCAGTTTGAGTGGAACACAAGAAGAAATAAATAAGTTGGCATCAGATATTAATGCGCTTTCACCAGAAAGTATTTGCTTGTACTCACTTTGACCTGAGGAACCATCACAACCCCATTTGCTATATAAGATAAATTCATCTGCTGACTCGTCCGATGAGGTTATATCAACCGATTTTATGTTTACTAATCGTGTCACAGTGTGGTCTAATAATGCCTGTAATTTCACTTTAGCCGTAGTATCGGTTATTTCAATATGTTCTTTACTTGGATAGCATGCCACTTTTGCTTCTGCAAGTTGTTTGTATGGGGAAAATAAATTGCATTCCCTTTCAGTCATACAGTTTCTAAGATACTGGTACTGATTCTTAGATAAATCTAAATCAATGAATATGGCTAAAGTTTCGTCTGATGTGTAAGGAACAATAGAAGCATTTTCATTTTTAGATAGCTTTTGATGAAGGAAGTCCTTCATCTCAGAGGATGCCGTACGAATCAATTGTATTATTGCAGCTTCCTTAGCTTCACCAATAGAACGCAATCCTTGAACATATGAAAAATGAAGTGAATCGAGTCCTGTTTCACGAAATAGTTTCGTTGCTTTTCGTTTTTTGGTTTTATCAGAGGATTCTTCATAACTTTTGCAGGGCCTGCCTCGTTTGCCTCCTGATGACGAGCCAAGTTCTTCCGATTCATCCAAGTTAATTGAAAATTCACCATTAAGCCAGATTTCATTTTCCGTTAAAAATCTGTCCTTGCTTCTGTGAGAAGCCTGCCATCTTTCTTTGAATTGTGGTAATAAAGTTTTTTGAATGTTAGTAATCACACACGTTAAATTTGCGTCAGATAATGAAAATTTGGCTTTGATGTAGTTTTCAGCAGTAGATATGTGCTTGCCATGTTCAATGAACGCAACACTTAACTCACGTCTACTAATAGTAACTGTGGTCATCGTTAATACACAATAATGTTAACGTACGCAATCAAAACTAGTTAACAAATTATATTCTTAATTTTTCTGGTCCGTATATATAGGCGGAATACATTCTAGAAAAACCACAAAAAAATCTATTGAAAAACATATTTTTTCTTAATATCATAGCTGTGGTTACGTGATTGGTGATATGGTGGAAGAATAAAATAATATATTTTTTTGACAATGAATAAATATTATTACCTTTTCAGTGGCTTTGTGGTTTTTTATAGTTAAAAACAAAATGCGAGTATCTACAGTGAAACGTAGGTAACCATCTTTCAACCTGTTTTTTTATGTTAGGGGCAAATTTGGGCAAACTTTTTTTTCTGCCTCACCTAGAGGACTATTTTCTCTATTATTTGCAGCCAAGAACTCAACTTCGCCAAATTTCGATAACAGTTAAATCTTTAAGCGAAATTTGAAAACGGCAAATTAAACGTGCCTGTGTTTATGTTTTCTTATTTGACAAACGAGTAAGCATTTCACATGTTTGTATAGTTAGTTGAAAACTAGAAGAAATGCCCTTTCCAATGATATTAACACGTTACATGTTAGTTGTGTCGTAGGTACGTAATTGTTTATTGAAAATGAGCTTCAGAGTAGCCGCTATTTGAATCGCATCGAACTCCGAAATTCTCGGTATTCAAACTAATCCCAGTGAATGTTTTAATAACTTATACAACTGTATTATAAAACTTTGATTCATTGGCTATTAGAAAATTAATATTGTAGATCGGAATAAAGTATTTCATGTTTGATATTTTTGAGACGATAATGTTACTCTGGCCCCATAGTGCGTTGCCGGTACCAAACTCCTTGTCAATGGACCTTGTCTAAAAATTGCTCGAAACTAATCAATCGGCTTGCGATAGAGTCACTTCTTAAGGCCATGCTGGTTTCTGATGACTTGCAGCTTCAATTAAGGCTTAAGTCAGATGCAAGAAAATATTTTTATCCCTCGGCTCCCAGGATCCGGTCAGGAGATTTAACGTCGGACAATTAAGAGAAAAAAAATTAAAGCATCTGTGCCTTTTTCAGCAGGCCTCGCGGTTAGTATTACAGATTCACATAAAATATCTTTAATGACACAATTCGAGACGAAGTTTTATGTATTAATAAAAGCATGAGGCGAGCAGCGCGCATCTTCCAGATGTTCTTTGCGCCTGCTGAACATGTGTATTATTTAGAAATTACATTACGTGCAGTACTCTAAAACTGTCACTCGTCCCTAATTATGAGCAATAAAGCGCGGTCACCCCCCTCGACAGCCCTCGTGCATTTCTCTCCTCGTCCTCGTCCTCGTCCTCGCCCTCGCCCGAACCGAAAAGGATGCGCTTAAATTGGCCAACTGCCGGCGGTACAGGTGCTCTGGATTTTCTCTCTTTCTCTTTTACGATATTCCCACACATCGCGACGTGACGAGGATTGAGGAATGCTACTGCATCGCGCTCGAACACAGTGGCGTGACATGATGCAACCCTAGATTTTTTTCATTTTAAATGTGCGCGAATTCTTTCGAAATTTAACATTAACATTTAACGTTTAAATACATATACAACCCTCCCGTCTTACTGACTTTTAACTAGATGGCAAGTTTGCGCCTCTTTTCATCAGGCGTTGCCCCAGGAAGCACAATGGAAATGGGTGTGTTTATTAAAGATGTAATAAAGGCGCCAGGGTGAACACTTACCCCGCTGAAGAAGCTATTGCGAAATATTGTTCCCAAGGTATCACGCAATAAATCCAGGAGATTCTACTTTACTCACTTGCACGGTGGAGGTAGCAGTAAAAAACACAAATAGTTACAATAAAAAACTGCTTTAATCAAGACGCACAGAAAAATTACACTACGACAAACAGAGTAATCATATGCGACAGAAGGTCACGTGTGTGACACTGACAATCTAACTGAATGCTCTATTCGACATTTCAAATCTAGATCATTTCACATTTATTACTGTAGGATAGTTTTTTTTTTTTTGGTGTTAAACATTTTCGACTAAGAACAATGTCAAAGGGCCGAGATACAATAAACATTCACTCACCCTTTGGTTAGATCTCTCTTTCCCTGCTTCCTTTCTCTATTTCTCGACCACTGCGGAGTTGAAGGTAAACGTCTTAACATCTGGGCTTCACTTTCCGATTCGATAAGGATGTCATGCAAAATTACAAATAACCATTTACGAGTATCTACTCAAAACTATAGGACTTGTTTACTCCCGGCCCCGCCCTCTCCAGCGGTGACTCTAGATGCGGAAGCTCGCTGCTGGAATGCGGAGAAGGTATCCTCGAATGTCCATCTTCGTACTTCGCATGCCTAAAGACGAACCCCAGGTGGATATTGGATATACTGCCTCCTACGGTGTTGCTACACCGGCCCAAGCACAGTCAACACCAAGTCATGACCGTTTTTGAAAGCACAAGGCAAACACCTGGTCAGGTATACAACTAGTTGTTTCTCCGGCATTTACTACTTACGCCTCTGCAGTTAGCGGATAAGGTCAAATGCCGTGTGCAGGTGGAATGATCACCTACTCTCTCCGACTATCGGCGAATAAAGAGCGATCATCCTTATAATAGAATGCCCAATCTCTGACTCTCTGTCCAAGCCATCAGCGGATACCACGTGATTGGCACCTTACTCTACCTCAGAGTACCATCTATCATCAGCAAGCCTTAACTCTTGCACAATTACTTCATCACATGACATTGCAATTTATTACAACACTCGCGAGCCCGTTTGCGTAATTAGCGCAACTTTCCAGGACGTTCGCCCTACAAGGACCGCCGCCGGAGACTGAAGTGCTAGCATCCTTCTTTCGTTCCATCCCTCTACCTGAGACGCACCCCGTATCATATTCCAAACCGTAAGATAAAATAAACAAACGTGCTCGTGTTTTACGGATACATTGAAAATTTGTAAGCTTTCTTAAATTCTAAACTTGTTAAATTATACAACGACAACATTACAAAACGAAATTACATCGGTTAATTAAAACGCGAAGAAGGGAATTTAATAGGAAAAGAAGAGAAAATAAGAGAAAGGTGGAGAGAATATTTTAGTGAAATCCTAAGTGACGAGACAGAAAACAACGAAGATGACATGTTGGTAGTAAGGAGTGTCGGAGAACAAACTGTATTAGAAAAACCCACAATAGAAGAGTTAGAAGCAGTAATAAAAGATCTAAAGAATAATAAAAGCGCGGGAAGGAACGGTATAGTAGCAGAGAACTTAAAATATGGGGGAACATGGTTAAAAGAAAAATTTCATCACCTAGTAGGAAGAATTTGGGACCAGGAGAAAATGCCTAAAAGTTGGGAAGAAGCTACAATTACACCGATATATAAAAAAGGCGATTTAACAGACTGCAATAACTACCAAGGAATCTCTCTCCTGGACGTGTTGTATAAAGTTATGGCAACCTTGATAAAGCGAAGATTAGAAGCAACAGTAGAAGCCCAACTCGGAGAATATCAGGCGGGATTTAGGAAGGGAAGGGCAACAACAGATCAGATTTTTACAATGAAAGAAATACTTCTCACTTGTTATGAGTATAAGATCCCAGCTGTCGTTCTCTTTCTGGATTTCAAAAAAGCGTACGACTTTAAGCGACAAAAGTTGCTCAATGTAATGGAAGAATTTAATATGCCTCCCAAAATAATTAGATTGGTCAAGATGACACTGGAAAATACAAGAAGTAATGTAAAAGTAGGTGGAGGTGTTACTCAAGATTTTGAGATTAAAGTAGGATTAAGACAAGGCGACCCTCTGTCAACTCTTCTATTTAATCTAGTCCTAGAAAAAGTTATGAGAGATAGTAGTGCAAATTTAGAAGGGGACTTGATGTATAAAAGCCATCAGATCATTGCTTATGCGGACGATGTAGCTCTCATAGCCAGAAGCGAAAAAGAATTACAAGAAGTGGCAAAAAGAGTGATAGAGGCAGCAGAGGGAATTGGACTACAAGTTAATCAACGAAAAAGTAAATACATGAAAATAGGACCATCGGGAGCAACAAACAATCTAAAACTAGAAATACGCGGGAAGAAAATAGAATTTGAAGAGGTGAATGAATTTCTGTATCTGGGAGTCCTACTAACAAAACAGTGTTAGGAAGATAAAGAAATTGATGCAAGGCTGATGAAGGGAAATAGAAGCGCAGGAGCAATGAACAAATTGTTAAGATCAAAGCTGGTGTCAAGAAGTTTGAAGTTGAGACTATATAAAACAGTAATTCGACCGACCACTTTATATGCTTGCGAAACATGGGTCATAAGCAAAACGTCCCAGGAGAGATTACTACGATGGGAAAGGAGGATTTTGAGGAGAATATTAGGAGGAAGTGGATATGAAAGACGATCTAATAAAGAGGTTTATGAAATATTCAATGAGACAAGGATTACGGATGTGATTCGAATGAAACGATTACAGTGGTTTGGTCATTTGCAGAGAATGAGTGAAGATAGAATAGTCAAGGAAATAGCAGGGAAACATCCAGGTGGTAAGAGAAAGAAGGGAAGACCAAGGAAAATATGGACGGAGATGGTGATGGCGGACTTGCAAGAGAAAAGCATAAGGAATTGGGAAGAAAAAACCCAAAATAGACAGCAGTGGGAAAGAGTGATAAAGCTATGGGCCTAAATGGCTTGCTAACAGCGCTATATATAATTAAAACACGAGATCTGTCGAAAATTCGCTCTTTCCGGAAAATGCAGCGTGACGAGGCAGTTAATGAAGAAATGCGGTGCAAACTCACGCAATCCAAAAGTATGTCCTGAAGGTCGCTTATATTTTCCGGGGGGTCTTCGGGACGAAACTGCGCCAACAGCTTCCTTTAGTCGGACACCGCAACTGCTTCCAAAAAGGACGATCAATTAACCGAGGACCAAGAGAGTATTCCACCAGAGGAATATCCAAGAGTGAAAGTACATGAAAAGCCTGAATTAAAAGAAACACGAAATTAGTTATCAAGATTTCAATAAAAACCAAGCCTTTGCAGGATAAAAGAAGTCTTTCATGGTCTCATTCAACTGTGTAGACAACTTAAACTTTTAGTGAAATCTTCGATGATTTAATACACACACGACGCAATGTTACCAACGTAATGACAAGTAATGCTGCCTTGAAACAAAGTAAAGCGGAGTAAGATGATCCCGAGTGATCGCAGATGTGGTCAGCGTCGACCAATTGAATCGCTTTATGCAGAAAGGGCTTAAGTCACTTTTAGCCGAAGTTGCGTTTTCGCAGAAAATCGTATTTATATACCAAACTAGGTACAACTTTTTATGCAGAAAGAGCATTAGGTAAACGGAACTAATGTTCTTTCTGCATAAAAAAGTGTAGCATGGTATATACGTAAATACGATTTTCTGCGAAAACGCAATTCGGCTAAAAGTGACTTAAGCCCTTTCTGCATAAAGCGATTCAATTAGAACCCACACTTATCAAAACGTCCATATAAGGATGTACAACGCGGCGATCAATAACCTCAAGCATGCGCCTAGGGTGGTCAGGATTGCCACAATAAACTCTAAGTTAATTGCCAACTTATTCCTAACACGATTTTGTACTGTAACAATACGATCTCCGGAATTATTGGCAAACGCATGCAAATCACCTGAAGCAAATTATTCAGCAAAAATTGTATGAAATAATCATAACAACGGTCACACTTTGAACACCTGATTTGACAGGAAAACAAACAGAGCACTATTACAATACGAAAATACTTCAAATCTCCTTGTTAAGAATTCCCAGTACTTTCCTTTAAACAAATAAAGTTTATTCCCACAAGCAACGTGTCCGTCATAAACATTTTTGCAAATTTTTATAGCCCAGCGTTATGCGTTACTTTAAGCATGTTTTGTTTTAATTTGTTTTAATGTTTTAATTATTTTTTGATGACGACAATCAGAATTTTAAATATTACAATCAGTAAAGAGTTATGAGAAAGCCAATACGAGAAAGAGCGCTAAATGAAAAGCGGAAGGAGAAGGAAGTGGAGAGACCTTACGTGTTTGGGGGGAATTCGTGATTTCCAGTGATTTTCGGGGTCTAAGGTGATGGGGTCCAAAAAACCATGCATCTATTAAGGCCCACTTGTACAATTCTAGGTTAATTTTAAGCAATAGCTTAAACTCTTGCACAAGTGACGAATTTGGGAAGCCTTGTGATTTACTGTGATTTCTGGGGGAATTTGTGATTCGCAGTAATTGTTGGGGTCCAAGTTGATGGGGTCCGCAAATCCGTACATCCATTAAGTGTAATATAAGTAAATCGGTTATAAATTAAGAGTCTTAAGAATAATTTTGCATTATTTGTCGATTGCACGAGTTACGAATTTGGGGAACCTTGTGATTTGTGGTGATTTCCGGGGGAATTTGTGATTCGCAGTGATTTTTGGGCCCAAGATGATGGGATCCGAAATACCATACGTCCATTAAGTGTATTATGGGGAAGACAGTCGTAAATTTTGAAAAGTCGTAAGAATAGTTTCGCGTTTGTCGATTGCACAAGCCACGAATTTGATTTTATAATTAGACCTATCCCTTCAAACTTTATTTAGGTGGTGAAGTATTCGAGCAAAGCGTAGCCAGGAAGGTGAAACTAGCTTTGGGTTGATCACTACGCAAGACGGAATTGTTTTTGCCTCCCTCGTTTGCCATGCAAGTCAACTGTCCTCTTCTATCAACCCCCCTCCCTTTATGTTGCCCGTCCATCTTTTTCAATATGGAAATGGTTTCATCATAGGATTTTATGGATTCAGCAACGCAGGGTACAATTTCCACCATTTCACCTCTTGATTCATCATCACTATTCTCGGATTCTTCAACATTTAGGGAAAGATCAGTATTATCAAATGTTTCTTCTTCCGTTTGCACGTTTTGGTCCATGTCTACAAATTATTCTGCCCTTTGAGAGTCACCTACTCCTAAGTCAATATTCAATAAAATGCACTGGAGTAGTACCCCAACAGTAGAAGTATATAAAAAAACTAGAAATTTAAACATAGAATAATTAGCCAAAATAACTAATCCATATGAAACTAATCTATGAAGGGAAGAGAAGAAATAAAATTAGATTTGAAAAAGCGAAATAAATTAAGAAGGATAGAAAGTATTTGCAAGAAGTGAGAAGCAAGGACTGTGGTTAAAAGGTAAAATAGCTAAAGTTATTCATGCACTTACATATCTAATATACAGGGTGTCTGAGACCACCAGTACACCCCTTTTATTTCGAAAACAAAGCATTTTAAAGAAAAATGTTTCAGACAAAAGTTGTATGGTTTCGAGGGAGCCATAAGATGGTACCATTTGTTTGACCTTGAATAGTCGTTTGAAGGTCATATGAAGGTAACCTTGAATTTTTTAAATTGGACTCCCTACATATTTTTACATATTCTTATAGCTTACCACGAGATCTTTTCAAAACACCATAATAAAATATTTTTTTATTAAGTATTTTTCGAGTTATAAGACTTCAAAATTGCAGTATTTTGATGAAAATACTTACAAAATATCTCGCTGGGTCACGCTCGGTTCTTGCCTTGACTGATCGGCCTTGAATGTAAGATAAGATTATTGGGAAATAAAATCTTTTGAGAGATATTTTATAAGGATTTTTATCAATTTTTTAGCAACTTTGAAGTCTTATAACTTATATGGTATATCATATATACATATATTATAGAGCGCTACAGGCCTTGGAGGCCCAGGGCTTGAATTTTCTCGACGATCCTCCTCCAAATTGCTCTATCCTTTGCCTTAATCTTCCAATTTTTTATTCCTAAGTTCCTCAGATCTTCTTTGACGTTCTCTATCCATTTCTTTCGCGGGCGGCCTCTTCTCCTTCTTCGTCCTTCTCCATTTTCCAGTACCTTCTTTGCCCAACGGTTATCGTACGTGACCCAGCCATGCGACTCTTCTTGCTTTTATTACTTGTATTATATCTGGTCTTCTGTACAGCTCCTTTAATTCCCTATTCGTACGTCTTCTCCATTCAGTTTCGTTTGTTCTTATTCCTCCATAGATCCTCCTTAGGATCTTTCTTTCCCATGTAGCTAGTTTCTTTTCTTCTCTCTTTGTCATCACCCATGTTTCTGCCCCATACAGTACTGTAGGCCGAATTACTGTAGTATACATATAATCGCAGCTTTGTTCCTCTTGAGGCGATTTTTGAATTCATCATTGTTTTCAGGGACCCCGCTGTCTTACTTCCTTTCGTTAACCTTTTGTCTACTTCTCTCTCTTCCTCTCCTTCGTTTGTTAAAGTTACTCCTAGGTATTCAAATTGATAGACACTTTCGAAACTGTATGCTTTGTTTTCCTCTACTTTCAGTGTTACATATCCTTCTCGACGTGTTGGTGTTCTCCCATTCGCATATATTTTGTTTTCCTTTCATTTCCTTTTAATTCATATCTCTTAGCTTTCCCTTCCAGTCGTTTGAAAATCTTCTCTAACTCCGCTTTCGATCTAGCAAGTAATGCCACGTCATCCGCATAGGCTATACATTGGTGTTTGCAATTGTAAATCGTTCTGTTTGTATTTATTTCACTTTCTCGAAATACCGATTCTAATACCAAATTGAACAACGTCGTTGATGACGGATCCCCTTGCCTCAGTCCTCTGTTAACTTGAAATTTAGTCGAAAGGCTTCCAGCCGTAGTCTGTTTTCCGTCTCTTGGACTGTCATTTTTACTAACTTCACTAACTTTTAGCTTACGTAAGGATTGATGCAGATATGGTCTTCTGATGGAATCATATGCTTGTTTAAAATCTATGAAGAGGATGTGTAGCGGTAAGTTCTGTTCAACTGAGTTTCCCTGTATCATCTTCAAAGTGAAGATTTGATCGATTGTACTTCTACCTTCTTTGAAACCTCCCTGATATTCTCCTACTTCGTTCAACACATACTGATTCAGTCCTTTTCTGAGTATCTTAGCTAAGATTTTGTATGTAACATCTAATAGCGCTATACCCCTATAATTGTTGCAATCGCACTTTTTCCCTTTCTTATGTATCGGACAAATTACTGCAGTTTTCCAAGCTTCTTCTTCCCATATCCGTCTTATTACTGTGTATATCCTTTTTGTAAGTTCCTCTCCTCCATGCTTCAGTGCTTCCGCTGGAATGCCGTGTTCTCCCGCGCTCTTGTTATTTTTCATCCGTCCTAACACCTCTTTCACTTCTTCTTCCATAGGTGCATCGACTGCTTGCTCCACTCCTCTTACCTCGTTTTCTTCTTCGTTACTATCCCTTTCATCTTCCTCTGTTAACAGCTCTCTAAATATTCATCCCATCTATCTAACTTCTCTGTTATGTTTCCTATTAATTGTCCTTCTTTAGTTTCATAATATTGCTGTACATTGCGGTTGCTTTCTTTACTCTTCTTTACTTCCTGGTAG
The DNA here is from genome assembly GCA_958336345.1 of Dorcus parallelipipedus. Classification (NCBI taxonomy): domain Eukaryota; kingdom Metazoa; phylum Arthropoda; class Insecta; order Coleoptera; family Lucanidae; genus Dorcus; species Dorcus parallelipipedus. Next base: position 44,792,901 of record OY284478.1, read on the forward strand.
AAATTCCTTATCTTGTTACTTATATAGTTTTCCTCTATTTCGTCTAACTTCCTTTCAACCTGTTCTCTTTTCTTCCTTCGGCATATCTGTTTTGATCTCTTCCTCTCTCTGCTGTACTCTTTCCTCGTTTCTTTATTTGCGTTTTCTATCGTCTTCAGTCTGGCCGTTTTTCTCCGCTCTAGTCCTCATCAAACCAGTCCTTCCCTTTCTTTTTTTTTCACCCAACCCAGTTTCTTTAGCGCTATTTCCTTTACGCTTGTCTCTATCTGTGTCCATTCTTTTTCGATATCTTCATTTGGTTGGAGATTTCTTAGCTTCTTCTCAATTTCTTCTTTATACTGTTTGGCCGTACGTTCATCTTGTAACTTGCTAATACCGTAGCGTCTTCTCAACTTAGTTACTTCGTATTACTCTTCTCTGATTTAGTTTGGCAATCGTAAGTACATGATCAGAATCGGCATCGGCTCCCCTGTAGCTCCTTACCTCCTTCACTGTCTTTGCATGCTTTGTGTCTATTAATACGCGTAATCGATTTGATTCTTTGTCCTCCCATCTGGAGAGATCCACGTTATCTTGTGGATTGGTTTATGGTCGAAATAGGTACTCATAATCCTCATGTCGTTTGCAGCTGCGAACTCTATCAGCAACTTACCATTCTCATTGCTATTCGTACGTACACTTTTACCTCCTGTCGTTTTCCTATACATGTCCTCATTCCCGACTTTTGCGTTCATGTCCCCCAATACTACTTTCATATCGAATCACGGTTGTTTTCTTAGTATCTCTTCCATTTTTTCGTAAAACTCCAGCTTTTCGTTTTCTTCCTTCTCTTCTGTTGGAGCATGCACATTGCACATTGATTATAGTTTTCTGTTTTCTCTCTGACACCGCTTCGAACTCCGTTACTACTTCCTTTACTTTTCTCATTAATAATAAAACTCACACCTAATCTTCTATTTACTCCTCCGATGTTAAGGAATACACAGTTACCCGCACTGATCTCTTGTTCCCCTTTTTGTTTGGTTTCTTGCAGTGCCAGTATGTCAATTTTGTAATGCTCCATGATATTCCCCCCATTATATTTAGTTTTTTAGCTGTGTATTGGATATTGTTATTGTTCTGAACCTCTCTTGCTGCCTGTCTTTGAGTGTCTTGCCTTAGCTGATCCCTTTCCACGGCCTCTGGGTTTTGTGGCTGTCTTTGCTTCGCTTTGTTAATCTCGTTCCAGCTGTACAAGTTCCCATTAATTGTGATTTTTTGGTATTTTACTTTCACTTCGTTCCCTTTGTCTCTTTCCTCTCGTGCCTCTTTCCTTAGATCTCTTTGTATATTCCATTCTTTGACTGTCATATCGTTCTCAATGTAAATCTTGCTCCCGTGTAACTTACTTTTTTTCTCCAACACACTCTTCTTTTGTTGCCTTCGCTACAATAATCCCTTCTTTAACTTCATATGCTTCTATGCTTCTATATCATACACCATAGATAAAATAAACAAACGTGCTCGTGTTTTACGGATACATCGAAAATGCGTAAACTTTCCTAAATTCTAAACTTGATAAAATATACAACGACAACACCTCACACAAGAATCTCAATAACTAAGTCATTAAACAAAGGAAAATCAAGTGAAATGGCTAGAACAGGGAATATTGATTTGGGATTCGCCAAATATTTTTCATTTAAATGTACAGTCTATTAGATGTAAACTTGACGAAATAGAATTATTTTTGGACTCTTTTGAGGAAACATCAATAATGAGTTTATGTGAACATTGGCTCACTGAGGAAGAAATTAGTCTATACGAACTAGAGGACTATTGCTTAGCTAGCTATTATTGCAGAAATCAAAAGAAACATGGGGGAGTTATGTTATATGTGATTAAGGGTGTTGAATTCATTGTGTGTGAAAAAATAAATAAACTCTCTCAGGAACTGAATTGTGAATTAACAGCTATTGAACTTAAAAAAGCAAAAATTGTGATTGGAAGCATTTATAGAGCCCCAGCTGGTAATATGAATGTGTTTATGGATACGTTATTCTACATATTAGCTCATTTATGCAATAGAAATAAACAATACGTAATTGTTGGAGACTTTAACATAAATATACTGCAGAATAGTACCCAGATTATAGATTTCAAGAACCTAGTGTGCGCTTTCGGTGGTAGAATTATGAATAACAAGCCCAGCAGAGTGACGCAAAAAAGTTCTACTTGTATTGACAATATTATAACTAATATTGAAAACATTCCAAATGATGAAGTTAAAATTGTTGATTCGCTTTTATCAGATCATTTTGGTTTACATTGTAGTTTATACAATGTAACTTGTAAATCAGAAATAGGTTCATGTTCTAAACCTTATCAAAAAATTACGCAAATAGGGTTGGATAAATTATTGCAAATGTTAAGTGTAGAAAGTTGGAATAGTGTACTGTTAAAAAATGAAGTAAACTCGGCATTCGAGTTGTTTCTGGATATATTCTTACTATATTTCAATAAAGCATTTTCCCATAAAATTGCTCAAATAAATAAAAGTAATAAAAAAACCGAAATTAAATGGTTCCATGAAAATTTAAAAAAGAAACGCGACAATTTGAAGCTTTTGAATGATATTTATAACATCACTAAAGATCCAAAAATTAAAATACATTATACTAAACAAAAGCAGGAATATAGGCGAGAAATAACTGAATCAAAAGTTGAAGCTAATACTAATTACATAAAAATGTCTGGAAATATTTCAAAAGCATCTTGGACAGTTATTAAGAATCAGACAAAATCAAATTTTATTAATATGGATGAAAGTAAACCTACGGCAGATAATTTTAATGATTATTTTACGACAATAGTAAAGAAACTGCAGAGCGGGATTCCAGTTTCAAATACAACAGCTGAAGATTACGTAAAAAATAAAAAAGGAGTTTGTCAATCAATTTTTTTGTCTCCGGTAGATATTCAAGAGGTATATAGTACTATTTTGCAAATGTCTAACAGTAGAAGCACAGATATATTTAATATCAGTCCTTATTGTATTAAATACGTGGCTGAGATTTTATGTGTACCCTTGGTACATATTATCAATTTATCATATATGTTTGGAATATTTCCAGAAAAACTAAAGGTTAGTAAAGTGATACCAGTACCTAAATGTACCCAAACCTCGGATACATCAAATTATAGGCCGGTTTCATTAATACCAGTTTTTGCAAAAATTATTGAAATATTAACAAGTAAACGATTAATTGATCACTTTCAAACACACAATTTATTCACAGATAGACAGTTTGGCTACATTGGGAACAAATCCACTATTGATGCGTTATTGGATATTATATCTTTCATTAATCTTAATTTTGAAAACAAATCATTTGTGAAGGCCACCCTCTGCGACCTAACAAAAGCATTCGATTGTGTAAATTATAAAATACTTCTAAAAAAATTAGAACACTATGGAGTTCGAGGAGTTCCTCTAAATTTTTTTGCATCATATCTCACAAATAGGTCTCAGAGAGTGGTTTTGGATGGGTGTGTTTCCGAAGAGAGACAGCTGACAAGTGGAGTACCTCAAGGCTCACATTTAGGCCCTTTACTTTTTATTATTTATATAAACGATTTGCCGCAATGTTTATCACAAGCTTCATGCTGTCTTTATGCGGACGACACCACCGTATTGCTGTCTGGTAGTGAATTAGCAACAGTGCAGGAAAATAGTTCACAAGCACTATTAGAAATAACTGACTGGTTTAATTCCAATATGATGCTGATAAATGATGGAAAGAATCAAAATATAATATTCTCTACAAAAAAAGTAACAGATAGCTCAAATACTAAGCCGGTTAAATTCCTTGGGATTTACTTAGATTCCACACTAACGTGGCAGCATCATATTGACATTTTGACTAGTAAATTAGCAAGAGTTTTATTTATATTAAGAAAACTGTCTAGAAATGTAACTTGGGAAACAGTGCGTACTGCTTATTTTGCGTTATTTCACTCTTTAATATCCTATGGGGCGCTAATTTGGGGAAATAGTGCACATTCCAAAAGAATTTTTATCTTGCAAAAACAAGCGGTAAGAATAATTGCACGGGCTGAATATAGAGCTCATACAAAACCTATTTTTATTAAGCACTTTTCCGTGTCTTTACATGTACGAGTGTCTCAAATACACCAAGAAACACATTAAATCGTTCACGCAAATAGGAGAGATACATGATTATGAAACACGGGGAAGAGAGTATCTGGCACTACCAAAAATAAGATTGAGCAAAACGCAAAATACATTTGCAGTATTAGGAATTAAATTCTTTAATAAACTGCCTGAAAATATTAAAAAACTTGATTTAAAGCTTTTCTTGAGAAAAGTCAAACACATGTTGATAGCAAAATGTTTCTTTGATACCAATGAATACTTAATGTTTGATTTTAATGATGTTCTAGAGTGATATGTGAGTATATATATGTATGTTTATTACAGATCTTGACGCGGCTAAACATGTAACGTGTTTTTAAGCCAAATAAAGATTATTATTATTATTATTAAATGTAAACTACAATAAACGCCTTTGTCCTTTTTAACGAACATTGCTCGTCATCTGCTCGTTAGAGCTTTGCGTCCGTTTATAGGAGATTTTTATCCTTTCGTGGGGAATAAAATAATGTCCGCGTCCGGTTATCAGAATGTCCGTTTATCGGCAAGCATTCTACATTGGAAACTATAGGGCCACGTTTCTGCTATACCTCCTTTGATCATTAAGTACCATGCCATTTGGCTGTCAAAGGCTACTATGTTAGACTGTTAGAGACAATTAATTACTCCTCATGAGTAATTACATAAATAATTTAACATTGATATGGTAGTTCAAAACTGTTTTCTGTAATGTCTTGTTTAAGACTGAGATTACATAAAAATGATTCCGCTTACGCTGGCACTGTTTAAAGTATATGTTGTCTGTAAGTAGTGAGTTCTTGCGTAACAAAAATAAACGAGACGGTCCTCAACGGATGTCCTAAGTGTTTATGCAAGTGCAGCACAGCAGCAGCATGACAAAGGCAAGAATGAACGGTCGGGGTTTATGGTGCAGTCTCTGTGTGTGTGTGTGTGTGCGGTATCGTTTTCGGTGTGAAGTGCACGGACAGTATCGCCTGCACTGTCCCGGATCAGTGACCGTGGCCAGCTGGCGCCAGAGCCGCGCCATAAATAATACCGCACAAGCAGCAGAGCAGAGGAATGCCACCGGCCAGATGGTCCCGGCACTTGTCACGGCTCCGATCGCTTCCCTCTTTCCCCCCTCTGTCGCCGCTCTCGTCGACAACGCACACATGGCAGCAGACGCAGATTTGTTTTCGATTTGTTGCCGATGATGTGTAATTCCTGCGGAATCTGCGGCGCTTTTTCGGCGTCCGCCCCCCACGCCCGGATGTCGCCGCAAGAAACGAACAGGAACATTTTTACGTAATCGCTTTTTTCCTGGCCGTTAATTTTGAAGCTCCGCGAAACGCTCGCCTCTGTTTATTTACGTTTCGTAAGGAGTCGGAAACGACGTCGGTCGCTGTTTACGCCGCCCGTGTTTATTATTTTTGTGTATGACCATTGGCGTCGACTAAAAAAAATTCAGATAACTCCGGCATCAAAGCGAGGGGGGTCTGACGTCTGACGAACGACGGGCAGTAAATTTGTTGTTCGTTCGGCTGTAGAATTCTTAGAAAGTAGAAGAGCGATACTATCGGTGATTTCCCGTCTACGTGGTACTCATTATCATAAATGCAAAGGCAAAACCTGCTAAAATCATTCATACATTTATGTAGGCTTACCATAATTATGAAGCTCCAAACCGGGACAGGAATGGGAAACAGGATAGGGCGAAGAGAAACACATTAGGCTACTACCAAAAAATGTTTTATTATTTAAAAAAAGCAGATAGATAAGCTACATAAAGTACCGAAAGTCCATTGAAGCAGAAAATTAAATTATTTTAATTACTTTTTGTACCATTCGTTCTTCTCGCTGGAGTGAACTTTTTTCAACACTTTATCATTCTTTTTAATTTTTTCATAATGCAAAAATTTAATTTACAGTAACGCTCGTACGATACACTCCACCATGCCGCACTCGCGCGTTGCGGGAAACGGGGGGATCGCATAATTATTGGTTGATTTGCCCCCAAAAAAAAAATTCACTCAGGGGCGTCTCGAAATTAGATGAAACATTGCGGTAACCAGACGAAAGCCTTTCTTTATTTAAAAGTAAAAAAACCTCGTTTTGTTTATGAAATGTGTATTGTCACCCTTAGGGTGGGTTGCATAAAAGATTTAAGCCAGGGTTAAATTTAAGTCTAAGTTAGAATGTGATACTGTCCTGACGTCATGTCATAATGTGTCTCATATTCTAAGGTAGGCTTAAATTTAATCCTCGCTTAACCCTTTCAGCCCGGATTTAATTAAATTTTTAAAAGTCATGTTTCTTGCATGAAATATGCTATTTAGAGACAAAAAACAACAAAATAAATTATTTTATTAAAAAAGAATTATTAATTACATGCAAAAAGTGGTGGTCCGTATGAAATACCACTAGGCCAGTAAGGTCTTAGGTTTTTTAATGAAATTTTGCGAAACAGTTTCTATGTTCCTGAAGACACAGAGCCACCTCGCAAGTTACACAGCTCCACATTGTTCTTCTAGGATCATTTTTTGTGCTGCAATAGTGACATCGTCGTTTTGTTCCAAACGTTGGCATGTGTGCCACTTTTGAATACCGTATTTCTGGCAAAACATTTTTCTATAGCAGTTTTCTTTTTGATTAGAAGATCTTCCTCGCTTTGGTGTTGTTAGTGGATTGGCACCTATAAGACCAACAGCTACTGCAATTTTATAATCCTTTAGGCTGATAGTAGTCCCTGGCAATCTTAATTTAAATAATATAAACGCATTTATAATGGTCAAGTCTAAAAAGTAAAAGAAAATTCGATACCATCATTTTCTGCTTTTTCTGTCAATCTCATACAATGACAAGCATATCAGCTTTATCAACCCCGTCCATGTATTTATTGCAATCTTTAACAACTTTTGGACATTTCACTTGAATTGTAGAAGTACCATTGTGATACCCCTTATCCTTTGTTTCTATAACTTCAATTCATAAAACGTATTCAAAAGTGACATCTTGTCACAGTGGCCTAGTGGTCCCTGAAAGGACCACTCAGCCAACTACATTTTTAAAAAATAATATAATCTAAAAGCAGTTTATAGATGTAGTAATATGATAACCAATAATATATCTTTTAAAATTTCTTACCTGCCATTTTTTTATCAAAATGAGAAATAAACACGAATAATTAGCCTTAACTTATTACTGCCACGAACTACTTTTGAAATGTCAGTCATAATACCATTAATTTGAATATTTCGCAAAAGTATCCCGCTCGTACAATAGAGGGTGATATAAGAAAGTATTTAAAAAATATCTACTTTATCAGCTACTCAAATAAAGTTGCCATCATGATTTTATTAAGGCTGTTTTACATACTTTTTTCGTCTAGAAAAAGTTCAATACTAGAACTAACTTGAATAATGTAAATCAGAAAAAGTCATCAAAATTTTCATACTAGAAACGTCTAGAAACTTATTTCCAAACTAATTCTCAACCTATTTTTCGTCAAAGTTTACAAACTAGACTTGCGCATAAAGTACACGTCGCAGTATCACCAACATCCTAAAAGATAAACATAACTGTGATTGAAAATATAACCTCGAAGTACCTCCGCAATAACCAGTCCTGACGCCAAATTCTAGGTTTCGTATTTTGTTTTTGCAAATAATAAATATGCAGAATTTTTGAAATTTTCTGAAATTTGGTTTGGTTTCTTTTATAAAAATTCATTTTTGAGCATTTAACTTCTCTTTAATTTTGTATGTTGGCAGTTTTGTCCCACGTTTAAATTTTCCCCACTGCGACGCCAGCGATCGGTTTATGAACTAATATTTAAAACAACCTTGAATTTAGATACTAGATTCTAGTATTCAAACTTGTTCAAGTTTCTAGACGAAAAAAGTATAATGTAAAACAGCCTTTAGGTGGTTCCTGAGAAGTACCACTAGGACGTAAAGGGTTAAATCTTTTATGCAACACAGCCTTAGACACCCAGGAGGGGAAATCACTTGAAGATTCAGCTTCTTAATGTTTTCAGATGTAGACAGTTTTTGACTTTAAATTGTGTATTTATAGGTTCTCTTATCTTTAAACCAAAAGTATAGCTTTTCAAAGTCTTCAGGTTTCCAAATACATTTTTTCATAAGTTTTTTTCTTTAATATGGGTGCGTTATCCAGGCTTAGAAATGTGCCAGCTTTCCCAAAGCCATAATTAGCTTTTCGAACTTCAAACATGAAGATATGTAGCTTTTCCAAGTCTTCTAATTGAGTCAATCTTTCACTTGAAATTATTATAGCTTCTCTGTCTTAAAAAAATATACAGCCTTTCCTAAGTCTTCAGGTTTTAAAGTACAATTTTCTCGGGTCTTGTTGAAGATATGCCTATATTGTCCGACTTAGAAATGTGCGAGCTTTCCTAAGGCCAAAATTGGCTTTTCGATCTTCAAGCTTGAAAATGTATATGTACCTTTTTATGGCTCTAAGTTTCCACTTGAAATAATTCCTCTGATTTAGAAAATCTTCGACTTAAAATTACAGCTTCTCTGTCTTTAAACAAAAACTATAGCTTTCCTAAGTCTTTAGGTTTCCAAATACATTTTATCTTAAGTCTTCTTGAAAGTATGGCTGCTTTCTCCGGACTTCGAGTACGTTTAATCTTTCCAGACTTTAGAATGTAGGATTCCTAAGGCCACAATTAGCCTTTCGACTTTAAAGCGTGAAAATATATAGCTTTTGTAAGTGTGTAGCTTTCCTAAGGCCACGATTAACCTCTCGATTTTAAAGCATGAAAATATATAATTTTTTATGACTGTAAGCTTCGAAAGCGTTGGGCTTCAAAATATAAAATATAAATTCCTTTACTGCTGGACATGATCAAATACCTAGTTTCCTGCTAAGGGACTGCAAATTAGCCTTTGTGAAGCCGCTGTATATGATCTTTAATGCTGCTGTAAAAAACGGTACTTTCCCCTCTATTTGGAAACTATCCAAGGTAATTTCCGTGTTTAAAACTGGTGACCCTTCAGACATAACGAATTATCGTCCCATTTCACTGTTGTGCAATTTCTCTAAGGTCTTCGAAATTGTATTACACTCGTATCTCTATCCTTACATAAGGCAAAATATATACAACATGGCTTCATAGACAAGCGCTCAACTGTAAGTAATCTTGCTTGCTTCTCTCAATATCTATGTGAGTCAATTGATAACGGCTTTCAAGTAGATGTTGTGTATACTGACTTTGCTAAAGCCTTTGACAGGATAAATCACGAACTTCTGATTTCAAAATTGAATTCCTTTGGTCTTTGCAACTCATTAATACTTCTTTTGCAATCATATCTTGCTAACAGGCGTCAAAATGTGTACTATAATGGTTTTTCTTCCTATACTTACCTTGCCTCATCTGGAGTTCCTCAAGGAGTTAACCTAGGTCCTCTCCTCTTTGTTTTATTTGCAAATAATCTTCCCTTATCTCTTGTCAACCGTAGTAAAATTTTAATGTATGCTGATGACGCAAAAATTTACCGTATTATAAATAACTCTAAGGATGCCTTGCTTGAAGGGTGGAGATTTTGCCCAGTCAAGTGAATCTACTCGTTTTTACACACTTTACTAATAGTTACTAGAATACTTTTAGAAGGCAAGTCTAATCCTAGTTTAATACCCTTGGCATGGTTGGGATCGAATGTGTTGGACCAAATTCGTGTTGAATCCCAATTGTATCAAACGTCAACTTTGTTCTTCTATTATGAAACTGCTGTACTTTTTCCGAGTAAAAAGCGTGCGCGGAGGGTGAATCCGGAGGGCCGCAACATCTGTGCGTAGCAAGTTATTGCCATCTGGAGTTCAACTGAACTCAGCCGATGACACTCCGTAATTACTGTGTTTATTTCCACCGCGCTTCTTGCGAGCGCATTGTATTTCCTTCGTGTATGTTGTGGTAATTCTGCCGGCGAGAGGCTCGAAGAGTTGTTTATTCCTCCGATAATAAGCCGGTTACGTGTAAATTATAACGTGGCTTCGAATGAGAGAACACCGGGAAATATTCTATTAAGTTGGCAACAGCTCAGCGCTCACGGGGGGAGATTACCATTGACTAATGATGCTGCAGTTACTGTAACGACGAAACGAAATAGGAAATTCCATTGTATTTCCGGTTGTAAATGCTGCACGCGTCGGATTATGGATTCGGAAGGAAAGGGGAGGAATGAAATAGGAGAATTAGCGCTTTATAAATTTTATGATATACCGCGCGCAAAATCTCCACCATTCAGATCGTCTAGTGGCCTTGCTCTTTCTTGCAGTTACGGTTTAGGGCATTTCAAACATACACGTCAAACGCAGGAGTAGTGCCTAACTGTACTATTTTTAACTTAATTTATGTTGCAAGAGAATGTGAATTTATTTACTAATGGCATTGCAAAAATCTGTCTGGTTGTTTACAATATTTAATTACTTATTCCAAAAATTTCACACGGAAAGAGAAAGTCAATTAGATTTCATTATAAATACGTATCATATTTATGTTAATGTAATTATAAAACGTGTTTTCGTAAGTCCTAGCCCCGGCAATGGGTTAAGGCTGGCCCGATGAGACTGATAATAATAAAAGCGTTCGAATTGTTTTCGCTTTTAATTGTAACCCTGGCTGGCACCCACAAAGGCACGAGTATTTTCGTCGCCAAAAAATTTATTTCTTCCCCACGGCGCTAAATATCTTCTATTGTTCGACGACGATTATAAATAGTGCAGCAGGTGGAGGTCCTTATTTTCAGGTTTACTCGCGTTGCTCACATTTCAGGAGCCAAATTTAACTAAGTAGGGCGACAGAAATGTTAACGACAAACGCCTCGCTCGTACGTGTACATACATCACGCGAACAAATGCGACGTGCGGACGTTTCCTGTCGGAAATGCATTTCGATTTTGAAACGTCCATTACGAATTATGCCGCGTGATGAAAAAAATAGACTGTAACTAGGCGACTGCGCATACAGGGTGACTGACAACAAACTGTTTCAACAAAAGAAAAAGCACGATAAGAAACGATGTTCGAGAGTATGGAAAAAATGTAACTTTAGCGTTCGAGAAATAATTAATCAAAAATTAGCCCCAAAACGACGATGTGCCTGTGGTTAAAAAATAAGAGGGCAGACGAATGAAATAAATACCCTCGTAAAAGTTTTATGGTAGGCACTGCGGCGTAGTAAACTTGACCTTTAAGTGGAATTTCACGGCAACCTCGTTTTTAGGTCAACGCCCGACGCCACAGTGGTCTCATATAATAAATTAGGAGAACTTTAGTATTGAATGAGCAACAAGAGATCAGTCTTTTTGAAAAACGATTCATAAGAGCATCATTACGTAGAAGAATCAGTGGCGTAGATAAGGAGGAGTGAGCCCCCCCCCCCCCCCCCCCGAAATTGTTCTCAAATATTATCTTCCGCGTAATTCATACTAAAGAAGTTTTCGTATGACGTTTTACATTTCATAAAAAAAGTGTTAAGTAATCCGTACTCGTCTTGTAAATTAATTAGATATTTTTCATGTTGTATGTTTTAGTAAAAATAAAATAAAAAAATTGCAAATATAAACAGTTAACTTTTTATATTTATTGATAACATTATGCGTATAATAAACGCAATGAACAAACCATATAAATGAATTCTACTCATCATCAATTACAGTTAAAGTTGGTATCTCAGGAGGTAATAATAAATTCAAAACTTCGGTAGGTAAAGAACGTCTTTTGTGTACAAATTTTGTGCGCATCGATGAAATAACTGGATCGGAAGAGATTAAAAGAGAATGAAGTATATCTTCATTGGTTGCAATTCTTGCAGATTTTCTGCTATGAAATTCCCTAAACTGTTTGAACTCTTTATTACGTGACTCTTGTGCTTCTTCCGACAATTGTCCTATTGGTAATAAAGAATGCTTTATTATTTGTGATCGATGAAACAACAGTTTATGTACACTGCATGGCATATAAAACCACGGATAGAGATTTACATATAATTCGGCAGTTTCTCTGGCATACCTCTCAAAAGATTCACAATTAATCTTGTAATCACTCGAAATTGTTATTAATATTATATTTAATCGTACGTCAACTTCAGTTATTTCTGATGCCAATTCAGGATTAGAAAAAAAGCGTCTGGCTGTGTTTCCATCATTTGTTGAACCACAGCCAGGCTTTGGCTGATCCACAAGCAGGCCCATTTTATTTCTAAATTTTTCAATAATCTCCTTTTTTCGGTTGGCTAGTAATTCTTTATTGGCACCTCTTGCTTGCCATTTTTTAAATCTTATTCTATAACATATGTGTAATATACATTCAAACATCCTAATCCAAGAATGCAAAACCGACGAGCCAAAATTATATGTAGACTCATCTGCTTTTAAGGAAGAAACTTTTGGTATATTATTCATATCTCTAGGACATGCGCCACAAATATAACATATTTGTGAAGACGATGTCTCGGTCAACGAAGAACAAACTTTTCCATCGACCATGGTAAATAACATTTTATGATTTACCAATAGCGTTTTATTGTTCATTATTAATTTTGTACAGTTCAAATTTTCTATTTATCTATTCATGTCACTAGTAATTTTTTGCAGCACTTCGTTTTCTTTTTTAAAAACAAATTTTATAGGTCGACATAAACGAGTAGATGATGGATTAGGATTTTGCCACAGAATTAGTTTATTTTTTTCATCATTATTGACGAAACAGTTTAATTGAAGAGGTACAAATGGTACCATAAATATAGACGAATCATCTACATCTGATGTTAAGAATTTTTGCTTATAGTTTTTCTGGCCAGAAGATCCGTCACATCCCCATTTTGAAATGAGTGTAATATTATTTAAATTCTCCGGAACTCTTGTTAATACTTCTGAATTTGATCGAACGATGATGATTCAAAGTTCTGCGTGTCACCGGGCACACTATTTTTGTTAAACACTGTATATGTTCGGTTTGAGATTATGTTCTCAGGTGATTCGGTCAGAGTAATGATAAACGGTATTTTTCCTTATACTTATATTAAACACTAAATTACAACAACTAAAGCCTTAATATAATGTGATGTAACCCGTCGTACTGTTAGATGCCGAATGCCGGTCTCATTCAACTTGCCCTTCCGGCTAGTCATCCCTGGTCGCACCCCAGATCGCGGAATTGTCTATTTTTCGGCCGTTTCTAAGAATATTAGAATTTTACTCATCGACGAACATGCCGGCCCCCTTGAAAGGGTGCAATCCTTTTCAACCTTATAGTTCTTGATTAACCCTAACATGGTTTCTTAATTCTAAACGTCACTTGGCACTACACAAATTGTTTTTACCGCACGCTTTGTAATTGTCCTTGCTGTGCGGACGGACACTACTCGGGTGATCCCATCCTTACCGGGGTGCTCCTCGGTGATGCGCCCTAGCTTCCACTGCATCGGTGGGGTATTCTCGTCTCGGAGTAGCACCAGCGTCCCCGGTTGAAGATTTGGCTGATGAGTATGACGATTCCATTTTCTTCTTTGATGCAGTTGATTAAGATAATCCTTGGACCAGCGGTTCCAAAAGTGCTGCCTCATATATTCAATGTGCTGCCACTTTGATAGACGGTTTGTATTAATCGATGTTAAGTCTGGTTCTAAAGGTGCTGTTAGCGGTTCGCCGATCAGAAAGTGACCTGGTGTTAGGGCTTGGAGGTCATTGGGGTCCGAAGATAAAGGAGTGAGAGGACGGGAATTTAGGACTGCCTCAATGCGTGTGAGAAGCGTATACATTTCTTCATAATTAAGTACGGTATTCCCAATTACGCGTCTTAGATGACTCTTTACAGATTTTATTCCCGCTTCCCATAACCCCCCAAAATGCGGCGACCTGGCTGGTATGAAATGCCAGCTGGTGTTGATCATTGATAATTCTCTTAATACTTCGTTCGGAAAGGTTTTTTGACTTATCTGACTTAGCTTTTTTAACTCATGCTCCGCTCCAGTAAAGTTAGTCGCGTTATCTGAATAAATGTTCGCAACATTCCCTCGACGCGAAATGAATCTCTTAAGTGCATTCAGAAACGCCTCTGTGGTTAGATCACCGACCAATTCGAGGTGTACAGCCTTCGTAGACAGGCATACGAACAGTGCAATATATGCCTTTGTTATTCTACTGCCGCGTTTTGGTAACAAGCGTAAGGATATCGGCCCAGCGTAATCCACCCCGCTGTTTAAAAATGGTCGATTAGGTTCTACACGATTGGAGGGTAGATCACCCATTAAATAATTTGAGGTATGCGGTTTTGCGCGGAAACATTTTTTGCAATGAAAAATTACGTTTTTTACCGCTTGCCTTCCCGCAATTGGCCAGTATCTTTGCCTAATTGATGCTAAAGTGGATTGTGTACCTGAATGTAACAACCGTTCATGCTCTTGTTTAATGATTAAATTTGTGACGTGATGTTTTGAAGGTAAAATTAAGGGAAATTTAACATCGAATGTGAGAGGTGCGTTTCTCAGACGCCCACCAACTCGTAGTAATTTCTCTGTATCTAAGAAGGGATTTAACAGGTGCAGTTTGCTTCGAGTTTCTACGTTTTTTCCTGACATTAATGATGAAATTTCCTTTGAAAAGCATTGACGCTGGATTAACCTTATTATTGTAGCTTCCGCTTTTTTAATTTCAGTCCCGGATAACGCGTCGATTTTTTTGGCATCTTTATTTTTACAGTTGACTGTGAACCTGAGGCAAAGTGCTATAATGCGAGTCAGGGTTGCGTAAGATGAATATTTTTCTAATAACCCGTATTCAGTTGGTTGTAAATTGGTGACTGATAAATGAACCTTACGCCTTTCAGGTGCATCGCAGCAGGTGGTCACCTTACTGCTGGGCCAGTTGTAAACTGGGTCCCTTAACCATGCTGGGCCAGACCACCATAGATTAGCTGGAATTAAACGCTCCGGAATTACTCCTCGCGATATTAAATCGGCAGGGTTCTCATTTGAGACTATGTGATTCCATGTAGCATTTTTGCCACTAAGTGATTGAATTTCTGCTACACGATTGGCTACGAAGGTCGTCCATGTTTTAGGAGGCGCCACCAACCAAGATAAAACTATTGTAGAGTCTGTCCAAAAATATGAATGTTCGATTTTCAAACCTAAAATTTGTATAATTTTTTCCGTTAATTGTGCCGCTAATAAGGCCCCGCACAGTTCTAGCCTAGGTAATGTTATAACCTTAAGTGGGGCTACTCGGGATTTGGCACAAATTAATTGTATGTAGGTATCATCACCCGTACAAGTTCGTAAATAAACACACGTTCCATATGCTTGCTCTGAGGCATCGCAAAATGTATGAATTTGGTGAGATTGATTAGTGTGATATTTATCGATTAATTTTCGCGGGATTTTTAGACTGCTAATGACAGGTAAATGACTTACGAATTCCTTAAATTGCGTATCAATGTGTAAGGGAACTGATTCGTCCCAGCCGATTTTTAGAGACCATAGCATTTGTAACATTAATTTGGGTTGTATTAATATCGGACCGATTAATCCCAGGGGATCAAATAACTTTGCTATGGTACTTAAAATAATTCTCTTTGTAACCGTACTTGGAAATTTTAGTTGGGCTACGCTGTATTTTAAAATATCACTATTATAATCCCAAATTAAGCCAAGAGTTTTTAATTCTGTAGTCTCCAATAAATTCATTTGCGTGATATGGGGTTTGTTGCACGTACCGGGGAGTACTCTCGAATCATTTGAGGCCCATTTGTGAAGAATGAATCCTCCTTTTGACAAGTTATTAATTAATTCATTTCTTATGTTAATTGCGGATGGGACGTCAGGCGCGCCAGTAAGCACGTCATCGACATAAAAGTCTCGCTTAATTATTTTAGAAATTGACGCTGAATTCGAATTGTCGCCGTCGGCTAATTCATGTAAACATCGCACCGCAATAAATGGAGCTGAAGCCGTCCCGTACGTAACTGTTTTTAATTCGTAAGTTTTCAGCGGCTGGTCACTATTTTCACGCCAAAGTATTCTTTGAAATTTTCGATGTATAGGATGTACCCAAATCTGCCGATACATCTTTTCGATATCCGCCGCGATCGCGATTTGATGTGTTCTAAATCTAATTAAAATTGAAACCAAATCTTGTTGAATTGTCGGCCCTATCATTAATGTTTCGTTTAAACTGAGGCCGCTACCGTCCCTTGCTGATCCGTCAAACACTACGCGAACCTTAGTTGTATTACTACTTGAATTTATCACGGCGTGGTGAGGTAAATAATACGAATGATTGGAAATTTCATTTGTGTCTAACACTTCTTCCATATGGTTAAGTGCAATGTATTCGTTCATAAATGCCGCGTATTGCTCCTTCATATTGATATCTTTAGCAAGTTTTTTCTCTAACGACAAAAATCGAGTTTTGGCTAATTGTCTTGTCATGCTCAATTCGCTTAGATTATGTTTGAATGGCAGTTGCGTGATAAAACGACCGTCATTATCGCGTGTGACCGTAGTTTTAAAATGCATTTCACAGGACTTGTCCTCGACTGAAAGAATAGAGTTCTTTGAATTGTTTATTGGATCCTCGAGTTCCCAAAACCTCTGGAGTTCATTGCTTAAATCGGTTCTAGTGACAACATGAAGCGAGTTTATCTTAGAAATTTGCGTCGGGCTTACGCTGCCCCCGACGACCCACCCTAATAAGGTACGTTGTAAGAGTGGCCGTCCTCTTCCTAGTTTTATTTGACCCACGCACAATAATTCCCAGAAGATTTCAGCTCCTATTAGTAAGTCGATGGGTCTGGATATATTGAAATTATTGTCGGCTAATAATATATTGGAAGGTATCTTCAATTGCGTGCAATCTAAGTTGACTGTAGGAAGATTTTCTGTTATTTTTGGAAGAACTAAGCAACCGATTGTTTTTGAGAATTCGTTGAATCTAGATTTAAAATTGATTGTTGTTATTTCTTTTACACGACTTACGGCTTGGTTTATACCTGCTATTGGTACTGAAAATGGTTTACGTTTAATATTCAGTTTCTCCGCAAATTCTTCGGATATAAAATTATCTAAAAGCACGCGGCAATCATGTATGTTTCCTCTTATATCAAAGACATGTACAACTGCAGTGGATAATAAAACTTGCGTGTTCAGACTTTGACTTGGTAACTGATCAGATAAAACTGTAGCACTAACACTAGAGGTTGATGTTTGACTTGGATTTGGTAATGTTTGATTTTTAATTTCATCATAATGTATAAGAGTGTGATGCCTCTCGTGACATTGCTTGCAGGTATTAGTCGACAAACACTGATTAACCTTGTGATTTGATTTTAGACAATTTAAACAGAGTTTATTTTTAATTACCTCCTGCATTCTTAAGTTAGGAGACCTTTGTAACCAATCGTGGCACTGATTAATGTAATGAGACTTTTTGCAAATAGGACAACTAAGGTTATGTGTTGTTACCGCGTGAGAAATTTTATGAGCAGGCGATTTTATAGACGAATTTTTCATACCGAACTTATTATTATTATTATTAACTGACGGTTTTGGTGGTTCCCTTGGATACTGGGTTTTATTATGATTTAGTGACTCTAGCAATTGGCACCGATCATTTAGGAATTTATTTAGTTCCTTATAAGTGGGCATATTGTTCGTCAGGCCTTTTTCCCACTCGCGCACGGATAAATAATCTAATTTAGAAGTGATTAAATGTACCAAGATAGCGTCCCAGTACTCTATAGGTAAGCCTTGATTTTTTAACAACTCGATATGCGAGTTTGCAGTATCATACAGAGTTCTGAGGGAAGTGGCGCAATCCTTTGTTACAGGTGGTAAATTAAATATCGCGTTTATGTGAGATTTTATAATTAAGCGTTTGTTTTCAAATCGCGTTTTGAGATGATCCCATGCAACTTTGTAATTAGCTTCTGAGATTGTTATTGACTCTATTGTCGTTAAAGCGTCACCCTTTAGGCAGGATTTCAGGTAATGCAGTTTTTGAACATTAGCCAGCCTTTCGTTTTTGCTTATTAGCGCGTCGAAGGTTTCCGCGAAGGAAGTCCACTGGTCATAGTCGCCCGAAAAGGAAGGTAAATTAATAACCGGCAATTTAACATGAATTTCGCTAGTGCTATTAAAACTCGAATTGGCCGGTGTGGCCAGTGGCGATTGATTTTGATTATTATGATCTCCGCTAATAATAATTTCCACTTCAGCCGCAAGTTTATAATAAGAATTTTCGAATTCTTCGCGATACTCTACTTGTTTGTCCGAGTCATCTTGTAATTCGATTTGCGCTTGTATTTGCTCAAATTCTTTGATAACAGGTTCAAAATTTCTGAAACGAATTTTTAATTCTGCGATTGAACTCGAGTTTTTGCTGATATGTTGTTGAAACCGCGTCATTTTTGCCTTGAGCTGACCACGAGCTTGAATAAGATTTGCTAAGTCAGTCATATTGAATAGTGTAAATGACCTGAATTATAGAATTTGGAATCTACGAAATGTTTCGCTTCACACACAAACACAGGTGATAGAAAAGTGAGAAAGGATAGATAGGAATTAGTCACTGACCTAATTTTCCTTTGTTGATTCTTGATCCGCTTTTCGTTGTGGGATCCGTTTCTTGATTTACCGGAAGTGATTTCGCTGCAAATCCGGCTCGAAGGACCATGAATTTGATCGAACGATGATGATTCAAAGTTCTGCGTGTCACCGGACACACTATTTTTGTTAAACACTGTATATGTTCGGTTTGAGATTATGTTCTCAGGTGATTCGGTCAGAGTAATGATAAACGGTATTTTTCCTTATACTTATATTAAACACTAAATTACAACAACTAAAGCCTTAATATAATGTGATGTAACCCGTCGTACTGTTAGATGCCGAATGCCGGTCTCATTCAACTTGCCCTTCCGGCTAGTCATCCCTGGTCGCACCCCAGATCGCGGAATTGTCTATTTTTCGGCCGTTTCTAAGAATATTAGAATTTTACTCATCGACGAACAACTTCATTTTGAACACTGGCTAAACGAATGATCGTATGGTCTAAAAGACTTTGCAAATTTATTTCAGCATCAGCTTCAGTAATGGCAAGAGCACCTGGTGAGGGATAACACTTTGTTTTCGCCTCCAGAATAATTTTATAAGAAGGATAGATATTAGCATTCCTCTTCTTTGCTTCGTCTCTTATTAGTAAATACTGGTGTTTTGTTAATTTGGCATTTGTAATCAAAGCTAAAGCTTCTTCGCCAGTGTACATAATCGGTTCATTGCATGTTAATGAATGTTGAAACGCAGCACTGTATTTTTTAGCGCGTTTTGGACTAGTTTCAGTAATGTCCTGCAAAACACGTGCTGCTACTCGTTTACCTGATTTTTGTAGACTTACTTTTGCAGCAAATCGATTTTTCTTGAACCAAAGATTTTATTTTTCGATATTTTACTTTTTGGTGGCAGTCTTCAAATTTTTTGACAGGTTGTTCCATTATACAAGATGTGCTTGGAGTTTCTTCAGGCACAATAGCATGGTCCACACGTTCTGGCAAAAAAACTTTCTCTAACCATAAATAATTATTAGCAAGAAATCGCGACGACATTCGTTTACTTTTTTTCCATTTTTTTTTCTACCGTTTTAAGAAAATTGTTAATTATGTTATTTAAATGTTGCAAATCCTTCACGTTATGTTTATCGAACAGAAAATCTTTTAATTGTTCACATATTTTTGCGCGAGCTAAATGTTTATGAGTTAGTTACCCATTCATAGAATAAATCCCTGTGTTGCAATTTCGCTTTGCCTGTAACAAACAATAATTCAAGAAAGACGGAAGAGGGGCAAGTTTGGGCACGTATTTTGATTAGAAAACAAATAATTGCATTTTTAAGAATAGCAAAATAAATCACTAGTGATCTGCAAACTCTTGCAAAAAAAGATGTGGCCTTTAAAGTATAAGCAATTCAAGACAAATCAAAATGTGCCCAATAATATTAGTTTTTCTCATTTATGCAGCAAAATTAACACACTGTAAACATTTACAAACCTTCGTTGATGTCCGACATTGCAAAAACAATAATATTTGTTGATAAACAACACTCGATAATATTGTGAGATGATGTAGAACGAAATGCGACAATGACAGTCACTACGAATGTCAACGCTATTGTTTCCCTTTATTCAAAACAAAAAATATTTAAATGTACATTTTTAATCAAGTAACGAGTTGTTCCCACTTAATAAGAGTCTGTGTAAACTGAATATGTTATTTTTTGATATCTATAAAATACATGATTTTTAGACTAAAGTTCCCTTAATTATCTGATTGAGCCCACTGTGCGACGCCTTGAAATACGAACTAGGCATTTTATACACTCAAGAAAGTTGATTGGAATATCGCCAAGGTTCCAACTTCAATCACACAATCAAACGGATGTGTCACAGGTTTTAATAGGCCCTCATTTTTAAACAAGGGGTTGAAGTCTTCCGATTCAACTTTGAATTTGTCAAACTTATCGTCACGTTTCTTCCTTTAGCACGTTGTACGGGCAGTTTCACGTTGTACGGGGCAGTTTCACGTTGTACGAGGCAGTTTCACGTCATACGGAGCAGTTTCACGCTATACGAGGCAAATTCACGTTATGCGAGGCAAATTGTAGCAGGTGATAGGCAGTAAACAGAAAAGCCGTACGAGGGTCATCTAGTTCTACTACCATCAAACACCGCGAAAGTTCGGACGTGCATGTACGATCAAAGCCCTCTCTCGAGACTTCGATGTAAATGTTGTGATTTATGGCATCAGACGTCCGGACTTAACGTCGAGCGGTATCGTACACTTTTCATTCCTTACTTCGGTTAATCATCAATTACGCTGCGTAATGAGTAGTTAAGGGCTTCAAAATTTTGTAATTGTATATTTCAAGTCACGGTTCCTTAAGAACATGTCATAATTTGCATAAAGAAAATTAATAACCGCCTCCTGCTGTCAAACGGACAGGTGCTTATAATTTATACTTCACCTTTGTAAACCAAATAGGATATCCTTGCCGGTGTTACACTTGATCTGTAAATTTAATTTAATTTCGATCTAAAGTGATTCACGGACATTTAAGTAATTTTCATTTAAAACGATCAATAAACTTAATGTCGTGAATTGTCATACCTTTCTTTTAGATTTCGTTATATATAGGGTGACTGATAATTTAGATATATACAGGGTGACTGATAAAAATCTTTTTTTTAAAGGCGGAATTTTAAACTTGAGGGTTACTCATATGCTACATTCACGTGTGTAGTCCTAGCGGTAACACGTATTACTTATACCTGGAATAAATATAACGCTAGGTGCCGCCCCTTTCTTAATTAACAACTAGATAACGAGCTGCCGACGATCCTATTGTGTAGCCCCCTCCCATCTCCACTGAGCTGGGCATAATTTCAGGTAGGTTGTTCACCGACGTAAAGGAGTTTCCCCCAATTTTCGCAATCTATTCAGGGTCGACTATTTTGATATAGTTAGGTAGGTAGCAGCGCATTGGTTGTAAATCGACCCTCGTTCTACCGCACGCATTCCTTTCACTTTCAATTAAATTCATAGTTAATTATAAATTGAATAGAATTTTTTTTATACGATCCCGTAATCTGTTACATTCATTCACGTACTCGATTTAATTAAAAACTGTACGCATATCACCAAGAACGTTTAAAGCAGCTGTACATAATAAAGTTTTACTCGTACATTTTCTCGTAATCTGTGACATGCATTCACGTACGCAATTTGATCAAAACTGGAGCAACTGAAATTGGGGGGAGCTGGACATACTCGCTGAGCGTTAGCTTTGTGTAACACATATAAACAGAGGACAAACAGCGTACAACATGCGCCCTCAGAAGTTACAGGTCGTGCATGGACCCCCGCGATCACCAGATTTAAATCTTTGAGATTTTTTTCGTGGATGAAGCAGCTGGTACATTTCGCGCTAGTAAATAATCCGAACGAATTAACAAGCAATTATTTCAGAATTTGTTACCTTTACTTCATACGCAAGTCCAGTTATTTTGGAAATTACTAATAATTACGTCGCGCCAAAGAAACAACTCAGACTTCCGTTCCCGGCTGGTAAACGTATAATAAAACGAATTGAGATGTGTGTCAAGGTCGCATTATGTGCAAGCGAGTAGTCAATATAAAACTTTATAGTCCTATTATACTGCCGTATTTATGGAACGTGGCGTCGTATTTCGTACGCAATATCGCAGCTTGATTTTGGAGTAATTTTTTAATTAAGTATATCGAACTCCAAGTGACGTGAAAATGTGTTCGTTATAACCGGACGTTCGCTAAAAGCGGCCTCAGTATGTGGGTCTCTTTTGTTCTGCATGTAAACGTCATTTTCTTAATATATGCCGATTTGTCAATCTGAGTTAATTGGCATATATTAAGAAAATGACGTATAGTTACAAAAAAGCTCGAAGGAAAAATTAAATGTTTATTAATTTTTAGTTTATTGATCGCTGTTGATAATTCAATTCAAGGTTATTCAAGAGGTAATTTTGCTGTTCTCGTATTTTGAAAACGTTAACGGTTTTTTCACAACTTTATTTGCTTTTATAAAATTCATTTTTGTTGTGCTCAGTGTTGATAAAAATCATGGTTTAAAAAAAAATTAAAAATCACCGATTTAAATAAACAAAGAAATTTTAATTTTTTTTGGATATTTTGCAATAAAAACAAAATTTTGTATTTCATTAATAACTCAAAAAATCGTGACTTTTAACATAAAATAAAAATCGCTTGATTATAATCAGTAATTTTAAAAGTCGAGCCAGTTTTGTTTATTCGATGAAATTTTTTTTATTTTTAAAAATTTTGTAGTTCTTTTTTGATTCGTTTATCGATCTTCTTTTGTTTTATTTGTTTTCAAAAATCGTACAATTGTTCAAACGCTTTAAAATACATATATGTATCTTATTTTCAGGAGGTCGAACCCATTTTGTTTTCTATTTTTGTTTTTATTTTTAATTTTATAAATATTCTCGATTTATTTATCGATCGTCTTTTGTTTTTATTTTACGTCAAAAACTACACAACTGTCGAATGCCTTAAATGCATCCTAATATCAGAAAGTCGAAGCAGTTCTGTTTACATATTTAATTTTGTTTTTTTTTTACTTTCTAAATTTCCTTGATTTATTCATCGGTCGTCTTTTGTTTTATTTTATGTCAAAAATCGCACAATTGTCAAATGTATTAAAATGTATCTTAATTTTAGAAAGTCGAACCGGTTTTGTTTATTTGAAGAGAATTTTTTTAAATTTTATACGTTCTCTTGATTTATTTATCGATCGTCTTTTGTTTTATTTTACGTCAAAAACTGTCGAAGGCCTTAAAATACCAATGTCTTAAATTATGCCTTAATTTTAGAAAGTCGAGCCATTTTTTTATTTGAAGATAATTTTTTAAATTTTATAAATTTTGTTGATTTATGTATTTATCGATCGTCTCTTGTTTTATTTTACGTCAAGTGTCTTAAAAATGTTAATCTTAATTTTAGAAAGAAAATTTTTTAATTTTTGTTTTATTTTACGTCAAGAACTGCTCAACTGTCCAATGTCTTAAAATACATCTTAATTTTCGAACGTCGCACCAGTTCTGTTTATTTATTGAAAGTTCTTTTACTTTTATGTAATTTTCTTAATTTTATACATTTTTTCTATTTATTTATCGAATGTTTATGTTTTTGTTTTATTTTACGTCAAAAATTGCACAATTGCCAAATGTTTTAAAATATATCTTAATTGTAGAAAGTCGAATCAATTATGTTTATTTAATGAGACTTTTAAAATTTTTGTTATTTTTAAAAATTTTATAATTTTTTTTGATTGTTTATCGATCGCCTTTTGTTTTATTTTACGTCAAAAACTGTCAAAGGCTCTAAAATACAGATGTCGTAAAATATATCTTAATTTTAGAAAGTCGAATCTGTTTTGTTTACCTAATGACATTCTTTTAATTTTTATGTTATTTTTTAAAATCTTATAATTTTTTTGTTTTGTTTATCGACCGCCTTTTGTTTTACTATACGTCAAAAACTGCATAACTGTCAATTGCCTTATCTTAATTTTAGAAAGTCGAAGCAGTTTTGTTTATTTAATGAGATCTTTTGTTTTTTCTTTTAAATTTTATAAATTTTCTTGATTTATTTATCGGTCGTCTTTTGTTTTATTTTATGTCAAAAACTGCGCAACTGTCGAATGTTTTAAAACGCATCTTAAGATTAGAAAGTCGAGCCAGTTTCTTTTACTTTTAAGTTATCTTTTTAATTTTATAAATTTTTTATACAGGGTGATTCCTAAGTTGAGTTATGTTTTTCAATAGCGTGTAGAACTCGTTAAGATAATCTTTTTTTTTTTTAAATATAAAAAAAATTAAAAATTGAAAACTTATTAAGTGTATTACTTTTATTTATTTATTTACTTATTACCTTTAAAGCTATTACGCGCGTATACAGACTCTTGGTACGACGTGTCCAACTTTGGCAACCACTTTGGACCTTTTTTTTAAATAAACCAGAATGGCCAGAATGAATTTTACTTGCGAAAGTAATATATGTAATAAGTTTTCTATCTTTATTTTATTTTTTTTAAATCGTATTTGAAAAAGTGTTTCTTTTAACGAGTTCTACAAGCTATTAAAAATACGACTCAACTTAAGAATCACCCTGTATTGATTTGGCGATCGTCTTTTGTTTTACGTATTGTATGTCAAAAATTGCACAATTGTCAAGTCTCTTCAAATATACATATCTTCATCCAGTTTTGTTTATTTAATGAGATTTTTGTTATTTTATATAATTAAAAAAAAATTAAACTTTTTTATTTTATTTTGGAACCATAATCTTGTTTATTGCCACTCAACTGCGGGCATAATTTGGCCTTTACTGCCCAAAGGCTTTAAAGTAAACAAACCCGTAGTAACGTAAACAAACCCATAGAGTAACGCAAACAATTTCATAATTATTTTATGGAAACGATGTGCACATCACTGGCGTACGATATAAAAATATTGAATCCATAAATTTTGTCCAAAATAAAATAAAACGTTGTATGTACCACGGGCATAATTGTAGATAATAGCCCTCCGGCATTTAGCATTTAAAAGTACTCCGCCTCGCGTTGTGCTTTAAATACAGGGTTATCCACATAAACCGTTCGTTAAAAGTTTTCAAGGTTGCAGTTCACGTAGATATTTGAAATTTAAGGAGCGAGGGTTTTCCATAGAGATCTCTTTAAATAAAATAAAATTGTCTTTGTATCACTTCCGGTTGTGCCGGAAGTCGCTATCAAATCGCTTATTTTAAATAGAATGCTATATTTTTTATCAGGTTTTTGAATTCTACATGTAAAAATATGTTAAATTGCAATACATTTCCCTATCTCTAAAATGCATCACTTTTGAGATATTTTAAATTTTCTAAAAAATTTGTATTCTGCAATCTGATTTTCAAAAAATTATAATACAGCTATGATTGAAGCAATTTTATTTGTAATAGCTGATATTGTAGTTGAAGCTTTAAGCTATACCTAACTTTAACAGTTTTTCAGTTATAAGATATTTTTGATTTAATTCATAAAAACTTACCATTTATTAGGTTAAATATTTCTAATGTTGTTGATATAGCCATGAAAACAACAAACAATTGCATTTAACGTTTCCTGTTACTACAAATTTTAAGCAAAAGCAAAAAAAAAGTTGAGAATCAAAATCAAAATTATTCAAAATCTGATATTTGATATCTATTTTTTATATTCATGAAGAATGATCTAAAATTATTCAGAGCAGAGAATTTGTGTTCAATAAAATCTACCCCTTTTGTTTCCTATGAATAAAACACAGTTTGGAAAGTTTGAACCTAACTTTATACAATTTGGAAAGATAAAATGTTCGAAAATCAGTAACAAATAGCGGAGGTCAGTGACAAATAATGAAGAAATTAGACAGAAATTAGAAGAAATTAGAAATTATTTTTTCTTCAATTTAAAGTAATAAATTTCATCCTTTTTCGTTTGATAAGATAGGGTTGGGAGTGAGTATAAATGTCCTTCGGACAAATGTCGAAACTGACAATTGTCCGGACAAGACAAATACTATTTGTCATCATTATTATTATTATCATCATCAAAGTGTCATTGACACTTTTCGTGACATGACAAATAAAATCAATGTCTGTAAATCCGCATAAATTTTAAAAATGCCGCGCATTTATCTACCTTTTCCCGCCAATTCTGTAACAACCGTCAAATGTGGCAAGTGTGCCGGCAGATGGTATAAAGAAAATAGTTACAATCTGTGTGCAATAACATCATTAACAAGTAACAAAATGAGCAAGCCCTACTCATTTGTGTGGAAATACTATACGAACATTAAAAAAAATGGTAAAGTACACGCACGCTGCAAGTTTTGTCGAACCAAAGCCGTCTACATCTTACAAGCCGTGCTGTTACGCTTGGCAACGTCGCATTGATACCCGAAAGTAGTCCTAATCGAACTTGACATCTACAACATAAACCTAATTAATAATTCAGAAAGAATAGTTATTTATTTACCTACAACGAAAAGTCAAGTTTTAAAGTAATTAGGAGCAAGTTGTTTAGCCGAGGCTGTAATTACTTCCAAGTATATATATTTAAAGTCAATTTTCGTTCGAGGTAAATATGAAATTTTCTTTCAAACTAGACGTTTAACGAGTTTAAAATTAAGTACTAGGACTTTAAAGTTCCACTTTTTGTACCATTGAAAATCCGAAAAATGTCACATTGGTATGAAATAAAAGCAAATAAAGGAAAGCGAAAAAGTTTGGTTATCTCGCAGAATTAGGCTTTGTGGACTTACCTTGATTGTTAATATAACATTTAAAATGTTATTTTAGTCACCAATACTATAATAAACAATAATAAACAATAAAATTTGATTGATAAGTACAGAATTACATTACAGCATTATCTCGTACAATTTACGTCAAACTGGTGAAACTCGTGATCGGACTACTTGCTCTGTTGCCAAATTTACAAGTGCACGGCTTGTAAGATATAGACGGCTTTGGTCGAACGGAATTCCTCGGACACGCGACAAGAATGACGAAACATTTGCTTAAACAATGTGCTTGCTGCCCTGCAAAAATAAAAATTCAAGTTCTACGATCACTGAACGATAAATCTGAAAAATCAGAGTCTACTACATCTTTATCGGTAAGCAAATTTGTATAGCTTTTACTGAACAACAATTAACATCCGTTACTTTGCATTCTTTTTTTTTAGACTTCAAGTAGTTTTTCATTTACAAAAGACAAAGAATTATCTCATTTCATGATTGACAGAGCTTTAGCAAGACCCCATATATTTCAACAGCCTTGCATTTCGCTTAGTGGAAGATAAATATTTTACACAATTTTTAGAGACAATAAGACCTTCATATAAAATGCCTAGTCGGTTTCAAATTGCAAACACGTTATTAAATACCGAATGTGAAATGATTAAGATTGGTGTCAATAATTTAATTCAGGCAGCTGATACCGTAACACTGCTATGTGATGATTGTATGATGTGATGCTATGTGATTCTTATAACACCGAAACCTGTTTTTATTAAATCAATAGATTCAAAGACTGAGAGATGTACGTCCGATTATATTGTCAACATATTTGAAGAAGTCATCCAGATTTATGGGGAAACAAAAATTAATGCAATCTGCACGGATAATGCGAGAAACATGAAACAAGCCCTGCATCGCTTGAAAGAAAAACATCCCCAGTTGCTGGTATATGGATGTACCGCACATACTTTCAATCTGTTAGCAAAAGATATTGCCAATATAAACTCAATTTCCAAGACAATAGGACACTGCAAAAAAATTGTGCAATTTTTTAGAAATAAACACATACCGAGACAAATGCTAAAGCAAATTCAACTCGATAATTGTGGCAAAGAGATTGCCCGTGGATACACGATGGGGATCTGTAACATCTTGTTTCGAAAGCTTTATAAAAAACAAAGAAAACCTACAAATAGCAGCTGTTAATAGATTAAATAATCCCATAATCGAGTCATCTTTAAAAAGGATAGTTTTAGATGATGATGGATTTTGGGCAACCTTATTTGTATGTTATGAACTATTAAAACCAATTTCTGATGCTATAACAATGATTGAAGGTGATAAGCCTGGAAGCATGTCGTATGTAATTCCTTGCTTAAAAAAAATAGAAAATACACTTGAAGAACATTCAGAACATTTACCCCTTTCAGAACAAATTAAAATCAGAACACTCTTTGATGAAAGAAAAACTTTTTTGATACATAAAGTTATGTATGCAGCTTATCTGTTGAACCCTAAATTTCGTGGAGAATTGTTATCTGATGAAGAAGTGGCTGATGCATTTGAAATAATCACAGAAATTGCCGAATCAATGAATCTTAACAGTGATTAAGTAATAACAGAGACTATGGACTTCAAAACTAAAAAAAATCTTTGGAGTAGACATTTACTGTGGACCGCAGCTGAAACATCAGATCCAGTCTCATGGTGGGCCGGGTTCTGTTCAAATAAGCTGATAACAAAAGTGGCTTCACGAGTTTTGCAATTTCCAGCGTCTGCCGGAAGTTGTGAAAGAAACTGGAAAGCTTTTGCAAGCATAAAAACCAAAACAAGGAATAAGCTATCCATTGAACGCACAGAGAAGCAAGTTTTTGTTAAATATAACTTAAACTTATTTGAAAATGAACTTTGAAGGACATGATAAATCAAATCAATACAAATGAATGCAATGAAAATAATGAGAACGAGAACACCATTGAAAAAAACGATGAGATTGAAATTAATGACTATGAAGCAGGTGAAGACGTAGAGACAGATACAGGAACAGACACAGAATTTGTATATGATGAAGAAGGCTCCAGTGATGCAATTGTTGACGACAACGAACATGATTTTGAATGTAAGGAATCCACTGAATCAGAAATTAATGAAATTATCGATAACACTACAAATGATGACACATTTGATATGCCTAGTACATCATATGCAATTCCAAAGATTTTAGTTTTAGAAAATTATGTATTTAAAAAGTAAAATTAATATTGTTATGCATCGACATTTTTTATAAGAATTTTATTTTTGTTTTTGTTTTTCGAATTTTTAATTTTGTTTGGTAAAAGTTAAAAGTACAATAAGACAGCAGAATATTTTTAAAAGTTCTTTATTTGCGGTAAAAAATTCGAAGTTTTTGATAACAAAATGCACTGCACAATTGCAATCAGTTGTTTTTCATTATGTAATTTTAAATGTCATAAGTGTCAGGACAGTGTCTGACATTTAAATTCGTGTCCTGTCCAAAAAATAAATGTCATTTTACAACCCTAATAAGATCACAAGTGTTGTTTTATTAGCAGAGTAATTGAAAGAATTAACTTGAACTTTATATTTTAGATTGTCAGTCTTTATTCTATTGAATACACACACTTGACTCTTTTGTTTTAACATTGCTTACTATTTTAATTTACTAACTTTTATAAAATACCTACAAGCATATTCTTCAACACTTTCCCTTATTTGATAAAAGTTAGCTTAACATTTCATATGTAAAAAGAAGATGCTAATTTTATGATAGTCCCATTTTATGATTTTCTCCTAGTGACTTCATTTCACTGTCCATAGCCTGCTTCCAATTAACACTATTCGTGCTATTGAGCGCTTCTTCATACGTTTCCGGAGTATGCATTCCATTAATAATTTCTTCAGTGATCATAGCATAATCATTCAAGCGTAATGGTTTCTTTAGTTTTGAACGATCTCTTAGCTGTCTTTTGGATGATATGAAAAGCTTTCCTTCTTCACTAACATCATTTTCTTCTTCTACTGTTGATTCTTCAAAATTTTCTTCATCGAAGTTCTTGTTTTCATCTTCTTCTTGCGCGATCTGCTTTCCCTGATTTCTATCTCGTACTGGTAATTCAATATGTTGGTCACACTTACTAGGTTTTTCTTGAAAAATGACATCTCTACAAAGAATAACCTTGTTTTCTTCTTTTACCCAAATCCTATAACGCTCATCTCCATCATATCCTATAAGGTAACCTTTTATTGCTTTCTTATCCATTTTTCGTCGTCTTTGTACTGGTATATGAGCATAACAGGTGGATCCTATAATACGTAAGTGTTTTATTCTAGGCTTCTTACCTATCCACAATTCAAATGGACTAATGTTTTCAACAGATGATCTTCCAGTTCGATTGAGAGTATACACTGATGCTCCAACTAACTCTGCCCACATTGCTGGTGGAAAATTGGCTTCTTTATTAGAATATTTAAAAGTTCTAGCCATTTCGACTATCGTACGCATATCACGTTCACAGCCGCCGTTTTGCTGAGGTGTATATGGTGCCGTCAGCCTTTGAGTGATACCTTCTTCACATAGTATTTTCTGTACTTGTTTATTGTCAAATTCTCCACCATTATCACTAAGCATTTCTTTTATTGAATGTCCTAATCCTTTTGAATGCTTAAGAACATGTGTCAGTACATTTTTAACTTCTGCCTTTTCTCTTATAATATAACAGTAGCGATATTTTGTGAAGTGATCCTTAAACACAACTAAATATCTCTTCTTTTGAAAAGATTCGTCAAACGGTCCACAAATATCGGCTGACATCAATTCGCCAGGTTTAGACGCCTTTTCTCTATGCCCAAATGGCAATCGATGCGATTTGCCATAAATGCATGGCTCACAAAATTCCTTTCCTAAAGGAACATTTATGCCTAATTCTTTCTGTAACATTTGTTTGACATGGCGCTTATCTTGATGTCCCCATCTTTCATGGTACAATTGTAGTTGTGAAGTGTGATCAGTGGCATTTATCTCAAATACTTGTTTTGGTAAAATTGGTTTAATATCTGCCTTATACAATGTTCCTCTTGTTTCGCGCGATCCATGCGGTACTACCTTACCATTAATTTTAAGCCAGCACTCTGTTACTGATGACTTAAATTCGCTATTGGGATTTCTGTCTTGAGCAACTAACACAGAAAATAAATTTCTTGATAACTTTGGAACATACCAAACATCCATTAGTGTTATATCTTGACCGCTAATCGTCGATGACATTCGTACAGTTCCCTTTCCTAATGCCATTAATGTCTTTTTTCCAGCAGCTCTTATACTACAAGGATTGTCAAACTTTTGAAAATCCATAAAATAATTTGAACAATTAGTTACATGCCTCGTAGCTCCATTATCTATCCACCACACTGTGGTGTCTGATTCAACTGTGTAAACTTCTTCACAAGTGAACATGAGTAGAGCGCTATCAGCTGCAAAGGTTTCCTGAGTAATGCTCTTGACTCCGCTTTTATTAGGTTTTCCATCAGAAATCCACTTTTTGCAGTTCATTACCCAATGACCTTTCTGTTTACAATAATTGCAGATGTCACCTTTCCTTGCCTTGTCTTTAACGAACTTTCCTTTGTCACTTTGTTTCTGTTTGCCAGTATTTGCCACTAATGCTTCCTGCACTGTTTTATCACCATTCATAGTCTTCATAAAATTTCTCTCAAACATACATAATTGTATCGTTAATTCGTCGAATGTTTTATTTTCATCCTTCGTTAGTAACATCCAACTAGATTGAAAGGTTTTGAATTTACTTGGTAAAATGTGCAAAATCTTACAAACTAACATAAGATCTGGCAAAGTATTTTCATTTCTAGCTATCAATCCGTTATTCAACTCATTCCACAAACTCTTTAATTTTGCTATATGTGTTGAAACATCTTCACCTGGTATCCAGCTAAACGCAAAGAAATCGGTGCAAATCTTGAATAATTGGTCTTTGGAAGTGGCTTCAAACTGTTGCTTTAATGCATCCCATGCGTCACAAGCTTTCTCCTTGTCCATTACCTTCTGATATACTTCATCAGTAATTGCACTCGTTATCATGGATTTTGCATAGCTGTTTGCCTTACGGTACAAATCGGACTCTTCCTTGTACTGCCTGATTTGTGCTTCCGTAGCTTCTTCCCTTAACGGTTCAGGTTTCACTAACTTCCTGTCAATAACGTCTAGTGCTCCTTCATGATAATCTAACAGACCTCTTATTTTTCTTTTCCATAGAGGCCAATCTAATTCTCCAGTTAACGGTTTAATATGTTTTGATAAATCCATTCTTTTAGAAACTTTATGTCAAAAAAATTCGCTCAATTTGACGTAACTTGAAAAAACGCACCTTTCAAATGCAATTGGAATATTTTCTCAATTTTTTTGACTATTGTGTTTCGTTAATGTGCTGAAATCTTCTTATTTCCTTCACCAATAACATCAGTACAATTCAAAAAAGAGCTTCTTAAAAGATTCCAAACTCGGAAATGTATTCTTAGTGTTTTGTGAAACTTTTTAACTTTTCTGACAATACTCTTTATTCTCTTCTATTTTCACAAGAGCACACCACTGGGCCCATAACCTGTTGTTTTATTAGCAGAGTAATTGAAAGAATTAACTTGAACTTTATATTTTAGATTGTCAGTCTTTATTCTATTGAATACACACACTTGACTCTTTTGTTTTAACATTGCTTACTATTTTAATTTACTAACTTTTATAAAATACCTACAAGCATATTCTTCAACAACAAGCGTCCCAAGAAAAGGATGATCAAAGAACAATTAAAATTTGTGAATTTCCATTTGCGAAATTCTATTTTCTTTGGTTTACTACAAAATTTGTAGTAACAGTAATTTGTTATAATTTCCATGCTATCTTAACAAAATTAAAAATATTTGACCTATTAAAATTGTTGTTTGAATTAAATCGAAAATGTTTCATAACTCAAAAACTGTTAAAGTTAGGTATAGGGAATGCTAGTACAGTTCGACGCAGCATTTAATTCCCCATACGATGGTGTATTAAAATATTGGTCGTTCCATTTGAAAAAAAGTATTTTTCTGTGTTTGAATACCTTGGAGTGGAGCGGTGCGTTTTAGACACCCTGTAGCTTAATAGATTATGCTTATGGAATTTTTAAGAACCTTAAAGCTTCAACTATTACAAATAAAATTGCTTCAATCATAGCTGTATTATAATTTTTTGAAAATCAGATTGCAGAATCCAATTTTTTAAGAAAATTCAAAATATCTCAAAAATGATGCATTTTAGAGATAGGGAAATGTATTGCAATTTAACATATTTTTACATGTAGAATTAAAAAACGTGATAAAAAATATAGCATTCCATTTAAAATAAGCGAGTTGATAGCGACTTCCGGTAGCGATACAAAGACAATTTTATTTTATTTAAAGAGATTTCTACGAAAAACCTTTGCTCCTTAAATTTCAAATATCTACGTGAACTGCAACTCTGAACACTTTTAACGAACGGTTCATGTGGATAACCCTGTATACTCTCTGGCTATAATCTCCTTATTATAAAAAAAAAAATCGTCCTGTCGACGTTTCGTCCTTTTTTGCAAAAAGACTTCCTCATGGCTGCTGTTGTTGGTGATGTTTCAGTTTTTCAATGTTTAATTCTTCTAATGTTACCTACCCCTAAATGTAATTAATGTAATTTAAGAATTAATAAATAATTTGTAGATAATATCCATTTAGTATTTGAGCTTTTTCCAAGATGGTACTCATGCAAAACTGCATCGCATCGGAAGGGGAAAATTATTGCTAATAATAAATCAAACGCTCGGCTTTCATCCCCTACAATTGTCAGCCTCCCCGTTTGATATTTCAAATAGTAATGTAACATGTGCGATGCGTCACTAAAAAGCTTATTGAAAGCTCAAGTTATGAACGGTTTAAAGCAATTAATTTTGCTGGCGATTCCGCTTCTGGTTTTTATTTATAATTACATCCACCTCTGGAGTGGTTGTTTACGTCGGTCGTGCGTAATTTACGTTTTTATATTTAGCTCGCTTTAGTTTGGTGTTTGTTATTGGGGGGCGAACGTTTTGTTTAAGGAAAAAAACGTGAATCCCGAGCCTGGAGCCGTCCGTTCCTTGAGAGAGAGAGTGCCGGTTTATTTGTAACTATTTAATTTGGAACGTCGTGTTTATCTGTAACATGGGAGCTTGGCGTGGGCGGGCTACCAGATGTTGCATTCTAATTTAATAGTTAACCTAAACAGAGCAGTCAAGTGCCCATCTGGAGTTGTTACGAGAATGGACCGCCTCTCTGTCATTGTCTCTCGTTTTGGGTGGTTGGCGTTCTTTTGTATCCGGTGTTGCGTTGCCGGCGGCGGTGCAGCTCCCCACGACTATTTCTGGAAATAAATGCCACATGCAATTTGTTTGGATAGCCGAAATTGGTCCCAGGGTTGGCCCGACGGAATAATATGTTATTATCATCTCTCGTGGCCCGAGTACGAAATATTAATTCTGGAATAAATTTCTAGGCGGTTTACTGCTATGCAAATTTTGAATGAAAACAAAACTCACCGAAGAATAGAAACGTTTATTTCATCACAAAAATCACGGCCAGAAAACTACAAAGAATTTCAAAAGAATTTTGCAAAAAGAAGAAATGGCATTCTGCATATCAAATAGAGCAATTGTCAATTTCTAATACAGTAACTAGTAATTGGCAAATAAATGAATTTTCGCTCATCCAAACCTTGGTACCGGATACAGAGAGACAGACAGGATTTTCGGAATTGGAACAAACACTATGACATTCTTTGAATTACGCCTTCGGACTTTGGGTGATGTGCACGGCCGTACGACTTCCGACTGTGTGATGTCCTTTTCATGAAAGCAGCCGTCTTTTATATAATTCATACCGGAAATTCCGATTATGTATGGTTCATACCGGAAATTCCGATTATGAGCAAGACCTTGTTCCGCGAAGAATTCACAGTGACAGGTTTGTTTAAAACTCAAACGAAACCACTAGCTAAGATCTGTCATAAATGAAACAAAAGCTTGATGTCATTGATTGAACTTGAAGAAAAAGCAAAAGTAGATCATTATTTCAGAAGTAAAATAGTTTAAATTACTAATAATGTAAATTAAATGAAGAAAATGGTTCCATTTTATAAATTTCGATTATTTTGCAAATTAGAGCCAATTCAGCTAAAACAAAAATTTAGTGTAAAATCAGAAGCGTCAAATAACATAAAACTATCCTTAAATTCTTGGCAACACGAAAATATTTTTTGTTGTTGCCCAGTGTAATTCATTAATAATTAATTTAAATCTATGTTAGTTAAGGTTTATTTTTTTTTTTTTTAGTTTGGTCCCTGTAATTGGCTGTACTGTTGTTGGCGATAAAGCCTTTGATTGACTAATTAAATTGCATATTTTTTTAGCAGTGCCATCTACACAGTTTACGGAACTACTTTAATTTACGTTCATTCTCAATAGGTGGCGGACAAATAAAACTATTTTATGTTTAACCTGATTGTATTTTTTCTTAATATTCTAGACCAAATTTTCAAGCGACGTTAACGACACTCATTGCTCTAAAATCTCACAATTGCAATTAATTTTCTAACAACGCCATCTACGCAGTTTACCGAACTACTTTGATATTTGCGTTTGTTCTCAATAGAGGTGAACATTAAATTATGTTACGTCTTAGTTTGTTTTTTTTCCTTAACATTTCTTTTAATGTCAAACTTTCCAATACTATCCATATTAACGACTCTCGTTTTTTTAAGTACAGTAGATTCTCGATTGACCGAAGTATGGGAACGAGTGCTCGGCATAAATCCTGAGCCGGTTTCTCACGAACCGAAATGACGTAGATATGTCATTCCGAATAATCGAGAGTTTCAAGCAATCGCGTTTGGCATAAAACGGCATTTGTTTCGAATAATTCGGAGCTTCGCATAATCCGGGAGTTTGCTCTATTGAACTTCACATTTCTTTAGCAGCGCCATCTACACACTTTGCCGAAATACTTTCATTTGGGTTCACTCTCGATAGATGACGAACAAATAAAATTATTTATGTTTATGTTTTCGTCAAGAAAATATGTTCAATCTGTTTATATAGTTTATTTTTTCTTAGCGTTGGAGAACATCAGATTTTCTAGCGGACTTCAAAACGACGCCAGCGCCATCTATACAGCTCACCATCTACTTTCATTTGCAATCATTCTCAAAAGACGGTGGACACATTTTTTTAATATTACATTTTCCAACACTTAAAAATTCTACATTAACTAGATTACATTGTTCAACTCGATATTTTTTTAACAGCGCCATCTACACAGTTTACCGACCTACTTTCATTTGCGTTCATTCTCAATAAGTGGCAGACATATACATATATTATTTTATCTTAAATTTGGTTATAGGTATTGTTTTTTTCTTACTTAACATTTGAGATAAGAAATTCCACAGTTTACCGAACTACTTTCATTGGGTTCATTCTCAATAGATGGCAGGCATATAATATTATTTTATTTTCAATTTGGTTATAGGTATTGCTTTTTTTTTTTGTTAAATTTGAGATCATCAGATTTTCCAATGGAATTCAAAATACCACATTAACAATACCAGCGTCATCTACACAGTTTTCCTGAACTACTTACTTTCATTTGAGATCATTCATTTCATTTGAGATCATTTGAAACCGCTTTCCCTTTGGTAAAATCAAAATTAGCTAGCACCAAGAAAAAAAAACTGGGTTACAGATGAAATTAAAATGAATTCTAAAAAACTCTCAGACTTATGTATTACATCCCGAATTAGCAAAATACAAACCATTAAAGATGAATACAATAGCTTTAAAAAATATCATAAGAAAATTATAAATCAAACGAATAAAGCCTACTATTCTAACATAATACTAAATTCTAAAAATATGTCAAAATCAGCATGGCAGATAATTAATGAAAACAGCAAGTCAATAAACCATGAAAAAATTGTCATCAAACATGAAAATGAAATATTATCAAATGACAACAAGGTTGCTTATTTATTTAATAAACACTTTACTAGACATAATACTCTTTCTGAAGTAATTAGTTTACCTCAATCTTGTCAAAACAGTCAGTCGATGTATTTAAAACCTGTAACTGAAAATGAGGTCTTCAATACAATTCACTCTGTCAGGCATAAAAATTCAGCTGGAGTAGATAATGTGCCATGTTCTCTTCTTAAATCCGTATCAGACATCATTAGTAAACCATTAGCCCATATAATCAACGAATCTTTCAAACAAGGTCATTTTCCCTCTACTCTCAAGATAGCTAAAATAGTGCCAATATTTAAAAAAGGTGATAAATGTTGTATTTCCAACTACAGGCCAATATCCATTCTTCCGGCAGTATCGAAAATATTTGAAAAATGCATGTCAAATAGGTTACTTAATTATTTCATTAAACATAATATTTTGTCTGCTTCACAGTTTGGATTTCTGCCAAATAAATCGACAGTAATGGCTCTTCATCACTTTTTAAATTTTATATATGAAAGCTTAGATGATAATAAATCTACATTAGGCGTATTTTTTGATAATAGTAGCGCATTTGATACCGTAAATCATAACATTCTTTTGAATAAATTATATAATTATGGCATGAGAGGCCCTGTTATAGAATGGTTTCGATCGTACCTTGTTGATCGAACTCAGGTGGTTCAGGTGGGTGATGTTGTATCGACACCACTAACCAATACCGCTGGGGTGCCGCAAGGTTCTGTCCTTGGTCCCCTCTTGTTTATCTTATTTGTTAACGACCTAAACTCGTCACTTAATAATACCATTACTTGTCAATTTGCTGATGACACATCTCTAGCTATCGCGGAGAAATCCAAAACTGAACTAATTAAGTCAGCTACAAATGCTGCTGACATGATGGGAGAATATTGTAGACAAAACTCACTTATCTTAAATAAAAATAAGACTCATATAATCCACTTCAAAACATCTAAAGTCTGCCATAATAGCCTACTGGTTCGCATGAATAAAAATTCTATCGAACAGGTTGAAGTGATAACATTTTTGGGACTTCATGTTGACGAATATCTTAAGTGGGACAAACACATAGATGAACTTTCTAAAAAATTATGTTCTTTAAATCAT
Source organism: Dorcus parallelipipedus (assembly GCA_958336345.1). Lineage (NCBI taxonomy): Eukaryota > Metazoa > Arthropoda > Insecta > Coleoptera > Lucanidae > Dorcus > Dorcus parallelipipedus. Next base: position 44,831,151 of record OY284478.1, read on the forward strand.
CTAACTTACAAAATTAAAAATTTTCTTGAGATTGACACAATAAAGTTATTTTACTTAGCAAATATCGAATCGCGGATTAAATACGGCATAATGTTTTGGGGAGTATCCTCTCATGTATCTCGTGTATTTCAGATTCAAAAGAGAATTCTACGAAACATGACAAACGATGGTTTCCTTGCACACTGCAAACCTATTTTCCAAAAGACTTTCAATTCTAACTGTATTTGATCTCTTCATCTATGAATGTTCCATGTATGTAAAAAAAAAATCCGTCACTATTTATTAAAAATAAAGATGTACATCAACGTTATCAAACCAGGTTCGGTGAAAATCTCAATTACCCCATACATAATCTTTCTTTATTTGAAAAAGGACCCCATTATAGCTGCATAAAAATATATAATCACCTTCCATCTGCTGTAACAAAAATCACCAAAATATCAAAATTTAAAACTGAACTTACTAGGTGGTTAAATAGTAAAAATTATTACTCACTGGCGGAATACTTGCAAGAGTGCCCATCATTGACCATATCTATTCATGACATGCTTTTTATTTTGTGATGTGTGATGCGTGATATAACTACTTGTAATTGTTTTTTTTTTTATATTCTTTGTATTTATGACGTGTTCTATATCGTTCTTGTGCGATCAGTTGAACAAATAAATTATTATTATTATTATTATTCTCAAAAGATGGTGGACACAAAACTATTTAATTTTTTCGTAACATTTTTTTAATATCAGATTTTTCAACACTATAAAAAATTCTTCATTAACGAAGCAGCGATGGAAATCGAGTTTGTCAGAGTCGATGTATTTTTTTTTCTAATTGAATGATACCTAAAATAAAGACAGTGGGATCAAGTTGCACAATTTTTTAAACATTTTCTCATAATCTGTGACATAAATTCACTTCCGCGTTGTTTTTTTTTCTATTTGGTGAAAGTATGATCAAAAATTGAACGAAAATTAAGCACTAGCTACGGTTAAAACTCGTAAAACTTCACATCGGCGAAAGCTTTTACAATCAGCGGTAAGTTTGCATGAATGACGAAATAGGTTCGCTCGTGAAGCTATTGAGTTTTGTATTATGGATACATTATGATTGAATCAATTGAAAATGAGCTTCACCAATCACCCTGTATAAAAATATTTTACGAAGTTACTCACAAACATTTTATTTGCTTTTAAATACCGGGTGACTGACAATTATTCCGCAAGAAAAAAAAACACGAAAAGAACCGATATCCGAAACCATGGGGAAAATTTTATGCATCAAAAATTATACCCAAAACGACGATACGTCCCTGGTTAAGAAAGAGCAGCAGAAGAACGACATGAATGCAATCACAAAAGTGTTTACTATAGTTTTATGATTGTCGGGCGTTAACTTGACCTTTAAACACTTGAAATACGATCTCCGAAATAGGGTTTCACATTCACCTTGAATCATAATAAACACTTTGAAGATCAAGTGGCGAGGACTTTATTCTATAGCATTGCGTGGTTTCGTTGGACACATCTGATTACTTAACCTTGATTCACCTTCCCCTTAATGACTCAGATTTTAAACTGAAAACGCCTTAAGTATTTTGAAGGTCAAATTCCTAAAACCAGATGATGAGTTGCGTTATTACTTGACCTTGATCTACCTGAACAACTCATGATGATTCAGATTTTCGATCGAAGCACTTATAAGGTCAAATTCTCAAAGCCTGGCGGTGTGTCCTTCACTTAACTTTGGATTCAGCTTCACTCATGATGATTTAGAAGCACTTTGAAGGTCTAAAATCAAATAGTGTGGTAGGTACTTGCCAGTACCTCAGTCTTGCAAGCTTTCAGAAACACGTCCTACTACATAACCTGGATTCACCTTCACACATAATCATTTAGATTCTCAATTAAAAACGTCTTGAGCACCTTGAGAGTCAAGTTCCCGGAGCCAAATGGTGTGGCGCTTGCTGGTACTTGAGAAACCTTAGTCTTCTAAGGTTTTGAATGACACTTCCCTTACTAAGCTTTGATTCACCTTAAACCCTTGTTGATTCAGAAGACACCTTCAGCCCTTTAATGGGGTCTAGTTCCCAAATCCACCATTTGGATTTGGGGGAGAACTTATCTTGACTCATAAAAACACCTTGAGCTCTTTGAAGGTCAAAGTCCTCAAATCAAATAGTATGGTACTTGCAGGAACTTTTTTTAACCTGAGAGACCTCTTTCTTGCAAGCTTTCAGAAAACACGTCCTACTACATAACCTGGATTCACCTTCACTCATAACTATTCAGATTCTCAATTGAAAACGTCTTGAGCACTTTGAAGGTCAAGTTTCCAGAGCCAAATGGTGAAGGTGCTTGCTAGAACTTGAGAAATCTTAGCCTTACAAGGTTTTGAATGACACCTCCCTTACTAAACCTTGATTCACCTTAACCTTTGTCAACCAAGTAACCAAGTCTTGCAAGGTTTCAAGGGACACCTTCCATCAGTTACCTTAATCTTGAATCTGATGACTCAGAAACCTTGATTCATCTTAACCCTTGACGACTCAGAAGGCACCTTCAGCTCTTTAAAGGTCAAGTTGCCAAATCCAAATGGTACGGGACAGAACGAGTTTCTATTGCTTAACTTTGATTCACCTTGACTCATAATGATTTAATTTAGAAACATCTCCAGCACTTTGAAGGTCAAAATCCTAAAATCAAATGGTGTGGTTTATTAACTGGAAAGACCTGAGTCTTGCAAGCTTCACCTTCATTCATAATTATTCAACTTTTAAACTGAAAACGTCTTGAGTACTTTGAAGGTCAAAGCGGTGCTCGCTGGAACCCCAGGTTTGTTTAACCTTGATTCACCTCAACCCTTGATGGCTTCAGCTCTTTAAAGGGTTTAATTCCCAAAATCAAATAGCGATGGTTGATGGATCCTTCAAGTTAATTGAGAAGCCCCAGTCTTATAAGGTTTTAAGGGACACCTTCCATCACTTACTTGACCTTGGATCTGATTACCCAGAAAGCACCTTCAGCACTTTGAAGGTCAAATTAACCAAAATCAAACGATTGATACTTGATGGAACGTTAATAACTTTGGAGAGCTGAGGCTTCGGACCTTCAATCACGATGACTCAGAAAGAATTTTGAATGCTTTCAAGGTCGACTTTTCAAAGCTGAATGATGTGGTGCTTGTTGGAACTTATCGACTTGAGAAACCTTAATCTTATGGGGTTTTGGGAAAAACCTTTCATTACTTGACCTGATTCGCTTAAATCACGATGAATCAGGAAACATCTTTGGTACATCGAAGGACAGGTCGATTGACGCTTGATGGAACGTTATTAACTTTGGAGAGCTGAGTCTTGTTAGGCTTCGGACCTTCAATCACATTAAATCACTGTGACTCAAGATTCAGAAAGAGTTTTGAATGCTTTCAAGGGTCGACTTTTCAAAGCCGAATGGTGGGGTGCTTGTTGGAACTTATTGACTTGAGAAATCTTAATCTTATGAGGTTTTGGGAAAAACCTTTCATTACTTGACTTGATTCCCTTAAAACACGATGACTCAGGAAACAACTTTGGTACATCGAAGGACAGGTCGATTGACGCTTGATGGAACCTTATTAATTTGGAGAGCTGAGTCTTGCTAGGCTTCGGACCTTCAATCACATTAAATCACTGTGACTCAAGATTCAGAAAGAGTTTTGAATGCTTTCAAGGGTCGACTTTTCAAAGCCGAATGGTGGGGTGCTTGTTGGAACTTATTGACTTGAGAAATCTTAATCTTATGGGGTTTTGGGAAAAACCTTTCATTACTTGACCTGATTCCCTTAAAACACGATGACTCAGGAAACAACTTTGGTACATCGAAGGACAGGTCGATTGACGCTTGATGGAACCTTATTAATTTGGAGAGCTGAGTCTTGCTAGGCTTCGGACCTTCAATCACATTAAATCACTGTGACTCAAGATTCAGAAAGAGTTTTGAATGCTTTCAAGGGTCGACTTTTCAAAGCCGAATGGTGGGGTGCTTGTTGGAACTTATTGACTTGAGAAATCTTAATCTTATGGGGTTTTGGGAAAAACCTTTCATTACTTGACCTGATTCCCTTAAAACACGATGACTCAGGAAACAACTTTGGTACATCGAAGGACAGATCGATTGACGCTTGATGGAACCTTATTAATTTGGAGAGCTGAGTCTTGCTAGGCTTCGGACCTTCAATCACATTAAATCACTGTGACTCAAGATTCAGAAAGAGTTTTGAATGCTTTCAAGGGTCGACTTTTCAAAGCCGAATGGTGGGGTGCTTGTTGGAACTTATTGACTTGAGAAATCTTAATCTTATGGGGTTTTGGGAAAAACCTTTCATTACTTGACCTGATTCCCTTAAAACACGATGACTCAGGAAACAACTTTGGTACATCGAAGGACAGGTCGATTGACGCTTGATGGAACCTTATTAATTTGGAGAGCTGAGTCTTGCTAGGCTTCGGACCTTCAATCACATTAAATCACTGTGACTCAAGATTCAGAAAGAGTTTTGAATGCTTTCAAGGGTCGACTTTTCAAAGCCGAATGGTGGGGTGCTTGTTGGAACTTATTGACTTGAGAAATCTTAATCTTATGGGGTTTTGGGAAAAACCTTTCATTACTTGACCTGATTCCCTTAAAACACGATGACTCAGGAAACAACTTTGGTACATCGAAGGACAGATCGATTGACGCTTGATGGAACCTTATTAATTTGGAGAGCTGAGTCTTGCTAGGCTTCGGACCTTCAATCACATTAAATCACTGTGACTCAAGATTCAGAAAGAGTTTTGAATGCTTTCAAGGGTCGACTTTTCAAAGCCGAATGGTGGGGTGCTTGTTGGAACTTATTGACTTGAGAAATCTTAATCTTATGGGGTTTTGGGAAAAACCTTTCATTACTTGACCTGATTCCCTTAAAACACGATGACTCAGGAAACAACTTTGGTACATCGAAGGACAGGTCGATTGACGCTTGATGGAACCTTATTAATTTGGAGAGCTGAGTCTTGCTAGGCTTCGGACCTTCAATCACATTAAATCACTGTGACTCAAGATTCAGAAAGAGTTTTGAATGCTTTCAAGGGTCGACTTTTCAAAGCCGAATGGTGGGGTGCTTGTTGGAACTTATTGACTTGAGAAATCTTAATCTTATGGGGTTTTGGGAAAAACCTTTCATTACTTGACCTGATTCCCTTAAAACACGATGACTCAGGAAACAACTTTGGTACATCGAAGGACAGGTCGATTGACGCTTGATGGAACCTTATTAATTTGGAGAGCTGAGTCTTGCTAGGCTTCGGACCTTCAATCACATTAAATCACTGTGACTCAAGATTCAGAAAGAGTTTTGAATGCTTTCAAGGGTCGACTTTTCAAAGCCGAATGGTGGGGTGCTTGTTGGAACTTATTGACTTGAGAAATCTTAATCTTATGGGGTTTTGGGAAAAACCTTTCATTACTTGACCTGATTCCCTTAAAACACGATGACTCAGGAAACAACTTTGGTACATCGAAGGACAGGTCGATTGACGCTTGATGGAACCTTATTAATTTGGAGAGCTGAGTCTTGCTAGGCTTCGGACCTTCAATCACATTAAATCACTGTGACTCAAGATTCAGAAAGAGTTTTGAATGCTTTCAAGGGTCGACTTTTCAAAGCCGAATGGTGGGGTGCTTGTTGGAACTTATTGACTTGAGAAATCTTAATCTTATGGGGTTTTGGGAAAAACCTTTCATTACTTGACCTGATTCCCTTAAAACACGATGACTCAGGAAACAACTTTGGTACATCGAAGGACAGGTCGATTGACGCTTGATGGAACCTTATTAATTTGGAGAGCTGAGTCTTGCTAGGCTTCGGACCTTCAATCACATTAAATCACTGTGACTCAAGATTCAGAAAGAGTTTTGAATGCTTTCAAGAGTCGACTTTTCAAAGCCGAATGGTGTGGTGCTTGTTGGAACTTATTGACTTGAGAAAGTAATGATCAAAAATTGAACAGAAAATTAAGCACTAGCTGCGATAAGAACTCGTCCATTCTGCAGCCGTATGTAATAAGGTTTTATTGTTTTATGTTTCCGTGTGACCTTCACATCGGCGAAAGCTTTTACAATCAGCGGTAAGTTTGCACGAATGACGAAATGGGTTCGGCGATGAATTGCAGGTATAATAAAGCGTTTCACATTTTCGGTGAAAATCGGTATGTTTGAGCGATTCGCATCTTGTCAGCAACATTTCTTATCAGTAATTTCACCAACGTCAGTTTCTAGTAACCGTGTTTGAGCTTCTGAGATTTCCAAACATCCCTAGTAATTTAAACACCAAAACACCATTTAATTATATCGTGCAGAAAAAACATAACTCAACGAAATTCAAATGTGTGTCAAGCTCACAGTGTGTGTAATAATCATAAAACTTTATACTCCAATATACTGCTGCGCTTATAAAACGTGGCGTTGTATTTCGTACGCAGTGCCGCAGCATGGTTTTAGAATAAATTTTTAATTAATTATAAAGTGTTCCGTTTTCCCCCTGATCTACGCCGATCACTCTCTTACTCTTTTTTTGTTCTTACAAAATGATCCCGATTGAAAATTTTCAAAATTGATGACGTGGTTCTTTTCTTTTCTGAATGTGCTGGGAATATTTTATATAAAAATCGAAACTCACTCGGTGGAAATTCGTGCTCCGGCAATCCATTGAATTATGTATGATTTAATTTCTGCTCTGCGTTCTTATGACTCGAAGGTGCGCCTGCCAAGACTCGCGCGCTTTGAACAGCGGCGCCAGTGGTCCTCGTCTTTGTCTGAGCCATCGCCCACCGACGAGTTGTAGGCTCGTGTGATTGTATATTTTTTTAGAAGAGGCCCCTGACGACGATATTGCACTTTTACCCGGTGCATTACATAACCGATGTTACCTGCGCAGGATTTGCGTGCTTCGTATTTTAGATTTAAAAAAGAGAAAAAAAATAGGAAAAATATTTATCTCCGCCCGTCCGGGCGTAATTCATTTTCTGAGTTTCTTTGCTTTAATTTTGCCGTAAATTTATCGCACGCTCTGCGGCATAAACAGTTCGTTAGGCGGGTTTATGAATGACCCGCCGCACTATTTTGAATGGCGTGGCCGTTTCGAGTTTTCTAAAAAAAAAAAAAAATTCGGCGGATCTGTCTGTAGTGACGCATCAATTTATTTATCTTCTTCTATCCGGGAATAATTCACTTTTACGCTTCGCGTTTCCTTGCTTTTACTTGGAGTGGATTTAACGTTTCAATAAAGTGTTTTTTAAATAACTCGTTGATTTATTTCTGAAAGTGAGTGAGGCAAAGGAATTATTGAGTAGTTATTTTTTAAATGTATCTTGCCATGAAATTTGGACGGCATGTCTTAAGTAGGATCTACATAGTAGGTCTGGCCACTAGTCGCAATGCGATCGTATAAACTCGCGCGCGAGAAGGATGTGGGCGGAGTTTATGAAAATTTTATTATTTCGCATGCGCTTACTGCGGTCAAACATTTTTTTATCATTACTTTTACGTATTTATTGCCTTATCGAATAAAGTCGGCCAAATTCGTTTTCTACGGTCGAGTCATAAGAGCTCGTGTTTGCTTCATACAGGCTCACTAAATTGTTCCGACAAAGAAAGTAGAAGAAAATTGTAGAATGAGCACGTCGTTAATTTTGGTGTCAAATAAAAGTGGTTTTGTGCGGAAAAACTTTGTAAAAAATTGTAAAAACTGCTTAAATGAAGGGCAAGTGACTCACAGCGCCGCATAAGGGTTTAAGGGTTCCACGTAAAAACTATGAATAAGCGTAAATCGCATTGTTTATAAGAAAAACTAAAAAGAAACTGTACAGTGTTAAGGACTATTTGAAAAACGTAATTAATAACTTAATAGACAAAATTATTTATCACGTGTTCTCTTAATAAATTATTTATGAACTATAGCGCCATTAATTAATGGAAGCCTGTATAGTCTGTAACAAACAATTTGTCACCAAATTTTAAATTTAATTTACTTGCCTCTTACTTTCCACAGACCAGATGACAAGCTTCTCCTGACGAGACCGTATCAGCTGAGTCCCAGCTAGCAACAGTGAAGAAAGGGATGGATTAATCAAGGTGGTAAAATTATTAAGGGCGCCAGAAGACAACTCTTCAGCTAAACGTAATCGATTAGTCGACGTCTTCAATCGACCAGATCGTGCAGAAAATCGAATCAATAATAATCAGAGGCAAGACTTTTTGTCATTCCTGCAAATAATATTAAAATCATAATAATGCTCATCTCAACTCTAGAAAATATAAAATCAAGAAAAAATACATAATTTCACCTCCTAAAATTTAATATTCAAGCAATACTTATTAAAAAAGCAACATCCCCCAAACGATTGGTTAGAGCCGTAAGTATCCCTGCGTTAAAAGATTTTACATTCTGATAGTAAATTACTAAACAGTAAGAAACCAATCCTATCCCGTCTCATCCTAAAAGAATTCTAATTAAATTTGGCCTAAAAATCAAAAGCAATATTGAAGCCACAAATATAGCTACTAGTATAATAAATCGATTAATCATTAAATCTCCCTCTATATACTCAAATCTGTAAAAAACAACTATAGAAGAAATAAACAACACAAACCTCGCAAACAATAGGGATATTCAATCTAAAATAATAGACATCACAATCCTTCTTGAATTAACCCTCACCATCTCAATCTCTAGGATAACTCTATAGTCTCTTCTTAAAAAATTTAAACTTTGAAAAAACCTGAGTATTCTAAAAAAAAGAAAACTTGTAAAATAAATAAAACACACTGATATTATTTAAGATATCTCTACATCTTTGACTCCACAAATCAATATTTTTTCTTAAACTACTTAAATAACTCCACAAAACCAGAAATTCACACTTTATAATTATAATATTCAGGGGAAATCAATGCAAAAACAAAAGTAAATATTCACGAACTCTTCCTAGACTAAAAGAATATAAGCTTCTAAACAACTTCCCATGCTGTCTATATGAATACAAAAACAACCTATAAGCAGCTCTAAAAAAAGAAATCAAAGACAGAAAAATTATGCAAAAAAACCTGCACGAAACAAGCCTATTGATTAATATAATCTCCCCCAACAAATTTAATGAGGGGGGAGCAGCCATATTCGAAGATCTTAATAAAAACCACCATAAAGATATTCTAGGTATAAGATTAATTAAGCTTTTATTTAAATAAAGTCTCCGTCTTCCCAATCGCTCATAAGAAATATTAGCTAAACAAAATAAGCCAGAAGAACAAAGACCATGAGCCACTATTATCACTAAGGACCCCCTTAATCCCCAATAATTTAAAGTCATAATCCCCCCTAAAACTATTCCTATATGAGCTACAGAAGAATAAGCAATTAAAGATTTAATATCCCCTTGACGTAAGCAAATCAAAGAAACAAAAAATCCGCCAACCAAACCAATCACGATAAAAATTATATTTACCCTAATAGCCAGGAATTATCATCTGCATTAAACGCATAAGTCCATACCTACCTAATTTTAATATAACCCCTGCTAGAATTATTGAGCCTGAAACTGGGGCTTCCACGTGAGCCTTAGGGAGTCATAGATGTACAAAGTATATCGGCATTTTCACTAAAAATACTATTCTTATGCATAAATAAAACATAAAATATCTCACCCTTTTAAAGAAAAAGAAAAAATCCAAAGAACCATTCAAATTATAGTAATAAAAAATTCTCACTATTATAGGTAAAGAAGTTGCTAACGTATAAAATAATAAATAAACCCCCGCTTGAATACGCTCAGGTTGATACCCCCAGCCTACGATTAAAACTTTCGCTGTGTTTGATGGTAGTAGAACTGGAAGACTCTCGTACGGCTTTCCTGTTTACTGCCTATCACCTGCTAAATTTGCCTCGCATAACGTGAAACTGCTCCGTATGACGTGAAACTGCCCCGTACGACGTGAAACTGCCCCGTACAACGTGCTAAAGGAAGAAACGAGACGATAAGATTGACAAATTCAAAGTTGAATTAGTTGTTTCAAAATAAGGGCCTATTAAAACCTGTGACACATCCTTTTCATTGTGTGATTGAAATTTTATCAGCTACTTAAGCCTTGGCGACATTCCAGTCAACTTTCTTGAGTGTATAAAATCCCTATTGACTGCTAGGCGGTCGAATTCGACACGAATGATATCTTACTAGACAATTCAAAACGAATTCAAGACGATTTTTTTTAACGAGAAAACAGCATTTCAGAATTCAAATAAAGCAGTTGTTACTAATTGACAAACAAACTAATGTTTTCTCACCCAAACCATGGTAATAGATACAGAGAAACGAACGGATATTCGGACTTTGTTCACTCACTATTACATTCTTTGAATGCTAATTACACCTTCGGACTCGAGGAGGTGTTCACGATCAAACGGCTTCTAGCTGTCTAACATCCCCGTGCCGTCCCCTTGGTCGTGTTCTTATATCAAAAATTGCAATTATGAATCTGTTGGATCGTTATTGTTTAAATTATTAGCCACACCTTATCAATGTAAATTAAAATAAGAGTGGGCTAAAGAAATATAAACAAGACAGGCAAATTTTTGTAAAGAGAATAAAAAATAGTTGTGGGAGTTGGTCTAATTTTAATTTCTTGATTATTAACGACTCAACAGAATCATCGTGTTTTCCTGGTGTGTCCGCTCGTACTTGTGTCGGCTTTTTTGATGAGTCATCTCGGCGATTGCTTGGATGCAGCTGAATTTCTGCGAGCGCAGCCTCGCTTCTAAGGTCGGTCTTGACTCATAATGGCGAAGCTATTGACAAAGCCAGCGTTTGTTTACATAATCTTTAGGTGAGCATATTTTCCGCGGTCGTTGTATCGAACTTAAGTTACGTATTAAGCTTAATGATTTATGAGACGCTGGATTCTTACACATTTCTCTATGCGATTTTAACCGAACGCATTGCGACTTGCGGCGAGAACGCTTATGTGGATTCTCCTTTCGCTTTTGCAAATTTGTAACTTCTGTGTGTTTTTTTTAAATTTAATTAAAAAAAGCTATTAGCTGCATCTTTTTTGTATAAAACACAGGGTTGGAATGTTTAAAACAGACTGTTTAAAACAGACAGTTTAAAACATGTTTAAAACACCGAATTAAAAACAAACTGTTTGTTTTAAACAAAGTGTTTTAAACGTGTTTTTTAAACTCTTGTTTTAAATTCATTTTTATTGTTTTAAGCGTAAAAAAATACCTTTGATGTAATTTTTTGAATTTGAATGGTTAAGGGAAAGTGACAGTCTATTGGCGTTAATAATTATTGTTCGTCACTAAAATAATAAATTAAAAAACAAAATATATACCTTTTTGTAAAATTGTATCAAAATGAAGTCATTTATACAATAATTTGCGGGCGTAAATAGTGTCTTTTACGCCCTAAATCCTAAGAAACCAACATGCTTATTTGCATCACATTGGCAACCAACAACGTAACTTGATTTTTGGGAACAAATCGTGCCATTTATTTTTTCAAAGCTCTAAGGTAGATTTAAACGATTTCACAAAAAATCTTGTTTGCATTTCGGTCGTGAACGACGATTTTGGCCCTTTGCGTCTTATAATCCCTCGGCCTTATAATAATATAAAAATAGCTATTTCAATGTTTAAGGTTAAGCTTTCATTCTATTATAATTTGAAACATGTCGATAAAACATTTACTTTACTTTTAACAAATTTTATCAAAATACATTTTTTTATAAGTGCGTCTAATTTAGCGTTACAAAGTTGTTTCTAACATTGCATTTTTTTAAAATTACAAATCGAATTTAAATAAATCCTTCGTCTTTTTTTCACAAGCGATTCTAATTAGTTAATGATTTAATTTAAATACGTAAAAATATTCCGATTCCGAATCAGTTTAAACGTTATAAAACACACCATCTTATGAACTAAGCAATAGAAATCACGCAAGAAGTTAAAAAATAACATCCTATTGGTAATTTGAAAAATTTTTAATTTAAATGCACCAGTAATTATTCTCATTATTCTCATACATTCAATCTGTAATCACTCTCACTGCACGGCAGTCTGCTCAGTTATTTAGATAACAAGAAAATGAGCAACGCCGGACGACGGAAGGATCCAATATGGGTTTCTTTTACAGAAATAAAATCAAAGGATAATAAATTGTCAAGAGCAAAATGTAATAAGTGTAAAAAAGAAGTTGTTGGGCGAGTAGCTCGAATGAAAGCACATTTAGAAAAATGTGTTTCCGGTGAAGACGGATCAATTGATAATAATCGATCTAGTACTTCATCAAATACTGGTAAGCCATTTCTGTACTTTGTTCATAGCACTAGCATTTTAATTTCCAATAAAATATTTCATTATTAGTAAATTCGGAAAACTCACTAAATAAAAAAATATCAAATATACGTATGTGCGGTTTCATTTTGTTTAGTAAGTTACACAAGCTTCAATCAAATATATTGAATATCATTTTTATTGTCAAAAAGGCACAACAAATGTTCAAAATGTCCACCGCAAGGAACACTGACGGTCCTAAACGGATTTTTTCAAAGGTTAAACAGCAATGCCCTTATTTTTTATTCGGTAAAGCATGTTAGGTACTGCCAAGGGCCTACTTCTGAAAAGTATGGAGTAGTAATTATTAGTTACAAATTCCTTTTTTGTGAAATATGGAGCTTTACAATCATTTTCCTCAACGGAAAAAATGTTTACTAATATTAGTATTGTTAATAAGCACTTTTTCCTTTGAGGGAAACAATTTTAAAGCTCTATATTTCAAAAAAAAAGAATTTGTAACTAATAATTACTGTTCCATACTTTTCAGGAATAGGCCCCAAGTTGTAATGTAAAACATGTTAATTAAATTACTTAATAAAATAATCCAGAAGTTACATCACTATTTTATTTCATTATTATAAGAAAAAAAATTACTGTATTTTAAAACTTCGCTTTCTCTAAATCTATGATGATTCTTTACCTCTGAGGTACAAAACGAAATGAAGTCGGCATTTAACAGTTTTTCTAGTGTGTAACTCAAGTATCTTTTTTCCATTATCCAGATCGAATGAGTAGTTCTTCTTCACAAGCAAGTAGTAGTAGCTGTGAATTAACTAATTACACCGAAAACAAAAAACAACGACTTGATCCATCCGTTCATTGTACGAACAGCTACAACACAAAAGGACAAGTTTGATGTTCAAGTAGCTAAATACATATTCAGTACTAATTCTCCATTTCGATGTGTGGAACATCCACAGTTTTTAAAATTAGTAGAATTATTACATCCTGGTTACAAACCACCTAATAGGCACCAAATAGGAGATGAATTACTCAATAATGTTTATAACTCTGTACTTCTGTAGATAAAAGAAACTTTAAATGAAAAGGTCGTGTGCATGGCTGTTGATGGTTGGAGCAACATTAACAATAACCCAGTAATTTGTATATGCATTGTAGACGTAAAAGATAATAACAATTATTTAATAGACACTGATGACACTAGTGGCAATAGTCATACAGCAGAATATTTGCTTCAACTAAGTATAAATGCAATTACGAAGTGTAAAGAATATGGTTGTACAGTTAAAAGTTGTGTAACCGATAACGCTTCAAATATGCAAAAGATGCGTCGTGAATTGGCGAAATGTGAAATATTAGGCTGTCCCGACATACTGACTTATGGTTGTTCAGCACATCAACTGAATTTCTGAATTTCTAGCACATGATTTAGAAGCAATCGACGTTAAGAATCACGTTAAAGACATTTTTCGCTATTTCAGAAATCATCACTTTCCCGCCGCTAAATATAAAGAAGCTGGAGGAAAAGCTTTAATTCTTCCTAGTGATGTGAGATGGAATACTCTCGCTGACAGTTTAGAAATATAATATAATGTAATAAAAAAAGTTAATGATTTCGACATGAAAGACAAAACACAGAATTACCTTTATATTCTCAAAAAAATTGCTATTGGTCTTGATAAAGTGCAAAAAGAAAACTGTACCATTAGTGAGCCTACAGATGTATGGTTAGATTTGAAAAAAGAATTTGAGAATGATGCAATGTGTAGAAATCGAGACTTGTATTTGTGCAGTGAACGCTTGGAAAAAGCCTTGACAGCATCGCATTACTTGGCCAACATTTTAGATCCACGTTTCCGAGGTAAAAAAATTAAATCCAATACAAATTGATTTGGCTATGGAATATTTCGTTACATACCATCCTTCCATAATGAGTGAAATATTAAAATATCAAGGGAATTGCGGACCGTTTAAAGAATATTTGTTTACCGAATGCGCTCTTCGGGACGTGCAAGCACTGACATGGTGGTTATCACTGAAAAATGTCTTGAGTGAACATATGCTCTCTCTTGTACTTCAGCTTCATACGACAGTAAGTTCATCTGCTAGCATAGAACGTCTGTTCAGTATATTTGGTTTCGTACATTCAAAATTAAGGAATCAATTAGGAGTTGAAAAAGCTGGCAAACTTGTTACAGTTTTCAAGGCATTAAATAAGAAAAATTAGAATTAAAAATTATGTAGAAAATATTTCTTTAAATAAAAAAATTGAAAGACCCACAACTGTTTTCTATTTTTTCCATTTTCAACCTTAAAAATTGCAAAATGAATGTCTCTAGTAATTTTTATTGTAAATATTTTTAAACATTTATCATTTCGTAATACAACTAATAACTGTACTTTTTCTTTTTTACCACGTATTTACGTTGTGAGAGTATTTGAAAGAATTGAAAAAGTGTTTAAATTTCAACAAAGTATTTGTTTTATTTAATTTTAAACAGTTTTTTTTTTGTTTAAAACATGATTAATTTTAAGTCAATTTTAAACATGTTTTAAACAAAAAAAAAACTGTTTAAAATTAAATAGAACAGATGTTTTTTTTTTAAACAGTTTTTTTCCAACCCTGATAAAACATGTTGGGCTAATTTTAAACAGAAGAGACTTTTAACTGAAAATTAAAGAAAACAAGTGTTTAATTTTTTTTGTATTGTGGTGTATCAGCAAATGGAAGAAATGTTTATCAGGTGCACAAATTATGTCGACTTTGTTCCGTGATGATACTATAAAGGTAATAATGGAGCATCAGGAACGCTGACGTCCGGTCCGGTGTCGTTTTCGCCGTCCTACGGTAACCTTCTCCCGTTTCACATCTGTAATGTAAAATACCTGGAAACAGGTGTTCGTGAAACAAAAGAACGACGACCGACGGCGGCGGCACCGCGATCGTAATTCGGCGTGCGTTGAAAATTCCGAGCGGCAGCGCATGTGCATGCATAATTGAGTCGATTCGGGGTACTATTTAGATTAGGGGGCAGCGATAAGGCCGGGAAAAAGGTGCGGGGATTATCGTGGAGGACCGATGGCAATTAACTACAGGTGCGGATGGACGACTTACACGAAATGAATTATGCAGTTCGGGCATTGGTCAAATGGACCAAGTTTTATTCTTTTCCAGGCCGTATTAGCCATAGCCATAAGTAATTACGGCATCTAATACCATGACTTTGAACTCCAGTTTATTATTCATGCAGTAAACCAAACAAGTCGCGAAAATCTTTAACCTTCCGTCAGGCGCAATCTATGAACTCTGGAGTTCGGGCGCAATGTGTCTATCCGGCACAGGTTCAAAATTGATTATAACCATTAATTTAAATAACAGACATATAGTGAGCAACATTTTCTGGTTTGTTGAAAGAAAAATATATACCAAAAGATGTTGAAAGAGAAATGTATTCGGTATAAAATTGGTTAAAAAACATGTTAAAAATATATGATGCACAACTAAATACGAGTAGAAATACAAGAAAATATGCAATAAAAGTTAACTAAATTTGAAAAAAGTCATTGATGAAATCATATCAAATATTCACATCATATTTCTATGGTAAAGCATCCATCACACACCATATTTGCATGAGACAAGCAGATAGGCGCCTTATATTTCTTACATTCGTTATTTGTCAATCTTCTCAAGTCAGTTTCCGTGGTGCACGCTGAGCATCGTCGTCTCTTAGGGGCTGTCGGGGTGTGATTTTCATCTTCCTGGGAAGGAGGACGAAATCTTTTCAACCTCATTTGGAGATCAGTAGGCATGCCAACAGTTTTCAAACTTCTTCGGCTGAGTTCTCCAATCGTTAATTCATGGGCCAATCGTTTTAGAAATGGGCTTCTCCGCATTGATTCCAAATTATTACCAAGGTAAAGGACTTGAGAGTTGATTCCACCAATATTCAACACAGTAAAAAATATTACCATTGGCCAACTCTTGATATTTCTGGATACATTGAATGTAGCACACATTTTGTCCACTGTATCAACGCCTCCTTTTGTTGAATTATAAAATGATATAATATCTGGTTTCTTCTGTTCACCAGAATCAACATCGATGGAATTGTCACTGTGGAGCGTTGATACGAGAATCACATTCTTGTTTGCACGTGGAACATACGAGACTAAAGTCTTTTCTTCACTAAACCCAAATAAGCTGCTGAATTGTTTTCTTCCTTTGGTAGCAACAAATTGTGGTGGCAACTGTCTTTTATTTTTTCGGACCGTCCCAACATAGGATAGTTTCTTCTTTCTTAGGTCATCTACAAGATCCATGTCGGTAAACCAATTGTCGGCAGTGATGTTACGAGCAGATCCGAATAAGGGCTCAGCCATCCTTTTTACCACATCTCTTGGTTTGTTACTCCCAAAGAAAGGGCCATCTGGTTGAGACCCCCCATATATTTCCATATTGTACGTGTAATTCATTTTTGCATCAACAAGAGCAAAACATTTTATACCGTACTTGTTGGGTTTTGACGGGATGTATTGTCGGAAAGGGCATTTTCCTCGGAAACCTGGAAGCATTTCGTCGATGGTTACATTTTCCCCAGGAATGTAACTCTTCTGGCAGTTTTGCACGAATTTGTGGAAAATGTCACGAACTGGAGCAAGTCGATTTACTCTTTTTCTTTCTTCCCTTGTATTTCTTATCAGAGTTTTGAATCGTTTAATATTCATTACAAGGTTGAATTTTTTCACACCATCACCTTCTTTTCCCCAAAGTTCCTCGAGGCTTTGCCGATTTCCTCTGTAGGCTCCTGCTAAATAGAGCAATCCAATGAAAGCTCTTAGTTCAATTACATCAGTGGGTTTTATGTCCCTCTCCCTTGAAAAATTACCCCTAATGATGTCTATGTACTGGTTGGTATGTCTTACTATCAGTTCTAACATCTCGTCAGTGAACAGGTTATGCCAACAATCAATAGCAGTTTTGCAAACCCTTGCGTTCCCTTTCACTCCTGGTAAATGAGTAATTATATTGTGGGGTCCTCTACGTACATTTTCTCGCGTAGGATTTTGATTCCACTTAGTCTGCTTATCTTTTCCCAAAAAGAAACATGTCTCTGCATTGTCATCCTCGTCATCGGTCTCGCCCTCCTGCTCTGTTTCAGAATCAGCATCACGTTCTACTACTTCATCTTCAGATGCGACATCACTTTCTTCTCCTAGGTCCTCACTCAAAGTCGGGTCATCATCATCCTCTTCTAGGAACTTCTTTATTTCTTCAATATGTTGTGGGTTTTCTAAATCAAAGATTTTGCGTGACAGCATATTGACAGGAAATCTGAAACAATTATTCATGAAGAAACAATCAAAATATTACCAATATTTATCAAAATATTACCAATATTTTGAAAAAATCAAAATAATTACATATTAGGGCGCAATGTGCCAGATAGGCCAGAATAATAAATCTAGGTTATTTTCACAAAATAAATGATAACTTTCAAATTATTTAGTCTTGCAGTGAGTAAAATAAAACGTTTTCGTGCAAATATTTTGAAAGTACTTACCTTTAAAATTGTAGCAAGTTCGGGCGCAATGATCCTATTCGATCAAAAGATGTACAACTGCATGTGGTAAAGGCCAAGAGGTAAACTGAGAAAGATGTTGCATAGAGTAGGTAAAAACAAACAGCTACTAGAAAGCATTGCCTTTATGTGTCACTGAGAGTGGAGGGGAGAGACGTAAATAATTACTTGGTCTTAAAAAAAGTATAAATCTATCTGTTTTAGATTTTGTACCAAGGGATGGGCACTACAGTTTTCTACAGGAAAAGGAATTTTTCTGCTTTTCTTTTCTAATTCTCCATCCCATTTCCTTAGTTCCTTATGGAAATGGCAAGTTTTTCAGATGGAGCACTCTATATCTAATTATGTCATCTTACATAGAATCATCTGCTTTACGTGCTAAACTGAATGGTTCAAGAGATCAATACGAATTTCATAACGAGTTGACAAGTTTATCAAATCATCAGCTGTTAGAATGCTGTAAAAAGCAAAACACGCTCTGTGAATACAGTACACGGTACAAACAGACTGAAGACTTTTACTTAAGCCGACAGTGGTTTCATGAAGTGGTGTATGCGATTGGTTGAAAGTGTGTTTGCTTCGACGAGTGATTAGACAATACATGCTTTGGTGCAGTTGCATCTAAGCCACAACTGATTATTACTCTCCTCTAGATTTAAAAAGAAACAATAAAATCTACACTACATTGTGCCCATTACTCACGTTAAAAAGAGTCAACATATTGCGAGTACATGTTCTTTGTTGTTCTTCATGAAAGCAGCATTGGTGGCTAAAGTGTCAACTAACGAGTGCAATTCAACTAACCCAATCCAAAGTTTCGTTTATTTCAATATGTAGATCACACCGAGGTCAACTAACTAGTGAAGACTATGAAAAACTGTATTCCCTTATTTCATCGCCCTTTATAATTGGTAGAGACTTTAGCTGTGTGTTACGTTGAGAAAATTCGTTGCAGATAATTTCTAGCTTTCGGATCACCTTGTATTTTGGCGAAATTGCGTTGCAGTTTAACCTTTGGAACTTAGACTGTTCCACAAACGACGCTCAGAACGTTAAACAACCCCGGACGACCCCTTTTCTTTTGTGATGAAACTGTTCCATGTTGAAAGTGGGATAAATGTATTAAAGACTTGTCATTGACCAGTGGACTTCTCCCCCACCCGCGAACCGTTCGCGTCGCACACCGACCCGATTGAAATTCAGCCAGTCTTGTGACCGCCCGCTTTGCCAACAGACCGCATTGTACTCGGATCACTATATTTCGAGATAATTTAGTAGTATTATTCTTAAGTACTCGCATCACTATATTTCCAGATAATTTAGTAGTTGGCATTATTTGTGATCTGAGTACTTACTCAGATCACTGTTCGAGCACAGTTTAAAGGCCCTCGTTTAAAGGATAGAGATCGAGAAATTGAGAGATCGATAGTTGGCAATAAGTTTGTTGGTATCAAAGAGAGATGCAATACAAGATATTTTTTTTAAATTATTATTATTATTTGATAAGTGTCCAACGGGACAAGCCCAATTATGGGACACTGAATACAAGTATGTAGTATATATATATTGTTTAATGCAAAATATTTCTAATATCTAAGATAGTACAGGCGAAAATATCTAGTAATTGCTCAACTCCATTATAATTTTGAATCATTTGTACAACTGGAGAACTCATCCCTATATCGGTTCTAACATTTAATGCATAAAATACATTCCTCAACCTAGAGTTAGGCCTACCGACTCTAAGACTGATCCTGGAGAGAAGAGCAGGGCAATCATATATATTATGCAGTATTTTGAACAAGAAAATTATGGAGTGTTCAACACGCCTTGAGGCTAATGATGTGAGATTAAACCTTTGAAGAAGCAATTCCTGTGGAAAACCTCTAGCAGGATATGTGCCATCAATTACAAATACAGCTACTTTCAAGAATCTACGTTGTACTCGTTCAAGTGAAAAGATGTGAATGTTATACATGGGTGACCAAATTAGTGACGCATATTCAAGGCGAGATCGAACATATGTTATATAAAGAGTTTCAGAGTGTTGATATCAGAGAACTCTCTTCCATTCCTGATAATAAAGCCTAGGTATTTAAAAGCCACCTGAACAACAGAATCAATGTGATAACTAAAGGTAAGTTTGGGATCAAATGTGACACCTAGATCACGAAAAGTATCAGGTCTGGCAAGGACTGACCCATCAATGCTATACATCATATGGATAGGTTTTGTTGTCTTTGTAAAAGTCATGACATTACATTTAGATATATTTAATGGAAGTTTATTCTTCAAACACCATTCATAAACTGCGTCGAGGTTCCTCTGGAGATGTAAAGAATCCTCCACTGAATTGATAGTACGGTATATTTTTAAATCATCCGCATACAACAGACACGATGAATCAAGACTAGCAGTTATATCATTAATAAAAATATTAAAGAGTAACGGGCCCAAAACAGATCCCTGAGGTACCCCAGTTTCCTGCTTAATGAGATTAGATTTATATCCATTAAGTTTTACAAAGAGATATCTATCTTTAAGATAAGAAATCATTAATTGAATTAAATTGTTCAAAAAACCAAAGCAGTTGAGTTTATGCAGTAAGAGGTCATGGTCAATTTTGTCAAAGGCCTTCGAAAAGTCAGTATAGACAACATCCACTTGCCGTTGATCATCTACAGCTTCACATAAACATTGGGTCATTGAGGCAAGATTTGTTTCAATTGAACGCCCGTTCATGAATCCATGTTGACTGGTGGTTATCATATGGGAAACGTGATTATATGTAGAAGAAAACGTGAAGCAATAGCTCAAAGACTTTGGCAAAATTGCAGATAATTGCAATTGGCCTATAATTTTCTATATTAGTAAGGCTATCCTTCTTATGCACAGGACATATTCTTGACGTTCTCCATTGCGACGGAAATTGGCCAGAGCTAAGGATAAGGTTGAATATCTTAGTTAGTGGTTTGGCAAGTACATAAACACAATCTCGAACAACAAAAGCAGGGATACCATTTGGACCAGCCGTCATTTTAGGTTTAAGTTTTCTTATAGCCCTGATTACATCATCCTCACTAATTGAGTTTATATTTAAGATATTTGAATTTGAATTAGGAGAATCTTGATTAACCTGTACATGGTTGTTATTAATAAAGGATTGAGCAAAATAGTCGGCGAAAGCATTAGCTATCTCATCAGGAGTACATAGATTTATATTGTTATGGGTCATTTCCGATGGAATATGATTAGAGTCACACTTGGACCGTATAAAAGACCAAAAGGCTTTAGGATCATGTTTCAGGGTACTGTTGATATGCTGTAAGTATGAGGAATAGGCAATTTTCATTTTAGTTTTAATTGAGGATCTTAGAGATTTAAAGACATTATAGTCTTCTAAGGTTCTTGTTCTTCTGTATTTTTTCCAAAGTGTATTTTTCCTTTTTAGCCCCTTAATTATATCCATCGTAAACCAGGTGGGATATGTACGTGTCAGAGAGGGTCTTTTCTTTGGTACATGTATTTTGAAATGATTATGTTGCATGAAGTAAAACTCAGTAATGGCGGTGTCAACAGTGAAACAAGAATCTAGGAAGGACCAATCAATGTTCAATAGTGATTCATAAAGCTGATTAAAATTGCATTTCCGGAAATTATAATCCAAGTCAGAAACAAAATGAAGCTTTTCCTGTCTTGTTTTTGAAACATTATAATCGATACCAAGAGCTGGATGGTTGAAATCTTCCTGTACAAAGGGATCATCGGCCTTAAATATAGAACATTTACTGTATGTATTTAGGAAAACAAGGTCTAGAAGTCTATTACTATGATTAACAATATTATAATATTATAATAGAGTAATAATATAATAATAATATAATAATAATATAATAATATTACAATATTATAATAGAGATAGATATAAATATTAAGCGTGCTATGGCCGCTGTGCCGTGTGCAATCTGCGGTATAAACTTTTCTGTAACTTCTATAAAATGCTACACAATTCCTTAATGCGGTTCTGACAAAATTACGGTTCACGTGCGTTTGTTTTTGGTTTGGATGCACATAATGAGTACTATTGTTGTTTTCATAAGAGAAAAGCTCTGCGTCGTAAATAAAACGCATCTGGTGTTGCATCATCAGACTTAAGAATCATAACTTTTTTCTCATTCACCGTTAACAAAGAAATAATACTGCGCTACCTACCTGAAGGCCAGCAAATTGTGCGAGGGACTGACGTTTCTCCAGCACCGCTCGGCAAAGCTCTTGGAGAAGGGAGGTTCGACGAGACCCCAAAGCAGAAGGTGGGCAAAGTGAATAAAATAAAAAGCACCAGCTGAGCGCACTTGTTTTTATTTAAAATGCTCCAAGATTTGGTAAAAATAATAAACAGGTGTTCAATTTAAAATTTACAACGTTAAATATGACCCAGACGGGGTCCAACGAAACGAATACGCAAGTAAGTAAATAATCTGACAAGTTAGAATTTTTCCGACTAACAGATCTGTTCTTCGTTTACTATTAATGTTGACAATGATTAAAGAAATTCACTTGATGAACAACTAAATGAGAATAAAAATTACAACGCCGCGAAAAGGTGAATCAACCCAGTAGGGTAATTAAAAAATAATTAAAGTAAATCCGACCTTGTAATCAGGATCCAGCGTAAAGACAATCAGTTGTCAACAGTGAGGGAGCGCCCTCGAACGACGGTAAGTGCAGTCAGTCAATGTCGTAGGTGTTACGTCATCAAGCGGCGTCGCTTCTGCAGGTCGGTCCAATCCACTTTTACGAACGAAGGGTGGGCCGGGATGTCGGGGGTTTTATACGTTTCAAACTCCGATTCCGGCCTTTTCTCTCCGCCCAAGGGAAGACGATTTTCTCCACCCAAGGTAACATTCCCACAAAAAACTAGAACTTGAACTACCACTTGAAGGTTAATGAGAGGCATGCGTTACTCTAGGGAATCAATTGCACAAAATGGCCAACAAAACATACTTGTTCCTCTCCACAAAGGCGGCCTTCGAAAAGCTGTTTAACGAGCTCGTAAGTCACTCGGCGTGCTTTAGCACATCTCAGAGAAAATCCGTTTCAGGATTCAATCACAAATTTCAAGAAAGAAACACAAAGACTTTTTAATCACCAACACAAATAAGAGGTCAGCACGCAACGAGTGCCATTGCACATTGAATGACCGCAAGACGAGAAGACGTACCCTTCCACTATCGCTACGAGGAGTCGTTACAAATAAAATCAGTTTTAGCCGGGCGACAGAGTGAAATGGAGATATACAGAGATATACTGGTTTTGAAATCTGGCAACACTGTTCGTATATGTCTTCTTCTTCTCGCTTAGCTCTTTCGATCGCATTTATTGTTTTTTTTTCATCTCTTATAATTTTCTTCAAACTCGTTTCAGTAAAACTTATTTTTTCTTCGCCTTGTCCTTCTGTAAACCTTATTCCTTTTATTATCACTCATAGCTCTGGCAACGATGACGTGACCACAGTATACTTATCAATCAGTAGGGACAGCTCGTGTCGGCACCTTTGATGTTCATACTTCGGTTTTCAGAGCCAATATGGCCGTTACTGGCGGGCTTTCATTTTATTGCTACTAGATGTCACTGGTTGAAAAAATCGCACGGATAGAAATGATTGCAAGCAAATCGTAGAATGCGATGTTGTTTTACACAACTTCAGGCTTTCTACACAACATAAATTCATTATAATCTAACAAAGATGGTTTTCTGTTCAATCTTTCTCATCTCCCCGCATCCATCACACAAAATGCTGAATTAAAAAACGCCCGCTTAAAAGCAATTGATGAATTCACCGGTGCGCCACACGCGGCCGTTTGTGGAAAGTCCGCCAGTTTTCGCACATGCGTACTCAGACACTGTAGTGCCACAAACCCCTAGCTGTCCCACTAATTGATGAATATACTGTGACGTGACTGTCAAAGTTTTGTGCTGGGTGTGAGGTTGTCGTGGAGATCCTCACAGAAGAGAACAGAGTACTCTTCTCTCTTCTGGAGTGCGTGGGAATTCTTCAGGACGGTTTTAATTCCTGATGTCCTCCTCTTCTCTTCTGCTACAACAGCTGGCTTCGACGACGCCGATGAATGTGTGAGGTGTAAGTGATCTCTCGACAATGGCTGCACAAAAGGTGTGTGTGTTGGTGGATGCTTCCGATAGTTGCTGCACAGAAGGATTGTGGATGCTTCTGACAACAACTGTACAGAAGGCTTGTGTATGTTTCCAACAATGACTGCACAGAAGGCTTTGGGTTGCTCCTATACAACTTCTTTGAATATTTTCTGTTGCGAATGTGAATTATTTATCAGACAATCCTTCTATACTTTGTATTGTACCTATACCTTGTATTGTACCAAAACAGAAAAATATGCACTTTTTAGAATGGTTCCGTTTATGATCACATCCTACTATAAAATCGGACGATAAAATAAAGTGAGTTTAAAAATTAAACGAGCTAATGAACTAAAAGTCCTTGTAACTTAAACGCTTATTCGAATGTATAGAATTAGCAACTTGGATGTAAATTCGTAGGAAACGTCCAGCACTAATCGGCGATAACCATTGTGTAACTTTTCCGTGTAAACAAACTAACGTCGCTTCTCGCTGGAAATGTCGAGGTGAATTGACCTGCAGCCGGAGCAGGTACGATCTAGAATCCAACAGGTGTGTGCATGTGTGTGTGGTGTTTACCCTTCATCCCCCGGCCGCCCGGACAGGTGCCGACCAGGTGATATGATCTGTCTTCTGGCCGGGGATCGCTCGATTGGCATCGTCGTTGCCCGGTCCCCTGTCACAAACGTTATTAGGGACCGCGTCAATCGTTAAGATAATGCCCCGGTGCTCTTAAATAAATAATTGGACGCGCTCGTTTCTTGTTACGGTCATTAGACGGTTAATTTAATTCGTCGCTTGACGGTGATATACAAGGCGGAGTGTCAAATGAAGACATTGCTTTAATTGTTGTTTTAAAAACACATTGTACTCGACTGCACCATACAGTGACCCGAGTATTTGTAATCAACTGATTATTTGTTTAGTTTAAGATCCCGACAGTCTTACAATACTTCGGTTTTCAATATACTGGCCCCAACGATCGTCAGACTTAAACCTAGTCTTTTTTGTGGAAATGGATGAAGCAGCTTGTGGCTCATGCTTAGTTGTATAGGTTGGACAAACGCGTCGCAGCTTACATATTAGAATCAATGAACAAGGACACGGAGAACTCTGCAATTAGACAAATTAGAGCCCATTATTGCTAAACGCTGTTAGACATCCTGTGTAATTTCGACTCAGATACATTTTCAATTACGTATTCCACAACTTAAGGCACAAGACGATCGATGTATATGTATAAAACAAAACCTCAAGGAAAACATAACGTGAAACGTCGAATTTGCAAAATTACGCACGAAAAAAAGAAAGTTTTAAGCAAAAAGTACACTTGGCGAATTTTCCAGACGTTATTAGAGGGAATTTCGAAAAAACACCGCGTACATTCGACTATGAATTTTGAGGGGCAACTTTCCTGGGAAATGGATTTTTAAATTTCCCCCCGTTTTCGTACGCCCCCAAGAAAACACCTTATTTCGGCGTTTTTACGTGTTTTTTTGATATTGCAGCCGAAAGAAATTTTTTATAGAAATTCGTATATATGCCTTCTAGAATGATCCTTTGGACGACTTTTGGCGGCGGTCGCGAAGCGACCGCCCGTCGCTGTAGGCAGCCAGGGGGCCGAACGTCAGTCAATATCATTTTGCAGAGTACTTTTCGGGAATTTTTTTCGACCCTTAAACGTGATCGAATCGAGACGAGACTTTCGCCATCGTAGGGTGAAAATACCGAAAAATCCGAATCCGGTATCCGTTTTGCGATCAGACGCCGGGGGCGAAAAATTTTGTATAGGGGTTTCCCCAAAATGCCCTTTTTGAGATTTTTGAGATTTCAAAAAATTCCACTGTCCTTATTTACGGACCGAATAGAACCAAACTCGGAACGTAGACGTAAGACCGATAGGTGTTTGTATTCCCGGAGGCAATACCCGAAATGTATGTGTGTAAAACTGTATAACGCTTTAAGCCGGACTCAGACGACTGGTGTACTTGGCCAATATACCAATATTGGTATACTTGGCAAATGTACCAGCTCATAAAGGCCATTTTACGCAAAGGCGTTCACACGACGTGTACAATTTTTTTTTAAATACGCCAGCGAATTTATACAATGTTGGCGGAATAGATAGAAGAGTGCTGGCCATCATGGATAGCAGTCATTCTGAAAATGTTGTCCCTTGTGCAGCTTTTTAGTACTAATTTGTGGATATTATTTAAAAGTAAAAAAATCAAGAAACTCAAGTACCATTTCATTAGACCACTCCATTTAATTTTTTTATAATTATTAATAAACACTTTATAATTATTAATAAACATTTTACCTTCTCTATCCGCTTATCAATACAGAATGAATAGTAGTTGCAAAGCAATACACAATTATATTAACAACTCGTGTGAGCGCAACCACAAGTATGAACTTGTCAAGTTGACCAATAATTGTGATTCCTTTGACTTGTGCCATTTTTACCGACAGACGATGGGAAATTGACCAGTACTCACCAGTGACAAATAATTGTACAAGTAAACCACTCACATGGCATGGCAAGTATACTCCATTAACAAATATTGGCCAAGTACACCAGTCGTCTGAGTCCGGCTTTACCTGTAGAAATTCGACAAATCTCATCGATAAATCGATTTAAAACTGTTTTAAAAGATTATCAAATTGATAACAGCTGTTATAATATTAACACGTTTTTGGCATAGCCATAAGTTTTATTTGTAAAATGTCACATTAATTCTATGTATATATATTTTTTTTTGTAACCCATGTTTGACTTGACATGTATCTTTGATGTTAAATAAAATCATTATTATTATTAAAATTAAAAAAATTCTCAATATACAGGATGGACCTAACTATACTTGTAAACTTCCTTATTTCGCATTTTAGGAAGAAAAGTCATTCTTCATAAAAAGTTTCTAGCGAGTCCTCAGCAACTACCATAATTTCGAAATAACATACAGGATGGTCAGAAATCGAGACAACGTGAAATTTGGTTAAGGGTGAAGTACCTTTTATTTGAAAGGAAAGTAAAAGTATTACTGGAAAAAGATGTTATTCTACTTTGCGTTCACAATGAACTCATTGTGACACCAAAAACAGGAAATTTTAGTCAATTTTTAATTGAAAATATTTAATAGATTTTACAAAATAACTAATTATTTATTTGTTACTTAACAGAATGAAGCTGGATAAGAAAAATTAATAACTTGTCAACGTGACTTTTGATTAAAACGAAAGGTTTTCAGTGTTGCCACGCATTACAACTAAAATTCCCCATATAATAATAATAATAATAATAATAATATTTATTTATTTCCATAGAGTACAGAGACACAATAAGGTACAAAGTACAAGAAAAACGTCACAAAAGTATGCTTGCTTAAGTTAAGTTTTTCCAATATTCGCAAAATACAGATACAGAATAACAATTTAATATTAACAGAATATCCATTATTTGGTTTTTATATCTTTTGTAATTACACTCATTTTTAATATACTGTAGCAGACTATTAAAGAGTTTACAACCCATATAATGCAGACCTTTTTGAAATAGAGACGATCTATGTACAGGAGGTAAAAGGTAGTTTTAATTACGTGTATTGTAATCATGACTTTGAACAACTCCAAAATTATCTTTAAATTTAAATACAAAAAGTAGCACATACTAAGGAGATCAAATTTTTGACAGTATTTTTCATATTTTTGTTCAATAAGTGACGCAAAGTAGAAAAAATACTATATTTTACACGTTTCACAAGAGGCATTGTAAAACTCGTTCCGTTGGGACACTCCGAGCTTGCTACGCTTCGTTCGTCGTACCCCAACTCCACTCGTGTTACAATAAGCCTTCTTGTGAAACTCGTAAAATAATATACTACTGTAATGTCAAAAGAAGCTCAAATATCTAATCTGAAGATTGTATCTCAAAGCTAATTTTTTTTTGTCTTCAATATGATTAAAGTAATAATGATAATGATTACAAATTTAACTGATTTACAATTCCGTCGAAAAAATAAGGACCAATAATTTTATTGTATGTACATTACCGCACACCAAACTAACTTTTTTGTATCGCCGGCTATTTGTTATAATTCGAAAATTTAGATTTTTTTCTGACCAATAGCTACAATTTTGACTGCTAACGACTCTATTTGTTGTGAATGTTGCTTCATCAGAGAAAATAATGTTTCTGTAAAAATATCTGTCCATCATAATCCGTTCTCCCATCAACAAACAAAATTCTAAACGAAGCTATTCATCGCCTCTTTCAAGTTTATGTAGTCTCACCGGTTTGTAAGGATGAATTTTATTTTCTGATAGAATTCTCTGTAATTGGCTTTTACTGACAGATAGATCAAGTGTCCTTTTTCGTAACGATTTCTTCGGGAAAGTTTTTACAGAATCAATAGCGATCAATGTAGCGGCATCATTTTCCTCATGAATTTGCTTTTTCTTCTTCAAATCTGTTACAGTGCCTGTTTCATCAAACTTTCTTACTAAATCTCGAAGACAATTTACATAAACGTATATTCCTGGATATTTCCTATTAAAAAGTTCTATACCTATACCTATACCTATACACCTATACCGTAGCATTTTACTAAATAAATTCTTTGCTTTAGACTCTAGAGAAAACATGTTTCAAACATTGACTGACAATTGTCAACAAATTGAGTTGAATCTCAGTTGCATTTGTTGTCATAGATAACTGCGATAATCACCTTGGGCAAAATTTGACAGGCAGTTGATGGTAAACAAAAGAAGAGCGCAGCGTCATTCCCTTCTTTGAATTAATTCGCTTCTTATTATTGTCGACTCTTGCGAAACAAAAACGAGAAACTTCGCACAATTATAAACGCCGTCTGTTGCTGGACAATCAAAGCTATTATTTTGAGTCGCACAAAATCGACTTGGGCCATCATTCTCTTATTTAATGGGCATACACATGGTCAAGTATGCCTTCGAACCTAACTGAACGTTTTGAGGCTCGGAGGTAAGTGCGAATGTGTGTACGCTGAACTGATGGTGCGTTCCTGGCCTAAATGAATCTATCACACTTGCTCCCAGACTTGCCTCTCAAGCAAGCGCGAAGGCTTGCCTGACCGTGTGTATGCCCATTTACAGTTGGTTGTATTGAATGTTAAGGGCTACAATCTTTAGAAGTCCTGTCAATATTTCACGTATTTATTCGTGCAGGACCATCGTAGAGCGAGGACGCGATCCGATCTTTATTAAAAACTTCGTGTTTTTGTTAGGCTCGTTCAGGTCTCGCGACCAACCCCAACGCCGTTATTCTAATTATGTAAATGCATACTCTCATTAATTATGAAACTATAAGTGTTCCTTCCCAAGCGAATGCAATTGTAACAAAAAGTCAAATTATTAGTTGCACTTTAGAAATATTAAATGGAGATATTAATTAATTTGCCTTTTTTATTACCTTTCTTTCTTAAGGTTGATTAATTACATTTTCTTTGTGTAAGGTTGTTTCGCTGCAGACCTGTACTTTCGCCATCCTTGTCCGGTAATTAACATCAATTTCATTACGTTAACCGTAAACGAAAATCGTGTCGTCGCAATTCTAACTGGATTTTTCCCATCATAGATCACTTCTCTCTACCAAGCGGATCTCCGCGGTTCGGTTATTTTTATACGCGCATAAAAACAACCTTTACGTTCATCGGCAATTAAAATACTTTCGATTCGTAAACAAAATTCGCGCGGACGAGGAAGCGCTCAGTAATTTCCAAATTTTTTTTTTTTGGACGCTCGTCGACGCAAGGCGATTCACTTTTTCTATAACGCATGCGGATGACATCCTGTATGAAAACACCAGCAATAACTGCATTTTTACCGAGATAACTGGTAGATGTGCGCTTATGGAATCTGGTGTATCATGCTCCGAGATCAGACATCTGGAGCCAGGCGACACGGCCAGGACCGACGAGAATTAACATACAGTACTCTCTGGGAGAATTACAGTTCTGATTACAACAGCTGCGAAGCGGAACACGGATGTACTTACAATAAACATAGCGTTGACCAAATTTATAAGATTATTAAATGACAGTATTTTCCGTTATCCGTTCGTGATTTAAAAGAAACACTTCATATTAAATACTCGTAGATATCAGATGAGATATTAAACAAAATGTTATTGAAACACCGATTGCCTCGATTAAAAGACAAGGTACGTTTTTCATTACCTGATGTTATGGGAGAAAGACTAAAAAACTCATTTCTGAAATGTATTGTAAGAAACCGGAAATTCCGCATAAGAAATTCAATTTTCTTTCTAAATTTAAAAATAAATTAAAGTTCCCACGGAGAGAATTGAAACGCCGGAGATAAATTTCCGACGTGACTTAAAAGCATAGAGTTACGCGGGAAAAAATGTCGCACCTGACGCCGGAAGAAACTGCTAATTCTTGCACGGGAAAATTTATAAAAACCACATCCATCTGCCATCTTGCGGGAGCTTTGTGCGGGACAGAAAGATTTAAATTTAATTGGCTGACGTAACGATCGCCACCTCTTATAAAACTGATAAGAAAATATTTTAAATATCGCCGCGGAGCGGTTCCTGGCTGTTACGGTGAGAAAATCCGTTGCAAATAATTTCTGGCTTTCGGGTCAACCTGTATCTTGGCGAAAGTGTAAAAATATTTTATACAAATCTACGCTAACATACAGAACAGTCAGCTGAACACGTTCCAATTAGCGCACCTCGTTATGTCACCGATGATGATGAACGTTGAAGGTTCATTAAAATCATAACGGGGTTTAACGTAACGGAGGAGTCGTAAGAAGTACAAACAGAAGGCGTACAAGACGTCGACGTTTTTAAATACGAAGAAGAATTTCAAATTTCGCGCCGGAAGCAACCGTAGTTCAACGAAATTTACATAGATGGCGCTGGCGTAACACAATTTTTTTTAAATACCTAATTAAAATTATCTAAGTTTAGTTTAGATTTGAAAAAAATACATATATCGTCATACATATACCGTCCTTGGTCCTCAACTATTTAACATCTTTATTAATGACCTTACAATGAACATTTCAGGACATAAACTTCTTTTTGCTGACGATCTTAAATTATATAACAATATTTCTTCCATCCACGACAGTCAATCCTTACAGAAAGACTTTTGTGCTGTGGCATCTTGGTGTCATGAGAATAAGTTGTCTTTAAATCTTGCAAAATGCAAAGTCATGTCTTTCACCAAGAAAAAAAATCCTTTTTACTTTAATTATTCGCTTGACCAGGAAGTAGTAGCTAGGGTTAATTCTCATTCTGACCTTGGTGTTATTTTCGATTCGCACTTAACTTTTAACGAACATATTTGCACCGTCATTTCTTCTTGTCACAAAAAACTAGGATTCATATATCGAAATACAAAATTTTTCTCAAACCCTCTCTCATTGTTAAGGCTTTATGAATCAATTGTTCGAGCAAAACTTGAGTATGCATCACCTGTTTGGAATCCTTACTATAATATTCATATCAATGCGCTCAAAAACATCCAAAGAAAGTTTCTTAAATACCTGTGTTGGAAGTTGGATGGTTCGTTTCCTCCCCAAGGTATTAACCATAATGTTCTCTTGGAAAGATTTCATCTTCATACACTTGAATCCCGACGTAATATTGCCAACCTTAAATTTATTTATAAATTGCTAAACAATAACATTAATTGTCCTAAGCTTCTGAGTTGTTTGACATTTAAAGTACCGTCATATAATTCTAGGTCATGTGAGATTTTTTACTTGCCTAATCCGAATACGAATTTATTAATTAAATCACCATTTTATAGAATGTGTTCTCTAATCAACAAAATTAGCCTAATAGTTGATTTTTCTTATGATTCTTTAGATGCTATTATTAAAGCCATGGTTAATGCCTAGTTATTTATTTAAGGTGTTCCTTATGATAATTTTTAATATGTTCTTTATTATGATTCATTGTTATTATTCACTGTTGTTAAATATTCCTGTACACATTTTTTATATTATGTTATATCTAGTTTAATATGTGTTACTTTCTAACGTACTATTATTTATTAAGTCGATTCTTATATTGTGTCCTTCTGGGTTTCCTATTGGACAATAAAGATTATTATTATTATTCTTTAGTAACTTTAATAATTTTCTTATACTTCAACAAATTTCGCGCCCAGTAAGTTCTAGCGCATAGTAGTAGCGCACGACGAAAGAAAACCGAAACGAACGACGGTGAAACACGGAGTGCAACACACCTTCGCTTACTTTTAATGTAAGCATGTCATTTAGCAACTTTTAATTAATTTTTAATTTCAAATTTCGCGCCTAAAATAATACGGTATTATGCGACAGAATAGTAAGATGTACATGTAGACGAAACAACGAGAGAAAACAAAACAAGATGGATGAGTTTAATCCCGAGAAACAATTTCGAATTTCGCGCCGAAGAAAAAAAAACATAGTGCGACAAAATCTACATAGATGGCGCTGGTGCGACACAGTTCCACTTTTTAATACATGATTGACTCCACAGCCGCTCGTGTTTCATTTGAAGGAACCGAGTCGGTTTTCTCGGGATGAATTGTAACGGTCCGTTAATCTTCGGGTTGGTCTGTAGTTGCTGTTCGTTGCTCTGCTTGACGGCGGTTCGGGTTTGCTCGTCGGAGTCCAGGTTCAGAAATAAAAGCGTCGATCACTTAGCAAATACAGTTTTATTTACAAAATAGTTCATATATACACGTATCCACAAATTGGAATGTTTTTACTGTGGTAACACTTACGGACTGGTAAACGAAATGTTAACCTCTCGGACGGTATTTTCGGTAGCGGTAATATACGGTGTGTCTCGAGGACAACGGTAAACTACGGTGTGTCTTACGGACACTAATCGCAGGACGATAGTTTCGGAAACGGTGTGTCTTACGGACACTAATCGCAGGACGGTAGTTCCGGAAACGGTGTGTCTTACGGACACTAATCGCAGGACGGTAGTTCTGGAAACGGTGTGTCTCGAGGACACTAATCGCAGGACGGTAGTTCCGGAAACGGTGTGTCTTACGGACACTAATCGCAGGACGGTAACGCACTGTGCATACGTTCCCACTCAGGGTCAGGATATGCGAGACACCCGCATTGGAATAAAAGAGAGTGAGACACCCACTCTTGGATCAGGATGTGTGAGACGCCCACACTCGGTAAGAGGGAGAGAGAAAGAGAACGAGACTCCCGTTCTATGATCAGGAAGTGCGAGACGCCCGCACTCGGAAAGAGAGAGTGAGACTCCCACTCTGGGATCAGGATGTGTGAGACGCCCACACTCGGTAAGAGAGAGAGAACGAGACTCCCGCTCTATGATCAGGAAGTACTCGGTAAGAGAAAGGTCAGGATAAAAACAGGAGCGGTTGCAAGTAACGCGAACGTAGCACAGATTGTTAAACGGGTTTGAGTCAAAACATCGACGGATGAATGACTCCGCGAACAACTGCATTCGAGCCACGTCCGGTGGCTCGGAATGCCCGGCGCGTCACTAACTTCAAGCCACGTCCGGTGGCTTGATAGCGTGGCGGAGCCACGACCATCGGCTGAATGAGCCGGTGAGCGACTAGATGTTAATAAGATGTTATGATAAATGAGAAATGTGAAGCGCCATCTCTTCATCAAGAGCGCAAACTCCTTCGACATTTTCCTTTACTTTGTCGAAGCCACGAATACACAAATCGAAGGTATACATTCTTTTAAAACACAATTTCGTTTACATTTCAATAATCCGGATGAGTAATTTGTTTACAATACGATTGTAGATGAAAAACTCCGAGCGCCATCTCTTATCCTATAGCGATAGCTTCCGGGAACTATTGTTTTACGTTTACATATTTTACAGCGTTTTCAATTCGAAGGAATTGAGTCAGTTTCTTTGGGTGAATAAGAAGCGATAGTAAATGTATAGCGATTGCTATAATAAACTTCGAAAGCGGTTCTTAGAAAATAATATTTATTTTTAGTCAAAATACAACTCGCATAACTAACTAGTAATGTTTTCTTTTAACTAAGATAAAAATCCACAGCCCACTGCTGCTCTCTAATAGTTGTTCCTTTTTGGTTGCTACAAATGAAAAGTGTGAAGCGTCATCTCTTGATCAAGAGCGTAAACTCCTTCAACATTTTACTTTATCACAAATACACGAATCCAAGCCATACCTTTCTTTAAAACACGATTTTAATAATTCGTATGAGTCTTTTTTTGCAATACGATTGTAGATGAATAACTCGGAGCGCCATCTTTTATTCAATAGCGATAGCTTCTGGGAACTGTTATTTTTCATTTACACATTTTTTAGCGTTTTCAAGTTGAAAGAATTGAGTTTGTTTTTTTTTGGATTAATAAGAAGTGAAAGTAAATGAGAAGTGTGAAGGGCCATCTCTTAATCAAGAGCGTAAACTGTTTCGACATTTTACTTTATCTAAGTGGAAGTCACCAATACGCAAATCGAAAACACGTCGCAGTGTGACTTTTGGAACTTGAACTGTTCCATAAACGACGCTCAGGACGGTAAACAATCCCGGACGACTACTTTTCTTTTGTAAATAGACTGTTCCATGTTGAAACTGGTATACATTAATGGCTTGCCATTGGCCAATGGACCTCTCCCCCAGCCGCGAACCGTTCACGTCGCACGCCGACCCTACTTCAGATTTCGCCAGTCTTGTGACCGCCCGCTTTGCAAGCAGACCGCGTTGAGAGTTATTCTCGTTTTTGTATAAATTTTTCATAAAACGGTATTTGTTTTGGAGTGAAAAGGTAAACGGATATATTGTCCGGTTGTTAATAGCTTGCGGCGAGTCCTAGGCCTCTCCAAGCTTGTCCGTCGGATTTACGGCAGGTATGTTTTTAGCGCCATGTTGAGCGACGATCGGTTCGTTGATTTAGGCCTTATTTTTATTTTGTTCTCCCCCCCCCCATTTATTCCGAACGATTCACCGGAGTTCCTCTAACTGGGAGCAGTCTGGCGATCTTCTTTGTTGAAAAATTTGATGGTGTCGTCGTAAACCGACCTTGGCCGTCCATCTTGGTGTTTGGTAATATGACGGTTCATCGCGCCGCACAAAGCAAGAGGGCGCGCTCCTCGGAATGAAAGCGGTGAAGTTGACGCAAGTGGTCACTTAAAGTGGTCTCACGAAAGTGGTTACACCGGACACGAATCTTGCTATTCGTGTTTCGAAGGTCAGGGGGGTTATTCTCGAACTGGAGAGACGTGATTGCTCCCGAAAATGACGTCAAAATGACGCATTTCTCGATAGGTTTGTATAGGTTTATACGAGAGTCTACGTCATTTTGACGTCACTCCCACAAAACGAACCCTCTCCCTCGTTTCGAGAATTCAGGCCCTGGACGACCCCGGAATCAACTGACGTACATTCACAGCTGGATGTTGAATATTATATTTATATTATATTTTTTCTTTGTTTAATATTTTGAACGCATTCCGATTGTTTCGCGTTTTGACGTTTTATATCACATGATTCCTGATGTTCTGCACCGTGTAGATTCTTAAACTGTGGATACAATAACATCAGTTCTACCAACCTTGCATATTATCAAAGCGCGCGACATCTATGTCTTAGTATTTAAAACTAAATCGTTTAAAATCTTTGGGTCAAATTTGACCCTGCCCTACCAGTTAAGGGTTAAAAGCGATAACCAGTGTTGAACTGATTTAAGTCGTTCGATTAAAATCATGTTTGTAATCACTGATTTTAATCAAGCGATTTTTATTTATTTAAAAATAATGAAAAAAATTAAAAAACTCTCATTAAATAAACAAAAATTTCTAAAATTAATGAATTAAGAAACACGTTCGTATAGAAAAATCGAGGAAGCAATATTGTTATTATTCTTTGAAATTTCAAGAATCAAGTTAGACATCTAGTAATTTATTTAGGGACTTTTAGTGCCTTAGCGGTGTTGCCAACTCGTGGGAAATCAATAAAGAAAATTTATAAAATTTTAAAAAAATAACATAAAAAGAAACAAAGCTGGTTCGACTTTCTAAAATTGAGATAGATTTGAAGACATTTGACAATTGTGCACTTTTTGACGTAAAATAAAACAAAAGACGATCGAGAAATAAAGAAAATTTTAAAAATTATAAAAGATGACATAAATTAAAAATAAACGAAACTAGTTCGACTTTCTAAAATTAAGATATATTTTAAGACATTTGACATTTGTGCAATTTTTACCGCAAAATAAAACAAAAGACGATCGAAAAATAAAACAAAAAATGATCGAGAAATAAAGAAAATTTATAAAATTTTAAAAAATAACGTCAAAATAAAAAAATTCTTATTAAATAATTTTAAATTTTTAAAAATTTGTACACAGTTATTAAACAATGTACGTAGTATATTCAAAATGGTAAATAAAAAAAACTACGTGTAGTTTTTGACGTAGTATTCATTTACTACTTCCGAATCCTGGTTTCTTGTAGTTAATCAACTTCTTTAATTGTACTTCTTGGTTTATCCTAATATATTATTAGAAGAAACGCTGTTTTATTCAAGAGGTTATGGGCCCAGACATGCAGTAACTGATTGGAAGTGTTAACTGGGGATTTTGAATATTTAAAGAAGTTAATATGTCAGATCCTATCGATGTACGCAGTATTTCGAAATTTGATGGAACGAATTTTCAAGTGTGGAAGTTCCAAATACGAACAGTTCTAGTAGCGAATGAACGGTTAGAAATAGTTAATGGGTCCGAACAGCAACCTGCAGAGAATGCAGATGAGATAGTACGAAAAACATGGGTGAAAAGTAATGCAAAGGCGATGTTTATTTTGTCATCTTCAGTTGCTCCATCACAGTTAGAGTATCTTATTACGTGTGTCACAGCTAAGTCAATGTGGGATAAATTGTGTGCCATTCATGAGCAGAAAAGTGAATCTAATAAATTGATGTTAATGACAAAATTCCACGAATATATAATGTCGTCTAGTGATTCAGTGACGCAACATATTGCTAAAATAGAAAATTTGGCAAGTCGTTTGAAAGACGTCGGAGAGACAGTTTCTCAAGTGACAATTATGGCAAAAATCTTGGGAAGTTTGCCGTCAAAATGTGATGCATTTATTACTGCTTGGGATAACGTAGATGCTGATAAACAAACCATCGAAAATTTAACATCTCGTCTGATTAAGGAAGAGTTGCGTATGTCTACAGCTGACGATATAAACGGAGCATTTTCTACAATGAGCTTTAAGTCTCACAATGAATCTTCTCAGAAGAAGAATTGGAAGCAGAATCCTCAATAACAGAAGAAAACTATTTGTTTTTATTGCAACAAACCTGGTCATATTGCAAGACAATGCCGGAAGAAACGTCATGACATAGAAGAGAAATCATCACACTTTAAGAATGAAGAAAAACGAACAAATTTCAAGAATGACAATGCCTTTGTCATTGAATCAATGGATGCAGCAAATTTTCTTAGTCTCAACACAAATGATATTTGGTTGTTGGACAGTGGTGCATCGAAACACATGACGTATCGACGGGCCTGGTTTTCTGAGTTCCACAATACCAGAGGTGAAAAAGTGATTCTTGGAGATGGTACAGAATGTAATGTTGAAGGTCAAGGTACAGTTCATATACAAAAATTGATCGAAGGTAAATATGAATATGGTAGAATAGAAAACGTGCTTTTTGTGCCAAATTTAAATAAAAATTTGCTCTCAGTGGGAGCTTGTATAAATAGAAATTACAAAATTTGTTTCAAGAAACATGCAGTTGAAATTTATGCTGATACGAAGATAATTGCAGAAGGTATTCGACAAGAAAACAATCTTTTTCGAATGCTTTTTAAAGTTAATTCAACTGAAGTCAATGTACATGCTGCTTTGGACATTAAACAATGGCACGAAAGGCTTGGTCATATTGGAATAAAATGTTTACGCGAAATGAATCAGAAAAATATTCTTAATGACTTGAAGATTTCTAATGACAGAGATTTTTTCTGTGAGGCATGTCAAATGGGCAAGCAACATCGCTTATCATTTCCTAAAAACAATATAAAACGAGCGGCTGAAGTTGGTGAATTCATACACAGTGACGTTGTGGGACCAATGCAGAAAATGTCAATAGGTGGTTCACGATTCTTTGTTATTTTTAAAGATCACTGTTCTGGTTACAGATCTGTTTATTTTCTGAAACATAAAAATGATATTTTTGATAGATTTAAAGAATTTTATGCTTCGGTCAAAACCAAGTTTAATCGCTCTATAAAAGTAATTCGATTTGATAATGGAACTGAATTTTGTAATAGAAAAATGACTGATTTCCTGAGAACACACGGCGTCAAGATAGAAACAACTGCACCTTACACACCTGAGCAAAAGGGATAATTGTCGTTGAATGTGCTCGCACGATGCTTCAAGCTAGTGGTTTGCCATGCTACTTTGGGCAGAAGCAGTCAACACAGCAGTCTATATCTTGAATCGAACTCTGTCTTCGCAAGTAAAAGATGCAACACCTTACGAGATATGGATGGGTCGAAAACCAGACGTAAGTCATATTCAGATTTTTGGTGAGACTGTTTTTGTTCATATTCCTAAAATTAAAAGACAAAAGTTTGATGTTAAATCTCAGAAGATGATACTTATTGGTTATCAGGGTGATTCTAAAAACTATCGATTATACGATCCCCAAACAAGAAGTGTTACGATTTCAAGAGATGTTGTTTTCTCAAAATAAAAAAAAAAATAATATTGTACCTGCAGATGAAGTACCATTTTTAGAAATGGTATGGTTCATTCTTTGTGCAGAAGCTCTTAAATAATGGGAGTGTTAACGAATTAAAAATTTAGAGTGCTTCTACACATAAAAAAAAGTTGTTATTATAGAATCTTGTCAGTTAATCAACTTCTTTAATTGTACTTCTTGGTTTATCCTAATATATTATTAGAAGAAACGCTGTTTTATTCAAGAGGTTCAGACCGATGAAGCAAACTTACTTTATCCCGGCTACTGAAAAAAATCTAAAAAAACGAGGTCGCTAGCTGTTCCAGCTCAGTGTCTCTTGTGCAGTCATTGTCAAGAACATTCACAAGCCTCTTGTGCAGCGATTCTCAAAAGCATCCACAAGCCTCTTGTGCAGCCATTGTCAAGGGCATACATAAGATTCTTGTGCAGCCATTGTCAAGAGTTAACTCAAATTCCAAATACACTCAACAATTTATTCGAAGACAGCTGTTGAAGAGATGAACAGAGATGAACTAGGAAATATTATAAGAACCAGAAGAAGCCACTTCATCGTACTTGCGTCTTTCAAATTACCAGACGACAATAGCGAGGAGAGCAGTTCACCGAGTTTACAATTATTTAAACAATCATTTATTTCCAATATTCGTTATTCAGTTTTTATATGTTTGTTCATGTTATGCCAATAAAAAATAAATACGAACACGCAAACTGGGATGATGGTGGACAACAAACTGAGAGCATAAAATAAAAAATGTAAACACCTCAGATATTATACTGTCGCGTCGTGACCAAAAAAGTGGACACTTTTTTTGACGTGATACTGAAACTTTTGCCGGGTGGCTGTAATTGAAGTGCCAAAAACGTAATTCTTAGAAAATTAAGTAAAATGATCCTTGTTGTTGAAGGCTCGCGCGAGAGAGAATCATCTATGCATAATTATAAAAAATATTTCCACATCAGATTGACACTTTGCTATCTACCTGAAGGCCAGCAAATTGTGCGAGTGACTGGCGTTTCTCCAGCATCGCTTGGCAAAGCTCTTGGAGGTGGGAGGGTTCGACGAAACCCCAAAGCAAAAAGTGAGCAAAGTGAATAAAATAAAAAGCACCAGCTGAGCACACTTGTTTTTATTTTAAATACTCAAAAATAAATAACGAATAAGAAAAATAATTTACAAATGTCAAGTGCAACCCAGAAGGGGTCCAATGAAACGAACACGAAATGTAATCTGACAAGTTAGATTTATCCGCTCAACAGATCTGTTCCTCGTTTACAATTAATCGCTTAAAGTGATTAACCAGAAAAAAAAAAGCAATTAATAATAACGCCGCGCAAAGTTGAGTCGACAAAATAAATCAATAAGAATTATTATTAAAGTTATTACGACCTGGTAATTTGAACATCCAGCTTCAATGACAGTCAACTGTCAACAGTGTCGAAGCGCTCTCTCATGGTAAGTCGGTGAAGTAGAGTCGCCTTGTAGGACGAGTCCACTTTCACAGGCCGTGTTGCGGGGCTTAAATCGTTTCGAAAGCCGAAAACCAGCCTTTTCTTACGCCCTCAAGGGTTATTAGGGTTTTAGTAGGTGGATAAAACTACTACTGGAAGCCTGATAGAAGAGAGAAGTATGCGTTACTCTCACGAGAATTGCACAAAATGGCCAACAAAACATACCTGTTCCTTTTCACAGAAGCAGGCCTTCGAAAAGCTGTTTAACGAGCTTGTAATTCGCTCGACGTGCTTTAACAAATCTCGGCGAGAATTCCGTTTCAGGTTTCAATCACACGACTCCATAAAAGAAACACAAAGGTTTTATTCACCAACACGAACAAATGGAACGCACGGCTTGAGCGCTGATGCAAATCTGACCGCGAGATCGAGAACGGCGTACTTTCTCACTGTCGCTACGACGGAAGTCGTTACGATTGAAATCAGATTTAGCCGGGCGACAGAGTGAAATGGAGATATACTGTAAGACTAAATAACAGCGTATGGTCTAGCTGATGCAATATTGTGAAATATGATAAAAACACGTACGCATACATACAGGGTGGCTACCTATTATTATGGAATAACTTAATTGGATTTTTCAGCAGTAACAACTTGGAACCTTTTCTAATGTGTACAGCAAGACACATAGATCACTTTTATAGAAAAGTACGAATTTAGTAAAATTTGGCACTTGGATCCTTTGGGAATATCACGCTTCAACTATGAACCGACACTTACGGATGACAGACAACAATCAATAAATAGTCAGTAATTATTTTTGGATCGAAAACCGAGAGTTCCCGTTTGATTTATTGATCCATTACATTCTCTTAATGACAGATAAACTGAAGGAAAGATGTGTAACTTTTATATTCAAATAATAATTATTAAACGTCATAGTCAACTAACGAAATTTTGGAATTACATCAAGAAAGGCCCCCACGGTGTAGTCGTCCCAGTTTTGCATCGGTTTTATGGTCTTGCCATATGACAAATTGCGGTCTCTTTGTTACCTCCCTGTCGCTTTTTTTTATAGTAAGACCATAAAACCGATACAAAACTGGGGCGAGTATACAAGTACATATTTTCGTTTTGCTTGATTCTTATTTTTTCATCTAGATTGCTCTGAATATAATTAATTAATAAATCAATCGGATAATGCAGAGCGTTCTTCATCTGTTACGGTTGAAAAATTCATATAAGTTATTCATAATATTTTTCCAAACACCCTTTATTAACGTGGGAATCTAACGGCCAAACGGCCTACGTACCGATCGTCGCATTTCACAATGTTGTGCAATATTGCGTCAGTTAGATTATGCGTTGTATATCTCCATTTCACTGGGTTTACTTGATAAATATGTTTTCAATCCAATCGTAACAACTCCTGTCTGAACTTGTGGTAACTGGTAGGGGAAGAACGCGAAGTTCGCTCGCAGTCAGTCTCTCTTTGTCAGTCTCTCAATGAACGGCTCGTGTATTTGTGATTTTTATCTCGGTGTCCCTTTTTCACGAGATTCTGTGAAGGAAGAAGGAATCGGATTTACTTCAATTATTCTTTTTTTAATTACCCATTTGTGTTGGCTCAATTTCCGCGGCGTTGCTATTTTTATTCTCATTTTGCGGGGTATAGTTAAATTTGTTTAAGTTAATTGTAAACGAAAGACAGATCTGTTTGACGGAAGTTTTCTAACTTGTCAAATTATCTAACTTTCTGCCTGCTCGTGTAACTGGACACCGTTTGGGTCCCTTTTTTTTTATTAACTTTGTTTATTATATTATTTTTACCAAATTCTTGAGCAATTTAAATAAAAGCAGGAGTGCTCAGCTGGTGCTTTTTATTTTATTCACTTTGCCCACCTTTTGCCTTGGGTTTACGTCGAACCTCCCTTCTCCAAGAACTTTGCCGAGCGGTGCTGGAGAAACGTCAGTCACTCGCGAGGTTCATATATTACAGGTTACCTCGTAACTTTTAGGAGTGGGGATGAAATGTGTACGCGTGACGTCACGGGTATGCTTGGCTGCGTTCACCGGAGATAAGCCGCGTACGCTTAGCTGTTTCAGCGTTTACTTTATAAGCGGTAATCTGATGGACGCTTAATAGATCAACATCTCATCCCGCCATTTATGAACATGTTTATTCAATTCAGCGGAATCTAATGTACGCTTCTAAAAATGACGACCGCTTAGTAAAATAATTGAAAATTAGCGCCCCGTTCACTCAACAGAGCTGGCAGCCGCTTGCAAGCGCCCCGTTCTGGTGAACTCAGGCATTATTCTTGCAAAAATGACAGGGATAATTTGTTCGGTAGCATCTTGCAAAAGCAATTCTAAAATTGCAAAAGAGACCGGTGAAAGACTTTCATTATTTCGCTTTCCGAATCCTCCTAAACTTCGAAAGGAGTGGGATAGAAGATGTTATAGGAAAGACGATTTTAATCCTCAAAATAAAAGAATTTGTAGCAAACACTTTGCAAATGAAGATTTCGAGGATATTGTCAAAGCAAAACTTACGAACAAGTTGCCAACAAGACTGAAAAGTGATGGTAGGTTTTGAAATATCGATAATGTTAAATGTTATTTTTAATATTATGTTTAAATGATTAGCTATTCCAACAAAACATTTGTTGCCAGAGGAAATAATTAAAGATACCGAAACCGATACTTCCAGAAAACAAAACAGAGAACAGAAGAAAATTGTTGAAAAACTTCTTCGATCATCAATTTTATCAGAACCACCCGATCCTGAAACGACTTTGGATAGCGAAACTCACACTGAAATTTCTTTCGAAACATTGCAGCAATTAGAAGCATTAAAACAAGAAAATCTACAACTGAAGAAGGAATTAGAAGAGAAAGACAACCGTCTATTTGTTATAAAAGAAGTACATTCAAATCTTGAAAGAAATATTGAAAACAATGAAAAAGAATTTTATGAAAAAATTGGGACTAGTTTAGCTCATATTTTTACTAAAAATCAAATAAACATTGCTCTTAAAAAGAAAACTCGTGCAAGATGGACAAATGAAGAAATAGCCAAAGCATTTACGTTACGATATTTAAGTAAAAGGGCCTATATTTATACACGACAGAAATTGAATTACCCTTTGCCTGGAATTTCTACTTTACAGAGATGGG
Organism: Dorcus parallelipipedus; assembly: GCA_958336345.1. Lineage (NCBI taxonomy): Eukaryota > Metazoa > Arthropoda > Insecta > Coleoptera > Lucanidae > Dorcus > Dorcus parallelipipedus. The sequence goes on from OY284478.1 coordinate 44,874,647, forward strand.
CTATGAGTATGGATTTACAAAAGTGGTGTATTAGAACAGGTGTTAACAATAATGAAATCTGTTGGAGAAAATTTGAAGAATTAAGAAAAAGTAACAGTATTAAGTTTTGATGAAATTAAAATAGCTTCAGTGTATGAATATGATAAAAAAAATGATGCAGTTATTGGACCTCACAAGTATATGCAAGTAGTCATGGCTCGAGGTTTGTTTAACGCGTGGAAACAACCCGTATACATAGTGTGAGGGACGAGAGGTTAAAGATGATAATAGAAAGGGGATGAATTTATCCTTTTCCTTTCAACTTTACCACTTCTACAAGGCCTCGTCGGAACACTATGTCTCAACGAGAGTACGGGAGAAGATTTATTATCACTCAAAATAATCAACAATTTACACTTCTCCTTACTCTTTCACCAAAATTTTAATCAACCCACAAAGGACCCAAATAGCAATTTCTTTGTTTGTGCGTAACTGGTTTTAGGATTTGCAGCCAGAAAATGCTATGGAATCCTCTTTAAATGGGATGAGATTTTAGCCCTTGCCCCGCCACACATATAATTTTCGGGATTAACGAAAAAAAATTACATTCTTTCTTTTAAGAATGACTTGAAAATAAAGAGAAAATCTACATAAATAAATATTATATTAAACATAACTAAATAAAGGCGAACATAATTATACAAGTTTAACTTAGAATAGGTACTCACATTCTTAGTTCACATCGCAAACTAAATTACAAGAAATTACATACTGTTATGACAACTGATTATCATCTTTTTTTTATGCAGATCGCGGGGTTTTTATACAAAGTGTAGGTACGATCAGTTCCGAATTCTATCGACGCCGAAAACGTACGACAGATAACGAAATGATTGACATCCGTTCCCACGCGCTCAAGGTTTAGCACCTGCGTCGTGTGTCGAGGTCATATCTGTAGGCGCCGCCGAGATGCATTTTCTCTTATCTAAGTTTGCGAAATAAATCCAATGCATGAATTTACTTGCATCTTGTCACAATATATTGAAAATAAATAACAATTAAAAATTGATATTGACAATTTTAAAAGTGATTATCTAATATACAGCACTCTAGTCAAATTACTAGATCTCACAACTTACACAAATATGAAATTTAAATACAAATTCAGATTACTATAGAACAATATATGGGAGACAATAAAACAGATTCAAAATAATTTTACAACAAGAAAAACAGCATCTCATAATTAAATTAAGCAAATGTTAGTTTACAAAACATTAAAACATAGGTAAAATAATAAAAACAAACGATACTTTCTCACCCTTAGACCATCGCAGCAGGTACAAAGAGACTGACCGAATTCAACACTCACTCCGATTATGGAGATGTCGATGAACACATATTCACTATCACTGTGTTGTTTCTATAAGGTTCGGGGGCCTTATATATTGCAAGGAGAATGGGAAAACCCGATGACTCATCTGGTCTTCCCGATGAATCATCTCGGCAGTTTGCCTGTATTTCTGCAACCTTGAGTGAGTCATCCTTATATGAGTCATTCTCTTTGACATTTGCCTTAGTGAACACGTGCGTATGAGTCATACATTACATAAAACACAGATGTGCTCTACGTTGGTGGTCTAAAAGGTCAGCTCTGACTCATATCGGTGAAAACGTTTGTTTATGTAAACATTTATATATATATATATTTTTTTATGGGTATGATTTATCGACTTGAACTTACGTACTGAATTTACATAATTATGAAATGCTCGATTTCTTACATCAGGATTCGATATTCAAATGAATAAAAATTTGCTCTATGATATAATAACAAGACTCTATGAATATCAGTATGAAGTGGTTGCCTGTGTTTGTGATTGTGGTGGAGGAAACATGGGACTCTGGAGAAGTTTAGAAATACCAATTGATAAAACGTATTGCTTCCATCCGGTTACCATGGAAAAAATATTTTTCTTTGCCGATGTGCCTCATCTTTTAAAATTAATTAGAAACTGGCCAATTGATCATGGCTTTATTCTAGAAGATGAACAAATCGTTAATAAAACTCCACTTTTGGCTTTAATAGAAAGTACTGCATCTGAAATCAGTTCATGTCATAAATTATCACAACTTCACGTTAAGTGTGAAAGAGCAGAGAGACAAAATGTACCTTTAGCAGCACAACTTTTGTCTCACACTACTGCTACTGCTGTAAAAAGATATTTACCTGGAAATGACAAACAAATGGCAAAAAATCTTGGCAATTTTATTGAAATGGTTAGTCAGTGGTTTGACTTAATGAATTCTTATTCACCAAAGGCATCAATCCCAACAAGAATTCCATATGGAAAAAATGTAGATATACGAAATAATCTTTTAAATATTGTAAAAGACACGTTTGCAAATATGAGATGCGTTGGAAAAAAAACACTACAAATATTTCAGAAAGGAGTCCTTGTATCAAGTCAGTCTTTACAGGATTTACTTACAGACATTTGCAAAAGATATACAGATGTTTCATATATCTTAACGCATGGTTTAAATCAAGATTGTCTTGAAAACTTTTTTTCACAGGTATTCGTTAAGTGATAATATAAAGTTCTATGTTATGCATTACTTTTTTACGCTGTTCCTTTTTAGATACGAAGTAGAGGAGGACTTCATGATCACCCCTTACCTCTTAATGCAATTTATAGGATAAGGATGATTCTATTAGGAAAAAATCCAGGCTTAGTCCAAACACGTGCCAATATTGATGCCAGTGATGATATTACAGATGGTGATTATATGACGGTATCTGCTATAATCAGGGCTAAAGTTAAAGATCTAATCGCTCCAGAAACAAGTGACTTCCAAGACACTGTAAGCGATACTTCATCTATTTCATCCGCATCCAATTCAGGTCAACAGACTTCGGAAACTGATGGTTTAGTTTATATTGCTGGATTTTTGGCAAAAATGTTTTTACATAAATATCCACATCTTGGACGTTACACTCATGAAACTGAAGAACCTATTCAGTTTCATACATATTCAATGCCTTCATGGGTTGAAAGCCTATCTTTTGGTGGATTAATTCAACCGTCAGATGAGTGGTTACTGACTGTAAAAAATATGGAAAAACGTTTTAAAAAATGCCATGAGAACGAATTTAGGTTTAAACAACATATCCTTCGCGATACAAAAAAAATTACCAAACACCGAAACTGACTTAATAGAAGCTTTTTGTAGACAAAGAATATTCATGCGATTAAAGTTTTTAAACAACAAAATGGATCATCTCCAAGGACTAAAAAGAAAAGGAGATAGTAGTCAATGAAAATCTTTAAAAAACTTATTTCCTAATTAAATTCGAAGTTAAATTGTAACATTAGTTTAATGTAGCTTTATTTTCAACAAACGCTTTTTTGATAATACATATATGTCCTAACGTCTGTTTATAAAATAATTAAATTTTAATTGTCGTTATTTTTTTCATTACACAACTATGAAATTATTTATTTATCAAGAATAATTAATTGTTTTTATATGACGTTGCATTATGAAAAAATAATAATGCCAAATAGTCGACGTGTTCGTAAAATAGCCTGTTTAAATTTTAGCGTATTATTGCAAAACAAAAGTTCTTTGTGAAATTATAATCTAGATATCTAGAATATGCACTCGAAACATTTATTTTTCAAACAGTAATAAAATTGTCGATATTATGCTGCCGTAGACAATGCCGTTCGTTCAAACGTAGCATACTAGTGACGTTTTCGCGCCAAGCACGCTATTGGTTGACAGTTACAAGGCAACCTGGGATATACAGTGTGTCCCAAAAAGTTTTATACAAATGGAGAAAAAGTTTATCTCACATTTCACAAAAAAAACTATTCTTTATAAAAAGCTCTGCATGACTTGTAGATCCATAATCAGGTACAAAATTTTTAAAAAATTGGGTGGAATATAGGGAAAATAAAAAATAATGATTTGGACGGAGAGCAAAACACGTTCAAACTGTAGTGGAGAGCAAAATGTTCAATGAAATTGTGATTAAATAGCAAAAAATTATGCAATTATTAATTTTAGTTATCAATTTTTATCTGGGAATATCAATAATCTACAAGTGTGCATACTTTTTTGCTATTTAATCACAATTTCAATGAACATTTTGCTCTCCACTACATTTTGAACGTATTTTGCTCTCCGTCCAAATCATTATTTTTTATTTTCCCTGTATTCTAGCCGATTTTTTCTTTTTTTCGAAAAAAAAGTTACTAAAGAACGCCAATATTTTTTTCAATTTTCTCAAATCTACTCGTAAACTAAATTTAGATAAGTTTTTATACGATTTTAAACAGGTATTAAAAAATAAAATTGTGCTGAGCGGGCGCCATCTATGTAGATTTCGACGTAATACTATTTTTCGGTGCGGAATTTGAAATTGTGTCTCGCGATTAAACTCATCGACCTAATTTCGCTTTCTCTCGTTGTTTCGTTATCTTGTACCTCTTACTATTCATGTCGCGCAACGCCATATTATTTTAGGCGCGAAATTTGAAATTAAAAATTAATTAAAAGTTGCCGAACAACGTCGGTAATTTTTTTTTCATTTCCCAAAACTTAACTAAACCCAAATGAGTTTGCCTGCGATTTTAATTACATAGGTACATATTAAAAATGAAACTGTGTTGCGTCAGCGCCATCTATGTAAATATTGCCGTACTGCGATTTTTTTTGGCGCGGAATTTGAAATTATTTCTCGTGATTAAAGTCATCGATCTGTTTTTTTTTGTTTTCTTTCGTTGTTTCATCTACTTGTATCTCTTACAATTGCCGTCGCGTAATTCAATATTAATTTCAGGCGCAAAATTTGAAATTCAAAATTAATTGAAAGTTGCCGAACAACGTCGGTGATTTTTCTTTTTTCATTTCCCGAATCTAAACTAAACCCAAATAAGTTTGCGTGCGATTTTAATTACATACGTATTAAAAGTGAAACCGTGTTGCGTCAGCGCCATCTATGTAAATATTGTCGCACTACGATTTTTTTTGGCGCGGAATTTGAAATTATTTCTCGTGATTAAAGTCATCGATCTGTTTTTTTTGTTTTCTTTCGTTGTTTCATCTACTTGTATCTCTTACAATTGCCGTCGCGTAATTCCACATTATTTTCAGGCGCAAAATTTGAAATTCAAAATTAATTGAAAATTGCCGAACAACGTCGGTGATTTTTCTTTTTTCATTTCCCGAATCTAAACTAAACCCAAATAAGTTTGCGTGCGATTTTAATTACATACGTATTAAAAGTGAAACCGTGTTGCGTCAGCGCCATCTATGTAAATATTGTCGCACTACGATTTTTTTTGGCGCGGAATTTGAAATTATTTCTCGTGATTAAAGTCATCGATCTGTTTTTTTTGTTTTCTTTCGTTGTTTCATCTACTTGTATCTCTTACAATTGCCGTCGCGTAATTCCACATTATTTTCAGGCGCAAAATTTGAAATTCAAAATTAATTGAAAGTTGCCGAACAACGTCGGTGATTTTTCTTTTTTCATTTCCCGAATCTAAACTAAACCCAAATAAGTTTGCGTGCGATTTTAATTACATACGTATTAAAAGTGAAACCGTGTTGCGTCAGCGCCATCTATGTAAATATTGTCGCACTATGATTTTTTTTGGCGCGGAATTTGAAATTATACTTCGTATTTAATGTCGTCGATGTTCTCTCGCTTCCCGTTCAACACAGTCCGTGTTTCACTGCCGTTTATTCCTGTTTTCTTTTGTCGTGTGCTGCAGCTACATGCCGCAATTTATTTGGGCGCGAAATTTCAAACACATAAAAATTATTGAGGAACGTCGAAATATTTTTTTTTTTCAAATCTAAACTACACGTAGATCATTCTAATTAGGCTTTAAAAAATGAGGTGTGTTACACCGGCGCCATCTACGTAAATTTAGCCGTACTACAGTTTTTCTTTTTGGTGCGAAATTTTTAATTTATTTTTCGTTTTTTACGCGCGAAATTTGAAATACCTGAAGATTATTAAAGTTACTAAGGAAAGATGATTTTTTTAAATTTAATCAATGAGATTGCGTTGCGCGAGCGCCATCTGTGCAGTTTTCGCCGCACTGCGATTCTCTTCGGCGCGAAGCTCGAGATTATTCTTGGTGTTTAAAATCTTCTCTCGTTCCCCGTTCATCGTTACATTCCGCGTTTGCTTCAGTTATCTTTTGTTGTGCGTCGCGCAATTTTTGTTGCTCTACTTGCGTAGTGCTACATCTTTAGGCGGGCAATTTGAAGTACTTGAAAATCGTCGAAGTTGCCGAAGAACGCCGTTATTTTTTCGCTTTCAATTTCCCAAACCGAAACTAAATTCGGATGTGTTTGCCAAATTTTAATTAGTTAAAAAAAGAATGAGATGTGTTACGCTAGCGCCGTCTACGACTTTTCCGGCGGGAAATTCGAAATCATTCTTCGCGTTTGAAATCGTCGGTGGCTCGCACATCTTCCGCTTGCATTTCTTACCACTCCCCCGTTACGTAATACCCCGTTGTGGTACCTGATTATGGATCTACAAGTCATGCAGAGCTTTTTATAAGGAATAGTTTTTTTTGTGAAATGTAAGATAAACTTTTTCTCCATTTGTATAAAACTTTTTGGGACACACTGTATAAACCTTGAGTCACTCGCACTAATTTGCTGGCCTACAGGTAGGTTAGCACAACATTTTCATATTTGCATTTTTTTTTTGTACATACAAATCTTTTTTATTGAGAAGTTTATTTTTTGAATAGGTCCTCATCCTCACGTATCAGTTAATTAATTGCTACTTAGGAATCTTCTTCTGGTTTTAATTTCTAATTAATTGAAACACTTTTTAAAGCGAGCGAAAGTTGGGCACTTTATTACTCTCGACATTTCGCAACTTGTTTGGTCACTTGATCAATTTTTTTTAAACTAGTTTATTTGGTTGATTTATTTGGTTACTCTTGCTTTATTGGCAGTTTTCTTTTTTTGTTTTCAATTGTACCTACGAAGGTTAAGTTTGAGGTTTCTACTGATGCGTAAGTGTTAAAAAAATTACTTGAATTGATTATTAAATTAGACATTAAGTATTGAAAACAACTCTCGTTCTCGTTAATGTCTAATTTGAGTATAACAGCTGGAGTGTCTTCCTTAATATAAACGACAGCAATAAAATGTGGTTCTTTTCTCTTTTATTATGCACGATAATTCCAGTGAATAACATGGAATAATTATAGCCGTCCGAGTTGTTTATTTACGGTGAAGGCGGATTGTCCGCTCTGCAGCGGCGGTGGACGGTGGTAGCCGGCGCTGTCGGCTGCAGATCAAGCAACACCTGGCGCCAGGCGGCCGCGCGCTTATATGGTCAGGCGGACAACTCAGCCTCCGGCCGTCCACGCCGCTCTCCCACGGCCGCATGTAAACTGCACTGTCACTACGCCGCCCTTATGCACCCTCCGACTCGTCCTTCTCCATCGCCGTTAATTACCCTCGAAATTGGTGCCGGGGCCCGCGCAGGTATGACTAATGGGGATCATGATCGCGAAGTGCATCTGACCCGCGAGCCTTCACCGGGAACACGATATGCCCGTCTCGATTTAGTGCACTTTCCTTTTACAGACTGCTTGTGGTTTTGTCATTCTGCCATGCCTTCCTTCGACTTCACGAACTAATTATACTTGGAAAATAATCTTCCCTGCGGAGGCAACTCTTCATCGCGCAGCACGTGAGAATTTGGATTTTTTTTTAATATACCTAGGGCAATCCAAAGTCGGATATAATCCAATCCATTAATCGAAAATTCTTTTTTTTTGTAATGGGCGATGGCAATTGGTATACATAATACCAATTACATTCGACTTTGGATTCTATATTAAGAAATTCTGACCGTCGAGGATATCTTGTACGGTTCACAAAATAACACAATAAATAGATTCTGTCAGATTGATAGTAGACGTATTACACGATTGAAAGTTTAGGATCGATGTTATGAAATGCCGTTCTTAAGGAACCTCAGCCGGAAGCATACAGGTACGGTATCACAAGGCACTGAAGGCACCCATTAAGCATGCTCTTAATGACAGAAATAAACATAGAGATTCAGGTTTATTATGGTGAAACTTGGATCTCTGTTAATTACAGATTATTGGTAAATTACAGACAAAACAGTGAATGTCAATTATAGTGCAACATTAGTTATCTGATCTTGCAAACAACCTTGGTATTTTTCAGATTATTGAAAAATATTCAAGTTGCTACTACGGTGGTAGAATATCTTAAAATAAACAATATTGGATATTGGTTATTTTAAGAAGTCGTTTAACTACTCTGAAGCACATTGTCAAAATTTTATCACACAGTAAGTAACAAGGACAGCATTGTAAAAATGGATTTAGATTTTGTTTTATTAATTAGGGCGCTTAGAATTGAAGAAGAACGGTAATAAATATTTTTTATTTTTTATTTTTATTTTACACGAAACGTATTTTAGACAACACTTTAATGTTATGAGAAGGACACTTAGAGATGTTTCTAATCCCTTAGAACTTCCCGAAGGCGTTTTTAGATCATTATATATTGGTGTGTACTTGCCAGCTAGAAACCGTCATGAAATTGCATTGCCTGATAATCTTATAATTCTGTGTGCTTTGCATTTCTATGCACAAGGAAGCTGTCAGAAAGCTGTTGGACAAGATTGTGTCTTCCCTATGTGCCAAGCTTCTGTGAGCAATTCTGTGAATGTTGTTACAAACATTTTAAATTTAAATTTTAAATTTCCATTAACAGAGGAAGAAAAACTCGAAGAAAAGCGAAAATTTCTCACTTTACAAAATGGTTTTCCAGGCATCATGGGCACAATAGATTGTACGCACGTAAAAATTTTTTCTCCTGCTATCGATGGAAATAATCCTGGAATTTTGTTTTTAAATCGTAAGGGGTTTCACAGCTTAAATGTCCAGTGTGTTGTTGCTGCTGATTTGAGGCTACTGGCAATCAATGCTAGGTACCCAGGTTCTGTTCACGATTCAGTAATTTGGGGTACGAGTCACATTAGAAATCATTTCCGTAATTCTTATCAAAATGGACTTCGTAATAGCTGGCTGATAGGTGATTCTGGATACCCGCTTGAACCATGGCTAATGACGCCCGTGCGAGGTAGAAATCAAAATGAAAGAGAAAGACATTTCAATAATGCACATAAAAGTATTCGAAATGTTGTAGAAAGATTTAATGGTGTACTAAAGTCCAGATTTAGATGTTGTTTTGCAGAAAGATCTTTGCATTATTCTCCAGAAAAAGCTGCGAAAATTGTAAATGCATGTGCAATTTTGCACAACATTTGCGTAAATAGGCAAGATATAATTGAATTTGAAGTTGATCAAAATGACAATGATCAAAATGATGATGGAGTGCAGATTCCACTTAATAATGTTATGAATGAAGGGCAAATGGTTAGAAATCAAATAATCAATCAATATTTTTAGACTGGATACAACTTTATTAAACGTATTAAAGATTTACATAGTATTAAAAATGCTTTTACACACTTACAAAAGGCTTTTAAGAGTTCCTTGGATGTTTTGCAATATTCATTAGCAATTCTCTTAATTAGTTTTGTTGAATAGTCCAATCTCCTTTTCGATTTTTTTATAGAAAACATAACATGTTTATTAATTTTTGGTTTCTGAAAATGCCTTCGTAAATATGTATCTTAGTTTAATAGTCTTTAGTTACTTACTTTATTTTCCACTGAACGACAGAGTCCTATTTCTTTAACACTTTCCATTCCTGTAACACTTACAGTACCTAAAATTTGAAGTAGTCTTCCTTCTAAATGAGTTAAAACTATAGAAGATGTACTCCCTCCACCTGTTAAATATCGATAAACATGTATTTGTCTGGCCTTTTTTTTACATAATAGACCCAATTCCAAAAAGCCTGAGACAAAAAACAATCACAATCAATATTTACTAACAAGTAGAAAAAACTTACCTTTTGCCACTGTATTGTTGTTTTTTTGCACCTTGCTGAACTGAGTTTAATTTTTCACAAAGTTCTTGGAAACTGATATCTTTATGAAGTAAATAATTTATATATAACTCATACTGCTCATAACAAATATTTGAACCTAAAATATTTGTTTAATAAATAAATTAGTTTTGACATTGTTATTTCTAACAAATTTAGAATTGCTTACAAAATTATTAAAAAAAATAAATTAATAAATAAATAAAAGGCATCCTGGTAAACGACAAAAAATTAAATGAATAAATCAAGCTCAGTTATTTTTTTTTATATGATTCTGTGATATCACAGAATCTGTTAATAGCCTTTGCAATTTCCGTTAATCCTTTAGCAATTTCCAATAAACCATCTTTTTGTGAATTTGTTGCTGTGACGTATGCATTTGTGAGTACATCACTTGTTGTGTTCCTTGTACCTATAGAAAAGGAAAGTCGTTGCTTAATAAATTGAATCTTACTAACTTTTAATATGGGCACAGGTCATTTTTATTGAAGAAAAATATGTTAACTTACTTACAGTTAATATCATTGTTTTTAAAATCTGAGACTTACGTTTTTTCTTTGTGCCAGTACCTGTGGCTTCGTCTCTAACACAGCTTCTGCAGTTTCTATTTCAATTACTATGTTTTCATTAATCTAATGATTAAACTGAGCCTGATCAAAGAGTAATCTGCTTCTGGTAAATATCCTTGAGCTATCTTGCAGTCATCTGCTGATTACGATCTTTGCTACTGGCCTTCATAAATTTCCATATTCGTTTTATATATAAATTAAAAACTCATTCGAAGAGGTACGAACTTCACTGATGATGGGCTCGTATGTATATAATTATTATTAAATACTGATTTTTTTTACATATAAAGGGTATAGGGGGAAAACCGGCTAAGTCACGCTCATGTTTGTTCTAATCTTGAATTATGTGAACATTCGCTACCCTGTGGGTTTTGATATTTTTAGACAATATATAAAACATGATATGGTCTTATGTTATCAAGCTGCGAGTTCTTAACATCAATTTAGTAGAAAATTGTAATAAATTTTAACCTCAAACGGCCCATAACTCAAATATCATTATTTGTGACTTGGTTTTTCCCCTGAAGCCGTCATATACATATGTTTTTATTATTTCTTACTTTTTTCCATTCTGTTGTGGAACGAACAGGTCCATCGCCACAAGAGTTGAGTGCATCTGTTAAATTTTGCCACAGTAAGTCTAAATCCTGTGGCCCTTCTTTAGGGCCAGCCATTCTCCCAGTTCTTAAAATCGGGTTCTTTTGTAAATTTTCTAAGAATATTTTAAATTGTGTTTTCGTCGTCCTTTTTTTATTGCTTGCCATTTTGCTGTAACTTTTCGTGTGCACATTTCTTAATTAAAAACTGTAATTAATAAAATTTAACTTACCGTGCCCAGTAATAAATACAAAAAACCTCACAACCGCGTGAGTGATACACAAATCGGCGACCAAAAATACAGTCAGAAAATGACAAATATGTAGTAATAACAACAGATAATACTAAATTCTCTAAATATTGATGGAAGTTGGTATGCATGATACGCAACAATCCAAGGTTGTTTGTGATTTCCAAGAGGAGCACCGTAATTGGACATATCATTAGTTATTGAAATATTTCAATAACCAAGACCCAATATTGAAAAATTTCCAAGATCCACCGTAATAGACCTGAATGTACGATACCACGCTTCGCTAAGTTCGGGTCATCTGGGGGTCACAACTTACGATGCTGGCTCGATTCCAAATTCACGCGGGGAATCCAAATGCTTACATCGAAGCCACGAGAGATGACACGGAATTTACATGAATTCCCGAACCTCCGCGGTGCTTGTCGGTACTCGGCACTTAGTGGGATTTGCTAATGGAACAAACGCGAAGATAAGTAAAAGAGTTCCACGAATTTAAAGCTGAACCAAAAGACTTACCCCTTTTTAAGTCAAGGGCCTGAAGCGTTAAAAATTTGCGACGCGTCTGTTTGAACACGTGAGGATGGAATTCGTGGCACTGGTTTTAACTGCTATTTCAGCACTGGGACTATTCCCAACAACCGTTCATGAGCCCCAATATCTATTAGGTGGCCAAGCACAAGTTACATCATTTAACTTTTACAGCGGACAACAACGACCAACGCTCAGAAATGCCGCGAACCAACAAGATGGCGACCGGAATCCCTTTTTTTTGCAAAATCAACAAAAAGCAAATTCAAAAATAGCCAATCTACACGCAAGAGGAGAGTTTAGAGTTTGCAATCAAAATCGAGCGATCAGTGGAGCCAAATCAGATCTTTAGAGTTGAAGCCAAAATTTAAAGACACCCTAAAATATAAACGTTAAAGCAAAAACGAACCGTAACATCCTTTACGACGCAACACGGAATTGTTTTGTCTCCCTCAATTTCCCATGCGTGTCAACTGTCTTCTTCTACGAACCCCCTTTTTATTTTGCCCGTCCACCTTTACATGCGACGAAAACTCTGCGCGCCTTGCCAGTTCTTCATTAGAACGCAGAGGGTGCGCCTCGTGGTGTGGTGTTTTGTTTTAAGAGATTCAACAGGCCGAAAATGCCTTGTTTGGAAATGAACGATAAACAGGTTACCGGATTTTAAAATGCATTTATAAGGTTAATATAGTTGTCGAAGTCTAATCCCGGCAAATTGAGATTAGGTAAATATGGCGAGTACCTGGGCGTGGTTCAGACCGTAATCCATGTTTCCTTTCCTTATTTAGGCTTTTTTCTTCTATTTCTGGATTTCTGGCATTGCCGTTAACGTTACTGCTAATGCGTCTACTACGAATACTACCATAATCCCATCTTGAAGTTATCGCAAGGTCACTTCGTCAACGACGGTTACATTCACCGCCATTATTCCCCCGTCTGTCCGGACTTGAACTCATCCAATCGCTGTTGGCGACTTTCGACGAGAGAGGTCGCTGGAAATAGCGACACGCCTTCTTTGCTTCAGCGGCCCTCCGCCGAATTCGATACTCGTTGGACATCGACGACGATGGGGCGCGGACGATGTAATCAAGGTTGGAATATTTTTATGTGACATGCACGCTTTTAATTTACTTTTAAATTAAGCAATTACGTTGACTTTGTAACGGAAAGTCGGTACCGAATTTTCGGGCTTTTATATTTGACAACCAACCTCCTTTCGTTATCCATTGGCGGAACTACAATGCGCCGGACCCCGCAACGCGGGGGGGAGCAGAGTTATAAGGGGCCCAATCTTCTTTGTGTGTATTTTCTTTATCCTATTTTTAAATTATCAATGTAATACAATAAAAATTAAGTGCACCATGAACAGAGAGACTAGCAGTATTATATCGTTTCAATGTCAGCTTCACATTCGTAAAGATAAAAGAGACTATGGCTCTTTTATACAAAAAATTTAAGTCAGGATTAAATTTAAGCCTATGTTAGAATATGACACAAAATATGCTGTACATCATCACATGGTCACTTTCTAAGTTAGATTTAAATTTAATCCTGACTTAAATGTCTTGTGCAACTCAGCCTTATTAAATATTAAATAAGTAATTAAGCGTTATGAAATGCTTTAAACGGGATTCAAGTGTAGAAATGTTTATTTTGAAAAAAGAAGTCCCAAGATGGGATCTTCTGTTTTCTGTTTTCAGATTCTGTTGTAACAGTTCGTGGTAATCAACCTTTACATCTGAAATTTGAGACGCCCTGAGGCGCACCCTTCGGCCATCATCAAGGTAGACCTTTTTCTCACGGACTGGACCAGCCATTGCCTCGCAGTGAGCGGAGTGTTCGGTTTTCTGTCAAACGCTGCATAACCCCACAGAACTCCACCCAGGATGCCCTGAGGCGCACCCTTCGGCCATCATCAAAGTAGACAATCCTTCTTTTTCGCCCGGACTGATTAACCTGTACGGCCAATGCCTTGCAAAAATTAAAAAAAAAACGTAAATAGCAAGTAATAAAAAAGAAAAAGAATCACAATAAGTTTACGTTTCAAATTTCTCGCCAAAGAAAACGCGCAATCTAGACGATATCTGGCCCGTTTTCGATAGTTGGCAAGCCCGTACCCCTTCTTGCTTTTTCGAAGTTTATTGGTGGATGACGCACCTCGTGACTGTCTTCGGTTTCGTATCCTAGCAACCTTCGCCTGCCACAATTTCGCCTCGTTGAGGTCCTTTCTTGTTCGAAATGTGTTACAAGTCAGACGTGTTTTACGTGCATAATAAATAATCGGAATTCTTGCTCTTTGGGAGGAGTAACTCATTTATAGCTGTGCCGGAAGATTTCGTGACACCGTCGAACACATTTGGGGATAATTTTAACTCCAATTCCAAGCCTGGTAACTTATTAGCCCCCAGGTAATGTAAAAAGTGCAATGGCGTGTATCAAAATGGCTGCTAACGAAACCTTTTCCCTTTACATTCTTTTTGCTTTTCTTTTCTGGGCGCAGTTTTCTGGGGCAGGCTTTTAGGCCTAGTTCTCCGGTGGCGTTTCTGCCCTGTGAATGTACCGTGGCCCGATCGTGGAAACCTGATCAGCTACCTTGACGATCCCAGCTGATACAGTTTGAACCAGATTGTCGACGGTACCCGCGAACCACAGAGGGCGTCGTAACTATCCACCGGCCACCGCGCTTCGGTTGGTAACGTTGACCCTGACGCATGACTGGATGCGCTGTCAAAAGGTTAGGTTTTCAAACTTTAATTTAATCTGACGTTTTGCGGATCGATCGGTTTATATTTTATTCATTTCTCGTGAATAGTTGAATCACTAGGAAGAATTTCGAACTGCGTGTTGCGCTGCGTCTACCGTAGTTAATTTTAGCATAAATTCATAAATTAAGCAGCCACTTGTAATTGTGTAAAGTGTTGTTTCTTTCGATTTGTGTAATAAAACCTCAGTTGTTCACGCACACCAGTGAGTAAACTCTCGCCTCTATTTATTGTTGATTTATTTCTGCCCGTTTTGGTCGATTGGAGACGTCGACTGGTCGATTACGTTTAGCTGAAGAACTGTCTTCTGACGCCCTTTAATAATTTTACTACCACGCGATCATTTAAATTTATAATTAAAGTAGGCGGGATTTTTTTTATACGGTTGTGCACCTTGCCAATCGACTCGTTGTGTACATTAGAGGTTATGTAAATATCTTGACGTTTATAGGATTCTCATCGGGTTCAATCGCTTTAATTTAAAGGAAGTGAAACAGTTTTATTGCCAACCATAGCAAATGTTCAAAGTGTTCGCCCCCGGCAATTAATTAAACATTTTGAAGCGTCACTTTGACAATTCAAAATTTGAGTTGTCAACAGTTAGTGTTGCCAACCTAATTCAAAATTCATAGCCTACTCTAATTATAAATTTAAATGAGCGCGTGGTATCTTAATTAATCCACCCCTTTCTTCACTGTTGCTAGTCCGGGGAACAGGTGATACGTTTAGTCAGCAGGAGCTTGTCATCTGTCAATGGTAAGTGAGAGGCAAGTAAATTAAATTATAAATTTGGTGACATAAGGCTGTCCTGAGGCGCACTCTTCGGCCATCAGCAAGGTAGACGAGTCTTCTTTTTCTCCCGGACTGATTAGCCTGTACCGGCCAATGCCTTGCAAAAATTTAAAAAAAAAAACGTAAATAATAAAATTAATAAAAGTAAGTAAGTAAGTAATAAATAGAAAAAGAATCACAATAAGTTAAGAAATGGTTTAAACCTGTACGTGTTTATGTTATTATTTTTATAAATAAATATGTAGATGCATTTCCGATTTCGTTTCTTTTACATTTTCAAATCCAAACTTCTATTAATTTTTTACAATTTTATAAATTTAAAATTGTTGAGATTTTCGAATTCCGCGAATACCACAGTCAACAAATATTATCAATAAAAAATGTATTTTATAAATAATTTATCCGAAAGTAATAACAGATAAAATTAATCAAGTTGAAGAACTATCACAAAATTAAATGAGATTTTTTGAACCGACTATTATTAAATAATCCACAACGAGTGGGGAGGGACACCCCTGTTTTGTTTTTTTTAATTAGAAAATCAGAATCGGCATTAAAATAAACCGAATTTAGAATACACAATATACACATTATTCAGACAAATATGCATGTACAAAAAATACACCGAGTGTATCATTTAAGGAAGAAAAACGTCAGTTTATATACCATCGTCGATTCTCATTTGAAAAATCGACAATTATTTTCCTTTTGAAAATGTTGTTTCTTTGCGACCCATTGTTTTCTTCTTGTTTCTTTTTGTCGCATAAGTTTCTCATGTTACAATTGACATTCTTTTGTTTCCTGTTGTCGTCTTGATTTTCCACTTCCGCACACTTTAGAAACACTTTCACCCACTACAGTCTGCTTTCAGGTTCTGTTGTAACAGTTCATCGTATAAGTAGTCAACCTTTTCGTCTTAAATTTGAGACGCCCCGAGGCGCACCCTTCGGCCATCATCAAGGTAGACCTCCTTTTTCTCCCGGACTGATTAGCCTGGACCTTGCCGGGTTTCTTTCTTAGATGCATGTCCTTCCTGATATATCCGCACTCTTTCTTCTACCAAAAGCTTCGTTGGTGGTGTTTTGGCGATAACCAAGATAGCCGTGGTTGGCACCGTCCGATATGCGGAGATTATTCTGACCTCCGAGTTTCTGTTAATCCTCACCATCATGTCCTCGTACTTTTTAAACTCTAGCACTTCGGCCCAGATAGGTGCCGCGTACAAGATTATGGAATTCACCACTCCTGCCATCACTCTTTTTTCTAGGGGGGCGGGTCCTCCCACGTTCGGCATTAGGCGGGAGATGGCTGTTTGCGCCCTTCGTGCTTTTTCTAAGACCTTTTGCACGTGTACAGTCATGCGTGTGCCTCTGTCTAGATGCACACCCAAGTATTTGATAGACGGTTTGGTAACGATTTCAGTACCTTCTACTTCCATTGTGAACGGCCTTAATGCTCTCTTCCCAGTCAGAATGACCATTTCAGTCTTTTGTGCCGCGAGTTTTAGACCTTTCTCTTGTAGTCTTACGCTCACGCTCTCTGTCGCGTAGAGGGCCCTTTGCTCTAAGAGGCCAGTCGTGGGGGCCGTGACAATTGCTGCCAAGTCATCGGCGTAGGCGATGAGTTTTATGCCTTGACCTAGCTGCAGTTTTACCACATCATTGTAGACTACGTTCCACAGGAGAGGGCCGAGCACCAAACCTTGGAGAACGCCGCACGTGATCTGTCTTTTTTGCTCATACATTGTTGTGATAGCCCTGTCCTTCAGATACGACTTTACGACAATATTTACTAAATATGGTTCAACCCTATATTTGCAGAGTGCTCCTACTATTTTCGTCCAAGGCGCCGAGTTGAACGCGTTCTGTATATCTAATGTTATAAGGACGAAGTGCTGTCTGTTTTTTGTTGCCATGCTCTTAATCGTGTTTACTGTGTTCATGACTTCCTCCAAGGCGTGTACGGTGGATTTTCCTTGGCGGAAGCCAAACTGGTGCTCGCTGATCAGGCCCTCGTCCTCCGGGTGCGTCGAGATCCTATTTTTTACGAGTGTTTCCAATAGTTTCCCTGGGGTGTCCATCAAACATATCGGACGGTAGGTGGTCTCCTCTAGCTCTGTCTTCCTAGGTTTTTCTATAAGCACCAGCTTGGCTTCCTTCCATATGGTCGGAAAAGAGCCCGCTTTTAAGCAGTCATTTAAGACCCGTAGGTATACCTTTGTGTTTGCCATGGCCGTAATCTTAACGACCTCCGGGGGGATTTTATCTGGACCCGGGGCCTTTTTTGGACGAATCCTTCGAACGGCCGCAATCAGCTCGTCCTCAGTGAATGTGTCTATCGGTTTCCTGTTCCTAGCCACATTCCACACCGGGGGCGTGAGGGTTGGGAAGAGCTTCCTGATTTGTTTGTCTTCGTCTTCTTCCTTGAGCTGGATTAAGGGTTTCAGTCTTAGTTTCTTGGTGACGATCTGGTAACCTATGCCCCAGACATCGTTTTCCAGATCGTCACATAATTCTCTCCATTTTCTGCATTTTTCTCTTTTTATTTCTTTCCTCAGCTCCTTCTTCGCACTTTGATAGGCCTCCCTTAATGTTTGTAGTTCATCTACCCTCCTACGAGCTCTCTCCCTGGTGAGTCTTCTTCGGCATCTGACGCATTTCTCACGGAGGGCCGCAATTTTCTCACTTCACCAGTAGACCGCTTTGTTTCTGGTTCTTATTTTCTTTTTGGAAAGATGTTTATTGCACAGGTGTTCCAGTGCTTTCTTCAGATGCCATGGTGTTCTAATATTTTTCCCGCTATTTGCTTTGAATTCCTCTTGTACTTTCTCTAGGGCCTCGCTTCTAGCGTGCCATCCTAGTTGCCTCACGTTTCCAGTGGTTGGCGCCGTATCCCTCTTTACGTAGGAGAACTTGATCATTCTGTGATCACTCATACTTTCGGTGTCCGAGTCCACTTTCCAGCCTTGGATTTTTGCACTAATACTTGGAGTAGCCAGGGTGACATCTATTACTGAACTTCCAGTTACAGCACTGAAGGTAGGTGTGCTCCATTTATTAAGGACTACAAGATTATTAGCATCGATCCATTCTTCAATTATTAGCCCCTTATTATTCGTGGTTCTTGATCCGAAGATGGGAGATTTTGCGTTAAAGTCTCCTCCGATTACGGTCTCCATAACGTGGCCTCTCATATGCGTCTCCAAGTCATCTAAGAATTTTTTAAAGTCTTCATCTCCTCTGTTAGATGAAAAGTAGCAGGAGTATGCTCTGAAATCAGTGAACTCTAAACAGACGAAGCCTTTCCCCCTTTTCTACATTAAAAATCTTAATACTATTCTTGGTTAAAATAAATCTATCACGGTCAATATCACAGTATAGGTTGTTTGAATGCCGTCGGCTTGGTTCTTGACCTAGTATGATGTCTATGTTGTTTTCGGCTATATCCAGCCTTAGCATGTCCAAAGCTGCCTCATGTCTATCGGTGTTTAGTTGGGTAAACTTTATAGTTTTATTCGCCATTTCTGGTGTTAATTTGTTCTGGGCTGTTTCGCCCGGTCTCCATGTCGTTTCGCTTTAGGAACCCTGAAAGTGGGCTTGTTAGTATAGCCTCTATGCTTCTTTCACCAGTGGGTGGCCTAGGTGTTGGGGTCTTCGGCTCTTTGTTCATTTGGGTGGCCCTTTTCTCTTTTCTCTTTTTGGCTCTTGCCATCTGGAGTGCGGCCCTAAAGGCCGGACACTTTCCAGTTCCCGCCATGTGGCCAACTGCATCACACAGTGGGCAGGCCATATCCTTCTTACAGCCTTTCTCCAGGTGGCCCGTCTCTCCGCACCTGCGGCATTGTTTACTTCTGTCCGGGCCACTGCAGTCCCCAGTGGCGTGTTGGTATGACCAGCATTTGTTGCATCTGGGGACTCTTATACGCACCTCTACCCGGCAAGGTATCATGCCCACCTGAAGTTTTTGGTCCTCCGTAATCTTAAGGGCATCTTGTTTGGTCATTACCAAGGTGACTGCTTGTGTATTGTCTACGTTTGGCCTCATGTTACCGATTTTAATAATTTCGGCTCTGTTCTTGCCGATTGCGTTTTCGACTGCCTCAATCATTTCCTCCTTAGTTGCCAAGGCGTCCATCCCCCTTATGTGGACTATCTCTGTAGCTTGGCTTTCGCCAAGTTTTCTAATTCTGTTATTTTCTAATTTCTCGGCGATCTTGCTCTGCAGGAGGTGTAGGGCAGCTTTGTCCTTCTCCATGGTAATCAATAACTTTCCATCTCTGGTACTTCTTGTGCCTTTGTTGGACTTCGTGGTTGAGGCACTTTTCGCGACATCCTCAACAACGCCTAGAACGTCCTTATAATTATTCTTGTCGTTATCCACAACCAGGGCGTAGGTTTTTCTCTCCATCCTTTTGTTGTCTGGTTTTGGTGAGCTGTTTGTGTTTGACGGCTGATATACAATAACCTGAGTATTTGTATTGTGGAAAATACATTCAGTGATTTTCCTGAGCTTTTCTAGGTTCACGCTCTTTATCTGATGTATAGTGATAATTGGGTCCAGCTCTGTCTCCGTTTTGAGCCTCATGATTTTCGTCCAGAGGTCTTCTCCTGTGCCGTCCAAGCCATTGCCTTAGTTCGGTGTTCGGTTTTCTGTGAAACCGCTGCATAACCTCACAGAACTTCACCCAGGCGCACTCTTCGGCCATCATCAAGGTAGACAAGCCTTCTTTTTCTCCCGGACTGATTGGCTGCCTCTATAAGTACTTCCTCTACCCATTAAGTTGTACTTCGTTTTGCATGGTATAAATTTTTTGACTGAATTGTTTATGTACATACACTATTTACACTGCATCTGTCGTGTTAAGAGTCTTTTTATTTGTTTCTTTTTGTGGCAATTTTGCCTTCTTAAAAAAACTTCATTTTGTATTCACCAGAGGCAATTGCCACAACAATTTGCAATTAATATACGACACCTATTTACTGTAAATGTAGAACATGTAAATTGAGAACTAAAAAGAAGAAAAACATCCACTCCACGCCTCTCATTTATTCACGCGCTCACCTTCACACCAGGTGTAAGTGTACGTAAGTCAGCCGTCGTTAATTTCATTACATCATTAAACACGACAAATATGACATAAAACCGTTTCGGAAAACGCGGCGAATTTTAACGAGGCGGCGGGGCAAGGTAAGACGGACAGGGGTTGCGGGCCCGGTGTAAGAATTCATGGTTACAGGTGGCGGCGGGACGAGAAGGCCACAGGTGCCTCCTCGATCCTCGAAACGACTCCGAACAGGTGACGGGCATCTGCCCTCCGGCCCGACCGCATCTGTCTCATACGCCGATGATTATTATTCGAGCAGTCATGCTAGAGCAAGCACAGGTGTCGAGATACTAAATATTAGATTAGTACACTATCATTGGTTTATGGTAATCGCCGTTTACAGGTGTGCGTTTTCGGCTTATCTAGATGCGTGTAATTATTATTGTTTTATGACCACCAGCTCTGTTAATAAAAACGACACTCGAACGTGTAATTGCCACCGCCGTTCGAAATCCTCACTGAACGTGTAATCTTATGAATGTGTAATTACAATATTATTGCCTACGCTTTTTGTGATTAACAAACATACCTTCAAATGGAAAAAAAATTGACAGACTAACGGGTTGCCTCCATCAAGAGCAACAGTGCGGATACGTGGACCTCAATGAACGCCTCGGGGGTTGCGTAGATCCAGTGAAGTTATGGAGATGACAACGAGGGATGTCTTCGGCCTCGGGGTAAAGGGTCGTCCAGAAAGCAGTGGCGACCTGGTCGGTCCTATTGGAAGCGTCGGCAGCAAGGGATGTCTTCGGCCTGGTGTAAGTGTCATCCAGAGACGATCTGGTCGGTCGTTTTGGATGCGTGGGCAGCAAGGGCTAGTGTAAGATGACTGGTTTGGATCAGCGGGGTAACGACGTAAGTCGTTCGGTGAAGACGAAGGCGACGTACCTCTTCTAGTGAATCGGAGTACCAATTGATTTCCTGATTACTATCGATCCTGGATTATTTATACCAATATTTTGCTTACATAAAAGTTAAAAGTATAACGATTACAGCGAACTGTTTACATCATGATTTCCTAATTGGCGATGATTAGTCCGTAAACTGTTCCGTTACTTATGCGGTTTTTGCGCGAGCCATTTCCAAAATTAGCATTGCGCCCGGTTATTAATCTTGTCGGCTAATATTTGCCTGTTATTAGGTAGCGCCGAAAAATTATGCGAATGCAAATCTTGCGAATAGGTGGCACTTCGACGAATTTATTTGCCGTCCAGAATCGGACAACATTGTAGGTGATTTATGTCGGAGTGTGTGGTAGCCGGCGTCTAATGAATTTATCACACATTTGATTTGCAAGACAGGCTAAAAACGACACAGCTTTATGTTACTTCTTTGGACATTACAAAAAATAAAAACTTAAATCGTGTTTGGCTGACCTAAACCTGGTTCGAGTATGTAAATGTTTAAGACGTGTAATTATTTTGATTTCATGTTCATTAACATAAACTGTTCTAAGTCAACACAGGCTACCTTAGACAATCCGAATTTACAGCAGCATAACAAAATCAATAGTCAACAGCTTGTTATCTCTCCAAATAAGGAAACTTTCATTACTGATATAAATATTAAACTCGAACCTGGAAAGGGGAGTAAAAATAAAAATAAGAGTAAAATTCTTATCTTAGGAGATAGTCAAACAAAAGGTTTCAGTGACCTCTTTGCATCAATGAAAGGCTACAGTCAATGCAGTATGACTAATATATGTAAGCCCAATGCTACTCTAGAAGAAGTGATTTGTGACATTGTACCGCTTACCCATTCGTTTACGAAGGAAGATTTTGTCATGGTTCTAGGCGGGTCTAATAATGCCTTACAGCAGAAAAAGATCTCACAAAATGCTCTGCTGAGTATAACGCAAGTTTGCAAAAAAACCAATAAAATATTCGTGACAACCCCATACTGGAGAAACAAACATAACATAAACAACATTATTTATAAACAGAATATGTACATATTTAAGCAGATTATAGAAAACCAGAATGATATACACTATATTGATATCAATGAAGTACTGTCTACAAACTACTTTACTCGTCATGGCCTACACATGAGAAGATCAGGAAAACATAAACTCTTGCAGTTAGTGATCGACATAGTGCTGTATCAGCGTGCGGTTAAAAAAATTGGCCTGCAGGATACCATCAACATGGAATCTTCTGAAGCAGTCGTTATCGATCATGATAGATCGTCACCGATCCGCAAGGAAGCTAATGATGGAAAAAATGTAGATTTCAACCTGCGTGAGTGCACAAAAACTGACGGATTGCAGTCTCTTTAATACAGATGATTGCGCCAGTATTCGTGAGCTGAAACTATATTATCAAAATGTTAGAGGTCTTAATTCTAAAATAAAAAATGTTTATCTCAACTCCTTTTCAGAAGACTTTGACATGTTTTTGCTCACGGAAACTTGGTTGCAGTCGAATGTCTATGATGCGGAACTTTTTAGTGATAGTTATATGGTTCTAAGAAAGGATCGAGACAATGTTCTATGTGATAAAAAGAGTGGAGGTGGTGTTTTAGTAGCCATATCAAACAAATACAGCGTTACCCGAATATATATTAGCGACATAGATTGTAGAATTGATTATCTGTTTTTACATGTATGTTGTGAACATTTTTTCCAGGTCCATATACTTCTTGTTTATATTCCGCCTAATCTGTCCAGTGATGTATATCTGTCATTTTTTAGTGTACTGGAATCATTGGAAGTATTATATAAAAGTAACATTTTACTGTTAGGTGATTTTAATATTAAGGATTATACTCAACTAAACAATGTTTGTAACAAAAATAACTACATCCTAGATTTAATTCTTTCTAATCTTGAAACCTGCACTGTAGAGAAAGCATCTAACTTACTCGTTGCTGAGGATGCGCATCATCCAGCCCTCTCAGTTTTTATAAGTGTTGTTAATGATAAATTTTCTCCAGTAAACTCTGCATTAAAGTATAATTACAGAAAAGCAAATTTCGAAAGAATGTACGAACTAGTTAGCAATGAAAACTGGAAAATAAAAGACTGTGAGAATGTAAATACTGCTGTTGAATCTTTTTACGTGAAACTGAATAATATAATATCAGCCACTGTCCCGATAAATTCTACAACACAAAATTATCCTGTTTGGTTTACTAAAAATATCATCAATAAACTACGGAAAAAAGCGAATTTGCACAAACAGCTAAAAAGCAAAAACTTACACCCTTCTACGAGAAAACGTTTTAATGAACTTCGGGCTTCTGTAAAGCAAGAAATTAAACATGCATATTCTGCTTACCTGCGGGAGTGTGAAATTACTATTTCCAACAATCCTAAATATTTTTGGAATTATATTAAATCGAAAAAATCTAACTCTGGAATCCCCTCAAATATGATTCTTAATGACTCGGTATACTCATCTAGTAAGGATATTGTAGACGCATTTGGCAACTTTTTTAGCAGTGTATACAATCAACCTAGTAATAACACCAACACACTCCTCAGTAATTTAAATACATATGACATAAGTATAGATGAAATAAAAGAAAGCGAGGTTGATAATGCCTTACAGCGTCTTAATAATTTTGCACTTGGCCCGGATGGCATTCCAGGTTATATAATAAAAGGCTGTAAGAACTATTTAGTTCAACCGTTGTGTGCACTTTTCAATTTGAGTCTCACCCAAAATAAATTTCCAGATGTATGGAAAAAAACAAAAATTTATCCCGTATATAAATCAGGTGATAAAAATCAAATCAGTAATTATCGTCCAATTGCTATATTATCCACACCTGCCAAAATATTTGAAACAATAATATACAACCGCATATTTAGTAAAGTTAGAAACACTATATCCCCTTACCAACACGGTTTCATGCCGAAAAGGTCTGCTGTGAGTAATTTATGCAACTTCTCTCAATATGTATCGGAAGCCTTGGAAGAAAGATCCCAAATTGATGTTATTTAAACTGACTTCTCTAAGGCTTTCGATACGTTAGATCATACTATCCTCTTAAATAAACTTCAAAATGTTGGTTTTTGTACAAAATTGTTAGCGTTTTTTTCAAGTTACTTATCATCACGGACCTCATATGTATCTTGTATGGGTTTTAACTCTAAACCGTTTACTCCCACTTCAGGTGTGCCGCAGGGAAGTAACCTTGGTCCACTCCTTTTTCTACTATTCATAAATGATATAGTGGACGTTATTAAAAATAGTAAAATATTGCTATATGCAGACGATTTAAAAATATTTCTAAAAGTGAGCTCAAAACGAAATTGTGACTTATTGCAAGCTGATTTACTAAATTTGGTAAACTGGTCTATTAAATCTAATTTATTATTTAATATCAATAAATGTAAGGTTATGACATACCACAGAGTTTTTAATCCTATAAAGTTTAATTACACAATGATGAATCTTCCATTAGAGAGAATCTCAATTCATCGTGACCTGGGAATTAAGTTTGATGTAAAACTTTGCTTTGATGTACATATAAGTAGCACAGTTTCAGAATGTTTAAAATTGGTTGGTTTTATCTACCGACAAACTAAAGACTTCAATTCCAGCAATGCTTTGGATACACTATTTATTTCCCTAATTCGCTCGAAATTAGAGTATGCTTCACTGATCTGGGAACCTTATTACGTAAAATATGAACTTATGCTTGAAAGAGTACAATTTCGATTTCTGAAACTGAGATATTTGCTAGATAAGAAGACCTACCCCACTTACTTATCTTATCGTGAACTTTTGTCAACTTACCAATATGAGTCGTTAAAGATAAGGCGTCAATATTTACAACAACAATATCTGTACAAAATTGTTAATAATTTGGTCGACGACATCGATTTTTTGGGTAAAATAAACTTTAGAGTACCCGCATCTCGTACTCGCTGCCAAAATAATTTCTGCTTGCAAACTCCCAAAACAAATGGTTTAAAGAGGTCGCCAATCTATGTTATGTGTGACACTTACAACAAAATATATTCTGATGTAGATATTTATCATTTGAACTATCAGTCCTTCTGCAAGGCAATACGGGGCAGTAGGACCTGATGTTCCTGTCCTCCTATTATATGATATTGGTACATAACATAAGCACCACGTATACAATGTTTGTGTAAAAAAAAAATATTATATGTTAAAAATTATATGTTGGACGCTCACAGTTCGCTGTGATAGTTATCTTAAATTTAGATTTAGAGTCACTCTGTTATTAGGACATCTCTGTTTCCCGTTGAGTGAATAAAGCTTATATATTAAATTATTTATGAGAAATCATTAATTATACAGGGTGAATGACAATTGTTCCGACGAAAGAAAACGCATAAGGAAATCGATGTCACAGATTACGTGAAAAAGTTTAGAAAATTCTTTTGAACAGTTTATAATTATGTTGATTGAAATAATACGTGCTAATTTTCAATATTCTTTTATTCTAATGGCTACCGGTTTCGGTCTAAGACCTTCATCAGGCCTACAATCGAAGAAGGAAAATTATTAGCTAGATTGTTTAACATGTTATAAGGTTGAATATTTGTAATAAACAGGATATTTGAAATGTGAAAGTCATGAAAAAAATTTTTGACAATATTAGTTAAAATAAATTTCTATGATCTAAGAAAGTTGTTTGCTTATTATTTGTGTATTGTATGGTGATCATGGATTAACTTTGACTTACCAATAACGTCAAAAACGAAAATATATTAATTAAATTCATAATTCACTGGAAAGAAAGAAAAATGTAAATCTGCTGTCAAAATAGATGTGAAGTGTGTTTAGGTTAAGTATAGTGTGAAGTTGGTTAGTTATTTAGATATGTAAAAATTGGTTTTATGTTTAGATATATTTGATCGTTTATGCAATTTACGTTGGGATTTAGTTTATGTTTGTGTATCTCATAAGCTTCGAGTAGGTTAAGTTTATAACTTTTTTCATTTTGGTGTAAAAGTTTTGTATTGAGTGTGTCTATTGAGTGTCCGGTTTCTAGTATATGTTTGCCAACGTTGGAAGTGGTTTTATTACGTATATGTTCTTTGATACGTTTGTTTATGGTTCTGCCGGTTTCACCTATATATATGGCATTGCAGTCTTTACAATGAATTTTGTAAACACCACTTTTTTCAAGTGGGGGTATTTTATCTTTGTTATTTTGTAATATGTTGAGTAGTGTTGTTTTTTGTGATGTAGCACTGTTGATGTTGTATTTATTTAGTATTTTTTCTATTTTGTAATTTATGTTACCTTGATAGGTGAATTGTTTGTAATTTTTGTTATTATCTATGTTGTTATGGTTGTTTATGGTTTTATTTTTGTTAATAATGTTGTTTTGTATTTTGTTGATTATATTTGGGGAGTATTTACTGTTTATGGCTATAGCTTTAATAAAATTAAGTTCTTTTGTGGTGTTTTCTTGTGATAGTGGATAATTATTTAAACGTTGTATGTAATAGTTGAAAGCTGCTTTTTTATGTTTGTGTGGATGATGTGAGTCGTTGGGTATGATTATGTCTGTTTGTGTGTTTATGTCTTGTCTATATTGTAAACCGGCTACTATTCTGATAGCGCGTCTTTGTAAACGGAAAATCAAAGATTGGGAGCTAGTATGACCCCATAAAATTATACCATAAGTAATATGACAGTGACACAATGAAAAATAGGCCGTTCTCAAAGAATCTGCTGCAATGCAATGTTTAAGCCCACGAAGTGCAAAAATACCGCTGCTTAATTTTTTAGCAATCATTTCAGTATGAGCAATAAAACGTAGAGAGGAGTCAACTTTCACCCCCAGGAATTTTAAAGATCCTTCTTCAAAATATTCTTTTCTTTTTAAAGAGAAGATAAGTTTTTCTGACTTGTGTAAATTTAAAGTAACCCTATTGTTGACAAACCATGCATGCGCTATGGATTGTGCCTCCTCGGCAAGTTTTAAGACAGTTTCTAGAGAATCACTTTTTATCATCAGTGTGGTGTCATCCGCAAAATGAACGGTTTTCACCTGAAGGTAGTTAGAAAAATCATTAATAAAAATAATGAAAAGAAGGGGACCAAGGCAAGAGCCTTGCGGGACACCCTGAAGGACAGGAGCTCTTTCCGAGTCAAGTCCCTGGAACCTGACCAGTTGATATCTACAGCTTAAAAAAGAAGATAACATGTTACAGCTTGAAGGTTCTAAGTTATAAAAATAAAGCTTTCTTAATAAAATATCGTGTGGGACACAATCGAATGCCTTGGAAAGATCTAGAAAGGTCACAATACCATATCTCCCTTCCTCAAAACAATCAGCCATGAAAGATACAAGTTCTAGCACAGCACTAGTAGTGTCACGACCTTTTCTGAACCCGTATTGACCATCAGCAAGCAAGATGTGGCCTACTTTACCAGTTGGGAATACAAGATTTTTTCAAGAATCTTAGAAAATATTGGAAGTAAGGACATGGGTCGATAGTTGTTTACTTCATTTAAGTCACCCGATTTGTGCAGAGGAATAACAACCGCAATTTTTAAACAAAGAGGAAAAATAGACTTTCTAATGCATTCGTTGATTAAGTGCGTCAAAGGAAGAATAATTAAGTTCTTTATATACTTGACCACAGAGACATTTAAATCATAGAAATCTAAAGAGTTATTATTCTTTAAGTTATTAATTACATCCCGTACGACTACACAGGAAACCTCGGAAAATCTGAAAGTAATATTATTGTCTAAGTTACAGCCTTTTGACATCAGCAGTATAGGATCAACATCAGCTTTAGGCAAATTATCAGCAAGTTCAGAAGCGATTTTCGAAAAAAATTCATTAAAGTTATTGGAACTGATACTACAGTTATTTTCAGTTTTATTGCTGGTTTTCCGTATGCTAGACATGTCTCTAATAATTTTCCACAAAGCTTTTGTTTTATTGTCTGCAGCGTCAATGAATTTTTTGAAATAACTCTCTTGTTTGAAGTTGATTAATCTTCTATAAGAATTACGCAGAGTGTTTCTTTCCTCTCTGGAAGCATCAGTTTAAGCTTAAAGTTTCTTTTCTTGGTACTTGATGTTTCGCGAAATTTCGAAAGTTTTTCTGTGTTAAAAAATTATTAGTAGGATAATACGACTTGTCAAATTCGAAAGCAACAGAAAATTGAAAAGAGAAACAAGTAGGCCCGCCCTAAAGTAATTTTCGTAGATGACTCTGTCACCGTACGATCATAGCATAACTTTATTTTATAAGAACAAGTTTAAAAGCAAATCGAAACGGTCATATGAGCATAACTTATTGATAAGAAAGTCGGCCATGTTTAAATTAAAACGTATCATCTGCGTCGTACCATAAACAGCCACAGATGTCGCCACGTATAAGATCTTCTTTATGAAGCCTGATTTAAATGGTTCGAAACTTTGCTCAGGGCTTCGACCTTGTCATCACTCAGCGACCATATGTTTTAATGTTATTGAATTTTTTCTACAACTACATGTTCGTTGAGAAGTGTTACGCGTACATTTAAAGTATTTTTGTTCTTTTATTTTTGTGATTAGGTAATATTTTCGTTTCTTTTTTTTCTAATTGTGAACAAACTTTCGTCCTTATTTTTAGATGTATAGATATAGACATACGTAGTTTACTGTCGCAGATTACATAACTTTCCAGTTGACTTGACTTTGAAATGTCTCTTGCTACAGCCAATCCACAGCATTACTTGCTCGATCTCGTCAGTATTCAAATAAAAGCAGTTGTTGCGTTTGCAATTGTTCGACAATCGTTGAAATAAGTAGGCACAGGTTAAACCAAAACTAACATTTTTTTATTGGAGTAGCAACACAAATATCAATGCGCATGGACACTCGCATTAGTAGTAGAAATAATGACTTTCAAATGCAAAATAATAATTGCAGTTCTCTAGAAGCTTTGGCGCCTCGATTTTACATTGATGTATCATGTATCTAGATTTTACATTGATGTATCAAACTTGCATGTATGGTTGCCTACCGTCATTTTGCTAGGCGCGTCGCAGTGTGGCTATGTGCAAGGCGCAGCTACGACGTGTATGGAAGTCGCCTATGTGTAAGGCGCAGGAATCAATTTTTTTTTCGATTGAAAATAGTTTTTGCTGAGGTTCAAACTCGAGACCCGTCGTTTACTAGTCGTCCATCTAAATAACGACTGTGAAGCCAGTTGAACGTGTATGTTTAAATGATAAATAAAGAAGTTACGTTCGATTTTCGAAAGTCACAATTTCTAGTTTTTCTCTGATTGCGAGGAAACTGTTCGAAATATTTCTAATTCCTTAACAGATTAATAATCAGCATGAAATTTGGCAACTTTGCCTCCACATGCTTCTCTCGAATTTCAATCACCCCGTATATGGAATATTTAACAATCACTTCGATCTAGAATTACCTGTGCATTCCAAAAATTTAAAAATAAAAACTATTGGCACGCCTATATTATTTATACCAAATGTCATTTTCCTAAAGATAGAAGTAAAAAAATTACAGGGGTGCAAATACCAAACTGAATCACCCGGTATATTTTATTATTATTATTATTTATTTCTTTATTTTTATAATTTTAGTGTGATCAGGTGTTTGTTAGATTTCATGAAGTGCTTTTAACTTGTTAGTGTGTGTATTGAAGATGGCAGCGTCGCTGCCGAAATACGTATCTACAGATATAAAATAATTGTGACATAGAGTTTAAAGAAGTTGGAAGCTGACACCCCCTAGAAAGCTCAAAGTTGTTCTTTCATGTAAAAGGAAAACCACTTATATTGTACAGCCACCGTCTATGTATTGAGCAAAGTTTCAGCTGACAGTTATTTCTGGATGGTAACAAAAGAAGTGACTTGCGTTGTTGATAAGGTACTAAATCAACATACTTCGTATAGAGGTAATGCATTTAGTGATTTTTTATATCTATCCTTGTCGCACATTCCTCTCATCTGGGGTTAAAAAACAGTTGGAAATATTATTTGAAGTGACGTTTGTCAAAGTTACTGTCAGTGGTTAAGAAAATTGAGCTTAAATATCGCATCCCAAACTTTTATCGCATGACATTTAATGATTCCGCCCTTTTCGTAAAAGAAACATTCTGCATTTCTCAAAATAACAACTTTTTGATTGGTAAATAACTAACTAGACATAACCTAATACGCTTTTAAATTGAAACCAGTGACATTGCGGTAAACAGAATTCCCTAAAACTGTTGTCTTCCTTATTGCACTTGCGACAATTATATTTGTTATCTTTGTTTCTCAATCCTCTCACGAGAGGAATGGCATTGCGTTACCTGTACGGAGTGTTGATTTAGTAGGTACCTTAGTTGTTGACATTCAAGAACGCCATCTGTTAAAACTTGCCGAACGTTTTTTGTTCGTTTGTTTTACGGAGGTGGTTCACTAACTTACCATTTCCCGCGATGCGAAATAATAATAAGTAAAAAATGTCACTTGCCGTCGCGTCGGTGATGAATTGTATTTGTGTGAGATATTGAAAAGCGCCATCTATTGCCGTTTTCTTTTTAATAATCCGTTGATCACGTGGAAGGCAAATAATTTGTTTTGTCACTGTTTGTTTCAAATTATTTCTTTTTGAATTTCTGAATCTTTTGAAATCTGCAGCACCAAAATCGATTGTCTTTTGTTTCTAATATCTTTAAAAAAATTCTATTATGTATGCGGTTTTCTTTTTTTTTCTCATTGTTCTTTTCAATTTTTTTTTCTCATTGTTCTTTTCAATTTTTTTTTTTCAAATATTTTATCTTGTTTTTATATAGATTTTTTAAATTTTATTATTATTTATTTAAATTTTTATTGTGTATTTTTTTGTTACACTGAATTGTGCTCTAAAATCAGTTGTCTTTTGTTTTTATTATTTAAAAAAAAATCTATTACATATTTCGTTTTCTTTGATTTCTCATCATCTTTTCATTTTTTTTTCTTCAAATATTAATCTATTAAATTGTGTTGTAAAATCGATTGTCTTTTTTCTTATACATGTATTTTCAAAATTTTTGAATTTTTAAATTTTTTGAATTTGTACTATTTTGTTTTTGTCACCCTGAATTGTGTGAATTTTTATTTTTTTGAAAATACTCTGTATTTCGTTTTCTTTGTTTTCTCATCGTTCTTTTCATTTTTTTTTCTCAAATATTTTGTCTTTTATTTTTATATAGGTATATATTTTAATTCTATTATTTTTTTTTAATTATTATTGTCAATTTTTTTGTCACACTGAATTGTGCCCTAAAATCGATTGTCTTTTGCTTTCATAATTTTAAAAAAATTCTATTATTTCGTTTTCTTTGCTTTTTCATTGTCTTTTCATTTTTTTTTTCTTCAAATATTAATCAGTTAAATTTGCGCAGTAAAACCGATTATCTCTTGTTTGTTTTTTTTTAATATATTTTTTTAATTTTATTAATTTCATTATTTATTTTTTGAATTTTTAGTATTTTGTTTTTGTCACGCGGAATTGTGCTTTAAAATCGATTGTCTTTTGTTTTTATGTAGGTAGTATTTTTTAATTTTATTATCTATTTCTTGAATTTTTAGTATTTTGTTTTGTCACATTGTGTTCTAAAATCGATTATCTTTTGTTTTTATTACTTTCTAAAAATTCTATTACTTCGTTTTCTTAGCTTTCTCATCGTTCTATTAATTTTTTTTTTTTTAATATTAATCTACATATTAAAATGCATTGTCTTTTTTTATGTATTTGTTTTTTTTTTAATTTTATTATTTTTTGTTTTTGAATTTTTATTATTTTGTTTTCTTCGTTTGGTCCCACTGTTTTTAATTATTTTTTTTTTAAATTCTATTATTTCGTTTTCTTGTCTTTCTCATCGTTCTTTTCTATTTTTTTTTAAATAATAATCCATTAAATTGTGTTCTAAAATCGATTGTCTCTTGTTTTGATCATTACATATTTAAATTTTATTATTTCGTATTTTTTAAAAATTCTATTACTTCTTTTGCTTTCTCATCGTTATTTTCATTTTTTTTAATTCGTAAAATTTAATAAATTTTGTCGTAAAAATGTCTTGTTTTTATTTTTTGAATTTTTATTATTTTGTTATTATTATTAATTTCACATTGTCTTTTTTCAAAATTTATTATTGCCAACGAATTGCCCCGTAAAATCGACCGTCTTTTGTTTGTTTTTCTTTACTTGATGCATTTAATGAATTTTTAGATTTTTTTTTTACCTATTTGATTCCTGAATCTAGTAACAAATTCTGGGATTTTCTATATTCCGTTTTTTTTCTATAACAACTGTCAAATGTTTCTGATGTTGGTACTTTTTAACTTAATGTTAGGAAATTTCAAAAATTTCTGTCCTATATTTAGTGACAAAGTAAGGTGCCAATTGCCAATAGAAACCCTAGAATTTTGACATTGACAGGTATGTATTATAAAAAATATATATACAAACTGTAGGTATTATTCGTTCCTTATCTATTTGTTATCGCAGTAGGCTGTGATTTTAAGCTAGTAAGATGGCTATCATGTTAAAGTAGACAAATTTAATTTGATGTCATTATACCATACGTCAAACTCAAATCAAATCAAATTGATTAGCAGGTGTTGTCAATTCTCAATTTTATACATACATATAAATTGGCCGTGAATGCCATCCACCTCGTGACGAAAAGAAAACATTGCAACTTTGCCTAATTCGGAATAACCTTAAAATCTAAATCGACATGATATTCATTCATTGTCAAACTTTAGTTATATACATTAGTACATTTTCACTAACCTAGACAAGACTTCCACACTAGGCACTAGAATATTTATATTTAATAAAACGGTCTACGCTACTGATCGTTCAACTGAAAACTGTATGTATATATGCAGCATAAACAGTTTATGATTAATCATAAACTGTTTACGATATTTTCTTCATCTGAACCAGAGAGGTGATCTGAACGAAGCCATTATTTATTTCGACTGTGACAAAAATGTCAATAAAGTCCCTAGATAGATAAAGTACCTTACTGCGCATTTTGAGTCAAAACAAGCGCGTCAAATTTCAAATCAATTCCGTTCAATTTTAAATTTAGTTTGATTCAAAATGGCGGTAATTGCGGTACTTTATAAAAAGTGAGCAAAAAAAAATCAGATGCCTGTAATTAAGTGAATTAAGTAATGTAATACATTCACGGGGTTGCCAATGTGCGCGCAATTACCCGAATTACGGGTAATTTAAGCAACCTTGCGGGTAAAAGAAAGGAGTGGGTAAAATGGGTATTTTCAAGAAAAAACAAAAACATTAATTTTTAAATTTTTGACTGACGTCTTGTTAGTGATGTTGCAGCTTTACTATTGGCAACAAGGAAATCACTAAAGCCGGATGCCGGCAAAAACTAAAGTAACTAACTAACCGCCAAATCCACATTGCCGAGCAGTGCTGCCAACTCTACACAATTGTCAAATCTTAATTTTAGAAAGTTTTGTTTATTGAATGAGAATTTTTTAATTTTTAAAAATTGCGCAATTGTTAATTCTGAATTTTAGAAAGTCGAACCAGTATTGTTTATTTAATGAGAATTTTTTTTATTTTTGCTATTTTTTTTTAGTTTTATAAATTTGTCAATCGTTTTTGTTTTATTTCGCGCCAAGAATTGCGCAACTGTCAATTCTTAATTTTAGAAAGTTTTGTTTAATTAATGAGATTTTTTAAATCTTTGTTATTTGTTTTTATTTTTATTTTTGTTAAATTTATAAATTTTCTTTATTTATCTATCGATCGTCTTTTGTTTTATTTTGCGTCAATAATGGCATAATATCTGTCAAACGTTTAAAATAATTTGGACCCAGTTTTGTTTATTTCATGAGAATTTTTTAAAATTTTCGTTAATTTTTTTTTATTTTATAAATTTGTCGATCGTCTTTATTTTATTTTAATTTTTAATTCTGAATTTTAGTCGAACCAGTTTTGTTTATTTATTGAGAATTTTTTTATTTTTGTTACTTTTTAAAATTTATAAATTTGTCGATCGTCTTTTGTTCTATTTTATAAGAATTACGCAACTGTCAATTCTTAATTTTAGAAAATTTTGTTTATTTAACGAAAATTTTTAAATGTTTGCTATTTTTTTTTTATTTTTGTGTCATTTTTGTTAAATTTATAAATTTTCTTTATTTATTTGTCGATCGTCTTTTGTTTTACTTTGCGTCCAAAATTCCACAATAACTGTCAAACGTCTTAAATTAATTAATGATTAATTTTAATCACGAATTTCAAAAATAAAAATGGCTTGAATAAAATCATTGGTTTTAAACATATTTATATTAGCTCAACCCCGATTTAAACCATTTTAATAAATCTACCGAAATTTAGAGACATCTACCGATATTGTTTACAACTACCGAAACGTACGCTTGTCGCTTGGACGGTTGGCAGCACTGTTACCGATTGCCATCCACGGTCCCACATGATTTTAGCCTAAAAAAATCTGTCGTGCAACGTCCAAGTGTGTAAGGTAAGTTATTAGGTATTTGAATAAAATAAGTAATTTCATTACTCCATGTGGGTAAAAGCGGGTTTTTTAAAATTTGAAAAGGGTAAACGGCTTAGAGCGAATTGGCAACACTGTACATTCATGAACTGTCAAATTTTTATTTAATCACAGACATACATTTTCTTTGCGTCGCCTACTATAATCTGATTTTTATTTGCTCACCGTTTATAATTACCTAGGGATCTTAAATGTCAAGTATGTAAGGCGCCATCTAACAGAAGAGTAGCGAAACTACTGGCGTTAGTTACGTTAGTTGCAGTCGGGAACGATTGGAACATTCAAACCTAAACGCCTAAACCTAAAAATGTGGGCTGCGGTAGAGTGAGACACGTGTTCAATTTTCCCATACGCTGATTGGTAACTCTACTAGAGCTGCATTCCGTGCAGGGATGGAGTAAAATTAGAGTGAGGGCAAATAAGTGTTAGTACAAGTAAGAGTGAGACAAAAGTGCGAAAAGAGTAAGTAGAGTGAACGGAGTTGAATAAAAGAACGCAGCTTTTAAAGGCATGCTACAACTCTCTACTCCTCACCCAAAAATTGCGTATAACCTTTGGGTATGATGAGTAGAGGTTGTTAGCGTAGCTTTGGTTCAAAATAGTACTAACACAGGTAATTGAAAAAGGTGGGTTCTTTTGATATGAACGGAAATGAATACCTACACATTATTAATTTAACACTAAAATATTAATACGTATACAACTTTGATTGTCACATCGAAATCGCGGAGTAATCCATTCCTGCTAGTTGTTTACTTTGGAACATGAGCAAATTTTGTAGAACAACTTTTTTTTAAAGTAATTTTCAGTAAAGCTTATTGACTCGCCTTGATTATCCGCCTCGGGAAAATCCTCTGTCTGTTCACTTTTCCCAAAAACGTGACACATTTGCTTACGGCTGATACCTATACAATAACAGATGACAGGTAAACCACTTCCAATCACCCGCTTGTTTTTTTAAGATAAGATAATACCACGGAGTATATTTATAGACAAACGCATTATTATCTTTGCATTTGCCTACATCCTTGCTCAAGTACGAAACGATCGATTTACTTTTTTTTTATATAGTGTTGTGAGGAATCTGGAGGCATCATGAGTGGGCTCAAAATTCTGATTACTTACCCGGACATTCCGAAGGTCGCCTTGGATCTATTAAGCTCCAAGTAAGTATGACTCTTGTGGTAACAACAAGATTGACCTAATTGTTTATCGATGTCTTTTATTCTGCTGATGGTGATTTTGATGTACGTAACAAGTGTTCAGTAAAAAAATACCTCGAGACTCGAGTTAACCCTGGAATAAAATCGTATGTCGTAGCTTGCACATTCATTTCTCATACGTCAAAAAATTTGTTTAACCTCAAAATGTTCGTGTGCGGGCAAATCGTTAATTTCAGTTGATGGACGACACATGTTCGTTGGCGGAAGTGGCCAACGCAACGCAAAAAGATGTCTTGAAAGTAATATTCCGTTTTTAAAATAACTAATTATTATTAAATTTGTGCAATATTCGATCAATGTAACTGCGTTGACTAATGAAGATTTCTTTCTTCTTCAGATTGCGCTTTATTTCTAGTCCACAAAAATAAGTTCCATCTCCAATGGTAATTTCAAAATAAGAACCAAGTTCAAATAGAACTTTATCCAGAAGCTCAGCAGATTTGGATAAAATGAGTCCATCATCCACGTAGAGTGCTAGGTATACATCTTCGTTTTCAATTTTTGTGTAAAATACACATTTATCAGCGTTGCATTGTTGAAATCCAAAGCTTGACAAAAACTGAGTAAACTTTTTATTCCAACAACGTGGAGACTGTTTTAAACCATAAATACTTTTATTCAGCTTACATACAAGCTCTGGGTGTTTTGATTCAAAACCTTTCGTTTGTTCAATAAATATTTCTTCTTCAAGATCTCCATTAAGAAATGCCGTTTTCACATCAAATTGTTTAATTTCCATACCGTTTGTAGCTGATAATGCCAGAAGCACTCGAACAGAGTCATAACGTACCACAGGTGAAAAAATCTCCTGATAATCAATCCCTGCTTTCTGCGAATAACCTTTTGCAGATAATCTTGCCTTGAAACGATTTATCGTACCATCCGGTTTTTGTTTTATGCGATATACCCACTTACTACCAATTGCTTTACGATCATTTGGTAGTGGAGCAAGATCCCACGTCTTGTTTTTCGTTAATGAAAACATTTCCTCTTCCATTGCATTAAACCATTGTTGCGATTCATTAGATACTACAGCTTCTTCAAAACATTGCGGTTCATCTAAGATTACTGAACAAGCAACAAAACGATCTGGTGGCTTTAGCATTTCACGATTTCGAAGTTGTCGCGTGTTTTCTTCTTGTTCATCAGTAGGTGATTGTTCAGAATTTTCTTCAGTTTCCTCAGATTCATTATCCTCTTCATCGTTCTCAATGACACTGCAAGTTGATGACGAAAGCCATTTAAAATTGGAATACTGACCTTTTCCTTTAAAGTGTTCAGTCGTTTCATCTTCTTTGAAGCATACATCACGAGAAACTGTTATTTTCTTATCTAACGGATTGAATAATCTATAATTTGTACTATGACCGTCGTATCCAACCATTATCATATTTTTGGTCTTGCTATCGAGCTTAGATCTAAATTGTTTAGGAACATGAACAAAAGCAAGAGCTCCAAATTTTCTCATGTGTTGTAATGATGGTAACTTACCAAACCATTTTTCATAAGCAGTTTTATTATCATTGGATTTGCAGGGGCGTCGATTTATAAACTATACACGGCAGTATTAATTGCTTCTGCCCATAACTCTTCAGGAAGGTTCGACTCAAGTAGCATTGTGCGAGCACTTTCAACAATAGAACGATTGTCACGCTCAATCCTACCATTCTGTTCAGGTGTGTAGGGACTTGTTGTTTCATGAATTACTCCATTTTTCCTGAAGTAATTTTTAAAATACTGATTAACGTATTCAGTACCATTATCACTTCGAATAACCTTGATTTTGTTTCCTGTTTGCCTTTCCAAGAGTTTTTCAAACTCAATAAACTTAGAAAAAACATCGCTTTTATTCTTGACAAAATAGACAAATCTATATGAAGTGCAGTCATCTTTAAAAATAAGATAATAATTGGCACCACCAACAGAAGACCTCGACATCTTACCACTTAAATCTGTGTGAATAATTTCCCCTGGTTTGGCTGCTCTGCAGTCAAGATTTGACTTAAATGATTTTCGGTGACTTTTACCTTTTTGACAGGAATCACAAAACAAATCATCAACATTATTTAACTTTAAATTGGGTATAAGTCCTTTATCAGCCATATCTTTTAAGGTTTTAAAATTAACGTGCCCTAACGTTTTATGCCAAATTGTAGCAAGGTTTGATGATGAGGCTGCATTAGCTTGCTCTATTTCAGGCACCTCAAACAACATTTGATAACATTGGTTGCTCATTTTTGTTCCTACAGCAACTAAACGTGAATTTCTAATTTCGAGTTTTTCATTAACAAAATTAGCTCTATAATTTTTATTTATCACAGCTCCCACTGAAAATAAATTCTTTTGTAATTTTGGAACGTACAAAGTATCTTCAAGAGTGCGTGGTTCCCACATATTATTTACTAATGCCAAAACTTTGACAGATCCTATCCCTTCAGCTTGTACAAAAGAATTATCGCCAATCTGAATTGTCATAATAGTGATATTATTCCCATGCAATGAGTCTCAAGAAATATTATCATATCACTAATTCACAAATCACCACGCCAGGCGGCGCTGAACGCAGAGATGTGCCTGGCGCCTGTAGAAGCAAGAAAAAGGCACGACAAGAGTGAGCGAAGTTGAATAAACGAACTCAGCCTGACTAGCCCAAATCGCCTAAATTCTGTTTCATTGTAGCCCAAAAAGTCGCCTGTCGCTAAGTAGTATTTTATGTCGCAAAATGTATGTTCAAGGTAGCCCAATTGGCGACAAATCGCCCATACTGACAACTCTGACAGTACTTGCATTAATCACAACACGTGTACAGTTCAATCTACGTTACGTACTTTTGTTTCCAAAGCTGACTCGAGGTAGGATTTCGTTGAACACTCTATGTCGATACTTACAAGCGTTGCTTGCTGAAATTGTAGATGTGAGCTCGTCATTAACGACGAGCGTCCGTATCCTACGAGGAAACAAATTCTTGCAAAGTGTCCGGGCGTCGATGCGATCTTTTGGGCAAGCAAAGAAAGATTGGATGGAGAAGTTTTAGATGCGGCAGGTATGTTATTTGAATGGATCTTTTAAACTACATACCTATGTAGGTGTGTACTATGTACAGTCTCGCGCACCTAAAATGCACCTCTTGTATACAAACCGCACTCTTAAAACCTTGTGGTACAGTAGCGGACAATAAAATCTGGGCACATCACTTGTACAATGCAAACCTCCAATAATACATACACATACAAAATGTCACTAGTAATTTTGACGTTTAATACAAATTTTGACAGAAATATAACCTCAAGAAAAGCCTGATTTACAAAATTTGTCTAAATACGATCGGCATGTCAAATTCTTGCCCGGATTTTATTGTCCGCTGCCGCACAAGGCTCACAGAACTGCCGAGATATATAGTAGCACTTAAGCTGCGCACGGCTATACCTACTAGAATATGCGTGTTCAATTGAAAAGTTCATCAAGTTGGTTTAGATATTTTGATGAAAGAGGGTAGAGTGAAAAAGGGATGACTTCCTAAACCGATGGACGTCAGGTGGATGACAGTTGTCAAACAGTTGTTTAACCCTTCGCTGCATAGCGTATCAGATCTGATACAAACCGAAAAAAACTGAATTAATATTAGTAGTGTTTATTTTCTGACCACTTCACGGTTTATATCGTATGTGTGACAATGCCAGAAACGTATGTAGTTTCGCTATGTAACCACAGATGTCACCAATATGTAAAATCCGTAATTTTCTCGAGAAGTAGAGTGACAGCTCGCCGCTCCTTATAATGCGATTTTGTGTTGCAATTATTACTGTTATATTTGAAAATAAACATAACTAAAAATTACTTGCACATAAAAACAGGTATGTAAAATATATATTCAACGTTCTTTAGCTGTAGTATTATATTTGATATAATTTTGCATCATATTTGAATTGTATCATTTCTGATATAACGTGTAAATGAGTAGGTTTTAGGTTATGTTTTGATTTTTATTTGAATACAATTTCAAGTAAGTTTGGTATTTATTTCGTTTGTTTATTTGTAGGACAAACATGACTCGTCGCTCTGTGTTGACGCAAAAAGAACTGAATGACGAAATTGAAAATATAATGATAAATGGACTTGAAAGTGAAGATGATTTGGAAGACGATGACAGCGTATGTGATCCTGATTATAACCCACGCCTTGACGAAGAAGTAAACAATCTTTTACAGGATATACCTGAAGAAGTAGGTGAGTTGCAAGAACTAAACTATCCTGAGATACTAGGGGATTCACTTAGTTCTGCAAATACTGCATGTAGCGATGACACCCAAGAAACCTGCATCAATGAAACTACCTCAGTGTCTTCCAAAAAGAAATCAAAGTATAAGGAAACTTGGAAAAAAACAAGTTTGGAGTTGAATACACAACAAACTGCATTTTTTGGGAATGATAGCCTTCCTGTAACAGTTATGGAATTGAATACTCCTTAGAGTTTTTTTAACTATTTTTTAACATCAGATATAATTTCAAACATTGTCGAACACTCAAACTTGTTCAGTGTTCAAAAAGATATTAGTAAACCAGCACAGTTGAGTGAACATGACATAAAACAATACATTGGTATTTGCATAATAATGTCCTTAGTACATGCACCTAATGTAAGATCCTATTGGGCTTCAGTTACAGGAAATGATGTAATCAGAAATTGCATGAGTTTGAACAAATTTGAGACAATAAGAAAGTTCTTACACTTTAACGACAATGAAAAAATGTTGCCCATAAATCATCCTAATCATGATCGGTTACATAAAATCAGACCTTTGCTAACCAAAATCAATGACAGATTTGGTTCTATACCACATGAAAAGTGTCTCTCAATTGATGAGCAACTTTGTTCCTCAAAAGCACGCCATTTTCTTAAACAGTACCTACCTCTAAAACCTCATAAATGGGGTTTCAAATTTTTTGTTCTTTCTGGAATCTCCGGTTTTGCATACAATTTTGAATTATATTCAGGACAAGAAAATGTGATTTTGCCAAATGAGCCTGACTTAGGTGCTGCTGCAAATGTAGTGACAAGGCTTTCTCGCAATATTGGCCGTGGTAAAAC
The DNA here is from genome assembly GCA_958336345.1 of Dorcus parallelipipedus. NCBI lineage: Eukaryota > Metazoa > Arthropoda > Insecta > Coleoptera > Lucanidae > Dorcus > Dorcus parallelipipedus. The sequence goes on from OY284478.1 coordinate 44,916,074, forward strand.
TACCGACTCTATTTCGATAATTATTACAGCTCATTACCACTAATTTCACATTTAAGCCAACAGGGAATATTATGTTTAGGAACTATCCGTAGAAATCGCATTGTAGAGTGTAAGTTACCTACAGAAAAAGAAATGAAAAAGGAACAAAGAGGTTTCAGTGCTGAATATGTGGGGGTTCTAGATGGTGTGGATATATCCACACTCGTGTGGAAAGATAACAAAATTGTCACTTTTGTATCAAACTTTGCTGGCACAAATCCGTGCAGTACTGTGAAGAGGTATGACAAGCTACAGAAGATAAAAACCGACATACCTTGCCCATATGTTGTCAAGGAATATAATAAACATATGGGCGGTGTCGACTTACTTGACAGCATAATAGCTCGGTATAAAATACTCATTAGAAGTAAAAAATGGTATTTTCGGATATTCTACCATATCTGAGATATGGTTCTAGCAAATGCATGGCTTTTATATAGAAGGGTGCAGCAGGAAAGAAAAAAGATTGAAGAAAATGTAGAAGAAGATAAAATCATTCCTTTTGCAGAATTTAGATCCGAAGTAGCTCTTTGTTTATGTAGAGATGGGTCATCTCAATATAAGAAAAGAATTGGCAGACCCTCAGCTGAATCTGTGGAGCAACAATTGAGACAGAAAAAAAGGAAAGGACCAACTGTACATGTTCCACCAAAGGATGTAAGAATGGATGGAGTTTTTCACTTTCCCTTAGTTACAGACGTTAGACGTTAAATATTTTTCCTTTGAATAGTAAACCAAATGAGAGTCTTTGAGTAATGTTTCACTTAAGTTTAAAAAATCATGCAGTGAAGGGTTAACGTATTTGGTTTGTTATGTTTTGAATTGGCTTCTGGTTGGAATTCGTTCTTCGTTGCAGAAGAACTCGCTCAGGGCTGCTACTGCTTCTCGTTAGTCGTTGAGACTGAGTTGGTATGTTCGTTGTTGTAGGTATTTAAAATCTCACCAGTTAAAAGTTGTTTGTAAAATAAGGCAAATGTCAACGAAAGTTGGGAATTGAACACGAGTTTGGACTGCAAAGCTTTGCTTTAAGCGTTATTAACTCAACTCATAGTTCATACATTAACAGATATAATGTGAATAACTTCTTTGTAACAGTAAGAACTTTGTAACTTTTAAAAATAAAGATGAAGAAGGAAGTTTATTAAAAAAATTGCACGCCGTTGATAGCGTAAGAAATCGGCAATTTCGTAAATCATTAGGCTGGATACGTTAATTAAATTCGATACAACGTCGCCTACGCGACCGCGGAAAATGTACTCAACTAAAAATTATGTAAGCAAACATTACAGCGACTCGTTTGATCATGAGTCATGGCTGACTTTTGCAAATTGCATTCGAAGAAAGCGGGGCATTATGCAAGCTTATGAGCAGACGGTTTCGAAAAATCACAAAATCGGAATTTCTGTTATGAAACCATATAAAACGAGCAAGTAGCCGTATGGTCGTGAACGTCTCCGAAAGTTCGAAGCCGAAAGTAGTATTCATCGAATGTCTTAGGCTGGGTTTTTCAGTCCTAGTTTAACTTTAAACTCCTGTTTATTCCTATGGTGGCAATTATAAAAACAATTGTTCCTATGGAAATAAACAGAAGGTTAAAGTTAAACTAGGACTGAGAAACCCAGCCTTAGTGTGATCAAACTACGATTATTTATCCGTCCGTCTCTCTGTATCCAGTACTATGGTTTGGGTGAGAAAACATTAGTTCATTTGCCAATTAGTTATGTTATTAAAAACTATCAACTGCTTTATTTGATTTATGAAATGCTGTTTTATTTTCCATATAAAATCATTTCGACTTTGTCTGATATCGTTCTGAAGTAATCTGTAATTACATTTAAATAATACATTTGTCTATATTCTGATTCTGGCTGTTCCATTTGTATGTGTCCGCACCACTTCAATCTTTGTGCTCTTATTTGTTTCACTATATCTTCATTTTCAATTTTTTGTTTTATTTCGTGGTTCATGAGTCTTCTCAGTTCACCTTCCTCTGTCCTTACTGATCCAAATATCTTCCTGATTCTTAAGGCTGTTTCGTTTTTATTGTTCCTGCTGCATACGTTATAGGTCTTATTGTAGTCCTCTACATTCCGAGTTTAGTGTTTAGTGCTCAGGTTTTTGTCTTTTAAAAATGTTTGGTATTTCCAGTAGGCTCTGGTTCCTGTTTTTATTCTCTCGCCTGTTTCTGTTGTTCGTTCATTTTTTTTTTTTCATTTATACTTAGATATTTGAAATCTCTCACTTTGCTAAACCTGTAGTTCTGGATGTCCTTTTATTTTTCTGTGTTACTTCCGGTTCCTCATTTATTTCCAGTTCTCTGCTTCTTGCTTCCTTTAAGAGTTCCAGCAACAACTTCTCTGTCTTCTCTTCGTCTTCGCCAAATTGCTAAAACATCATCAACATATCTGAACCAACACTTGGGTTTAAGGGGAAAAGAAGTAAGGGCTTGTTCTTCGAATGTCTCCAAAAAATATTTGCTACTATTGAAGAGAGAGGAAAACCCATAGCTGAGTCCTTTCGTAATATTGATCACGGATCATGAAATAAGTTGAAGTTAAACAACATGCTTCCCGAGTAAGTAGGAATGGACTAACCAGTTAGGTACCTCTTATGAGTTAATTCCATCGAACCTGTATTGGATGCAGTAAGAAGACGGTGTTACTGTGCAATTTCCATAAGAAGCAATTTGTCTCCAATATGGCCGCTGAAATGACGCTTCGCCTTCGTTTCGCTTTGGCCGTGGCGGTCAATTTTATTGGTTTTTCGGGAAGGTCTCTGTGATTGGTCAGACTGGGTCATGTGAGTCCCCTTCGTGCCTAGTATTTTGCTTACGCGTTGAATACTTTCAGTAAGAGTGTAAGAGTGTTTTGTTGTTGGCTGGATGCCATTTTGTTGTTCCCTCAAGCGGTGTGTTGTGTGGAAAGTCGAACGTAATCTTAATCCGTGATCTGGAACTAGGCACTCTACGTGTAACGAAAGTATCTTTTAATTGCTCTTCGAAGCCTGGCGGATGTGATGTGGTCAGGTAATTTCTGTAAGCAAAGTATTGTACAATACAGAACGCAGTAAGAAGACGCAATTTGTCTCCAATATCGCCGCTGAAACGGCGTGTCGCCTTGGTCAATTTTATTGATTTTTCGGGAAAGTTTCCGTGATTGGCTTTGTGACTCCCCTTCGTGTCTTCGTTACGTGCAGAATAGTTTCAGTTCGTTGCTGGACGCGTAAAAGCGCAGTTGTTTCGTTGTTGGTTGGATGCCATTTTGTTATTCCCTCAAGCGGTGTGTTTATGTGGAAAGCCGAATGGAAACTTAATCCGTGATCTGAAACTAGGCACTCTACGTGTAACGAAAGCGTCTTTTAATTGCTCTTCGAAGCCTGAACAGTTGTTGGATGATTGTGACGGTTCGGGAATTGGGACTTGGGCGAAAAGAGATATCTCGTGAATCTTTTGGACGAAGTGCTGGAAGTCGAGGATGAAGGTTTCACTTTTACCGGCAAACGGTTTGAAGGCGTGTGCTAGATATTTGGAGACTTTGTAGGTTGGTGAGTTAATTGCATTTGTTTAATATTCAACAGACATTCCGGCAAATTTGCATCAGTATTTTAATCTTTGCTTTTCCTTAATAATGATTGTCCCTCTAGGAAATATATCGGTCTCATATTTAACGTTAAAGTGATGACACCGTGTTCCATGTATTTCAGAATCTCTGGCTCACGTAAACACTGTTGTTCTAAGAAGCAACACTCAGTTCTCACGCACCCCAATTTGTATTTACCTCACCCTGACCACCCTTAGATTTTAAGAAGTAGCGTTAGATCAGTTGTAGATGAGACGTTGAATAAATAAGTTCGTTATTACTTTGACTTTCATTCAATATACTCAATACAGTGAACTATTAGCAGAAACGTCGTAAAGGTGCTGAACAATCAGATAACAGCCCAAGACGTCAACAGCATTGACTATGGGACTTAAAGTTGTATCGGTTTCGTGAATTTTAGAGAGACCTTAAAGTCTGGAAATTCTGGAGTAACGGGAATCAAGATTTTTTGTATTCTTTTTCACACATGGTTAACGTCCGCGGAAGCCTTCAAGTTAAATGGTTCCAGTGAGGTTAATACAAATTAGCTGTATTCAGGGCTAAAGCCAGGAACATCTTTTTTGTGTTTAACGATGGCTTTCGCTTTTTGAATCGAAAGTTATCTAATAAATTCAAGACCTACGATGAACCTTGACGAACCTTTCAATTGAACACTTGACATTTGTCGGTATTTGTCGATAGAGCAGTATCTCAACAGTTATTAACGATGGGCCTTAGTCCTGTCGAAATATGCATAAAATTACGGAAATGTTGTTTCCTATTGAGGACATTTCAAATGTATCAGGTCCCCAAATGCAGACCGTCGGTGTAATGTCCGCCGGATTAGACCACGTAGACTTAGAAACACTTAAATCTAGGGGAATCAAGACGGGCTACACCCCCCATGTCTTAGATGACGCCGTTGCCGATTGTGCCATTCTACTCGCATTAGCGGCGTCCAGACGCTTACAGGAAGGCCGGAAAGCTATAGAAAAGTTAGTTTTTATTTACGACATTGAGGCCCAGTTTTACAATCGTGGAACATTCCTCCATATCTACGTCACGTTATTCTAAAAATAATCGATATCCGACGATTGTAAAATCGGGCCCAAGTGTAGTAGGTAGTGTAAGTTTTCATTTTTATTTGTTTTGCAGTGGCACATGGCGTTTCGGGGTAAATTGGATGCTCGGTAGAGATATTTCTGCTTCCACCGTGGGAATAGTAGGCCTCGGAGGAATCGGTCAGGCCATCGTGAAGCGTCTAACTCCGTTCCAGGTTTCTAAAGTTGTATACACCGGCCACGGGGAGAAGGACGAGGGCAAACAGTTGGGAGCAAGGTTCGTCTCGTTCGAGCAATTACTGACCGAGAGCGATTTTGTCATAGTTTCGTGCCCGCTCACCGACGAAACCAGACATCTTTTTAACGAGTCCGCTTTTAAAAAGATGAAGAGCACAGCCGTCTTTGTGAACGTGGCCAGGGGTGGGATTGTTGATCAACCTGCTCTAGTCAGGGCTCTGAAAGAAGGGACCATTTTCGCCGCTGGTTTGGACGTTACGACACCTGAACCATTACCTGTTGATGACGAGCTTTTGACATTACCGAATTGTGGTAGGTTTCTTCAATTATTTTAGTTTCTTTATTTCCCCTAACCATCTCTTTCTTGACCTTCTTCTTTTCTAATATTTTTCTGCTTACTGTCCTCTACCAAATAACTTCGCGGCTTCGATTTGTTTGTCTTATATCAGATTTTTGTATTAGATTCTTTAAAATGAATTGTTCCAGTTTTGCTGCCGCATTTAGGTAGTGCCACTATCGACACCCGAAACGCGATGGCGGATCTAACGGCTAGAAATATTCTTATGGGATTGGGAGGACAACCGATGTTTACGCCAGCATACTAGAGTAACCGTTTATGATAGGATTAAAAAAGCTTAATCCAATAAATTCAATGTTAACAAAATCGTGTTTTATTAATTTGATATACGAGTATATCGGTTCGTCGCCAATCAAAGTTGTAACAAAACGTAGAAATACTTAAACTTTTATTAACGTTTAATATTACAATCTAATGTTGCATCAAACCTGATTTATTGCTGCATGTGGGACGCTTATCGGTCGGGGAAACGGTGAAAAGCGATGGTCTCACAGGTGCATCATCCGGTATTGCTCTCGAACGGAAAATCGACATGGATCGGTCAGCTTAACACTAAAAGGGTCGATTCCTCTGTAGCTGACTCGAATGGGACCGTTTCTCGTATAGCTGATAACTGACTACTGTTAGTGTGACCTGAGCTTCTTCTAGGGCTTGTACTAGCGTTTCAACTGTTTCGACGCAACTTCTCCGAAGTGGCAACGGTGATATACAACGAGATACTTCACGCCGCTACGGCTTTATGGAGGAGCGATTGTAAGGTCGACTGCCAGTGTTTGTGTGAGATATATCTGGCGCGCTACGAGGCTTGCCCGAGTGTGTATGTTAATTTGTGGGGCGCTACGTGGCTTGCCCGAGTGTATGTTAATTTGTGGGGCGCTACAAGGCTTGCCCGAGTGTGTGTTTACTGGCAGCGCAGACATGCTCGAAGTCGGAGAGCAACTCACTTTCGGTGTTTCGGTGTCGCGGTCATCTTTTATATGGTGTACTCCGCAATCGCCCCTGTGATGTCTGGTCTTCCTGGGTGTTTTTTATTGGCCGTGGGGTAATTAATTTAGGTGTACAATCATCTGATGGCGTCGCCGTGGTCAATCACGTTGACTTACGTCATCACCGTGGCAATTACATTGTCTTTCGTCATCGCCAATCACGTTGTCTTAAATCATCAACACCAATCAGTGTTGCCTACGTCACTGGTCGAGTTCGTGGAGTGTTTCTTCGAGTGCCGCCCGCTGTTGATGACGATATCGATATACTGCAGCCAATTCGCTTCGTTTTACGTCACTGACTGAGTTCGTGACGTATTTCTCTGCTGTTGAGTCAGTTATGAGCGCTCACAGCAGTTTAGACGTGCGAAAGTTGTCTGTGCAGTTTAATTAAAATAAAATAATCCTGTGTGGTGTATTAAAACTATAACTAATTTGGAAACAAGCATTAAAAAATGCCTTTCACACGAGATCAAACTGAAGATATTCAAGAAATTTTAAAGTCAAGCATAACAAAAATGTTCCAAAGTGATGATTTTCTGGAGTTCCTTTCCTCAAAATTAGCAAAATCCGTACGTGAAGTAATAGACAAGGACATACGACTATTAGAAAATAAAATCGAAAATTTAGAGGATGAAAACAGAAAGTTGCGCAAAGAAGTACAAACATTAAAAACCTCCTCTGATCAACAAGAACAGTATTCTAGACGGAACTGCTTACGTATTCTAGGCGTAAAGGAATTATCCAACGAGAATGTGTATGATATTATATTAGATATTTTTAATAATAAACTAAAGGTGGAAATTGCTGAAGCGGATATCGAGCGAGCACACCGTACTGGTAAAAAGCAAACTGATAAGGACGGCGAAAGAAACAAAAGATTTAGCGACAGACCGATAATTGTGAAATTCCTGAGCTATCAAAAAAGGAAACTTGTTTACGATGCAAAAAGGAATTTAAAAACAACCAAAATTATTATAAAGGAAGGCCTTACTCAAACAAGATTGTTCCTCGTGAAAACCGCTGCAGGAAAATTCGGAAGCAAAAACGTTTGGACTACTGATGGAAGAATTTTTGTCAAGACGGATGATGCTGTAAATATTGTGGCTCGCCAGGAGGAATTGGATGACTTAATGTATAAATAACTGCTAAGATAATTTTCGAAACGTATTCAGGTTTAATACGAAAAACGTTTATTTTGTGAATCAATAATTTATTTAGTTCAATATAAATTTCGGTGTTACTATTTAGGTATTTCGTATTTTGCTGAGTAAACAATAATTTTGTTTACTTTGTCTAAAAATTGGGTTTTACAAGAAAATTCATTTTCCTTTCAGTATAGTTTACTATTATATACATTTTTTTATTAATTGCATTTAATATATTATTAGTAGGTATTATATACAAAAATTACTATCGTACTATGCTAAATTAAATGTCTGTATTACGTATTGTACATATCTTTGGTGACCAAGTTTTTAGAATTCAAAAATTTCATTCTTCCGATTGATTGTGACATTATTGCCGTCAGTGAAACATGGCTGGATAATAGAATTGACAATGAGCTGATCGAGTTAGAGGGGTACAATTTGGTAAGAATTGATAGAAATACACGAGGTGGAGGTGTATGTTTATTTATTAAACTGAAATGTAAATATACGGTTGTTAATCTCAAGAAAGTAGATAATCTCGAACAACTTTGGTTGCGTGTAAACTAGGGTCAGCAGAAATTTAGTGTTGGAGTTATCTACAGGCCACCCTAACACGTCTACGTCAGATTTCTTATATACTTTTGAGGAAACTTTATCTGTGTTGATACCTGAGTCTGACTTTGTAGTGTGCGTGGGTGATGCTAATATTAATATGCTTGATTTTGGGAATTCCACCACTCAAAAATTTTTCGATTTATTAGAGTCTTTTGATATGACACAAATAATTAAAGAACCCACAAGAATTACTGAGAAATCATGTTCTTTATTAGACTTAATAATTTGCTCTGGTGACTGTAAAATTAGCTCTGCTGGAGTTCTGCCATTACACGGTCTTTCAGATCATGAAGCTATATATTGTCAGATTAACGTCACTACTTCAAATCTAGAGCTAGTTTTTAAAACATTCAGAGATTATTCCAGATTTAGTTACACTGAATTTCAGCAGGCGCTACGAATATTACCTTTCGGATTAATTTATTTATGTGACGACGTTGACTATAAAGTTGAAACTTTAAATCATTTGATTTTGGATATTTTTAATTTCTTTGCTCCATACAAAACAATACGTATTACAAATAATTACGCTCCTTGGATGACGGATAATATAAAACTGCTATTCAAGTTGCGTGATGATGCTTTGAAAAAATATAAAAGAACAAAGTTACCCGAACATTGGTCGTCTTACAAAGAGCTCAGAAATTATACTACAACAGCCTGTAGAAATGAAAAGAAAGCATTTCTGTCTAGGAAATTTGAAGAGGGTAACATAAAATGTGTATGGAATGATGTAAAAAAACTGAACATTTTAAGTGGTAAAAAAGCGAATAATACATCTCACCTTCATCTTGAGGAATTGGGCACTGCTGATGAAATTAATAACTATTTTGTTGATGGTATACATGCACATGGTATGATCAATGTAGATCAAGGTTTAATGCAATTTTATAACGGCTCTTTACACCCGCATGCCGTTGACCGTTTCAGGTTCCAGGAAGTTACAGAGGATTGTATATATAAAATAATCAATAGTCTAACTTCACAGGCAGCTGGTGTTGATAACATTAACTTAAAAATGCTTGATCTTTGTTGTCCGATTATATTGCCTTATTTAACACATTTGATTAACTTTTGCTTACGTGAAAATGTTTTTCCTGCCAATTGGAAAGTTTCTTGTGTGCTACCAACTCCGAAAGTAAATCATCCAGTTAGCCTGAAAGACTTAAGATCGATAAGTATATTGTCAACCATGTCGAAGATTCTTGAAAAGATAATGGAAAAACAAATTCGCGAATATTTAAATATGTATGATTTATTTCCGAAAAATCAATCTGGATTCAGGCCTGGCCATAGTTGCTCTACAGCACTTCTTCATATAATAGATGATATACTTACTGCTGCTGATTCATCTAAAATATCTGTTTTAATATTACTTGATTTTTCAAAGGCGTTTGACACCATCAACCATGACATCCTATTTGCTATCCTTAATTACCTAGGCTTTGCATCGTCTGCAGTGCAATTAATTAAAAGTTATTTAGCTGATCGCTTTCAGTTTGTCAAATTACAGAATAGCCAATCTCAACTACGACAATTACAGTTTGGTGTACCACAGGGATCGGTAATCGGTCCATTATTATTTGCACTGTATATATCTAATTTCAGCTCATCATTAACTCATTGCAAACTACAGAATTATGCCGATGACACACAACTGTATTATTCCTTCAGTGTCGATGGTGTCAAAAGCGCTTGTAATATACTGAATGAAGACTTAAATGCTTTTATCAATGTTGCTGAAAAATATTTACTTAAAATTAATCCGGAGAAGTCTGCAGTAATGTTGTTTGACAAGTCTAAAAACAGAAATGTAACTGCTCAAAATCTAAAAGTACACATAAAAAATACAATTCTTCCCCTGGTTGACACTAAATATAATCCAGGCCTTTATTTAGACTGTAATCTTAGATTTAAGGAACATATTAACTCTTGTATTCGCAAGTCCTACGGAATGCTAAAATTGTTATATGGTTGCAGATCCTTTTTGAACTCAAAAGCTAAAACTTTACTGTCAGATACATTAGTTTTATCTCACTTTAATTTCGTTGTATTATTTAATTTTGTTGTATTAGGTTGATTTACGGTATAAGAAAAGGACAGCATGTATCGCACAAATTGCACGATCTTAATTGGTTGAATATGGCGAATCGGCGCGGACTGCACTGTCTGACCTTGTAGGTATCATAAAATTATAACTACAAAAACGCCTCAACATTTGTATAACAAGATAACATTTCGGACTGATGTTCACAATGTACATGTCCGATTTAGAGATCTTCTTACTCCACCAGCTCATAAAACGGCAATCTTTGAACGAAGTTTTACATACAATATAGCCAAACAATATAACGCTCTCAATGTTAATTTTAAGCAACTTTCGCCATCATCGTTTAAATCACATATTCGTAAGCGCCTATTACAAGAACAAACTAAAAGTTTTCACCAAAGCGGTAGTAATACATTGATATGTATACGTTTATAATTCACTTTCATAGATAGTGTTTACTTAACCCAATATGACTTTCATTTATTGTTAAACACGGTTTACAGCGCATTCTATCAGATTGTTTTTGTCAAGGTTGTGTGGAAGATTAGTATCTCTATGTATTTCATAGAGTGTTTCTGAACACCGCCTTGAGTTATTTTGTTCCTGTTGAATTATCTTTCTTTCTTTAATATTTGTAATGTGTACCGGAACGAAATAAAGAGATATTATTATTATAAATAACACAGGAGATCATGATGAGATGAGATAGCACAAATGGCAAGGAGAATTCTCTCCAAAAAGGAAAACGAAGAGAAGCTATAAGAGCAAGTTCGTCTGCCACCATGATGAAATACTGAAAGGTGATGCTGTGGTGGAAGACGGAAGGTCATGAGGAAATGGGTTTAGTTGGTAGGCGCCAAGGAATCCAACACGCCCGGTGCACAGAACTAGTACCGGGTGTCTTTCGAAGGTTCCCCAACCAAGTTTGATGTACGATTAGATGGCACGAGATTGGATTCTTTCCGTCCTGTCTGTATTTTGCATAAAATTAAGCAAGCTTTTTTTAAATTTTTATTTTCCCATTCATAAAAATTTCTTACATATACAACAGATATATTGTCAGTCATAGCATAAATTCTAATTGTACTCGACATCACAAGTCTCTTCCAACATACAAAATTGAAGTGTTTATAATTACGTAAACGTACGTCATCACTCGGCTATTTACATTTACCTGCTTCCTGCTGATTCGGGTTCCCTTTTTGGAACAAGTGTTCACCTAGCAGAGGCCCGTCTTGAATTCGAGGAAGGTGTGCTCTCTGACCGACACGATGACGTTGTTCTTTTCTCTTCTCCGGTGCCTCCAGAAGCACACCGACGCCCCGGACGCCAGGATGATTAAGCCCAGGACGATGGCGAGGAACAAAGCCGCAGTCAGCAGGGTATTCGGAAATCCGCCTTGAATGGCACAGTTGACTTCCTCTTCGTCGTTGCCCGACGGACAGTGTCGTAATCCGTCGCACCATAATTCAGGGCTTATGCAGGCTCCCAGCTCGGGACAACTGAAACGAGGACGGGGGATTTAATTTGGCCATTTTATAAAGGAAGGATTAGAAGAGTCAACACGGAAAGCGCGCAAAAAAACCGCACGAGTTATGGTCGGTTGTAAAATAAAGGGGATGTCGACGAAAGTTGGGAATTGAACACGAGTTTGGACTGCCAAGCAGGACAAATATTGGGAAGCTTTGCCTGAGGCGTTATTAAGCCAACTCATAGTACATACAGTAACTAAAGATAAAAAAAAGGAACTGCAACTTTTTTAAATAAACAAGAAAGATGAAGACGGAGATTTATTAAAAAATTAGACGCCGTTGATAGTGTAAGAAATCGACGATTTCGTAAATCATTAAACTGAATATGTAAATTAAATTCGATACAACGTCGCCTACGCGACCGCGGAAAATGTGCTAATATTTGTCGAGCGAGTTCAAACTACGACCATCCATCCGTCTCTCTGTATTCACTACCACAGTTTGGGTGAGAAAACATTAGTTCGTTTGCCAATTACATAACAACTGCTTTGTTTGATTTATGAAATGCTGGCTTTTTTTTTTCGTTATAAAATCTTTGTTTTTGTGCGTCTTTCTAGGAAGAAACTTAAAATACCTAAATGACCGTATCAAGTGGAGTTCAAAGGCTAATTTATTTATTTAGGAAGATGGGACTCACCTGTGCGGACAATTCGGAGGACTAATCATTAGCAGCGACCTGGGTAAGGTGAGGGCCGGATTTTTGGAAACCTCCATCCACGTGACGACGAAATTCCCCGGCTCGTGCTGCAGGAATTCGATAATAAAGCTCCTCGAATTCTTGATTTGCATACTCCTGTAGGAGAAAATGCCCCAGCCCTCTGAAAATAGCTCGACGACGTCGTCAGAATTCCGCATCAGCGGGCAAATGATATGTAAATGTTCCGTCCTGCCGACGGAGTACACCAATATCCGGTTCCTCGTGCCGCACTCCGTCCCGTTCTTCATCTCGGCCCCCTTTATTTTCAGGTAGAGAAAATTGCTGAAAGAGTTCTCCGGCTCGATGAGCCAAGGCTGTTGGGTGCAGTAAGTCGCGGTCTGGTTCGAAGTCTGTTCTGTTTGTTTTAAGTTTTGCCTGACGGTGATTTCCCCGCTGGAACCCTTCAGCCGGCGGGTCTTCCACGGATTTAGGCAACCGCTTTCCGTTTGGGGCATGAACTCGTAAATCGCGTCGAAATAATAATCGTTGTAGTCCTCCGTCACGTTCATTTTCGTCACCAGAAAATTAACGATGACTTTCCTCGCGGATTTCGTTAAGATCCCCAGAGGTTGCGTGATGTTGCCGCAGATACAATCTCGTTGTATTTCCACCCCCTGCCAAGGATACTCCAGAATTTGTAACTGTGCCAGACCCTTGCTCCCCCCGTTTTTGTAATAGCACCGCCAGCGTTGGCTCTCGCCGTCAAAACGTGAGACGCAGCCCTTACTTCCCAAGCCGATTTTTACGAACGTTATTTCCAGCCTCTGCTTATCACTTGATTCAAAGTGGTAGGCGCAGTTTAAATTCCTCTGCCCCCCTCGACCGTACAGGAAAGTAATCCGGGGCGAGTAGAATTTCCCCCCGGACGACGACTTGAAGATCCTGTCGCACGGATTCAGGGAGACCGGGGCTCCTTCCTGCGACAAATCCACGAATTCGTAGCGAAGCACGAAACTCACCGGGTACAAGACGTTTCCGTATTTTATGTAGTGAGCGATTGACAGGTCCGAACCGGAAGAGACGTAGCTCTCTGATATATCGCAGGGCCTGGTCGTCCTCGACGCGTTACTCAATAAAGAGTGATCGCACAGTTTGGGCTTGTCTTCCTTGCAGAATTGTCCCATCAGGGGGACGTTGTTCTTGTTCTTTATGTCGCCGTCCCAGAGCTGTAATTGCACGTCGCACTCGCCCCGGTCGATTTCACCCATCCGTTCGTTGGTCACGTGGTATTTGATGAAGGAGATCCAGACTACTTCTTGCGGATGCCCCCGGAAGTGATAGTGGCACGTCGTGTTCGGGGGCAGAGAGTGCATGGGGCTCTCTAATAATCCGGTGGTATTGTCGAACGTCGTAAGGACAAATTCGCATTTTTTTCCGTGCTCTATGTAGGTTGGGGACTCCTTGTTGACGTAAAATACCTAAATTTATCCTTGTTAGTAATTGAGAAAATTTACGTCAAAACGATCACGCATAATTAATTAAAAAATTACCCCAAAATCAAGCTGCGGCACTGTGGTCGAAATACGACGTCACATTTTACTGGGTGTTAATAAAAGAGTCCTACACACGTTGACAGGTGATAGTAGAGACCAAAACAAGAAAAAAATTCTAATAAACCCAAATCTAATTCTCAATGGTTTTCAAGATGTGGGGCTTTGAAATTTTGTAAATCGCCCAACACGATTCCGGGAGTACGGCCCTCCCGATCGTCCGATCCTCAAACGCGCGGCGGCATCGCGTTCCTCGTCATTTTCTGCCATAGACGACGTGCAGCTCGATTCGATCCGAGATACCGTAAAAAATTCCGGAAGAAAAGCTCGCAAATTCTACAAATTTCCAAAAATCATATCTCGAAAAAACGCATTTTCCCGGGATATAGTCCCCATAGGTTAGGTACCCGGGGAGGTCTTCTTTCGAGTGAGAGAGTTTAAAAATATCCTAAGATCACGTTTTCGAGAAATATTCGAAATTGTGTAAAACTGGCGGTTTTCGGGCCATAACTAAAATCCAGGACCGGACTCGGGGGCGAGCGTCCGCAGATATAAAGATGTTACTGCCCCATATCTACCGTAAAACGGGGTTACTTTGAACCGCGTGGCTACTTTGTACAAAAAATAAATTTTGTTATATTGACTCATAGTGAAATAACCATTAAGTTTACCGACATCTAGTTTTCACCACTCAATTCGTCACACATTTAAGAATGGTATGGCAACACTGGTTTGAAAATAATTTTTGTGAAGTTGGCAAATCTGACGTCTAACTTCTCTTGTACAAAACCAACGTTGGAAGAGGTCTGCAAACTTTTGTTGCTGTAGCTGTAAGTATTTACACTACATGTTTACATAATGTATTTGCTATAACAATACGGTATCCTAACAAAGCTATGTTAAAGAAATTTAAAATATTTCAACACAATTTTTGTTTATAAATTTTTTATCAGAACAATGCGCATAGACATCGTTTTCGGAGTTACTTTGAACGCGTTCAATGAAGCCCCAGGTTACAAATTAACTCTGTTTCTTCCTGTAGAAAATGGTCCGCACGTACAAAAGAAAACCTGGTGCAAGAAAATATGCCAATTTCACTCCAGAAGTCTTAGAGAAAGCTCTTCATGAAATAAAATAAAAAAAAAGTCTTTGCGTGAAGCATCTAAAACATATGGAATTTCATTTGAGACGCTAAGTCACAAACTACGAGGAAAGCATGCCAACAAGATTGGCCACCCCCTTGCCCTCACAGAAGAACCCTGGGAGAGTGGGGGTTCCCATTAGATTTAAGAGACACAAGAAAATTGATCTTTTATTACTTATCGAAGGCCGGAAAAAACATTCCCCAGTTTAAAAATAATTATCCATCTAAGGAGTGGGCGTTGGGATTTTTAAAGAGACACAAGAACCATTTAACTTTACGAAATTGCCAAAATATAAAGAAAAATAGATCAGCCGTTTCAGCAAAAATGGTGGCGGATTTCTTTGTAAATTTGAAAGAAACTACTCAGGGTGTTGAGCCAATAAACATATTCAACTACGATGAAACAAACCTGTCGGACAATCCAGGAATAAAAAAATGTTTATTTAAACGTGGGGTAAAATATCCCGAAAGAATCAGGGATTTTTCAAAAAGTGCCACCTCAATCATGTTTTGTGGAAATGCAATGGGGCAAATGTTACCTGCATACGTGGTTTATAAGTCTGAGAATTTGTGGACGACATGGATGGAAGGCGGTCCAGCAAGAACCCGTTATGGTAGAACAAAGAGTGGGTGGTTTGATGCATTCGCATTTGATGATTGGTTCAATACAATTTTTCTACCGGCCGCGAAAAAACTGCCAGGAACCAAAGTTCTTATTGGAGATAATTTGTCCAGCCACTTTACGGAATTAGTTTTATCAGAGTGCAAAAATTACAACATAAAATTTTGCTGTCTGCCAGCTAATTCAACACATCTACTTCAGCCCTTAGATGTAGATGGACCATTAAAACGATATTGGCGTCAGATATTAGATCAAAGGAAAATGATGGTGCGGCGTAAATCCCAAACACTAACCAAAGAGGAATTTCCAAAGTTACTATTTAAGTTGTACACCAAATTGTATCCAGAAAGGAATGAAGTGTCAGCAAATATGAAACCTGGTTTTAAGGCTTGTGGAATTTATCCATTAGACCCACAGCATCCCCTAAAACGTTTACCGGACTATCAGCCTGAGCAAAATGAAGCACCGGTACAGGAACATGTGTCTACGGCCGTAATTGAAGTGTTGAAAGAATTTCGCGGTGTTGATATGCCAGCACAGAGACAGAAGAAAAAGAAGATTAATGTCCAACCAGGAAAAAGTATATCTACAGAGGACCTCAGAGGAAATCAGAATGATTCAAACACAGTTGAAGAAGATGTAGTTCAAGAAGAAATTGAAAATGAAGACTTTGAAGTTGAAGAACTAGAACAGGAACTGATATAGATGAAGCACCCTCAGAATATGTTGGAGATATAAAACGAGATAAATTTTATTTGGTTCAGTTTAAAGTGAAAACTCTAGTTCATCACTATGTAGGAAAAGTTATTTCCATTGATGACTTAGAAAACCAAAATGTTGAAATTGCATTTTTAAGAATGTCGTCTAAAGTAAATTATAAATTTTTCTGGCCACAAGTGCCCGATGAGGGAATTATACCCATCTCCGAAATATTAACAGCTCTGCCAGACCCCCAGAAAGACAGGAGAGGGGCCTTCTTGTTTGGCGAAAATCAGCTTCGCCCATATCTGAAAAGTTTGCAATGATTATTTTCTGTGTACTCCTTTTTTTTTTAAACCGTGCAATTATTGCCAAATACCTATTAGTTTAGTTTCGTTTATATTATATTTTATGTATATTTTATTATAATGGGTATCTTATACTGTTTGTAAATAATAAAATACATTATTTTATGTAAATTGTGTAGGTATTTCTGTTGCGTAAATTTTTTTTTCCGGAAACAAGGAGTTTTTAGTTTTGAGGTGTTCAAAGCTACACTATCTGAGAGGTTACATTGAAATCGCATGGTTTTATTATAGGCGTTCAAAGTAACCTCGTCTGTGGGGTAACTTTGAACACCCATAAATTAATTGAAAAAAAATTGTTATTGATCATGTTAAAATCAATTTTTTTGTCAATAGAAAGCTCTAACTGACGCCCGTGACATATATTTTTTTTGGAATTTTTTATTCGCTGCCTTACTTGGCATATATAGATTTAAAACAAAAAAACGTTCAAAGTAACCCCGTTTTACGGTACGTCCCGAGTTTAGTCCGATTCGGTCCGTAAATAAGGGCGGTGGAATTTTCTGAACGGTCAAAAACGACCATTTTTGGAAACCCCCGTTCAAAATCTTTTCCCCCCGCGTCCGATCGCAAAATCTTTTCTGCCATACGATGCCGAAAGGCTCTTCGCGATCCGATCACGTTTAAGGGTCGAAAGAAATTCCCGAATAGTGTTCTGCAAACGTGCTCGCCACCAAAAATCTTATCGTGTTCTTTTTTTAGTCGGAACAATTGTCAGTCACCCTGTATATAGGGTTTCCCAAATTGGGTAGGCTTTTGAGGAAGGGAAGCATGAATTAATTACGTCCGAACAAACTTAACAAAACGTGTTAAATGAAAAGCATCCGTTGAAGAAATGAAAAATTAAATGGAATCTCTTTGTCTTCGTGACATTTGTTAAATGAGAACTCGTCTTGTCGAGGCGTACACGGAAATTTCGTAACAATTTCGTGAAAGGTCGCGTGTTTGTAAGCAGGTCTAAACCAGTCCGCAGTTTACATCTTCAACTTCTGTTCCCATTCTGCGAAGTTATTCGGGGATTAGTTCGTCGAAACTTACTTGCACTTCCAGCTCGAATCCGGGCAAGTACGACAACGGCAGAGGATGAAAGGGGTTTCCGTAGGGCGGGGTGTGAAACTTGACGAGCAGCTCCGGTCCGCTGGACACGATTTCCGGGACAATCTCGCCGCTGCACAGATGCGCCAGCATCGGCGCTTTCTCGTCCAGCCCGTCCATTATCTCCAAGTAGTCCTGCATCACGTTGCACTGGTTCCATATCCTGATTAAAAATGACGCTTGCATAAGGGTCTCTCCCTCTGAAATTAAAGTTCGCTGCCGCGAGGGACGATATTAAAATGTATTTTGCGGGGGGGGGGGAGGAAAGACGACAAAAAATTCGCCGCGGCAAAGAAAACATTCACTTCTGCAATATTTATTCCGACCTTCTTTTTTCCGAGTTGACGGAATATTCCGGGTTCGGAATTCAGACTCTACGAGAATTTAATATTTTCGCTTCAAATTCACTGTATAGGTGAATATTGAAAATACACATTATATGTTTATTTTATCAGTAAAATGTATTGGGCCGACTCAAAGGCCCAGTTGTACAATTACAGCTTAACTAATTTAAGCCAAAGTTTAAACCCTTAACAACAATTGTTGCAATAATCGTTGCATTAAAAAAACAAATCCTTCCGAAGGTCCAAAATTTGAGCAAAGAAGGCATTTCACAAGAGAAAATGTAAATATTTTTAAAAACTATTTATCCTCAGAAGAATGGCATGATGTGTACTCGATTCATGGCACAGACGAAAAATATAATGCCTTCATAAATCTTTTTCTTGGTTACTTTAATAGCGCATTTCCACTTGTACGAACGAAATTAAAAACCTCTAATCAAAAGCATCCATGGATGACCGATCGTATTAGAGAATTGTCTAAAATGTTAGATGAAATGCACGAAACCGACAAACGATTAAACGATACCTGGTACCATCAACATTTTTTGGACTTTAAGAGATTGTACAAAATAACAATTGATACTGTTAAACATACATATAATTCCAGTAGACTTACTAACGCCTCCAATCTAAACTCAGAATGTTGGAAAATTATTAATAGCGAGAGAAGTTCAAAGAAAGTATCAAAACTTACTTTATTGGACTCAATGAAAAATGAAATAACTGATGAAAAAAAAGTATCCAACTTGTTAAATGCATATTTCGTCCGAAGTTCCACAAATAATCATACACTAAACGGTACCATTGGCACAAGTCATTGTATTGCACAATCAATGTTACTATTCCCAACCGATAACGCAGAAGTGACCCGTACAATAGTCTCTAAATGTACAAAACGTTTTGCGGGACCAGATAATATCCCTAGTTTTATTTTAAAAGCAGTTGCAGAGGTAATAGCCAATCCGTTAAGTGATATTATAAATGAATCCTTCTCTGAAGGAATATATCCAACAGCCTTAAAGTCCTGTAAAGTTATACCTATTTACAAAAATAAAAGCAATCCTCACGAAGTAAGCAGTTATAGACCAATTACCATACAAAATCAAATAGGGAAAATATTCGAGGATATCTTCCACACAAGACTGAATTTGTACATCTCCAAACATAACTTATTAAACGACTCTCAGCATGGTTTTCGAAAGGGTAGATCCACCATTACAGCCATAACTGCAACTTATAACTTTATGCTTAACGAACTAAACAACAAGAAAAAAGCCTATACAATATTCTGTGATCTACATCGAGCGTTTGATACTATCAATCACTCTCTTCTATGCGACAAACTGGAAGTTATGGGAATCAGAGGAATAGTGAAGGATTGGATTAGATCGTACTTAACTAACCGATCTCAGTTTGTTGTGATAAACAACACTTATTCGGATGATATCAAAGTCAACTCGGGAGTGCCTCAAGGATCCATTCTTGGGCCTGTACTATTCGCTCTGTTTATCAATGATTTACCCAATCAATGCGCATCAGCTTCCTCAACAACAATCTATGCGGATGACACAACATTTATTGTCTCGGATTATACCACGTCAGAAGCCATTGCAAAAGCTAATAATGTCGTGAAAGAAATGGAGCAATGGTGTCAAAGTAACGGTTTCTTACTAAATGGTGAAAAGGCCGTGGCTGTACCAATATTAACAAAAACTCAACTCTTGACTGCTATCCCTTAATACGATGTGGAAGAAATTCTATTGCTGGCACAACCGATTTTAAATTCCTTGGTGTCCGTATCGACATGAAATTAACCTGGTGTCGCCATGTCGAAGATCTGGAAACCAAATTTAGTAAACATCTGTTTTTAATCTACAGACTCAGAGACACTGTAACTCTTGAAGTGCTTCGAATGTTATATTTCGGGCTGGTACATTCAAACATCTCGTACGGTTTGCTTATGTGGGGCGGCAGCAGCAATATGTTAAACATTTTGACCATTCAGAAGAGGATAATTCGGATGATGGCAGGTATCGAGAAGAGAAGGAGCTGTCGTCAATTTTTTTCGTGTTATGGGATAATGACGGTGCCATCGCTTTATATCTATCAACTAACTTTATATGCTATATCTCTTACCGACTACCTAGAAAAAAATTGTGATTTTCATGATTACCAAACCAGGTCTCGAGAGAATTGGCGACTTCCATTCAATCGACTAACCGTTAGTCAAAAGGTTCCAAAATATATGGGATTACTCTGCCTTAATAAAATCAAGACGTTATGGAATGATGATATGCCGACCAACTCGACGCATTTAAAGAAAAAACTGCAACAATTTCTGACAGCAGCAGCATTTTACTCATTAGAGGAATTTTTTAATTTGTAATTCATTTTTAATACTTTTTTGTTTAATATTCATGTGCTCGCTGACAAGTCAAATGTTCTTACTGAATCCTGTATTTGTGTATGTAGAACGTTTTGACAAATATATTATTATTATTATTATTATTATTAAACGCGACACAAAGTAATGAACTTATTGAGAGGATACGCGGCCGACCGTCCGAGAGAGATAAATGCCGAAGCACCGCCCCGATGTGCCGGCCTTACCGGCACAATAATTTGGTAAAGAAGTCTGCATTTTGTAAATCATTAATTTCATTTCGTAAGTTAAAGTCGATAGATTAAATAACGTTTCATTTATAGATTTGATTCGTTCGAGCGGTACTGCACAGTTGATTTTAAAACAGCCTGCTTCGTTCAGTGCTTTTTAACAATTCGAAACTGCGCTTTAACTATAGATTAAGTTTACGTTTGTTTTTATGGAAGCGCTGCTCGCAATTAGCTGAATCTCTTCGACCGTTTCAATCTCGAATAACCATTTAAATATTTAATTCACAAATAGGTTTAATTAATCTTTTACAAGATTCACCTTTTAGTTGAAATTGTATTAATTGGATAATCTATAACACAGAGCATTAAAAATAAAACAAACAGCCGTCTAAGTTAGAATGTGACCACACATTATGACGTACAACCTATTGGATGTCACATGCTAACTTTAATTAGTATCCCTAATTTTTTGATAACCACTCATACATCATATTTTCTTTGATGGGAAAATATTTTGCTTTAGGTTTACTTGTTGCTTAGAATTCAATCGTTTGAATTTGATTTACGTATGTGAAGAGGAAGATTTGGAACGGATAACGGTGGTCGTGTACTATCTATCGATTTTACCTGAACACCCTATCGCTGTTATCGAACTTGGTGACTTGTTCCTTGTAATAGTAGTTGGCCTGCCTAACGGCGATGAGAGCGTGTTTTCCCGGAGGAGTGTTTCTCTCCCGCACCCTGTAATGGCAGGACACGTTCCGCGGATAAATTCCCGGATAGTTGGGAGATTGGATGCGGCAAGGTCTCCTGCTACATCCCTCCAGCAAACGGTCACAGTACGTCCCGCTGTGGAGCTTTCCCCTGTACGACCTCTGCGTTGCGTTCCCGTAGCGAATGCGGGCGTCGCTCAAACGAAGAAATTTGTAGGAAATTTTGAATTCGAATGTATATCCGGTCGCCTGCTGAAATTTTATGAAATTCATGAAAAAAATGTCGTTGTGATTTAGAATCAAAATTACGTATTTGAATACACCTCGTGTTTAGATCCACGCTTCCGTGATACAGGAAGTCATAACTAAAGCACGAACTTATGTGCATTTCTAGATCATGCGTCATCAAACCTGGACACGTGCGTTAAACTGTCTCATGAAACGAGTATTTTATACTATTTTTTCTATTTTCGTTGCTTAAATGTAAAAAAATCTGCTTTATTTCGTCATTTAAATGTAGGAAAATTCTGTTTGAAAATGTGGCTATTGGTGACATTGATTGACGTTTAATATAATTTAAAACAAATGTTTTGCAATTTTAGATGTCAGCAGATACAAGCATTGTCAAACAAAAGTCAATTTGGAGGTTACTTTTGTCATTTGAAATGTCAACAAATGCCGCTGTCACAGTATAAGTAATTACCCAGTAGCGTCACTTAAACATCCCCTTATGGTATTGCAATGTAATTTGCAGCTGGGTAGGTATCAAACAAAATGCCAAATGTGACAGTTATACTCGAGCGACGCTACTGTGTAGATTTTTATACTGTGCCGCTGTATATGCTGTCGCCAACATAATAAAATAAAATTTTGGATGTTTTAATGAGCTACTTTATGACACCCAAATGGGTTTCATAATGTAGTCGTTAAGGCACCACCCATGCAACACACAAAGTATAGAATATGTCTAAAACACGTTTTGAATTTAGTTTAAATGTAGAATATTATAGATTAGTATTTATACATATGAGTGACAGTCTAACTAACGTCTTTTTATGGGATAAATATAACGTTTACACAAAATGTATATTTTATATGGTACGCGCAACGTTTGTACATGGTTTATACTAGACGTATATTTTGAAACTATAAAATTATTATAATCATACGTGTTTATATCATTACAACTTATTCTAAAGAAGCTGCCAAACCGAAACGTATAGCGAAATGTTGAAATTTAATTCAACTTTAATAAGTGTCTCATCGTTTTTAGTAATTATATATGTATTTTCTGATCACTTGTAGTTGTAATGGGCAAGAAAGTTCCTTCGGTTTTTACTTATAAACTACAACTTTAGTGAGCAGCAGTTATCCCATAGTTGGCGCTCCTGTTGAAAAGCTAAGGTAAATAATCGTTATGTGATAAAGGTTGTGTATTTTACGAAAAGTAGAAGCGATCTGGTCATCAGATGAATTCGTTGAAGCAATAATTTCCACCCAATGAAGAGTGGTTGATTTTGGCACGCATTTGAAATTGAAACATCTACAATTTAGGTTAAGCATTGATTTTTGTGTCTTCTCATCGACTACCTTTTGTTTTGTTCTGCAAGATTAACGTTTAAGGGAAGCCTGAAAACCTTAACCATATTTCCGAATCAGAAACTACCAGTTTTGAGCAAAAGATGACGCTCTAGATCTAGAAGTTAATTTTACAAAATCAATCCGAGGTGGACACAAATTAGATCAAGGCCCGAGTTTTCGTATTTTCCCGTTGAAATCTTTTGTTTTGTTGTACAAAATGAGTTTAGGAGAACCCTGTGGATCCTTAGGTATATATCCGTGTCAGAAACTACCAGTTTTGAGCAAGAGATGGCGCTGTAGAAGACAATTTTATAGAAATCAATCAGAGATGTCACAATTTAAGTTAATGCGTCTGTTTTCGCGTCTTCCAGTCGACTTTCTTTTGTTTTGTTCTGTAAAATTAATATTTGGGAGAAGCCTAAAAATCTTAACTACACCTCCGATTCAGAAACTACTAGTTTTTGGCAAGAGATGGCGCGCTAGAAAACTATTTTACAAAATCCATCAGAGATATCACAATTTAAGTTAATGCGTCTGTTTTCACGTCTTCCAGTCGACTTTCTTTTGTTTCGTTCTGTAAAATTAGTATTTAGGAGAACCCAAAAACCTTAGGTATATCTCCACATCAGAAGCTATCAGTTTCTGGCAAAAGATGGCGCTCTAGAAGACAATTTCACAAAATCAATCAAAGGCATCACAATTTAAGTTAAGGCATCGGTTTCCTCGTCTTCCCGTAGACTTTCTTTTGTTTTGTTCAGTAAAATTAATATTTAGGAGAAGTCTTAGATATATTCTCGTATCAGAAGCTACTCATTTTGAACAAGAGATGACGTTCTAGAAGACAATCTTACAAATTAGTGAAATATATTACAATTTTTGTTGTGGTCGCGACATCTCGCGGCGAAATTTGTAAGTTACTCATGTTTTAAGCTCACGTCTCATTTAGGTCTAGTGGTATAATTCCAGCTTAACTTTAGACCGAAACCCGAAACAATTGTTGCAATAATCGTTATGGGTTTAAACTTCAGCTTAAATTTAAACTGGCATTGTAAGTACAACTAGGCCTTAGTGATACAAAATGTTAGTATTTTTATGGAAAATTTACTTTGTAACAAGGATCACAAGACCAATTTGGATAAATATTTTGAACATGTTACGTCTAAACATTTATTATATTTTTTGAGATTATTTAAATTTTTAATGAGAAAAATTTATGTTGAGGGCTTACGCCTACATGATAAGATGGAATAAACGTATTTTGCAAGTCGCGACATTTTACATTTTAATTTTTCACTTCTGACGAAGCTGTCGAACGACTGCGAAACGTTAAGTGTTTATGCGCCATTTAGTGTCCGTTTAAAAGAGTTTGTGATATGATTTAATTAACGCATCACTTATCCTACGGTAACTAATAGTACCATTAAAATACGAATATTTTTGGTATTCTATATACCACTACCAAAAATATCCCTGTCTGTCGTATATAAACCGTCTAGTAAACGAAATGGTGTTGCTTGGGGCAATATAGAAAAAAATCAATTAAACAATGACGTTAATCCAGAACGGTCTAGAAAACTCATGAAACTTCTGGCGGTTCTAGAAAAGGAAAAGAAAATGATGTTTCTGTCAAAAATCTAGACGGTGATCATTCCGATGTCGTAAAAGCGTTTAGAAAGCGAGAGAAAGAAGAAAGAGAAAATGAGGTTTCTGTCAAAAATCTAGACGGTGATCATTTCGATGTCGTAAAAGTGTTTAGAAAGTGAGAGGAAGAAGAAGAAGAAAATGACGTTTCTGTCAAAAATGTAGACGATGATTACTCAGAAGCCGTAAAAGTATTTAGAAAGAAGAAGAAAAATAAGAACATTTCGTTTATGTCAAAAACCTAGACGGAGATCATTACGAAGCCGTAAAAGCGTTTAGCAAGTGAGAAAAAGAAGAAAATGACGTTTCTGTCAAAAATATAGGCGATGTTCGTTACGAAGCCGTACAAGCGTTTAGCAAGTGAGAGAAAGAAGAAGAAAATGACGTTTCTGCCAAAAATCTAGACGGTGCTCATTACGAAGCCGTTAAAGCGTTTCTATAGTGAGAAAAAGAAAGTGACGTTTCTGTCAAAAATGTGGATTATGTGATTATTCCGAAGGCGTAAAAGCGTTTAGAAAGTGAGAGGAAGAAGAGGAAAATGACGTTTCCATCCAATATGTAGACGGTGATCATTTCGAAGAAAGAGAGAGAAAGAAGAAGAAATGGACGTTTCTGTCAAGACGGTGATCATTTCGGTACCGTAAAGTCACCTAACTTGAGACACGCTCCCCATCATGAGACAGACCGCGCTTTCCAAAATAAACATTTATTGCAGCCCTCTGGATTGGAATAGGACAACTAATGTTATTTCATCTTGTCGATAAAGAAGCGATTTATTTAATAGCGTCATAAATTTAGGGGATATTTTTGCAACATAAAGGACTCTGTATACACGAACTGTCATCCTAAAAATTCGTTATGCCAGATAACCGTTAAACTTTCTACCACTTAATGAAAGCTAACCCGAACAACAATTTTTTTGATTGTAAGTTATTGTGTATAGATGTTACTTCCGCTAAAACAATGAGAAAAACTCTATCTCGATCTGTTTTATTCGGGAGTTTAAAAAAAGTTGTCTTTTTGCAGCCTAACTTGGGACATAACCTCAAATAATCATTACAAAATGGTGAAAGTAAAACAAGCAGTTAAACCGAAAAAAAAGTATCAGAATTACAATAGTACAAACCTTGAACGTGCTCTACAGGCCTTGGCAAATACAAACATATCATACAGGGATGCTGAAATTAAATATGGTGTCTCAAAATCAACACTTCAAAGAAAGTTTAATGGCAAAAACGGACGAAAACTTGGAAGACCTGATGTTTTTAATGCAGCTGAATAAAAATTGTTTGTAGACGGAATTATTACAGCGTCTAAATGGGGTTTTCCACTAACTAACTTTGATATCCGTATGATTGCAAAGGCATTTATTGATAGAAGAGGAAAAAGGGAAGTCAGGTTTACAAATAATATGCCGGGACGAAAATGGGCAAAAGGCTTTTTGAAAAGACACCGTGAGAAGTTGTCATGCAAATGAATTGCTTTATAGACAACATATACTGGTATGTTGTCTATAAAGCAATTCATTTGCATGACACTTGGTGTGTGAATGGTTTACCTCACACTGTCTATAATCGAAGCAGGTCTGGATGGTTTGACAACACATTATTTAGTGATTGGTTTTTTAAAGTAGCCCTGCCATATTTTAAACATGTTGGAGACGGTAAAAAAATTCTATTAGGGGACAACCTAGCTAGTCACATTTCTCTAGAGATTATCCAAGCATGTGAGAAAAATGGAATTGACTTTGTTTTGTTGCCACCAAATGCAACACATTTGTTGCAACCATTGGATGTTGCCTTTTTTAGGCCATTGAAGAGAGCTTGGAAAGACGAACTATTGAAATGGAAGCTAAAACACAAAGGCGTTCTTCCTAAAGACACTTTTCCACTTTTATTGAGGAACACAGTGTTGTCCTTAGAGAAATCTTCTGAGAAAACTATTTGTTCAGGATTTCGGGCTTGTGGGCTTGTTCCCCTCGATAGGAATGCTGTTTTAAAAAGGATTCCAGATGGTCTTCATGAGAATGATGCATCCAACGCAAATGAATGCTTGTCAGCCTCATTTATTGACCATCTTAAAAACTATCGATTGCCATCTGATGAAGGTCAAAGAATTAAAAGAAAGAAAAGACTTGACGTTCCTCCAGGAAAAGGAGTCACTGCAGAAGATTTCAATGCTGAAAGTAATAATGAAATTATTGAAGAGGAGAATAACGCGGAAGATGGCAGCAGTTGAAGTTCTGACCCAGGGCAAATTGATTCTGAAGATATTAATGAGATGAGACTGATTGAAACTGTTGAGACTGATGGAAGCTTAGAGTTAAGTCCTACTGAAGGATCATTTATTGTAGTTAAATATATTTATAATAAGGATACCAAAAAGGAAACGACGAAGGAGTTTGTTGGAAAAATATTAGAGGTCCACGAAAACATTTACAGAGTGAATTTTCTTCGATATAATTCGACTACATCTTCTTTTGTGTTTCCCAACATTGAAGATACTGATGAAGTCGAAAAGACCCAAGTATCTAAGGTGCTAGACAATCCAAAAATCTTCAGAGGCAGATATAAATTTCCTCAGGCAGTTTATAATAATTTATTAAAATAGAATTATTTTTTACGTTTTCGTTGACTTTAGAGCCCATTTAAGTTGGCCTTAAGCCCAAATATTTAAAAAATGTTGTAATAGAATTAATGTATTTTGTATTTTTGCAATAAAAATCTCTAAGTTATCAGTGTTATCAGGATTTCCTAAACGTTATGAAAATATACTAAAATTTTATATATTCACTTGCCTTACTTACATCATTCTTAAAAGTTTCGAACTATATTTTTTTTGGGGTAGTTCTGAGTTAGGACAAGGGTCCTTAACGTCTCAAAGCAAAATTACATTACGTTTTCTATTACTTTTAGGCCTGTCTCATGATTGGGACCACAATCCCTAGGGACAGCGAGTAAAAAAAAAATACGAGATTTTGAGGGTAATTTTAAAGTTCTCTCGTATCAAATTCGAATTTACGGAGTATAACCTACCATTAAAAAAAAATATATTGCCATTCGTCAAAGCGTTCAGATATTACAGCGCAAAGTATGTCAAAATCGTCCCAAGTTAAGTAATTTTACGGTATCGTGAATGCGTTTAGAAAGGGCATGTTCATTATTTCAATGCAAATTTGTGATTGAAAGCATCAGTGCTGGGATACAGTATAAGTAATTACTCAGTAGCGTCACTTGTCAAAACGTCAGTGTCAAAAAAGCCGCCATACTGTTTGATACCTATAGGGAAATGTAATGTAATTTGCAAATCAGTAGGTATCAAACAAAATGGCAAATGTGACAGTTATACTCGAGTGACGCAGCTGTGTAGATTCTTATACTGTGGATGCAGTGACGCCATCTACTGACGGATACAACAGACTTGGAATATAAGAATGCTTTGGTTGTTAGCTGAAATCTAACCTCAAAAACATTGTTCTTGTGCATTGTATTGTGTATTTCGACAACCGGGCGTGCCAAAGTTCAAAGGTCAAGACCAAAAATTTGGGAAAATTTTCAAATACATTTGAATTTCGACAGCGGATCGTCTTAAATGTCATAGGTCAAGATCACGACCAAAAAAATTTGGCAGAAATCGGGGAAATTTTTCAAGAAATTTTTGTATTTCGACAGCGGATCATCTTAAAGGTCAAAGGTCAAGGTCACGAACGCGGATTTGAGAACAATATGAAAAAACTTCTTATTCACCTGATCGACTCCTGGTTGTGTTAAACACGGCACACACACTACATAATTTTTATTTAATTTTATTTACGTTAAAAAATGAGGTTAGGTTTGAAGTTTGCACTTTCAAAGAGTACCATTATCTGAAACGAGTGATGGATCAGTGATGCCACCTGGTTAAAACCAACTGGAATAAAAGAACGACTGTTGTTGAATGTGAAGGATCCGTCAAACAATAAAACAATGACGCCACCAAGTGAGTTTATTGGTGAATTAAAGGACACGCCCAAAATGGGAGAAAGAAGAAGAAAATGTCGTTTCTGTCAAAAATGTAGACGGTGATCATTTCGAAGAAAGTAAGAAGAACAAATTGACGTTTCTGTCAAGTCATGTTTGCAAGCGAGTTGAAGTGAGTTACTGGCACCTCAGTAAAATTAAAATTTTTGTGACACGCTCTCTTTCGAATTGGCACGGCAGCATTCTCGCGCTTAGGTCAACAAAATAGGTAACGGCATTTAAAAAATCATTGATACGACATTGAAAGTTAAGTCACCTACTAAAATTTTAAGAAATTTATGCAAAAAAATGTCGTGTAAATCTTTGAGTGGGAGAGGTGAAGAAACGAAAGGAACAATCAATTTCGTTGCCTTTCAATAGATGGCCCCTATTAAGATGTGATTGCAACTACGAAAATCTGAAAAAAGAAAAATCAAAATACAATCGAAAGGAAAAGTAGATTCGAAAATCGAAGAAGATGAAACCAAAATGAAATATTATTATGAAATCGTTTCTCTGATCTACAACAGATGGCGTTGCTAAATCTTGTCTACAATGGAAAAAAACACCCCAAAACAAGGAACAATTAATTAACTGTCAATAATCAAATATCGTTGCTTTTCAATAGATGGCGCCACTAAGTTGTGATTGCAAACATTGAAAATCCGAAAAAGAAAAATCGAGCTGGAAAAATACGTTCGAAAATCAAAGAAGATAGATGATAGAATGCAACAAAGATGATAATGAAATCGTTTCTCTAATTTGCAACAGATGGCGCTGCTAAATCTTTGAAGCGCCTGAAAACTTGGAATTTTCCAGATAAATCCTTGCGTGAGAAAATAAATATATCCGAAATTCGAAAAAAGATAGAAATTTGAATAAAAATTAATGGTGGCAAAGAAATAATTTCACTGATTTTCACTAGATGGCGCCGCTACTTCTTTGAGGCGATGGAAAAAGCACCTGCAATTCTTCGAAGAAATCCTCCAGTGAAAAAGTTAAAGAAAGAAAAAACAATTAACTGTCAAGGAATGATTCAGTTGTCTTTCAACAGATGGCGCCACGAATTTCCGATAGCAGCTGAGAAAATCCGGAAAAAGAAATCGTTAGTGAGATCGAGCGCAAAAGCAGATTCAAAAATTGAAAACGACGGAAAATAAAACAAAAATTAAATATTATAATGAAGCCGTTTCTCTAATCTACAACAGATGGCAAAGTTTGAACTTTAAAATATGTAAACCCTTGAGCGAGAAACATGAAGAAGGGAAAGGAATAATTAACTGTCAAAAGTCTATTTCGTTCCCTTTCAACAGATGCCGCCACTAATTTTTGATTGCAACTACGAAAATCCGAAAAAGAAAAATCGATACACAATCGAGCGGCAAAAACAAACTTGAAAACCGAAGAAGACAGAAAATGAGTTATTATAATGAAATTGTTTGTGTAAACTACAATAGATGGCGCTGCAAGATCTTTACAAAAAGCACCTACAAATTTTCGGATAAATCCTCCAGTGAAAAGGTTTGCATTTACGCGCTAACCGTGCGTATGACATCTTGTTGGTCGTCGGGGTTGCAATGGAGTTGTCGGGCTACTGTTCTGCTGATGAGGCCCCAAATAGGGCCGAAATAGCTATACAGAATATGCTCGGGAGCCCCATTGCAATCCTGCCGACTTGCAACCAACAATTTTGCAGGTGAAGAAGAAAAAGAGCAATTAACTGTCAAGGAATAAGTTGGTTACCTTTCAACAGATGGCGACTACTACTACGAAAAATCTGGAGAAATCGCTGGAGCGCAAAAATAGATGCAAAAATCGAAAACGAGTGGGTCTCGCTCATACCTCCCAGGTACGGGTGTCTCGTAATTACCGTCCCTTTGAGTGGGTGTCTCGCTCACACCTACCAGATACGGATGTCTCGTATATACCGTCCTTTTAAGTGGGTATCTCGCTACCTTCCAGATACGAGTGTCTTATATATACCGTCGGATTTCTGGAGCCCGAACCCTAGCATTAAATACCGAGTTTTAGTCATATTTAAATCGGCCACGATTTTTATATACTTTTCAAGTTGTAAATATATAAATATAAACTTTACTGTGAATAAAGTTGTGTTGATAAGTGATCGACGTGTTTTTATTTACGTCGAGCAGAGCAACGGAAACAACACCAGAGAAAGAAAGTCGACCCCTTACAATTAAATTAAAAATATACACTGAGTGTTAACCAATTTCTGTAACAACTTGAGCAGGACAAAGGAGGAAACGTACCTATTATATTAAATGTGTTAATGACGTAGATTGCAATAGAATGGAGCCGTCGCGTCGCGTCGGAGTGTAAGTCTCGTATCCCCACAGCCAGCTGTTGCAGTCTTTGTCTTAGCCAAGCTTACTCTAACATGTTTCCGCCTTTGTTGTAGTGACAGTCGTGCAAACAGCTATGTTAAACAAATCTCTTTAAGGATGGTGTAAATCTACTTCTCTATTAAATAATCTTTTTCTTGACATTGACATATGCTAATGCATAAATAATAATTTAATGTATTGCACGTTTCGTCATACTTTGACTAAATAGAAGCAAAACATGGATTACGAACCGACCGCCGCGCCGCCCAAGGTGACTCTAAAAACGTACCTGCCGTAAATTCGACGGACAAGCTTGGAGAGGTCTAGGACTCACCGCAAACAATTAACAACCGGACACTTTACTTTTTCACTCCAAAATAAAAACTATTTAATGAAAATTTACACAGAAGTGATAACTCTCAATGCAGTCTGTTTGTAAAGCGGGCGGCCACAAGACCGGCGAAATCTCAATCGGGTCGGCGTGCGACGTGAACGGTTCGCGGGTGGTCAATGACAAGCCTTTAATACATCCTACTTTCAACATGGAATAGTTTCATTACAAAAGAAAAGTGTCGTCCGGGGTTGTTTACCGCCCTAAGCGTCGTTCGCCAAGATATAGGGAGACCCGAAAGTTACAAAATTATTTGCTCACCGTAACAACTGTGGCACAAATTCTTGATAACTTAAGTTGTATTTGCTCGAGGACTAGCAGACGCAGTGTGAATTGTCGTCGTATATATCTCGTGTTGGGAACTTAAGAATCAACAATATTTGAAGCCCCATGTTAACTTCCTATAGCTCAGATGGGCCGGGACATTCGGCTCCCAAAGTAACTTCATAAGTCAAAGCTTGTGTGACAAATTACAATTAACAACAAACAAAATCGATTTATCCATTTGTGGAATTAATCAAACAACATCGATTGCAAATCAACAAACAACGGTTAATATCCAATCTCGTATCAATGCTTACAAATCTCCACTTCCTTGTATTGTTGTGAAAAACATAAATGGAAACATTCCTGCAATTTCTTTCAATCAGGCTCCTCTAAAAATACCCACAAATTTAATTCTTGCTGATCCAACATTTAGCAAAAGCAGTTCAATAGATATTTTAATAGGAGCCGAAGTGTTTTGGAATACAATTAGCATTGGACAAATCAAATTAGGCCATCGTATGCCCATATTGCAAAAAACACAGCTAGGATGGATAATTTCTGGTCCAATTCGTTCAAAAAATTTCACTCCTGAGAAAATTCAGTGCAATTTAAATGCTTCTTACACTGACATTGAAAAACGACTTACATCATTTTGGGAATTAGAGGAATGTCCTAAAATTAAGCCTCTTTCTTCTGATTTAAAACAAATACCACGACTGACGAAAACGGACGTTTTGTAGTATCATTACCGCTGAAGGAATCAATTCACAAAAATTGGGAGACTCAAAACAAACCGCATTAAAAAGATTTTATTCGGTCGAAAAGAAATTACAAAACAACCCTGAAATAAAAGCAGAGTACGTTAAATTCATGACTGAATACGAAAACCTCCAACATATGACAAAGGTGGAACAACCAAATGATGACAATACATTTTATTTACCACATCATTGTGTCACTAAAGGTTCTAGTACCACCACAAAATTAAGAGTCGTTTTCGACGGCTCTGCAAAGACGACATCTGGTTATTCCTTGAACGATATAATGTACATTGGTCCAACCATTCAAGACGACTTATTTTCAATCATTCTACGTTTCAGAAAACATAACGTTGTCATTGCTGCAGACGTAGAGAAAATGTATCGCCAAGTAAACATCAAGGAAGAGCAACGTTCCTTACAACGAATATTTTGGCGTCCTCAGCCATCGGACGAACTTTCGATTTACCAACTTAACACGGTTACTTATGGAACGGCGGCTGCTGCATTCCTAGCTATCCGCTGTTTACACGAAATTGCCTATAAATATTCCGAAACTCACTCTCAAATGAGTTTCATCATTTTACACGACTTCTATGTTGATGATCTCTTGACGGGAGCCCAAACTTTTGAAGAAGCAAGGTTCATTAAAAATGATATTTCTCGCATCCTAAGTATACATGGCTTCCATCTACGAAAGTGGATAACGAATGACGGAAAGGTTCTTGACAACGTCGAATTAGAAAACTCCCTTTCAGTTATAAATATCGGTCAGAGCGAACAAACTCGCACTTTAGGACTATTGTGGAACTCTGAATTTGACCATCTTTCTTATGCGATTAAAGACACTCAAAATGAGAAGGTAACTAAACGGTTTGTTGCACAAATTTTCGATCCCTTAGGCTTATTAGCACCCGTTATCACGACTGCCAAAATCATTCTTCAGAAATTATGGCAACTTCATCTCTCATGGGATGAATCCTTACCAATCGATTTGTATACTACCTGGACGAATTTCAAAAATCAGCTGCAACTTTTGGAACAAGTGAAAATTCCAAGACACGCAACATGTTCTCAACCGAAATTTATAAAAATTCATGGTTTTTCTGACGCTTCAGAGCTAGCATATGGAGCATGCATTTACTTGAAAACAATCATCTTGGCAATTATTGCATTCGACTCCTTTGTGCTAAAACTAGAGTTGCTCCACTGAAAATGATAACAATACCACGTTTAGAACTATGCGGTGCGTTATTACTTGCTGAACTCATGAATAAAGTAAGCGATTCATTGTACATTAAATTTAACAAAAGATTTTATTGGTGTGACTCTACTCTCACCTTGTCATTGGATCAAACAATCGCACAGTGGGCCAAATGACCATCAAACGCGGACAAAATTATTTATCGATATAAAAATATTTGCACGTGTTCGTAAATGATGCAAGAGCTGATTATATTTCTGTTCAATGGTATTATTTAGAAAAATACATGTAAGTATAATTTTAAAAGAGCTTTCAGTCACTATCACTATCTGATAAAGTTTCGCTGGATTCTTCCGATATATCTTCTGACATGACGTTTACTAAAACGTCCTCTGCTTCGCTGGGAGGAGCTAAAAGCTGCAGCACTTCATGAGAAAGATTCTTTCTAAATTTCTGAGGCAACTTTCTTAAAGATGTTATATAAGGATCCGATGAAACGAGCAGTAAATTTAGTAAGTCTTGATTTGTCGTTTCCCTAGAAGTTTTCCTAGTGTGACTCCTTCTATAAAGCTTTAAGTCTTTATTCCGGCATTCTTGCGCTTCTTCAGAAAGCTGTCCCATTGGAAGTAAGGCATGAGCAACTATATCCGAGCCATGAATTAAAATCTTATGCATTGAAGCAGGCATGTAATACCACGGATATAATTGTACATATAATTTGGCTGTTTCAAATGCATAATTTCTGAATGCTTCTCGGTCCAAAACGAAACCGGAAGAGATGGCTTCCAATATCACTGCACATCTTTTAAGCAGCCCTTCGTGAATCCCCGTAATTTTTGCAGAGATTTGAAAGTTCTTAAAGAACCGCCGAGCCGTGTTGCCATCGTTTGAGGTACCACTACCTCCAGGTTTTACATGATCAACTAATAGCCCTAATTGATTTTTTAAATCTTGTTGTATAATCTTTTTCTTATTTTCAAACAAGTTTTTCTCCTCGGGTTGTCTAACTTACCACTTTTTAAAATCCATGCAATAGGAAATATGAATAAAACATTCAAAAAACCTCATCCAGGCGTGCAATGGTGACAAACCAAAACGGTAGGTAGTTTCATCGACGTCTCTTGCACGTACTGCTTCCAGGTCGTTCGTTTTTGTAGGCGTTGCGTTACAAATATAGCATTTGTGGGCTGATGTTGTTGAAGTAATGGCATTACAAATTTTACCATCTAACATTGTAAGTGCCAGTTGATGTGTTACAAAAAACGTTTTCCCTGCAACAGCAACTTCAGTTTTGTGTAAATTACCAATTTGCTCTTCAATGTATTCGATCTCATGTTTTGATAGTTCTGTTGTTTCTTTCTTGAACTGCATGCGAATTGGTCTACAATACCTGACTGAAGATGGTCTTGGATTTTGCCACAAAATAACTTTCTTTTTTGATGTCGACGTAGAATACAATTGAATTGGGACAAAAGAACTTATGAACATATCACTATCACGCAAATTATCGCTAGATTTTTGTTTGTATTCACTGTGTCCAGTACTTCCATCACAACCCCATTTTGAAATAAGTACAAATTCTCGTGTGATCTCACCAGACATGGCTGCAAATACATCCTCTTGCAACAATATGATCCTTCTGATTGTTAGATCTAAAAGAGCTTGTAATTGTACTTCCATTAGAGCTTCAGTGATTGTAATAGCTTCGTCTGGAGGATAGCATGACTTTTTCGCAACTTGCACTTTGTGGTAACTTGGATAGATATCCGCCTTCCTCGTTTTGGCTTGTATTCTTATTTTCATATATTGACTCTTTGTCAATCGTGTGTCAATGAACAAGGCCAGTGCTTCGTCGGATGAATACGGCTTTATTTCCGTCTCTTTGCTTTTTGTCCACGCCTCTCTTATTCGGGAAGGTCTAGTTGGTGTGGTCTCAACTGATTCAAAAAGTAATGTAGCAGCGTCCTTTTGGCCAGCACTTCGCAGACTCATTTGAGCTGCATATGCTAGTTCCTCAGCGCTGTATTGCTCGCGAAGCTCTTTCGTTTTTCGCCTTTTGGAGCGTTCTCCGCATTCACGAAATGACGTAGCAGGTCGGCCACTACTTGTTGATGGTACGTTTTCATCCACTTCTTCAGCTATGGCCTCAGATGGCCATTCCAATAGAGCGTCGTCCAACCAATCGGAATTCTTAATTAGAAATAAGTTTTCCGTTCTATTGCACTTTTGCCACCGTTTTTCAACTTCGCTGCAGAATCGACCAATATCTTTTTTTATTTGTTCTATAACTTGGTCATCGTCAAACGTACTAGTCATAGTATCTACTACATGATTGCGTTTAACGCTGCTGCTCTGACCTTTCTTCTCAAGCCATATTTGAAAAATCTCCCTTCTAGATTTTCGAAGCGCAATCCCTATTCAAGACAAATAATAAGTGTGTTAGTTGCTTATGGAAAAAAGACTTATATTTTAACTGTTTATTAGTACTTGTCTTGTTTGTCGTAATCAGATTGCAGAATTTAACAATGTTTTTTCAAGAATTAGTTTGCCGTTTTTTATATTATAAAGTACGTTCTCTTTCTGACTCAAGAGTTTTTTTAACTACCTAATAGTACTAATAGTAATACCATATTTAGTTAATTTTACATGCAATTTTCACTTTTACGCTGCAGTTCGTGGTCGCATTATACGTGGAGTCCCACGCCGCGCCGGCAGCAGTGAGTCTGTGACATGGTGAATAGATCATAACTTTTGCATTGGCAGATTTTGGCAGCCAAATTTTTTAGACGTCAATCAGAATAGTGTCCCTAATATTTTAAAAAACGAAGGAGAGTTGGGTCTTGTTGGGCAAATTTTGTAGCTCAACTAAAATTTGACTATGTTAACTTTTTTTACTTGAAGTTGCAAATTATATAAAATTCTATATTTATATACAACACTATAGTAAAACTCTAGCACAACAACAAGTACTAACCTTGGTTTAATCGATCCATAATGTTTTAAACTAATAAAACAGGACCAAAAGTCTTCAAAACACGAACAACGCACACACAGAACTTACGAGCGTACAACTGAAGTCGACGAGTACGCGACTTGGAGTACCTATAAAATAACCGGTACAGGGTATTATACCCTTATTAATTAGTCATCGGATAGCTGAAACATTCCTCTGCGTATTACTCATACTTTAAGCCCCTTACAGAGACATGCCAAATGTCGAATTTTGGCCACAAATGCAGGTAATTTGGCCCACTGTGAATCGCCACATTTGTGGAAGGTATTTGTTGCGAATAGAGTATCTCAAATTCAAAATTTAACTGATTCTGAAGATTGGTATTACGTAAAGGGCAATGAAAACCCTGCTGATTTATTAACTCGTGGGCTCTCGCCAAAGGATTTAATTAATTCTAGTCTCTGGTGGACAGGACCTGAATGGTTATCTGCTCCTTGTGTCAGAGATAATAAATCAGAAAGCTTAGACATACCATTTACTGAATTACCTGAAACTCGCACCAAAACAATCACCTTAGTTTCCACGTGCAAATCCTAATTCATTAACAATTTGAAAAACCCATCTAACAAACAGATAGTTCCTCTCACTACAAAAGAATTACAAAATGCTGAAAATATTCTAATCCGTTTGGTGCAACGTGAATGTTTCTCTAAAGAATATTCTGAACTAGCAAAGGCAAAACCTCTTCACTTTAAAAGTAATTTGCTTAAATTAAATCCCTTTCTGGATGATTTAGGAATTATACGCGTTGGAGGTAGAATCAAAAGATCACCATTTGAATTTAATAAAAAACATCCAGCAGTACTTCCTTCAAGTCACCATTTCACTGTTTTGTTAACCAAACATGAACATTTCAAATTACTACACGCCGGACCACCAGCCACTTTGTATTCCCTTCGTGAACGTTTTTGGCCATTATCTGGACGCAATCTTGTCCGAAAAATTATTCACAACTGTATACGTTGTTTTAGATGCCATGCTAATCCTTCTAATGCCCGGTATTTAATGGGAGATTTGCCTGAAACTCGATTATCTCCGACTCGACCGTTCTTAATTTCTGGTGTGGATTATGACGGACCATTTTTATTACGTGATAGAAAAACCCGAAATTATAAAACTACGAAAGCCTATGTTTGCTTGTTTGCTTGTTTCTCTACAAAGGCTGTACACCTTGAATTAGCAAGTGATTTGACAACCGAAGCTTTTTTAGCCGCGTCGTTTTGTTTTATTTTCTGATCATGGCACTAATTTTATTGGAGCCAAAAACCAACTTGATGCCTTTTTAAATTTTGTAAATGACGAGTTTCAAACAAAGCTTTCCCGTGAAGGTATCGAATGGAAATTCATCCCTCCTAGGTCTCCTCATTTTGGTGGGCTTTGGGAGGCTGGTGTAAAATCGGTAAAACACCATTTATTACGAGTCGTTGGTAATGCTGCTTTGACATTTGAGGAATTTGCAACAGTATTAACGCAAATCGAATCTTGCCTAAATTCCCGGCCACTCTATCCCATGTCAAACGATCCTAACGATCTCAACCCACTTACACCAGGGCACTTCATAATTGGTGAAAGCTTGACATCCATACCTGATGAAGATTGGAGTAATAAATCTGAGAATAGCT
Organism: Dorcus parallelipipedus; assembly: GCA_958336345.1. Classification (NCBI taxonomy): domain Eukaryota; kingdom Metazoa; phylum Arthropoda; class Insecta; order Coleoptera; family Lucanidae; genus Dorcus; species Dorcus parallelipipedus. The sequence continues at coordinate 44,954,280 of OY284478.1, forward strand.
TATCTCGCTTCCAAACGATGCAACAATTGTCGCAGCATTTTTGGTCACGTTGGGCGTGCTACAGCAGCGCCAAAAATGGAACAAACACAACCAACAGATGTTACGGCCGGGACTCCTTATTGTGGTAAAAGAAGATAATTTGCCCCCTTTGAAGTGGATGTTAGGACGAATCACTGACATTCATCTCGGAAACGACGGAATCATTCGTGTTGTGACCATTAAAACTAACACTGGACTTTACGAACGCCCTGTTACTAAAATTTGTGTCGTTCCATGTGAAACTAGTTAACGATATTATCGTGCTAAACGTGTATGCATTGAAAACTATTAGTTTTCAAAGTGGGGCGGTTTATGTTACGTATTTAAATTCAAATTTTACGCGCTTGGGTCACGGTGGTGATTTAAAGAAACGAGTAGGGTAAAGTCGCCAAAATGGTACCGGCGCTTAAATCGTACCACCACTATTTTTACAAGAAGTAATCGAATATACTGGCCTCTATTAACGTTTTAAGTAACTACTATTAACACAAAAGGTATGTCCGAGAGTTGGTTTGGGTTCAGTTTATCGATCCTTAGAAAAGTAGTGTTAAGAAATTCAGACAATATATATTATAGTTTTTGACAGTTTTTCCTAACACAATATCTTATTCTACAGAAGAGTTTCACAAGTTTTATGTTCATTCTTAGAAATTACATCTATTGAGGAATATTTTCCATTAGTTTTGGTAAGTGTATATTTGAAATTATAGGTTATAACGAATTATTTTTACATTTATGTCGCGTTTCCTAAATCGTACCGCAACTCAGGTTCCAAAATCGTACCGGTACGATTTAGGTACCATGGGCTGTAATGAACATTTCAATTAAAATTAATTTCTTACGTACTTTAATTTCTAGTGGAAAATGGCCAAGAGAGAATATGGAAAATGGTCTGCACAAGATATGAAAAACGCTTTAGCTGAATACAAAAATGGCGGTATAAGTTTAAATGCTTGCTGTCGTAAATATGAAATTCCTAAACCCACTTTCAAACGACACTTGGAGGGAAAAGTGAAGAGAGGAGAAGTAAGTCCAAGAGCAAAGAAAAGATGTGTTAATGATAGGGAAACCGCACTTTCTGGTACAGTAGAAGAAGACTTAGTTAAGCACATTCTGAAATTTGAAGAATGTCTATTTGGGCTTACGCCGACCAATGTCAGAAAACTTGCATATGATATAATTGAAGCAAATCCTCATCTTCCAAATCGATTTAACAGAGAAAAGAAAATGGCTGGAAAGAAATGGTATTATTCATTTTTATCGAGACACCCAAATCTAAGCCTCCGTCAAGCCGAAAACGTTTCCATTGCTCGTTGCAAAGGATTTAATAGGGAAAATGTATATGGTTTCTTTGATATCTTGGAAAGGTTAGTCGATGAAAACAGTATTGATGCACAGCACATTTACAATGTTGATGAATCTGGTTTTTCAACTGTGCAGAAGAAATCACCTAGAGTTTTAGCACAGCGAGGAAAACATCAAGTAGGATTTTTGTCAAGTGGTGAAAGAGGAATTAATACTACTATTGTATGTTGCTGTAATGCATTGGGAAATTATGTACCTCCTATGATTATATTCAAACGACAAAGAATGCACCCTGCCTTGCAGAAAGGAGCGTTTCCTGGTAGTTTGGTTGAAATTAGCGAATCCGGTTATATCAATTCAGAACTTTTCGTGAAGTGGGTTCGTCACTTCATTGATTATGTGAAACCGTCTAATGAGTTTAAAGTGATACTTTTACTAGACGGTCACACTACTCACTCCAAGAATCTAGAAGCAGTAGTTTTAGCAAACGATAATGGAGTTTTACTGCTTCAGCTTCCTGGACACACAACACACAGACTGCAACCACTTGATGTGGGTATTTTTAAGTCTATGGAGTCAAATTACCTCCAAGCTATGACCAAATGGCTTCGTAGTAATCCTGGCCAAAAAGTCACGCAGTTTGAAGTTAGCCAATTACTTACGGAAGCTTATGTCCAGGCAGCAACAATAAATAATGCAATGAATGGATTTCGTGCTGCTGGTGTGTGGCCAGTAGACAGGGCAGTTTTTTTTATGCAGATTTTGTGGCAAGTGAGAATTTAATTGAATTGGTAACAAACGAAGAAGCTCAAGTAATAGCAGAACACATAGTTGCAAATAAAGAAGCTGAAGAACTAGTAGGAAACACAGAAATGAATGAAAATGGAAATATACAGGAACCTCAGCCTTCATTCTAGTCCCTACAAAAATACCCTAGTAATGGCAAAAGAACAACGAATTTTAAAAGAAGCTAAGAAAAAGAAAGCTGCAAATAAAAAGAGTGAGATCTCTGAGAAGATGAAGTCGAAACAAGAAAGACAAAATACAAAGAAACGGTTATTTTCAGAAGAAAACACTTCTTCACAGGTGGTTATCGAAGTAAGAGAGGAGGAGTGGTTTTGTTTTATTTGCGAAGAGACCTTCGTTGAAGATATGATAAAATGTGTTATATGTAACCGCTGGGCACATGAAAAGTGTTCAGGAATACCCAAGTGCAAAAAAACCTACACGTGTGAAATTTACAAATAACTTCCTACTTTTTTATTTTCTAGGAGTGTTTATTTTTTTTAAATATGTTTTTGTTAATTATGTTAACGACTTTTTTTGTTTATTAATAAAAATTTAATAAATTTTCTCTATCCATAATGGGTCCGTGTTTTCTATATAAGTATCTTACGTAGAGGTACGATTTAGGAATCTGGTAGTACGATTTAGGAGACTCGAACCCTAAATCGTACCGCTTGCAGACTTTCAAAAAATGATGCATAAATCTAAAAAGTATTACTTAAAAATTACCAAAAAAATGTTCCATTTAAAAAAAAATATCCCTGCTAGCGTCTTGTAATATTCAGTTGTAGGTATATTCAATTATCTTTGAAAATGAAAAATAAAAAATAAGAAGTGGTACGATTTTGGCGACTTTACCCTACTTCCGAACAGCGCCAAGGTGTGCGCATGTGCATAAGAAACACACGAACCAAGATGGCGAGAATGACGTTGTTGCTTACAATCACATTACATTATTTGTATCTATTTGAATTTATATAAATCATAAAAATATAATATCTAATACAATAAATTAGTTGTGCGTTTTTAATCAAGTGAAATACACAACAAGAATCTTACGTAGGTAATAAATATAGTAATATGGCGTTAACTTCACTGATTCACGGTGTTAAATTTAATTTTTACCCTGTTTTATTCCTTTCTTTTTTATGAAGGTAATAAAATGACTACATTAAGCCGTCCTGTACAAAACGCCTTATTATGCAATTACCGGTGGCAGAAAAGTTTCTACCAAAAAGAAACTTTCCAGCGCGGATTTTCCTTATTTGAAAGGAAGCCGCACGCAAAACCGTTAATGCATGCGCATTATAAGGACAATAGCAGCCGGTACAGTTTTCAACTTTTTAACGGTGCAAACTTTGCGAGCCGAAGAAGAAAGTCGAGGACAATAGAAGGACGGTTAAAGAACGAAACCCAGACGCACCTGTTGGGAGTATTTCTCGAGGCGCAAAGTTAAATTGATGCTCGGCGTTTCGCTGTAGTACACGGAATAGCCCCAGGCGCTTCCGCACCATTTTCCTCCAGGAGTCGGCCTGTTCGCCTCCGTTATTGATATGTATCCATCTGGACAGCCCTCCGACGTAAACGATTCGAACGTCCCCACGGAGAACGACTCAAAGGATATCTGGAAATATCCCGCACGTTATTTGAAATGAAATCGACTATCGATTTCGGATTCAGACGACGCTTTAAACAACCAAAGAGATAAAGCTATGTTATAGATTGCAAATAAAAATTGTTATAATACTCAATGCCTACTTTAAACCATGCCTTTACGAAAACAAAATATTTCCATAGCTAACGCTACCGGAATATTAGTATTATGTTGAACAATAACGCTCGAGAAACCAAAGTACTTTATACTGTGTATGTGTGTATTTAAGTGCCCTATACTTTACCTGAACTAATTCACCATAAACTCTTCCGGCGGCAGTGAAATTGAGGAAACACAAGAAGGGCAACTGCTTCTCGTCGGGCCTTCTTATTTCCAGTTCGTACGTGCTTCCCGTTTCGCCGAAGTAGGTTTTATTGCATGCTGTAACGAAAGGCCCATTGTTATGATTAAATTGGTTCGTGCCCCGTAATTTTTGCGCTATAAATACACTATCGATCCCGCAATTACGTATTTCGTAATGGATAATGTTACTGTGGGGCCGATGTGATGGCGCGACGACGGGAATTATTATGTAGCTCGTAAAATATGTGGGACACAGAAAATCCGAAATGTACATACCTATCTGATCACCTGTTTAACCCTGTCAAATATTAATGCGGTTTTTGAATAATTAATATTCGTTAAAGCGCACATTAAAACTGAATTAGAATCGGGCCGGATACTTTTTAGGTCACGAATTCCATTTGTTAATATTCGATGAATTAGAGATGGATATTAGTTTTGCATTTTATTCAAAAATCATTTATCATTCAATCGATTTACACAGGGAAGTTAATTTACTAATCCCGTACCAATGGGGAAAACATATTTCAAATACAAGCACTTTCGTTAAAAGCTGTTTGGATTATTTATTTATTTATTTTTTGAAAGATTGCGTATGTCCATTTCATAAGTTGTAGTACATACATATATGTTTTTCTTAGGCTGGATTTCTCAGTGCTAGTTTAACTTTAAACTCCTGTTTATTCCCATGGTAGCAATTATAAAAACAATTGTTCCTATGGAAATAAACAGGAGTTTAAAGTTAAACTAGGACTGAGAAACCCAGCTTCAGTAAATTAAGCTTCGAAAAATTTAAAAACTGTATTTAAAAAATATTTATTTTTTTTTTTTAATTTATTTCCACCACCAATATACAATAGTACAAGAAAAGTACATAAAAAATGTTGTTTAACTAAGACCAACACTAAATTTACAAAAGCTAGGTGCAAAAGCTCAAAAGAAAAGCTAAAACACAAGCAATACAACAAAACAATGGGAAGTTACACTATTGAATAAGCCAATAATTCATTACGTACTATAACTAAAAAATGAAAGCCAGGTGTAAAAGCTTAAAATAAAATTTGACTAATTGGTTAATTAAGAGCTAGAGCAACACTGAGAATTTTTATAGTATAAAGCTAAGAACTAAATAAGAGTAAAAATTCTAAACTAAAACAGAATTTACTGAAATGTAAAGAAATAGGTCTACGTAAGAAAAGTAGATAAACTAAAATTAAATCAAAAAAAATCAAGAGGTTAATAATAAATAACAATTAGATCATATGTCGCCAAGCCGGAATGGCTTGTCAGCGACGACCCAAAGTAAACAGTAACGGTTGTCCTGCGTTTCAAAATGTATCGTTATCACTCAGCACTAGACAGTTCGTCGTTCAGCACAGGAGCAGCAGAAGATGCTATTGCACCGTTTGTACATGTAAGAGCCAGTCCAGTAGTTTTCTTTTTAGGTCACATATACCTTCTACGTTTCTCAAGTTAACCGGAATCGAATTTAAGATCTTGGGAATAACTACGTTGTCCCGTCTATCACCATATTTGTTCCTAGAGATGGGAACGACATAGTGGCCAGCTTCCCTGTTTCTAGTTCCGTGGTCGTGCTTCGGAGTGTCTAAGGTAAGTTGTCTGAAGTAGTTTGTTACTATGACTCTGAATACATATAATTTATTTGCGGGCAGGATACCTATGGTAGAATACATGTCAGTATTGAGCAGGTTTCCTTGCGTCATGTACTTAGCTATTCTGTCCTGAATACTAACAATGTTCATCACATGATTTTTAGAAGCAGTTCCCCATATGGTAATACCATATAATATTATAGAGTTCACTAGAGCATTATAAATAAGCTTCAGTATAGAAGCTGGAAGTATATACTGCATATAGAAAAATCTACCGGCGATGCTCCTAAGTCTGACAGTGAGATTGTGCACGTGCGTTCTCCACAGGAAGTGCTCATCGATGTCAATTCCGAGGTATCTAAATTCGCTCACTTTTTCGATAAGAGTATTGCATTGACATGTTGGTTGGTTTCCTGTGTTGATGTTGAGAATATTGTGTAAACATATTAAATCGTGGAAGATTAATCTAATTTGAGTGTTTTTCTCGAATTTCATGTGTGGAGTCGCTATATGCATTACCTTTGTCTTTGAGGCATTGATTGATAGATCCTTATCATGCGCCCAGCGCTGGAGAGTGAAGAAATCATTTTGTGTTCTTGCCAAGGCTGTATCCAAATCTTTATGACATGAGTATAATAAGATGTCGTCGGCATACGCATAGTAGTTACAGTTCTTGAAGCACTGTCTCAGGTCATTGACTTAAAGTAAGTATAAAATAGGTCCAAGGATGCTACCCTGAGGAACACCATTAGCTAACAGTCCTTCATTACTATATTCGCTGTTTATTTTAACCATGAATCTTCTGTTTTAAAGGTAGCTGCTAAACCATTTTAACGCATGTCCTCGAATTCCACTAGACGAAAGAGTTTGCAAAAGTTTCTCATGGTCTATCGAGTCAAATGCCTTAGAAAAGTCGATAAAGAGACACAATACATTTGTTCCATCGTTTAGTTTTGAGTTGACTAAATTAGCGAAGGAATTCAACAAGGAAACTGTGCTTTTCTTTGGCTGATAACCAAATTGATTGGTATCGATTATATCATACTTTTCCAAAATTTAGTAAGGGCATTTGCCACGTATCTTTCAAGTATTTTATCAAGTACCGATAATATCGAAATGGGCCTATAATTATTGTAATCTGATTGTGTGCCTTTTTTGTAGATTGGTCTTATTATGGACTTTTTCAGGTCGTTGTGGACACTTGCAGTTTCGATGGAGAGATTTATTAGTCGCAATATTGGATTCACAAAAATATCAGCCATTTCACGAACAAGAACTGGTTTGATATTATCCACTCCAGGTCCTTTGTTTTTATCAAGGTGCGTTAATATCCTATGGACGTCGTCCGGAGTCGCTTCAGGTACGTAGAAAGAGCGTGAGTGCTCATATGATTGATTACTCGGGGACAGTAATCTATCTTGACATGTATGTCTTGCCTTTATAATCTCGTCTACAAAAATTTTTGAAAAGTTGTTTGCAATAATACTTTCACCCTTCTTCATCGCCTTGACTATTTTATCATCCCCAGATGTTTTCAGCCCTTTCCCTAGTACTTCATTTACATTCTTCCACGTAGTTTTCATGTTATTTTTACAGGAATCGAAAAGTTGATGGTAATAATGCCTCTTTGCTTTCCTAATTGAGATGGTTATTATGTTACGTTTCCTGTTGTACTCTTCTCTAATGTGCTTTTTTAATTCCGCATTGTTGGATTTTTTCCACGATTGGAAGAGTTGGTTCCTTTCAGCTATGCCTTTGATAATTGCATCTGTAATCCATGGCTTTATCGGGTTTCTCCTTTTTGTATTGTCTTTATGTAAAATTTTTGTCGCATTGTTGTATGCTGAACTGTAACTTTTAACAATGTATCGGTATAAGTCATCAGCATCCTTAAATGAATTTATTTTATTTTCGCAAAAATAGAATTGTAACTGCTTCCTTAAAATTAATTTGTCTAGTGTTGTCTTTAGTTTATTTTCGACATTGAACCTCAGCAATTTTTTGTCTTTATTGAATGAACCACACACCTTCTCTTATAAATACGTGATCAAAACATGAATTGACTAGTGTATCATTTTTAAATTCTTGCCGTGTATATTTGTTTATTTTTTTCTCAAATCCTGCGCATATTAAGGAATTTACGTATCTGTCTGCTGTAAATGAATCAATAGAAATATCTATGTTCATGTCTCCTAATAGGACGAAAGGATGACATGAATTCAGCGATAAGAAATCATCCATTTCCTATACGAATGAAGCTGTGCTGAGAGCAGGAGGTCTGTAGATAACTAGATAGGTAATCCACTTGCAGTCACTCGTGTCGATTTTAAAGTAGATATTCTCACAGAATTTTAGGTCATTTTGTAATATTTGTAGTTACAGATTATTCTTCACATACAGCACCAGATCACCCCCACCACCAGTCTCTCGACATTTGAAGTGCGCAGTAAAGGAAGGAATTTCATAACATGCTTCAACTGTTGAAAGCTGTCCTTGATCAATATTTATTTCGGATAGAATTATAATATCCAGATCGAACAGCTGCTCTGCCATAAAACAGCAAAATTCATCAAAGTGAGCCCTCAATGAACGTATGTTTAAATAAGTATAGGTGAAACTGCTGTTCCCCGAAGGCAGGCTGTTCAACCACTCCGACATATTTCCATAAGTGGTGCATAAATGTTCATCTTCTGTATCCAGAAATGTTAGATCCATTGTTAGAGTAAGGTTAAAAAATTGCTTGGGTAAGTTACTTAATTATTGTGAGGAGTGAAGAGTTAGTTTATATTTTAATGTATTATTTTATTAATTTCATCAAAGTCTGAAATTTGAGTTATTTTGGATCCATCTGCCTTCCTTACAAGAACCTTATTGTTTTGGATCCAGACGTATTTCCAGTTATTTTCAAAAGCTGCCTGTTTGGTGTCCCACAAAAGTTTCTTTTTGTATGAACTCAGCTGTTCTACAATGCGAATTCTGCCAGTTGCATCTCCTCCAACAATATCCTTGTTCCAAATGGTAATGCTTTTTTTACCTAATAGTAGATCTCTTGTGTCCTTTATCAGAAAACTTACAGCTAGAACTCTATCTTTGCCGGGTTTTTTTGCTGAAATTCTTGTAATAGATTGTATTTCCTCAGGTGTAATTATCAAATCCAATTTCTGTCCAATTTTGTGTAGTAATTCTTCTTTGTCTTCGGAATCCGTTTCTTTTCTTCAAGTTGCTGAACTCGGTTTGTTAATGAGATTACTTTATTGTCTTTTTCCGTGCATGCATTAGTTAGCTGGACAATTTTAGATTCAAGATTCTTAATATAACCTTCTATCTGTTGTTGACCCTCTTTTAGATTATCGTATTGGTTTGCAACCAATTCTTGCGCTTTTGTGTTGTCCTTAATTTGCATTTGTATGCTTTTTAAAACTTTAACTTTTAAAACTTTAAATTAACGAGTCATACTATAAGTTTCAGGAATATCTAAATAAAATAAACATAAAAATAGACTAATCATAACATGTAGGGACGTTCACATAAGTACCTAGTTCATTAAAAGTTTTCCAGGAAGAAGTTTAGATAGAAATTAGAAATTTATAGACCAGAGACATTCTTAGAAGAGTAATTATTAAAATAAAACTTTCAGTCACTTCCGGTTACACTGGAAGTTGCCGTCAACTTCGCTTATTTTTAATGACATACTATACAGGGTGAAACGGTCGCTAAATGGTTTTCAAAACAAATACGATGGTTGCATGTTCGATTTCAATAACGAGCACATGTCCGTATTCAAGATATTTTTTTTCTCAAGCGATGCGCAGTCCCTTCGGTTAATGATAGATCACACACAGAGCTATAAATCTGTCAGACTAACCTTTATCTGATAGTTTCATACAAATTTAGTCACACAGTAATCGCAGGCGCCAGGCAGAGTCATTGGATGGGATGGGCACGGACGTCATAAGCAAATCTATTCGACGTTTAGATGTGTTTTCTTAAACTCTGCATACAGTCCGCCGTGTCGAAATCACGGGTACAAGTACATTAACTGAAGAGCCAGATCAAATTACGCTCGAGTTGAAGTGTTTTGTTTGTCTGGTTCTGTTCCCAGCCCAGCGTCATAATTCTCTGTCAATTCAAGAGGCTCTCGAGACGTAGATAGCGAGGAAAAGCATTGCAGATATCGTGAGACAAACGCATTCCGTATGACAGTTTGAAGTACATAATTTATGCTTGTTTGCGAGAAAAATGCAGTCGAAGGCGTGTGCTAGAATTCAAATCAACGGTTACCATTGGCCGAAGGGATTTCAGAATTTTGCTGCAAGTCCGAGGGGGTGGGTTTTAATTGTTTTTCGTGAGAATCGGAAACGAAAAGGGGACAGTCAGTATTGAAGCTCTAGCGAGAACGGTCGAGTTCAATTCTAATTTGGCTTAATTGTGTTTATCCTTAGGCGCTTGTCGTCTTTATGCAATTTTTTTGTTGTTGTTTGTTAAATCATTTATTCCGGTCCGGTTTAAATACAGTGACAAGAAAGGCAATTAAAACTACACAGGTAGGCGTCGCGACGCGAGTGTTATTAAATCAAAGTGGACAGTGCATAAGTGAACACGGATTATACGCCTGGGTAATTGGCATTTATCTGTTTCCTTCAGCGCACCTTTGGTGGTAATAACTGCGCAGAGAAAATTTGATTTGCATTAATTAAACTAAAGAGTCAGTCCGGTTCATAGTACCATTACATTGAGATAAATTTAATCAACTATTTTGAGTTACTTTTACAGCGAGTATTAAAACTCACTAGTGATCTTCGTCTTAGAAAAATTGATTGGTCAGTGTTTCTTTAATTAATAGACAAATTCTGCAATTTAATCAACCAACCATTACTTATTTCCCACATCTACCTGGGCTTTCAATACAATGTACTTTAAAAATCATTCTACCCTTGGGGATTCTCTCAGTCAAATTGGAAACCAAACAATTTGAACTACATTCCTGGCCATTTTCTTAACAAAGTTTCTTTCACACCCTGTATATATGGGGGGGGTTAAACTGTGGTCTTTACCGAGAGATTTGTCGGTTAATTAGAAGCGATCGCCTAGAGACTGCAAGCAAAAACCACCCATAGTGGAGTGCAAACACAGTCAACTAATTCCTTGCGCTATAAATTAATTTGCTAGGTTAGACGGCGAAAGAGCGACATACCGAGGGTCCGCAAAAAGCAGGCAAGTGGGTAAAGCAATTAAAAAGCAATTAATTTAATTCGCTCAGGTGACGTAGTAGAAGTAGTATCGGCTCACTACACGCACCATATTAATCAGATTAGCTAGAGATAGGGTTAAACCCACACCTCCCACGGGGGGGGGGGGCCTGAAAAACAGGTGACCGCTACTGATTTACTTGCAAATTGATCGCTGAAGGCGGCATTTGTATCACATACTTCTCTAAACCATCTGATTAATTCATTAATTAACCCCATTACTTAAGTACACTGTGGTCCCACTGAGACACGTTGGTTTATTAAACAGAACAAGTCTTTGAGTACGATCAGAATGACGAACACTGTACCAAGACTCGAACTCGGTTGAAACTCAATTAATTAATAATCTAATTAAGGAGCAGGGTTCTCCAACCGAGATCTGTGTAGACATTAAACCACCAACGATGCGAATCGAAAGAAAGTAGATCGCGCCGATATTCGAAAGTGAAATTTGTTAAACGAGTTATACTGTACTTCCTGAGAATCGTAATTTTTGTTTATTTGTATTGATTTCAAACGCAAGGGTTTTTCGCTCAAGATCTCCGATTCCACAGAGGCGGATATCAGGAGTTTGTCCCATTTTTTTTTCTTTTTCTCAATGAATAATTAAAGTTATTTGTTGTGTTTTATTTAAAGTGTCAAATTCCTTGTTGTAAAGAATTATTACGCTGCTCGTACCAAAAGAACCAGGTTATCACGACGTAGTTTTCCTGTACACGACGATCACGTAAATTTTAATTAAAGGTGTTATTCTGATTCTCCGGAGGTCGTTCAACTGTAAACAGAAAACCTAGGGCAAGTAGAAATAACCCTTAGTCGGCCGCCGTAGACAATAGCAGGTAACAAGCAGACTCGTAGTATAGATAAGATTAACAGCAGCTGTGCGACCTCGGAAGCCCGAGACAGTTATTTTAAAATCGGCCATAAATCTTAAGTGGAATTTGTTTGTGTTATGTATTTATGTATTATATTATAGAAGTTAGCTCTGATTAAAAATCTATTCTTTCCGCCCACGCAAGAATATAAAATTGGCGACGAGGTGTAAATTTTGAATGCTCTAACACTTAATGAAAGATTTTCGTCGAGAAATATGACAACGGCCATTGGGAAGCTGGAATCCTTCAAAGACTCTTTAATGGATATTAATACGTATTTATTGCGATTAAAGCACTACATAAAGGCTAATCACATTAATGAAGAACAGAAAGTTTCTGTCCTGTTAACTGTTTTGGGTCCGAAGATGATAAAACTTTTTCAAGACTTATTAGCTCCGGATGAAGTAGATTGCAAATCATATGAAGATTTGATACAAATATTAACTGAGCATTTTAAACCCAAGAAGCTTATAGTCGTAGAAAGATTTAACTTTAACAGTAGAGTACAACAAAGTAATGAATCTGTTGCAGAATATGTTGTACAAATTAAAAACTTGGCAGCTACCTGTAAGTTTGGAACGTTTCTTAAAGAAGCTTTAAGAGATCGTCTGGTGAGTGGACTTCGTCATGATCAGATTAGACAAAAGCTGTTAATGGAAGAATTGGATTTTGAACAAACGTATGAACGGGCAAGAATATTAGAAGAAGCAGCAAAGAATCGTAACACATTTACTGGAGAATCGGCAGTAAATAAAATTAATTTTAGAAATAAGCTGAAATAAATAATGGTCGATGTACAAGGTGCGGAGGCACGAATCATTCAGCAATGAACTGTAAGTACAAAACTTATAAATGTAATTCCTGTTCAAAAATAGGACATCTGTCAAAAATGTGTAAAGGCATTACCAAGAATAAAAATATTCACATAGTGAATCAAGTTGTCTCAGCAGAAAATGTAGAAAATGATACTAACGTGACACTTTATCACATAAATAATTTAAATAATTTACAAACACCCAACGCGTATAAACTGGCATTAGAAATTAATAATCATTTGATTAGATTTGACATTGATACTGGTGCAGCATTTACAATTATTCCCGAAATAATATACCGCAAATATTTTGCGAATGTGACACTAATAAAATGCGATGACATATCATTGACGGCTTACAGGTTTCAGAAACCGTTGCCCTTGTTTGGAAAAATCATATTAAATGAGAAACACAATAATAATAGGTAATATGCCATTGGAAGCATTAATATTAAATACTGGGAATCGGAATTTACCTTCTTTGTTAGGAAGTGATTGGATAGAAAAACTGAATATCAAATGGAATAGAAATATATTTAATATGCAATTAAATTTTGAAAACAAAAACCAATTGATAAATAATTTAAGAGAACAGTTTCCAATAGTTTTTGACTCAAAAAGAGGGAAGATTAAAGAATTTGAAGCAAAGCTACTCTTGAAAGGAAACCCAACCCCTGTATTTTGTAAAGCAAGATCAGTTCCATATGCTTCAAAAGCTGATGTGGAAGCAGAAATTAGGAGGCTAGTAAAAGAAAATGTGTTAATTCCAGTTGTACATAGCGATTGGCAACTCCATTGGTTGTAGTTCCTAAGGCAGGAGGTGGAATTCGACTGTGTGCGGATTTTAAGGTATCTATAAATCCATTTTTGAATAAAGAACATTATCCATTACCTAATCCTAAAGACATATATGCCTCACTTGCCGAAGGTAAAATATTTTGTTCTCTTGATTGTCAGAAGCATATCTTCAATTACCTGTTTGTAAGGAATCTCAATCATTATTAACAGTGGATTATTTCATTTTACTCGATTAGCTTATGGTATCGCAACAGCACCTGCACAATTTCAGTCCATAATGGACCAAGTTTTAATGGGGATACCAGGAGTGGTATGTTACTTGGACAATATTCTCATATCAGCCAAATCAAATGACGAATGTTTTGACCATCTTTTAATAGTTTTAGGGAGACTTCAACGTTACAACATCAAGATTAAAGTGAATAAATGTGATTTTTTAGTAAAACCTGTTCAATATTTAGGACATATTGTAGATGAACAAGGTGTTAGACCAACTGTAGAGATAATAAAAGCAATTAAATTGGCACCAAAACCTAAGAATCAACGTGAACTAAAATCATATGTAGGATTATTAAACTACTATGGTCATTTCATACATAACATGTCTTCCAGATTAAAAGTTTTATACGACTTATTGCATAAGGATGTAAAATGGAATTGGACTGATGCATGCAATAAAGTTTTCGAAGAAAGTAAAAAGTGGGTATGTTCAGATAATGTATTAACTATTTTTGATCCATCACAACCCTTACAATTAACATGTGATGCTTCGCCATATGGGGCAGGAGCAGTGATAGCACACATCATTAATGGAGAAGAACGACCTATTAGCTTTGTCAGCAAAACTTTGTCTCAAGCTGAGAAAAATTATAGTCAATTAGAAAGAAGCCTTAGCTATTGTTTTTGGACTGAAAAAGTTTCATAATTACCTGTACGCAAGACATTTTGAACTTGTTACTGATCATGCACCACTAATGACAATTTTTGGTGAAAATAAAGGAGTACCAGCTATGGCAGCTGCAAGACTTCAGAGGTGGGCTATCTTGTTATCAGCTTACGATTATCAAATTAAATATCGAAGAGGACCTGAAATTGCTTTGTCACGGACGCTTTGTCACGACTTCCTTTACCTGAAGATGACGAACTGGAGGACAAACGTAACTCTTTTTCAGCAAGCACTCATTTTTGTCATTTTATAGATAAATGTAGTCCTGCTTTAACTTCGTTGGAAATAGCAGAAGCAACTCGACGAGATCCAATATTGAAGCAAGTTTTTGAATATGCACAAAATGGTTGGCCAAGAGAAGTTTTAAATCCAGATGTAAAGAAATATTTTTTTAAACGCGAAGAAATTGCAACAGACGGAAACTGTTTGACTTTAGGCAATAAAGTTATAATTCCGAAAGTATATCAAGAAGATGTTTTGGATTTACTGCACGCTAGTCATCAGGGAATGGTAAAAATGAAGGAATTGGCAAGATCGTTTGTACGGTGGTCAGGAATCGATGAAATGATAGAAAATCGAGTCAAATTTTATAATAACTGCCAAATGATTCACATAAGGGACCGATAACAGCTTACAGCTCAAGAATTCAAGGATTTTAACACTCGAAACGGTATAAAACACATACTGACACCACCTTATCATCCTTCGAGTAATGGTGCTGCAGAGAGGGCAGTACAGAATGTAAAAACAACTTTGAAGAAAATGTTCATTAGTTCAGAAACGTCAAACCTAACTTTACAACATCTAATAGATAATTATTTGTTTGCATATAGAAATACACCACATGAGACTACAGGTCGCAGTCCATCAGAACTTTTATTAGGCAGGAAACCAAGAACTTTGTTAACAATTCTTAAACCGAATTTAGCAGAAGTTGTCGATAAGAAGAAACAAATTCAAGAAAGTAGAAGAAATATGTTTCGAAAACCCGCATCAAGCTTCAGACCAGAGGACAGAGTATGGGTGAAGAGTGTTAGAGGAGAATGCGAAAAGTGGCTTCCAGGAAAAATTATCCGACAGAAGGGAATGCTAACGTACATTGTTGAAGTGGAAGGTCAGCGACGATATGTGCACACGGATCATTTAAGAACAAGATATGAGATGGTAAATATTCCAGACTTGCCTCTTTTTAATAATAAAATGAATATTAACGATGCTACTGTTACGGATGATTTTGGAAGAAAGTACACAGAAGGTCCTGAGAATGCCGAATTACAAGCGAAAGAAAATGTTGTGATGAAGAAAGACAAAACCCTCAAGAAGTGATCGAGAGTTCTCATTCAAGTAAAACAGCAGAGAGTGGTACTAATAGTAGTCATCTAAGTAAGAATCCAGTGAGAACTGCAATTACAGCAGGGTTACGCAGATCAACTAGGACCAGAAAACCAATAGACAGATTAATTCTATAAAATTGCCTTATAATAAGTTGAAGGGAGTGTTATGTATTTATGTATTATATTATAGAAGTTAGCTCTGATAAAAATTGTGTTGTCGGAGTTACATATCACAAAAAATAAATAGTTGTATTTTTCTTGCAATAGAATAAATGTCATTCATTTAAAAATCTATTCTTTCCGCCCACGCAAGAATATAAAAGTTTGTGCATATTTATTATTTGTCTACTTGTCAGCAATAGTCAATAACCGAGTATAATTGGGGCGGGCGCATTACAAGGGTATCCCAAGTTGAGTAGCCCATTAAAAATTTTCGGGGAAGAGAATATATAAAAACTCTAAAAATTAATACACTGCCCTAAGGGAAAGTGATGTTTTAGATTAAATTATTTTCACTTTAATATCACTTCCGGTTATACCGGAAGTCCCCGTTCACTTTCTTGTTTTAAACGGAATGCTATACTTTTTATTACAAATTCTGATTCTACACATTTTTATATGTAAATAAAAAGTGTTAAGGCTTACTAATTATCGCTGAAAAATTCACAGGATGGTCACAATATGGTGACGAACTTCATAATAATAATAATAATAATAATAATAATAATAATAATAATAATAAAACTCTTTTTCATGCCCAACGGTAAATACTAATAAAGACATAAGCAACAAGAAAACAGGTGTGTGTCGAAAAAGTAACACATAAACATAAGTGATAACTTATTAAATAAAGATATTAATGAACAATAATATTAAATACGTAATAAACGTAAGTAATAAACGTAAGGTCTATTATAATTTAATCTACACTAGCAACTAAACTTAGAAGTACTGAACTTAACCCAGCTGAAGCTTAATAAAGATATCCTTAGGGCCAAATTACAGAAAATTTAATTGCAATCAAATTTTAATAACGTTGTTAATTTGACAGTTCGCAATGTAATTATGTGGTAACAACTTATTTGCATATCTGTTAATAATTAGTTCAGGCAATTATTGTCATGGTTTTTTGTTTTTAGTTATGTATTAATGTTTTTGGAGAATATATATAATTTCTGTCATTAATCAGATTGTAATTAGAGAATGTAATAAACATTTAATATCGTGCGTGAAGTGTTTAATTTATATTACCAAATTGGTGACCCCGGAAAATTATGGACGCAAGAAAAGAAGAAATTTCACGCATTTCCCTCAAAGTTCCGACTTTTTGGAAACCAAATCCTGCTCTATGGTTCCAGCAGGTGGAGTCTCAATTTCATACGTCTGGTATCACTCAAGACGATACTAAGTTCCATACAGTAGTTGCAGCCATCGATAGCAGTATCTTACAGCAAGTATCAGATATAATATTAAAACCTCCGGAAACTGACAAATATGCTGTTCTTAAGCAAAGCCTCATCGAACGTTTTGCGGAGTCAGAAGAGAGTTGCCTGCGTAAATTACTGAATGACATGTCTTTAGGAAACAAGAAGCCGTCATTTTTGCTTCGAGAAATGAGAGAACTCGCATCTGAAAAATTTACAGAAGATGCTCTCAAATCATTGTGGATGCAGCGACTTCCGCAACAGATACAAATGGTTTTATCCTCTAGTTCAGAAGGCTTACAGAAACTCGCCGTTATAGCGATATTACTCAATCGTCAGAAGTTTGTGCTTCAAGTAGCACAGAAAAAATTTCCAATCAAAACGAAATAGCTGCCTTAGCATCCCAGTTAAAAGATTTGGCACTACAGATCGAAGAGCTTAAAAGTCAACCAAGACAATCACGCTCACGAGAGCGCAAGTATATACCTACATCGCGAAGAAAATCAGCCTCATTTCAACTTAAGGACTACTGTTGGTATCATAGAAGATTTGGAAAGAAAGCAAGACGATGCTATTCTTCATGCAATTACGATGACTCAAAAAACTAGACGACGCATTGCTAGAGGCAGCTGGTAATGCTAATGTAACTTCTTCAAACCGTCTAACTGTAAGTGACAAAAATTCAGGTATAATTTATCTTATTGATACTGGGGCTGACGTCTCCGTCGTTCCAAAAGATACACATTCTTGGTTAAAACCAGAGTCATTTCAACTTTTCGCAGCTAATGGTTCTGTAATTAAGACATTTGGTAAACGCTTGTTAGATCTTAATCTAGGATTAAGAAGATTATTTCGTTGGCATTTTATTATTGCCGATGTGTCTCGGCCCATTATTGGTGCTGATTTTTTGGGACACTTCGGTTTGCTCGTCGACATTAAAAAGCGGCGTCTTATTGATGAAACAACGTCTCTTTGTTCATCTTGCAAAATCACTACTAAATCAGTCTCTAGTATCAAGACTTTATCGCAAAATTTGACTTTGACTAAAATTCTAGAAGAGTACAAGGACATTACTAACCCTTCAACTAATTTGGGACATTCATGTAAACATTCGGTTAAGCACTATATCCAATCAAGTGGCCCACCAATCTTTTCAAAACCCAGACGACTACCACCGAAGAAATTATTAATAGCTAAAAAAGAATTTGAATATATGATTCAGCAAGGCATATGCAGACCTTTCAAAAGTCCATGGGCTGGTCCCCTACATTTAGTACCAAAAAAGAACGGACAATGGCGTCCCTGCGGTGATTACAGAAAATTAAATTCTGTAACTATTCCAGATCGATATCCGCTCCCACACATTCATGACTTCACCCATTCCTTATCTGGAAAAACCATATTTTCGACGATAGATCTGGTGAGGGCCTACAATCAAATTTCTGTTACAAAAGAGGACATTCCCAAGACTGCAGTTATCACTCCATTTGGATTGTTCGAATTTACCGTTATAATGTTTGGCCTTTGCGGTGCAGCTCAAACATTCCAGAGATTTGTAAATGAGGTCTTGCAGGGCCTTGATTTTTGTGTTGTATATCTCGACGATATTCTAGTTTTTTCAGCAAACGAAAAAGATCATGAATCACATCTTCAGCAAATATTTGAGCGCCTTCGTAAATATGGATTAGTTATTAATGTAGCCAAATGCAATTTCTCAAAAAAAAGAAGTAGTTTTCTTAGGACATTTAATCACCCAGCATGGAATAGCCCCAACTTTAGAAAAAGTCAAGGCTATCACAGAATATGAGCGTCCTCGAACAGTAAAAGATTTAAATCGAGTTTTAGCAATGGTTAACTTTTACAGGAGATTTATACAGGACGCTGTTAGTTCACGGCGGCAACTTCTAATTTTTTTGAAGGGTAACAAAAAAGGTGATAAAAGAAATATCTCGTGGTCGACAGAAGCTATCGAGGCATTTCAGAAAGTTAAGAATAGTCTTGCGAAGGCCACTTTACTAGTCCAACCTATTCATGGTATTCCTACTTCACTGGCAGTGGACGCCTCTAATTTTGCCGTCGGTGCAGTACTACAACAACTTCAGGACAAGCAATGGAAACCATTGGGATACTTCTCTAGAAAACTAACGGAATCAGAGCGTTTCTACAGCACTTATGATCGGGAACTATTATCTGCCTACCTCAGCATCAAACACTTTAGATATTTTCTAGAAGGTAGAATTTTTACACTTTTTACCGACCACAAACCCTTGACCTTTGTATTCTCTAAATCAGCAGACAATTCTTCCCCTAGACAATGTAGACATCTTGACTATATCGGCTAATTCACTACCGATATCCAACATGTTTCAGGAAGTAAAAACGTTGTTGCTGACACACTGTCAAGAATTAATACAGTTTGGCAAATGATGTTGATTTAAAAAAACTCAATAGAGAGCAAAATGAATCTAGTGAGCTAAGGGACATAATGAACGAACCAGGATCTCTAACACTGCAACCTGTTAAAGTTTCAAATGACGATGTCATAATATTTTGCAATCTACACAATGGAGTATATCGGCCATTTCTAACGGAATCCTTCAGAAAAAAAGTTTTTCATCTATTACATGATACATCACATCCGGGCATTAAAGCAACAGTTAAGTTAGTTCAACAGAGGTATGTATGGCCAAACATGAAGAAGAACTGTGCTCGTTGGGCAAAGGAATGTTTAGGTTGTCAACGTGGCAAAATTTTCAAAAACGTTCGTATGCCTCTTCAACAATACAAGAAACCTCAACAAAGATTTTCACATATTCATTTAGATATAGTGGGTCCCATGCCACCATCAGATGGATTTCGTTGTTGCTTAACAGCTATAGATCGGTTTACAAGATGGCCCGAAGCATGGCCTATAAGTGACATTACAGCAGAAACCATCGCTAAAACATTTGATCAAAATTGGATAGCAAGATTCGGAAGCCCGCACATCATCACAACGGACCAAGGAGCCCAGTTTGAATCAGAGCTGTTCAACGAATTATCGAAGCTTTTGGGAATCCAGCACAATAGGACGACATCATATCATCCCCAATGCAATGGTTTATTGGAAAGGTGGCATCGTTGCCTTAAATCGTCCATCAAGTGTCATGCTACCAATCATTGGACAGAAGTTTTACCGAATATCTTACTGGGCCTTCGATCAGTTATACATGATGAAGTACATTCAACTCCTTCGGAAATGCTATACGGACAGAGTTTAAGATTATCGGGTGATTTTTTTATAGAACCATCTTTTTCTCGGAACTCAACCGATTTCATAAATAGACTACGCTCACATATGTCAACCCTCAGACCTATTCCAGTTAAATATCATTCCAGGCAAACCGTTTTCATTGATAAAGCACTCTTCGATTCTCCATATGTCTTCGTTCGCGATGGTTCAAGGCACATTGGACTTAAACCTCCATATCTCGGTCCATATAAGGTTATTTCGCGTTCGGATAAGTTTTTCACCTTACAGCTAGGCAATAAAATCAAACCAGTTTCTTTAGACAGGCTCAAACCAGCCTTTTTGACTCAAGATAATGACAATACCAACTATGAATTTAAGAAACCCTTAAGAAATAATGATGAACCAACAACCACAACTCGATCGGGCCGCCATGTACACTTTCCTGCAAAGTACTTGTCGTCACTTTGGGGGGGGGGGGGGTAATGTGGTAACAACTTATTTGCATATCTGTTAATAATTAGTCCAGGCAATTATTGTCATGGTAATGAGTTTTTTGTTTTTAGTTATGTATTGATGTTTTTGGAGAATATATATAATTTCTGTCATTAATCAGATTGTAATTAGAGAATTTAATAAACATTTAATGTCGTGCGTGAAGTGTTTAATTTATATTATCAAGAATACCTCCAAAATTCTTATGGCAACTTAGGGATTAGTTTAATTCGAAATTAAATATTTGATTTGCTTTTTGTAAACCCACTCTTAAAGTATTTATTTGCATTTTTGTATATTTGACTGATTGGACTACGCACCATTACATTCGCTCTGCTCCTAGTGACATAAAAGGTGTAATTACTTCTTGACGAAATACGCGGCACATTGAAAAAAGATGTGCTCCAACAATTAGGATCATTGTATTTCGTTATGAATTAATTTACATAGAAAATTTGTTACGTTTGAAATTCCGTTACGAAAACGTGGCAACAAATGTTGAGTTCGGAAATTCACGCGGTGCAAGCTCGGAGTGAAAAGTGAAGAGTGAAAAGTGAAATGGGATTAGTGTTGTAAATTGACCGGTAAATTATATAATTTACTTAATTTACCGGATTTTTAACCTGTTAATTAAACGGTAAATAAAGTAAATAACAAACTGAAATAAAACTGGCTTTATTGTATTGCTTTTGACTTATCCTTTTAGAAAAGACCAAACTCAAACTACCTCACAATCTTGATTTTATGAGGAAATAGAACTGTTGTTAACCTTAATCATCCAAAACTAATACTAATATTAATAAAGTTTGGAAATATTTCCAAATTATTGGCGGCAAATTCAAAATAAATAACCACACGGTAAATAATTTAATTTACCGGGTGTTATTAACCGGATAATTAACCAGTTGATAACCGGTTTATAATCCAATTTACAATACTAGATGGGATACTGTAAATGTTGGCTGCGAGTCGTCAGGATCGCAATGGGGCCCCTGAGCATATTCTGTATAGCTATTTCGGCCCTAGTTGGGGCTTCATCAGCAGAACAGTAGCTCGAGAACTCCACTGCAACCTGACGACCAACAGCATATACGCACGCTTAGCGCGTGAATGCAAACATGTGAAATAATTGCGCCGCGGCACAATTATTTTCCGACTTATAATTCGTGTCGTGAAAGCAGATAGCAACAATGCCGTCGCCTCAAAAGCTAATACGCACGAGATGGCAGTCGAAGCGGACAAAACGTGTCAACGCAAACATGTAAATGGGATACTGTTTGACATGCGCATCTTCAACGTCCTCCGCTTTGGCCCGCGACTCGCGATCCGTTCATTATTTATTCGTTCGACGTTGGTGCTGACGTGTGTGTGTTTTGTCGAATTACCGCGAAGCTCTTGCTTTGGAAGGAGAACTTATCCACGGCTTTGCCGGAATAAATATCTAACACCGCCGAACGAGTTTGGGAGTATTTTTAGCCCCATACCAAATCTCAGGTAAAAAATTGGGCGAATTGTCTGACGCCATTTTGGACGCCAACGACCATTCAGGCTTGCCATTTCAATGGGAATTTTCATTCAGATATAAATACAGGGTGTTTCACTTCAGACGGTTTCTTTCGTACTTCTCTAGTTACTCATTTTACAAAAAAAATGTTTCAAATGAAAGTTTCACTATATTATGTGGAGCATATTTTAAACTTGGTTTGACGTATGCAGAGTGTTCCGTTTAGTCTGGGCGTTATTTTAAACGGAACACCCTATATATTTTTACATTTTCGGATTAGAGACCGAATTTATTTATATTTTCATTAAAATATCTTCGAGCAAATTATTTTCGATACCCGAGAGTAACAATTTCATTTATTAGATATGTTCTCCATGATGTTTGCGGTAATAATTTAATTAATATGTGATAAGAAAAGTCTTGTACTGCAATAAATATGTTTTAATCTTTTCATTTACTTATTTTTCCATTGAAATACTAAAACACCAAGCTGCGAGCGAACTGAAGTGATTGTTATCGTTTAACTTTTGAAAACAAACTTTCCGGATTTTATTTAAGTTTGATGTCATTTTAAACGAAGCAAGAGGAGAGAGAGAGAGAGAGAGCAAATAGAACTCGTCTCGAACTTTCGTCGTCCATTAAAAACTGAAAACTTCCCACCGCAAACGGCATCATTAAGATTGAGGATCACTCACGCGTACAATCGGACAGTTCGTCCGTCTGATCTTCACAGTCGGCCAGCCCGTTGCAGAACTTGTCCAGTCCGATGCATTGTCCGTTCTGGCACTGGAATTCCGACCTCTTGCAGGGCGTCGCGACGGATCCTTGCGTCGCCGTGAAGCAGAACGCGGCGGCGGCGAGGAGAATTGCCCGCGTTCTCATCTCCGAAACTTCCTGCAAAATAAATTAAAGGATCTCAGTTATCACTGACGAAATACAGTTTGGGCGTTTTGAGATCTCGACGTTCACATTCTAAGGACCTTCATACCTAGACGGAAATCTAATAAGAAAATGGAGAAATTAATCGCTTCAAAATAATAGCTCCTTCAAACATAATAGACTCCCGATCGAAATACAGATAAAATATAAATTAATCAACACTGTTTTATTAAAATAATGTTCCTCTAATAAATACGTAGATTGAAACTATAATATCAAATAATTTCAATAAACGCATTGAAAGTTATTCTCGGTTTTTTATTAAACGGTGTTTGCATACCATATGGTATGAAATACTTTGTGCTGGAATTTATTTTTCTGTATCTACACCCCCGATATTGTTCAGAAATCGATTGTACGCCGAGACCATTCTTTTTTGTACGAGTAACTATACGTAAAAGGCAGTTTCCATTACAGTTACATGAAATTAGTTCCAGTAAATTACCTGGAACAAGTTTTAATATCACAGAAAAATGACTGCTTTTTATAGGAGCCTTCTGGCTTCCTTGTTCAATAAAATCCTTTCAATTCCTCAAAGTTGGAAATTGACGCTTGATTCTAATGCCCGGTTGTACCAACTTTTTAAGCAGAGCTTAAATTTAAGTGGTGTTTAGACTATGACATTATTGATAGATTTAACAAAATGTTAGTTACATTCTAATTGATACTTAAGTTGAAGTTTAAGTGTCAATCAGAATATATTTGACATTACACTGACCATACGTAAATGTCACATTCTAAATATTGTCACGATTACGAGGAAGTTGAAAATTATTAATTGATTTAAAATGTTTTCGTAATCCTGAGTTATTTACTGAATCTGCACACTCCGCGAGCCGGACTTCCAACGCTTTGTCGTTGAACTTACAGGTTCATCGGAGTTGCCGACGTAGTAAAATAACTGAAGCAATGTGTAACTGGTTTAACGAAAAAACAATTAGCTTGCGTTCCAAATAAATTGGTAACCGCATAAGAAATCCTGACACCACCTTTTCCGGATTAGTAACTACGCGTATCCACCGAATTTAGTGGACTTTTGGTCATGACATCATGTACATCTTTAGTATATAAGACACACATTTGTTATAAATCGGAATCAGTTAACTGGTCGTCTTCAGAGAAATAACAGCAGCCGCAAAGCAGTGATAGTCGGAAGCAAGTGATCAAGTGAATAAGTGCACGAAGCGAGACTCTACGAGCCAAGGGCTGGCTTCGGAGGCCAGACCCATTCCAAGCTTAGATGCTATAATTAAGTAAGATTAGATTTATTAAAGTTAGCATGAATGAGTAATAGATAATTCCGAATAAATATAAGTTCCGACATCAGTAAATATAAATCCGTGATAGTTAAATTAAGTTTAAGGCTACAGACAGTTTATTTTATAACATAGCGTTTAATAAAGACATTTTAGTTCTAACATAAAATAGCGTTCCATTTAATTTAAACAAAACTGGTAATACTTTTAACGTGACGTGGTAACACGGTTAACGTGACAATATAACTTAAATTTAGGCTCTTCTTAAAAATTTGGTGCAACCGGGCATTATACTTTTAAATTATAATAATATAAGATTCAGCAATAAACGGGCAATAAAGAAAACACGATTATAAATTAAATGACATTCATTTCGTATAAGTTCGGAAAGCTCACGTGCAGCGACAGATCAGTTAAGGGTTAGAAATAAGTCTGCTTGAAAAATGTAATTTTAGAACGTTGACAGATCCTCTGGAAATACGGTTCTACATCCATGCAATTAATTACAAAGTGTCAAGGAAAAGACATAACTGAAGATATATGTATGAAGATATCGTATTGAACCGTTTTCTGCGATACACAGTAGTCTACATAATTGTTAAGATACATTGTGTATCACGCATGTTAATAGAGTGGGGGGTAGCAAACTGCTATCAAAAAAGAGTACCTAGATATTTTATGCAAGAGGCTCGTTTGATCCTCGCCGAGTAGTTCCTATGACCTTTGAAACAGTTATCCCTTTAAATTGGCGTAGGCGAAATACGGGGGAAACGAACAACACAATGGCGTTGGCATGGCATAAGGTGTAGTTTTCACAAGTCAGATTATCGCAGACACGATTTTTGTCCGGAAACACTCGATAGCATACAAAAGGACATTTCGACGGTGTCAAGTTAAAACAACATAAGCGACAAAAATTCGAAAAATGAGATTTTCCTTGATTTGGTATAAGTGCCAACGGCCTGAACGATCCTCAAAATGTTATATTCGACAAAAATTTTCTCACTGAGTTATATCCACTTGAAGTTGCATAAGCGCCAATCAAATGACTTCACTTAAGTTGGTAGCCGTGGTAAGCGCCATTTTTAGAACGAAGTCAAGGTACTTATGTCTCTTTAGTTTCAGTGGTTTTGTTTATAATTAGTGGTAAGTATATGTATCACTATATTATGTAAAACATAACGTTATATCTTTTGTACGTAACTGCAATGTTTAATAATGTTATCCACCTTAATTATTGGTAATTAATGAATGACGAAAAGCTTATGTCAAACCGATATTTCGTTGAATGGTTTGGCATAAGCGCCAACACAATGCTAATGCATATCGCACTTTTAAATTTCAAAACTTGCTTTCTGTTTAAAAAGGTGATGTTGTAGATTTAAAATGTCTATCTAATGACTAATGAGTGTTAATGTACAGTTCTGTTCACGGAAAATGCATACACTTGCATTATATTAGTGTTTTGTTTTAATTATTATAAATATGTAAAAATTACCTAGCCCTCTCATACTCGAGAATTAACATTGCAGAACAGTTTCCTAGTTATATGTAACCGTAGAGAGTTATAAAGTAATTTTACAAAGCCACAAAACTAAAAAGTTGTAAAAATCGTTTTTAAGACTGTATGCATTTTCCGTGAACAGAAATGTACATAAAAGAGTTCTTGAAAGACGATTCCAAATTCTATTTCGTTATGGATATTAAATTACACGATGATTTATACTTTAGCGCTTGTGTCAATTAATCTATTGTTTCAGATGGATAACATTAACAATAATATTGAAATAGTTTGTGAGGACGATGTTTTGAACGAAGCAATACAGCAAGACATTATTCTTGTTCTAAGCGACAAAAACTTTGATGAAAACGTTAAAAATGTAAATAATAACTTACTTGATAGTTACCCACATAACTTATATAATAATAATGAAGACTTGACTGTTCTTACAATCAAAGAGTTTATCAATAATGCAACGTCACCAACAAGCGAAAATAACAGCGGTAGTAATAGCGACTCAAGCTCCATCTCAAATTTTGAAAATGGTAAGGTTGGAAAATCTTCGAAAAGAAAGAAAAAGGAATCGGAACGTGCAATTAATAAGAAAAAAAAAGACTCAGGGAAAGAATACAAAAACTATAAAGGACAATTAGTGCAAAAGAAGAAAATGCAACCAAATCCATGTGCGAAAACTAACTGCCAAAACAATTATAAAGAGTTCGCTGATGCTAAAAGAATAAACATCTTTAACAATTTTTGGTCATTGGGAAATAAAACTAAGCAGCAAAGTTTTCCTTTAGGTTGTGTCAAAATAATTGAGGTGAAACGTCGACGTTCTACAAAAAGAAAAAAAAATAGAACGTGCACTATGCAATAATTTCTCCCATGGAATGAAGTCCAAAGAAAAGTTTGCCTACAATTTTTACTAAGAACATTAGATATTTCACACAGAATGTTAAGAACGATAACCAAAAATTTAGTTCCGTCAAATAATGCAGAACAAGACATTAAAAGAAATGAAGAAGCACATTCTACTTCTGAAGAACAACGCGCCTCTTTTTGTGCGTTTGTTGAAAACCTTCCTGCTGTTCCCTCGCATTACTGCAGAGGATCATTTACCAAAAAGTATTTGCCAAATAGTGCGAAAAGTTATGCAAATATCTACCGAATGTATTTGCATAACCAGGCAAAGTAAAATAAAGTTCCTATTAAAAAGAGCCCATTTATGTTTATGTTTAAGAAAAACTGCAACATAGGGATACATGTTCCTAGGAAAGACAAATGCGTAAAATGTGAGAAATTTAAAAATTTGAAGACAAAACGTGCCGACGACATAACTAGCTATAATCTTCATATTGAAGAAAAAGATGCAGTAAAGGCTATATTTCTTGAAGTGCAAAAGTGATGACAATAACTTACTTGTCGCAAATTTTGATCTTCAAAAAGTACTAAGCACACCACATGGGGATAACTTGTTACTTGGATTTACCAGAAAGTATTCGGTATATAATTTTACGGTATATGAAACCGGATCTAGAAATGGATTCTGTTATCTCTGGGAAGAGAAAAATGGGAAGCGAGGCGGGAATGAAATTTGCACTTGTTTATACATATACTTACAACAACTAGATTCCTCCAAAAACTATGAGAATATTTCCCTCTACTGTGACAATTGCACTGGTCAGAATAAGAATAAGCAAATGCTTGGGATGGTACAATATTTTTTAAACAGAGCGATGTACATAAAAACTATTACACTAACGTATTTAGTGGTAGGGCATACCTATATGCCCGTGGATTCCATGCATGCGGTCATAGAAAAAAGTACAAGAAAAGTAATAGTTGAAGCACCATCTGAATGGTCCACAATTTTAACAAATGCCAGATTACATCCAGGCCCTTATTTCGTTCAAGTTCTTCATTATACAGACTTTTTGGATTGGAAAACTTTTGCTAGCAATTTAAAAATCAAAGTAGGAAAAAAAGATGTTAAAATAACTGACATCAAAACCGTCAGGTTTAACAAGGATTTTGATAAATTAATCTATCGCACATCTTTTAAAGGTAATATGCAGGATGATAACTGGCTGGAGTGCAGTTTGAAATTCAAATTTGGTATGAATGTTAAAAATGCATACAAAGAAGAGTTACCGATTTCTTCGAAAAAATTGGAGAATTTAAAGACACTTTGCAAAACTAACGTCATCAAACCCCAATATCACAAGGAGTACTTGTACTTAAAAAGTGATTCCAAAATTCCCGATGTTCTAGAAGAAACCGATATCGAGGATGAACTATTATAGTAATGTTTTCGTTTAAAGTTAATTTTTTTAATAAATTAGTTTGTTTAATTTGTGTTACCTGTCTTTTTTTCAATAAAGTGATGTTTATAAAAATACGATATTATTTATGAAAGCTGTAGTTCTTGCCAAATGAAAATTGTAAATTAAATTGATTTGTTTAATTGGCAGTATTAGAGAATTAGAATATCTTATAAATCACGTGAATTATTTCGGCCTTATTGGGCCTCGTCGGAGATATGTACTAAAAAATTACTTTTTGAAAGGATAATAATTAAAATTATAAACTTACATATTTTTGAATTTCCAAAATCCCAAAAACAAACCCTGAAAGAAAACTTTTTGAAAAACTGAACTTGTTATGAATCTTTTGCCGAACCTTGTTTTTCTTTCACAATCATTCATTCGTTTTAATAAACTTAATAAACCTCACACTACACTGTACTTTTTAATTGCGTACTTTTCTCCATTTAAACGTTCTGTTGGAGCACACAGTAAATCGTCTCTTATTCTTTGTTGTTCCTGTCTTCCCCAATATTGTTGCAGAAATACATCTTCGTTGTTTGAACTTCTTCTGCAACAGTATTTAACCAGATCTGTGCATCATCTGATGAAATTACTACTGGTTTTAGTATTGAATTGGTTTATTAACGTGGAAAAATTATTATTGACAACTTGAATGTTTATAGTATTTTTATCAACAACTAACTGCAATCTGTAGAGCTGCTTGGATCGCATTTTCAACAGCCCCACTCAAGACAAGCTGTGGATTCTTATTTGCCACGTAATTATGTAACTAACATTCCAATTATTTCTAAACATCTTCTGTGTTTTGCTATTGGTAATCCCTTGGTAAGTACATCGGCTCCCATCTCATCTGAAGAAACATGTTCTAACTTGATCTCGCCGGTTTGCAGTATTTCACGCACAAAATGATGCCGGATTGCCTGCAAGTTTTTTGAGCACCAATATTATCATTATAAATCATTACGGTCTCAGAAAAGTCCAAATCTATCTCAGTTAAGAACTTTCTTATGTATATTGCCTCTTTGGCAGCTTCTCCTAATGCCATATATTCAGCTTCTACAGTGGACAATGCTACAGTTCTCTGCTTTTTAGATTCCCACGACACGATGCCTCCATTAAATATGAAAGCATATCCCGTGAAGGATCGTCTGTCGTCTAGACAAGCTCCCCAATCCGAATCTACATATCCTCGTAATGAATCCTTGCATCTCTTAAAAGTGATTCCCATATTTACGGTTCCCTTTAGGTAACGCAAAACTCGTTTAGCAGCATTCCAATGACTTTTTCCAAAACAATCTGCAAATTCTCCTAAAACACTAGCAGCATGGGAAATGTTTGGACGTGTGGCTACTGATAAATACATAAGAGCTCCTACTAATTCTCTGTAAGGAGGTTTCTTTCCATCATCATCATTCCAAACATCGGACTTCGTCAGCTTTGTGTCAGCCGCCAATGGAGTAGAAATTGGGTTACATTTACGCATCCCAAATCTCTGAAGAATGTCGTTAATGTAATTAGTTTGACTTAATGTTATTCCCTCCTGGTTTCTATCGAATTTTATCCCAAGGCAATATTTTACTTCTCCAAGTTTCTTGACGTCAAAGTTATTCTTCAAATGGTTCCCAAAATTGTCGATTTTTCTTATGTCTTTACATGATGCTATGATATCATCCATATAAATTATAATTATAATTGGTTCATTGTCTTGATCAGCCACGTAAACACATGGATCCGATTCTGTAGGTGTAGCTCCGAACTGCCTCATTACATCATCTAGGCGTTTGTTCCAACTTCGTCCTGCTTGACGTAATCCGTAGAGAGCCTTTCTAAGATGACAAACTTTTTCTCCAATTGACATTTCGTTTAACATACATCTGGCTTTTTCGATAATGTCTGGAGTATCACATAGGGTTTGAACAATGAATTCAAGCACCTCTCTACTATAATCAGGAAGTTTCATGTAAATATCTTCTTCTAAAAATCCATTCAAATATGCAGAGCTATGTCAAACTGCTGCATATGCATATCGTGCTGAATAGCAAAAGCTGTCGTTAATATAAATGAGCTCAATCGAGCCACAGGAGCGAAAGTTTCGTTAAAATCAGTTCCAAGTCGTTGAGAGAAACCTTTCGCTACAACACGAGCTTTCTTCTTCACAATCGTTCCTTCCGGGCCCTGCTTGTTTCGGAGCACCATTCAGCTGCCAATGATTTCTCGATTGATTGGACGCTCCACCAGATCCCAAGTGTCATTCTTCAAAAGAGAACAGAACTCAGCTGCCATAGCTTTCATCCACTCCTTTGACTCAGAGCTTGCAATCGCAACATCTACCGACACATCAGACATGAAAGCAAAATCAGCTTGTTCTTCATTTTCCTGAGGTATCATGTTATATATCTTACGTGGACGCCCTCTTTGACCTGTAAACATTTTTCTTGGCCTAACTCGTCCTTTCTTGAAATCATCTTGAAGCGGTTGCTCTAACTTCTCTTGGTTCTATTTCAGGGTTGATTATTCGCTCATCAACTTCAACTTCTTCATCTTCTCCAGTTCGGATTAATTCAATATCTACATGCGAACGAACTTTTATCAGCATATTTTTCTGTGTTAATTTCATTTTCCTTAGGGTACAATTCTTCATAATTGTTGTCGTTTACTAATGGTTTATGTAGAAATTTTACATCTCTCGTTATTTCTATTTTACGTCCTTCTGGTATCTAAATTCGGTATGCTTTAGACTGCTCTGAATACCCGAGGAAAATTCCTTTTCTTGAACGTGGTTCAAATTTTCCTTTGTTGTTTCATCTATTAAGGCAGTAAACTTCGCAACCAAATTCTTGAAAACTACTAACATCTGGAGACTGTCCCAACCAAATTTCGTGAGGCGTCTTTCCATTTAATGCACTTGTGGGGCATCTGTTTCGCAGATAATTTGCCGTTAACATGGCTTCGGCCCAGAAACTCGCAGGAAGGCCACTCTGTAGAAGTAAACATCGGGCGGTTTCCACGAGTGAACGGTTTTTCCTCTCTGCCACCCCATTTTGTTCTGGATTATGCGGTGCGGTTAATCGTCGCTGAATTCCGTGACTATTTAAATATTCGTCGAATTTTCTGTTCACGAATTCCGTACCATTATCCGTTTGTAAGATTTTTACACGTTTGCCTTTCTGTGTTTCCACCATGATACGATAATTTTCGAATTCTTGAAGTACGTCACTCTTTTGACGAAGAAATCTAGTTTCGCACCACCTAGAACCATCATCAATAAATGTAAAATAAAGAGCTTTACCATTAGACTGGACTCTCATAGGCCCACAAACATCAGCATGGATAATGTCGCACAAATCCGTTTTTCTTCCGGAACTTTTTGGAAATGGCAGACGTGTCATTTTTGCACGAATACACACTTCGCATTCTAATTTTTCGTTTGTATTCTCTATGTTTAGCCCTTTGATTGCTCCAGATTTCACAGCTTCGCGGAGATCCTGAATGTTCAGGTGCCCAAGACGTTTGTGCCATGTTTCCAACAGACTGACTTTTGTTTGTTAGTTGTTTGTTTTGTTAATTGAAGTAATTGTTTTACACTCAACTTTTGCCTTTTCTCGCACATAATACAGTCCATCTATACGATCTGCAATAATTTTTACGTTACCAGTTTCGTCGACAATCTTTGCGCCGTGTTTATCAAATATTACTCGAAACCCATTATCGGTAACTTTTCCAACTGAGATTAGATTCGTACGCAGATCTGAAACGTGCAAGGTGTCATTTAAACTTACGTTCGTAATTTTTTCTTTGACATCTGCAGTGAACGAAGTGACACCTTTCGCATTGACATTTGTAGTCGCGTTATTGGCGAGGTTTAGCTTACCAAGATAATTCTTGTCGCACTTGTTAAAATTTGTCAAATCTTTGCATAAATGGGAAGTGCATCCACTATCAAGGCACCAACTTCTTCCTAGGAGTTCATCTTGCATTTGAAAAACATTTTCTGAAGTAGTTTTTGATGTGACATACAGACTCACATTTTCTGTTTTGTTAGCGTACTGCTTTCTATTGGAACTGTAACATTCCGAAGCTTTGTGCCCAAACTTATGGCACTTGAAACACTTAATTTTATTAACAGTCTTATATGTAGACTCTTGTTTCGCGGCTTTATCTTTAGTATATCTCTTATTTGAAGGTCTAACTGCCAACGCGTTTTGTATTGAACACTGCCGACTTTCATTTTTTCTTGCATCACATTCTTTCGTAATTTTTACTCGAAGGACATCGGGAGCTGGCAACTCGTCTCTTGACTCTAGCGCATCTGAAATTTTCGAATAATGCAGGCAAACTGTAAAGAAGCATCACGGCTAGCAAGTCTTTATTTATTTTAATATCCATATCTTCTAATTTGTCTACCGTATCAAAAAACATTCGTAATTGTTCCCGTAAATCTTCTCCTTCTTTCATTTTGTGTAAGGTAAGTTGTTTCAAAAGTGTAGTTTTTCTTGCAGGACCTTTCGATTGGTATGCTTCCAGCTTCAACCAAACATCCCGTGACGTTGTACATCCTTTTATTTGCTTTAGCTCGGAAGGATTCATCGACAAAATAATATCCGATTTGGCCTTACAATCTTTGTCAATCCAAGTCTTCATCGCTGTCACCGAAGTTGCATCGCCTTCAATAAGTTCTGGTTTTACAACAGCTCCATTTACATAGTTCCAAGCATCATTTTTGACTAGTAAAGCCTCCATCTGTATTTTCCACGTGTCAAAGTTATCTTTATTTAACAACTCTATACGAACTGCACCGCTTCCACTCATTTTTCAAGTTCTACTTTCCTAAACACTTCAAATGGTACTCTTTCAATCCTTTCGCCACTCTGGGCCCATAACCTGATGAAATTACTACTGGTTTTAGTATTGAATTGGTTTATTAACGTGGAAAAATTATTATTGACAACTTGAATGTTTATAGCATGTATAGCTGCTTGGATCGCATTTTCAACATCATCCTTCAGACAACTCTTGATTATTTGGAGTTTTTCATCTCGTCCTTTATTTTTCCTACAGTCTTTTAAATCAGAGATGAATTGTACTGAATTTGTTCTAGAATCCCCGAAATATTTTGTAAGTGTTTGTTTTTAATAATATGTCCTTAAAGTGATATGTCCTTAAAGTATCTGAATAAGACAGCAATATACAGGCTGTCCCATAAATAGGGGGCCATACGGTAGCAATGGATAGGTGACCATATACAATAACTTTTTTTCTTCTAATAAAATTACGAAAACAGCATCGTTTGGGAGATATGCTAAAGTATAAAACTGAGTACGAACTTGCCTTCCCTGACCTGCGCAACGAAGGGCATTTCGAACTCTTGCTATATACATCACGGTAACTAATGACATAACAATCGCAGTCCAAAGACCTCAGCAATATGTGTCATTATGTTGAGCAGGCCGGTTTTATTATCGTTTTATAATCGAATTATCTTCACATTCGCTTACCTATGACGTATAGAGTTTATAAGCAAAACGGGACCGTATTCCGATCGTAATTTCTTTGAAAAATTATCGAAGCAGACCACTTTCATTTACATTCGCGGACTCACATTATGGCCTCTTATTTACGCGACAGCCTGTATATCATCGTGTTAGCCCTTGCATTATAGCCCCTTATTTATGGGACAGTCTGTATATAATTAAATTGGATTTCTGAAGAATTTGTCAAAACATTGAGAAATGTTCAGTTTTAAAGCTCGCTGGAAGTATTTTAATTTTATATGTTAAAATAATAACTACTTCAGATTATTCTGCATAAAAAGCTAGAATTGAAATGCTTTTAAAAGAAGTGTTTTCTCGTTTTTTCGAACCACCGTTTGCTGTCCGTCTCGGGCGTATTTTTTTTTTCTCTCTTGAATTATCGCGTCATCCCTTTTGTATTTGTTCGTTTCCGGTCCTGACGGCGAATTATTTTCAACTTGATAAACAAGCAGTCGGAGTTCATGTTTTATTCTTATCTAAATTAATTCTTCGCACGTTCCTCTTTTATAGTTTTCCGCCAGTATATTTGCTCGTAATCCGGGCGCTTACGTAAGCGTCGGATGTTAACGTTTCATGCGAGCGAGATGATTTCTGATAAGAGCCTGGGGATTATTACGTTACGGGGGTATTATGTTGGTAATTACATTTTCTGAGGTATTGTTATTACGAAAAAAATATACTGGCAAATATGTATCTACGTATATATTTAAGCAATCTAAAATAATTCATTCAGTTCATCTGTGGGAATATACAGGCTGGTCATCCGGAACTAAACTTCAATGGGTGTTTGTTCATATTACTATATTATTTTAATATGCATTAATGGTAAATTAGTTCTAACCATTTTTTGTTAAGAAAAACAAACATGAGGGGAAGATTAAAAGATGCAACGATCATCATCAGATTGACACATACACACCAGTTTCAAAGCAGTTCCGATGTACACCATCGTGGAGGTCTTGCAGCTCTTTGAAGACACCTCCGAAGCCAAACTTCTTAAACCAGGAGCAGATCCAATTTGGCCGATTTAATGACATTTACGGCTTCATTTGTTTAACAACAAAAAACAGAATTACATGGGGATTTATTTAAGACCAAGCACGAATGTGTAGGACAAAGGATTACAAGGTTATTTTTTATATTAGATTTAAATTCGCGTTTTCACAAAAAAGAATGTTTTTCCACATTCCATTCCATCATTGTATGACGCGTTTCAAGTTCTTTAACACAGCTTATAAATACGAGTTTGACGTGGAGTTTAATGGATGCGACACTAAATATTCATGTGCAATAATCGCGAATCACCCTGTATATTGTTTGGTTTAATTTTACATTTTTAATTCGCGAATATAAAATTATTAGTCAATTACGCAGTACAGACCTGGACTTCTTAAATATACTTGTTATTTGATATGACAACGGAATTTAGGAAGGATTTTCCTTTAAGGGCCTCATCCCTCCTCAAGATGACTTCACGAACTAAAAAGTAACTTTTAATTAAATCGTCGGGCAAAGTGACAACTCGATTCGATGGTATTTTCGCTGGGGGAAGATTTGACGTGCCTTTTTAAAATTTTTAAATGTCAGAGAGTGAACGAAACATTAATGAACACAAACAGAAATAGTAATATTTAAAATTGTTGCGTCGATTGAATATTATTTCATTTCTCCTTTCTTTAGTGTGTTGGAGAAAACTGTTGTCATGAGTTGGACCTATGTGTTGTTAGTTGTTACTAACCAAGTAGTGAGGGTTTGCGTCTTAACTGTAAATAATTGCACTTATTCTAACCATATCGTCCAGTCTCGTTTGAATTGAGTATCGTTCGACTGTGGCATTTTGACTTGAAATTATAACAACGGGAGTTTGTTTGAAGTTGTCATGTTACATTCAAATTTCGCGCTCAAAATATCGTGGCGATATAACAACATTCAGCTGCGTTTTAACACAGTTGGTAACCCTACATCCCTTCTCTTTACCGCTCAACGTTTATTCGAGGGGCACACCACGTGACTGGTTTTTCAGTTTGGTATCCTAGCAACCTCCACTTACCACCAATTCGTTTTGTTGAAGGCCTTTCTTGTTCGGAGTGTGTTACAAGGCGGATGTAATTTGTGTGTTGTACAATTACCGTAGTTTTCGCTCTCTGGAATAACTCTCTAAGGAATAACTTAATCGCGGCTGTGTCGGTAAATCACGTAATACCTTCGAACACATTTGGAGATCAGTTTGACTCCAATTCGAAGCCCGAGAGCAAAGTAATCCCAGGTAATGTAAAACGGCGCAATGGCGGATGTGATAAAATGACTGCTAACGAAACCTTTTTCCCTTTACATTCAGGCTTTTCCTATTTGGGCGTAGTTTTCTGGCGCCGGCTATTAAGCCAGGCTTTCGACCTATTTCTCCGGAGGCGCTTCGGCCATGTTCGGCCCCGTGAGTGTATCGTGGGAATCTGACCAGCCAAGCAGTTTGATCCAGATTGTCGTCGCTATCTGCGATCAACAGAGGGCGTCGCAATCACCCACCGGCACCGACTAGAGTCCCACCGACCATCGCGTTTCAGTTGGCAACGGCGACACTGAACTCGGACTGGGCAAGCTGTTAAATGAAGGTTAGGTTTCCAATGTAAATGAAGGCATTATTCCAAAAACCAGACAAGTCCAAAATATCCGGTTTACAAGTTGTCGCAGTTTTATATACTTTAAGACAATGGCTATCTAGTGGTATAGTTTGTTTCGCCAAGAAACAGACATGTCCGACGATTTTGCACGGAAAAATATGTACGATTCTACAAAAACAAGACAAGTCCCACTTGTTTCCTGCAAAAGTCAGACAAGTCCTGGACTTGTCTGTCTTTTTCAGTCAAACATATGTGTTGTTTGTTGCCCTCTCCACTTACTTGTTATGTTTTACATTTCTCTATAAGTGTGCTGTGGTTACTGATGTTACATGTGTTTGACAAGTTTTTAAAAGGTAAAGTTGTTATATTTTCTGGTGTTAATTATTATTAATATGGATACCAGTGAGTGGCCTAAAAAGCGTCAGAAAAGGCGAAAAAAGTACACGGCGAGGAACATGTAAACCACGTTGGAAATGTTGTTCCAAAGCGAATAACTGATGCAGATTGCAGGTATATATAATCGCTATTATTATTTTTAATACTTCATCAATCTCAATGGCTATCTATCGTCAGATGGTAGGTATTTAAACAGGTGAGGAATTGTGTCTTTCAAATTATGCTTTCTGGCTGTCGACAGTTAACTTGGTTGATTTATCGCCAAGAAAGGAAGAGTAGATGAGTTTAGCGATTTGAGACACTGATTAATTACAAAAAAAAAGTTGAAGTAGGCTAATTTTGTTGTTGAATAAATTGACTTAACTCAGGTAGTTCAATTTTGTATTAGTATCATAATATTCTTAAAAACATAATTTACAATAGTTTTATTTTTCCAGATGCTCAAGGTTCCAATGTTTCAATCAGGTAGACATTGATAAACAAAACAAAATTTTGGATGACTTTAACAACCTGACTACAAAGGATGAGCAAGACTCACATCTATGTGGACTAATAGCTCTGCGCCTAATTGCAAGAAAACGTCCAAGGAACGATGACCCGAATACAAGGAAAGATCATGCGGCTACTTACTCTTATAAAATCCGTAGTGAAGGTAAAGATGTTCCTATATGTCACAAAGCCTTCTTAAGCTTCCACGGCATTTCGAAGAACAGACTTACCAGACTACAGCAAAGCTTACTATTAACTGGAAAGTCTCCTAGAAGTAAACAAGGAAAACATATGTCTAGACCTAGAATGTTGCCTGTTTGCATAAAGCATCTTGTGGAGAACCACTTTAATTCATACCAGGCAAGAAAATCTCACTACTCACTCAGGGATAATCCCCACCTGAGGATTTGAGTATTTCTGTCATGCTAAAACACTTTCTTGAGCTGTATCAGATAAACATTCCTTATAAGTCATACTGAAAAATTTTCAATACTTTTAACATTCATTTTGGTTACCCGAGGTCAGATACATGTGCTATTTGCAATTCCTTTCAGCAAAAGTTGAATGCAGCTGCAGATGACGAATTATTAAAGTCTCGATATATAATAGAGAGAACTCTTCATCTAAAAAAAGCGTAAGCTTTCAAGAAAGAAAAAAGAAAGTTTATTATGAAGGCTAAGGAAGGGAGCATAACATGCTTGTCTTTTGACTTCATGCAAAACCTTCCTCTTCCACACATTCCAAGTGGCCCTGTTTACTATTCACGGCAGTTGTGGTTTAATGTGTTCGGGGTTCATGATCTATCAGATGATTCTGTGACAATGTATCGTTACCTTGAGAGTGAGGCAAAAAAGGGTGCAAACGAAGTGACATCTATGCTGCTGGACTCAATAAACAACCTTCCAGATAATAAAAGACATGATGAACTTGTCTTGATCTCTGACGGCTGTCCGGGACAAAACAAGAACAAGACAATGGTCCAGTTCTTGTACTGTTTAGTTCATGTCCTGAAGATTTTCAAGAGAGTTACCTACCTCTTTCCTATAAGAGGACATAGCTATCTTCCGAATGATCAGGACTTTGGTCTAATCGGAAACAAGAAAAAGAAAGCCAATATAGTAGCACTGCCAGAACATTGGGACGAAGTAGTACAGAATGCACGAAAACATCCTTCGCCATTTAAACTAAAGATAATGACCCACAAATACTTCTTTGATATTAAGAGCGCTGTGGAACCTTTCTTCTTGAAAACACCTAAGCCTCCACGGAAACTTCAAGAAGTAAGGATGATGATGTTCGACAAACATGACATCCATGCCAACCTGCGAAAATCGTACTATGGATCTTGGGAAAGGCATATTGTGGTGAATAAGTCCTTCAAAGGCAACGTAAATACTCTCGAAATGCGAAAACTTTACCACTCACCTCCAGGAATACAACCCGCAAAAGTAACAAACCTACGAGAGCTTATAAGGTTCCTTGAAAACCCACTTCACCGCCAGTACTATGAGTCTCTATTGGAGGATCCGGCTTCGAATAATAATATTTCTGAAGATGCATCTGAAGTGGCAAACATTGAGATTGATGACGACGACAATTCCGATGGTTGTGAAGATAACTAAGAGACTGTTAGATTGTGAATAGCATTTTTTGTAATAGCTAATTTACTTTTTTTGTAATAACGTTACATGAGCAATAAAATATTAGAAACTAAAAGTATTAGTAATGACTTTCTGCAAAAACCAGACAAGTCCAATGAATTTTATTTTTTTTTTCTCAAAAAATATCATTAGTAGAAATTTGTTATAACACCTACATGAAGTTATCAATGGGACCTGTTATCAATGTTATCAAGTTTCTGACAATTATCATTTTTGGACTTGGCTGGTTTTTGGAATAATGCCTTCAATTCAATCTGACGGATCGATCAGTTTAGATCTTAGTTGTTGCTCATAAATAATTAAATTATAAATAAGAATTACGGACTACATGTGACGCTACGTTCACCGTAGATAATTAAGTAGTAAATTACAATATCGCAGAGCGTTATTTTGACTAATGTAAAAAATCAGATCCGATTATCGGTACGTATAAACTTTTAATGTTTATTGTCAGCTAAGTTTCCTATTGACAGTTCAATTGTTTTAGGTGTTTATTTATATTGTGTGTGTTACAATAAATTTTGTACCACAGTGAATGTTTTATTGTGTCGAACCTGCGCTGAGCGTACAAGTGAATTTAAATCTCCTGAAATTATTGGTCTATCTGAGGTGAACGCATTGACGCTTAGGGAGTGGAGTTCTTGCAACCGGGGGTACATACTCCCTGGCGCCCTTAATAAATACCCACCCCGTTCTCCATTGTGCTAGCTTGGGAGAACCGTTGTTTAGAGACAACGCCACTTGTCATCCGGTAAGTCAGTAATTTAATTCAGGAGTATTTTTCTCTTTTAACATTTTTGCGGTGACAACTGACCCTATCAGATTTCTATGCAGGCCATGGTACCTCTAAGTCCCAGTTTTACAATGCCCGTTTAAATTTAAGCTAAAGCTTAAACTCATGTCAGCGATTATCTCAACATGTTACGGTGAGAAAATTCCTTGCAAATAATTTCTAGCTTTCGGGTTACCCTGTATCTTGGCGAAAGTGTAACTGCGTCGCAGTTTGACCTTTGGAACTTGACTGTTCCATAAACGACGCTTAGGGCGGTAAACAACCCCGGACGACCCTTTTTTTTTGTAATGAGACTGTTCCATGTTATATTAACGGCTTGACATTGGCCAATGGACCTCTCCCCCACCCGCGAACCGATCCGATTAAGATTTCGCCAGTCTTATGACCGCCCGCTTTGCAAGCAGACTGTTTTGAGAGTTAAGTATCATTCAGAATTGACTTAGTGCAGAAAATTAGTGCAAATCGGTACTGCAAACTGGCCGTGCAAATGTTTGACAGATGTATTTTGATGTGTCTATTCACAATCAACAGACGTTTTGCACTAAGTTGATTGTGAATAGAGACATCAAA
Organism: Dorcus parallelipipedus; assembly: GCA_958336345.1. NCBI lineage: Eukaryota > Metazoa > Arthropoda > Insecta > Coleoptera > Lucanidae > Dorcus > Dorcus parallelipipedus. The sequence continues at coordinate 44,994,729 of OY284478.1, forward strand.
ATACATTTGTCAAACATTTGCGCGGCCAATCTGCAGTACCTATTTGCACTAATTTAATTCTGAATGATACTTTATTCTCGCTTCTGTGTAAATTTTTCATTAAACGCGTTTTCATTAAACATTATTGACGCGTCTTCAACGTGAGTACGTAGGTACGTCTTGTGCTTCACCTAACTCGATTTTCTCTGCTTACGGTTTATCTTCTTTTGTTAAAACTTATATCTTTATAAAGTGATTAATTTCCTCGATCTGTTGGTGTAACATTCTTTTCTAGTTTATTTCTAGTTTATTATATTTGAGTGGTAAGTTTGTATAGCTCATTAACAGCACGACTATTCTACTTTTTGCGGTCAACATTTCTTCGGCTGTTTTTAGTAAAACTTGTATATTTAATGATCGCTGTGATCGGCATCGCTATTTCTATTTAGCATTATTTTCAAATTTTTATTATTGTTTTTTTTTACTGTTTCGGCTCTTTCTATTCACATATTGGTGATGGAAAAGTGTTCTTGCTGTAATCAAGTAGCTGAGCAGCACAAGATTGTTAAATGCTCTATTTGCAGCAAATCTTACAAAATTGATTGCGTGGGATTATCCACAGGTGAAGCTCGGAAAATTCATTCTAAGTCGGGTTTATCTTGGACTTGTAAAAATTGTGTCCTAATTGGTAATGATTTTAATGCCTTAAAAGCGGCTATCATTGTCCTGCAAGACGAAATCAAAGTTTTAAAAGGTAACATTAACTTGCCTCTACTTCCTCCTACTAAAACCCTGCTAGATACTGAAAAAATTATCCAGGAAATTGCAGATCGAGAAAGTCGTAAGGGTAATATTGTTATATTTGGCTGTAAGGAATCTAATTGCAATTCGAACAACGAACAACTTGACCTTGACTTTCCTGTTGTGTGTGATTTACTCAAAACAGTGCAAGTTGATATTCCTGGATTAAAACCTGTTAGACTAGGTAAATTTGATCCATCGAATAAAAACCGTTGTCGTCCAATTAAGGTCAACTTAGGTTCTAATGCCTCTGTTGCTTGTGTCTTGCGCAATTCCAAACGTCTGAAAGCCAATCCTAACTTCAGAAATGTCTTCATATCAAATGATAAGACTCCTATGCAAATTGAACTGTATAAAAATGCTAAAGCTGAACTAAATGAACGGTTACTTAATGGTGAATCAAATCTCAAAATAAAATATATGAACGGCATTCCACATATTGTTTCTTTAAACTAGCAGCGCCCGGCAGAAATATGAATTCCTCTCTTAGCATTTATTATCAGAACGCTCGTGGTCTTTGCACTAAAACACACTCTTTTTACACCAGCGCCTGTGAACTCTCGCATGACATTGTTGTCATAACCGAAACTTGGCTCAATAATTCTATTTCTAGCGCTGAACTTTTTCCTTCTAGTTATAATATCATTCGATCTGATAGGGATTTTACAGCTACTGTAACAACTCTGTTGGTGGTGGTGTTCTTATTGCCTTCACAGAGAATATTGAGTATCAACTTTTAAATACTAAACATATATCAAACATTGTTCCACTAATTGATCTTCTTGTATGTGAATGTTTAATATTTTCAGTAAAATTTTTCATTGCTGCTGTATAGATTCCTCCAAATGTGTCAGCACATGAGTTTGAAGTATTTTTGGAATGCTTAGAAGAGTATCTAATTGACAAACCGATTTTGTTTGTGGGTGATTTCAACCTTCCTCTACTCCATAGTAATCCTGTGGGTTGTTGCAAAACAAATTCGTTCCTAGTAGCATGCAATATTCTTGATCTTAAACAATGTAATAGAATTGTTAACACTGATGGTAATCTTCTGGACTTAGTTCTGGTCAGTTCTACCTTTTCTATATCTGTTGATCTTGATGATAATCCTTTCGTTCCTGTTGATCCGTATCATCCTCCTTTAACAATTACAGCCGGCTCTTTTGCAAATTCCAAATCGAAGGCTTTTCCGTCAGCAAAGAATCGTAGGTATAATTTTCGTAAAGCAAATTATATTCAGCTCTATCGGGATTTGTTACAAACAGATTGGACTTTTGTTGATACCTGCACCGAAGTCGATGTTGCTCTGGATATATTCTATTCAAAGTTGTATGGTATTTTCAATCGACACATACCGACTTTTTCATCCTCTGGTTCTAAACAAGCGAATCCATCTTGGTTTACTCCTGATATTATTTCTACTCTAAAACTGAAAGACTATTACAGATGTCGATGGAAATCTACTAGAAATCCTGTTTTTCTTATAGAGTTTCGGAGACTTAGATCTGTTTGTAAATCAAAAATATCAGCAGCCTATAAATCCTATACAACCTGTATTGAAAAATCAATCAAATCCAATCCAAAGGAATTGTTCAAATATTTGCATGACAAAAATGGTACTACTAGAATACCCAGTAAGCTATATGATAATGAAGCTACCTTTAGCACTCCGCAGTCTATTGTCGATGCTTTTGCTGAGCTCTTCTCAAAATCGTTTATTCCTAAGTCTTCCTTTCCAATACACGACGTTTATTCAAACCGGTTTAGTTCGATTCTGCATCCTGTTTCTGAAGAAGAATTAATAAAAATAATGTCGGAAGTTTCCTCAAAACGTCACTGCTGGTCATGATATGGTTCCTAATTTTATAATTAGAGATTGTAGATACGTTTTTTCAAAGCCCTTAGCTGGTATTATTAATCTGTCTATCAAAACGTCTGTTTTCCCTGATAAGTGGAAATACGCACGTATTACTCCAGTTTTTAAGAAGGGAGAAACCTGTGAAATTAGAAACTATAGACCTATATCCATATTATCTAATTTTGCTAAAGTCTATGAAAACGTTATTTATTTACATGTTTATTCCTGTGTTAGTCCGTATATTTCGCCTAACCAGCATGGCTTCATGCCAGGAAGGTCGACAGTCACTAATTTAACTTTGATTACGCAATTCATTAGTGAAGAACTGGAGGCTAAAACAAGTCTAGTGTCGAATTGGGTCCGAATTTGGGTCCTCTTTTTTTTCTAATATTCATTGATGATCTTCTCTCTTCCTTCTCCTGTCATGTCCTTGCGTATGCTGATGATTTAAAAATCTACTCATCTGTTTCTAGTTCTATGGATGTGTTGAAACTTCAGTCTGACATAGATATACTCATTCGATGGTGTGATGATAATAGACTGAATCTGAATATCAATAAATGCTACACACTTACTTTTAGTAGGAAAACGCACAGTATCGACTCAGTTTATGAAATAAATGGTCAGCCGTTAAGTAAAACTAACACTTTTAAAGACCTTGGTGTCTTGTTTTATTCCCGTTTGAGTTTTTCACCTCATATTGAAGCTATTGCACTATCTGCATCCAGAACTTTGGGCTTTTTGATTAGATCTGTTAGGCCTTTTAATGATCCTACAAACCTTATTTTTTGCGTTTGTTGCTAGTAAGCTTGAATATGCTTCGATGACCTGGGCTCCTTACTACGCTGCTGCTCGCCTACGGATTGAAAAAATTCTACGAAGATTTCTAAAATACCTTTCATTCAGATGTGATGGCATTTACCCTTCGAGGGATATTCCTAATGAGCTTTTGCTTCATAGACACAACATGCAGTCATTCGAATGGCGCAGAGATGTTCATGCTGCGCGTTTTCTGTGGAAACTGATTGTGGGACGTATTGACTGCTCTGAATTGCTGGGCAAAAGTTAATTTCCACGTTCCACGTATCTCAAGTAGATCAGCTTTAACTTTTTCGGGTCCAACGCCAAGGACGAACATGTTATGTAAGGCACCAATCTCGTATATGTGTTCCGCAGCAGAGAAGATGTTTGATGATATTTTTTATAATTCTCTAAAGTCTAATTAATTTTGTTTTCTTTCTTCGGGTTTAATTTTGTAATATAGCTACTACATAAATATGTACTTACTTATTTGCGTACGTATTATACATTTTAAGTGTGCTCTGTAATAGGATTTTTATCTGTTGGGCAATTAAACTATTATTATTATTATTATTATTATTATTAAACGGTGCTTGTTTTGGAGTGAAAAAGTAAACGGGTGTACTGCCCGATTGTTAATTGTTTGCGACGAGTCCTAGGCCTTTCCAAACTTGTCCGTCGGATTTACGGCAGATATGTTTTTAGAATCACGTTGGGCGTCGAACGGTTCGTAATCCGTGTTTTCTGTTTTATTTAGGCTTTATTTTTATTTGGTTCTTCTCTCCCTCCCCCATTTATTCCAGACGTTTCACCGAATTTCTCTAACCGGGAGCTGCCTGGCGATCTTCTTCGTGGTGTCCTTGCTGAAAATATTGATGGCATCCTTGTAAACCGATCTTGGCCGTCCATCTTGGTTTCTTGGTATTTGGTAATACGACGGTTCATCACGCTGCCTGCCATCACACATCGCAAGAGGGCGCGCTCCTCGGAACGAAAGTGGTCACTTAAAGTGGTCTTACGAAAGTGGTTACCCCCTGACACGGATCCTGCTATTCGTGTCTCGAAGATCTTGACGACCACGGAATCAACTAACGTGCACTCACATCTAGCTGGATGTTGAAGGTCGGGGGCCCTTATTCTCAACTCGTTCGAAAAGATTCGTATGCGAAAATGACGTCAAAATGACGCAATTTTCGAACGATTCGTATAGTTTTATACGAGAGTTTACGTCATTTTGACGTCAATTTCGCATACGAATCTTTTCGAACGGGTTGAAAATAGGGCCCCGGATCTTACCTGTTCGATAGCTCTGTACTTTCTACACTTTTAACGTTTTACGTCACTTGATTCTTGACATTCTGCACTGTCAGATTAATTGACTGCGTTTTAATTGCATTTTGTTTTCATTTATTTAACAAATCTTTGTGTGCAACTTAGTTCACCCCTTTTAAAACATAAATAAAAATAATATGCATTAAGGCCAGTACACAATGGATTTGTATAAAACATAGGACATAAGCCGTAACAGTAATTCGACCTATGTAAAGAAGCGCGCTGTAATACAATGGTTCCGTAACAAAAACAAAGGTTATGTGTTTCTTACGGCTTATGCCCTATGTCTTACGTTTTATGCAAATCCATTGTGTACTGGCCTTAACTGGTGATTTTTATTTCATTCATATATGATCCAGCCCATCTCCACGAGTTAGCTGGTTGTGAGATGAACTTAATTTGCACATTTTGATTTCATGTTGCTAAGTTGTTAATATATTTTATGTTTCTAATACTTAGTTTCTCGTTTATCTATGCTTTTTTGCTAATTTTCATACCTAATTGTTAATGCTATCTGGGATAATGAGAGCCAAGTTATTATCACCCACAAGCAATGTTGTAACATATCTAGTTACAAGTATTTAGATACAGTATCTAGATAGTTTTAGTGTATCTGTAACTAGTTACATTGTAGTACTTGGTATCTGTAACTGTATTTAGTTACATTTATGTATATATCTGAGCATTTAGGTACACAGATACATTTTTTAAATAAGAACAAAAATTTTATTTTATGCCATCTCACCCTATGTTACAAGAAATTAAAAGTACAGTTTCCAATACGCAGGCTAAACGGTAATGGAAAGATCTCCTTTATAATGTGCAATGCCCTTTTATAATAAACTTCTATGTACAACGGATAAATCAGTAAAACTACCTACTCAGCTAAGCGGATAGCGCATTATGGTTCTCGTGCAACATTTGTGATTGGCTATAATTTTGAATGAGCCAATCACAAATGCTGCACGAAAACCGCAAAACGCTATCTGCTTAACTGAGTACGTAACAACAGTAGAAGTTTTCGTACGGAAATACATATATCGACTACTATTAACTTTGGTGCCATATTTAATAGAAGAATATACAGGCTGACTGTTAATTATGAATGAATGAATGAAACCACGATAAGAGCGATGTCCGAGAGTATGGGAAAATGTTTATAAATTCTTTCTACTTTAGTTACGGGTAAAAAATTCGAGGAGCAGATGAACGAAATACATGCTGTCATAAAAGATTTTTTATTGTTTTATGATACTGCAGCACGGCTTCGTGAACTTGACTTTTAAGTGGAATTTCACAACTCCGTTTTTAGGTCAACGCCCGACATGAATGTGAACTCGAAAATATTTACTTGACAAATAATGCATGCAGCAAATTACCTGAAATAGATTATTCCACGCAAAGAATGACAACACTTTGAAGACCTGTTAATCAAATAAATCATTAAACTGTACATTGAAAAATGTACCTGTTACAACACTGCCCACAGGTGACTCTTATTATTCCTGATATTATAAGAGTGTGTTTTGTTGTTGAAGATGCCAGGTCTCGTAAAAGAACAACACTGTAAACTAGTTGGTTATGTGAGTTCAGGACCTAATACTTCAACAAGTATGTTAAAGTAATCTTATTATTAATGTTCATTTCAAAGCGACATGAAAAGCCTTCCGTATCTAAACAAATTACGTTAATTAGAGATGATTGACACCAATTTATGTAAATGTTGGTTGCATTCTGCATATTTTGCATATATTGATATACCTGTGCATATTTTTGTCAATTGTGCATATTATTGCCTATTTTTGCAAAAAAATGCATTTATTCTGCTTTGTCGGGTTCAAATCTAAAATTGAAATGAAATTTTGGAAAAACCCAAGATAATCACGTTAAAAAGAAGAATAGGAGCTATAAATGTCCACATCCTAATCAGACCACCAAAAAGGCGATGATTTACAACTTACATTACTTTACTAAGTGCCGATTTGGTCCATAAAAAACATTTTACAATTATGACATTAGCAAATACCTACGAATAACTCGACGCTTCGACAATTTTTTTCTGTACGTCTTATGCACAAGCATAAATTTAAGAAAACAAAACACACACTATCTCTTTTTGTTATTGTATTTTTAGTTACTGTGACTGTATTGGCGAAAATTATGTTCAACTCGAAAGTTATGTGTTGGATCAAACCATATCCTGAACTTATGCTGGACGGCGATGGAGTGCTTTGCAAAGCTTGCAGTAAGACAGTAAATACTTAATTTTAATTATGTTACTTATGCTGGATTCATGCAGCAATTTTTGTTCGATATTGAATCCAGCATTAGTTCTTCCATTTGACTAGACAAATTTTAAATTAATATTTTGAAAATTTTGTGTATTGAAAATTTCTATTAATTTAATTCGCTACTTCACTTCACTACTTCCTGTAGATTTTGGAAATTTGAGTCCAACTCAAATTTTACAACATTGTAAATGTGTGATTTGCGAATACGTGACGTGTGGACACAACAAATGTGCTCCGTAGAAATAAGTACAGAAAGTTAGTACAAATTAAAGTGATACTGTTAAAATTTTGTCAGCTTCTAAATATAAGTGTAATAAAGACATATTGTGAAAATGGTGCAAATTGATTAAAAAATGCAATAAGAAATTAAATAAAACATTGTGAAGGCGGAACTCGAATGTGACCGCGATTTAGCGCAGCAGGAACAATATCGACGATTAAATTGCTGATTGAACAATAAATAGTGTAGTAAGTGATTGTTTTGAATTGCATATTTAAATAGAAGAATTAAGAAATATAATGAACAGATTGTTGTAATATTCCTGGTTTATTTAATTCCAAAAATATTTAAAAATGCTAAAAACTGTTCTTATTGATGAAAGTGCATTCTGCGCTAGTTGTAAATTGGCGTTGGAAGATTTGAAAACAGTAATTCAATGCAATGGATGTAAATTATATTTTCATTTCACGTGCAGCGGAATACAAGGTTTGATGGGAATTCGTACAAAAAAGAGAACCTGGAAATGTGTAAAATGCGAGCCAAGTCGAAAAAATAGTGTTACTGAAAACGATGCTCTACTGCCAGAGTATCTAAGCAAGATGTACCTTTAAGAAATATGGAAATGGAAGAAATATTAAAAATGTTTGAGATGATTAACGACCAGTACAGAGTAATATTAAATATGACAGAGCAACTAAGCAAAGAGAATATAGAATTAAAAGAAGAAATTAAAACTTTAAAAAATGCACAGATATCATATGCTGAAATAATGAAAAGAAATAATCCAAAAATTTTAGTGAAACCAAAACAGTAAAGAAACCCAAAATGAAATTAAACAAAAAATCGATCCTGGTAAATTATCAGTAGGCGTAGATAAAGTAAAAAATATTAAAAATGGTGGAATATTAATTAGTTGCAATGACGAAGTATCTAAAACAAAAATTATAAATAAAGTTGAAGAAGAATTTGGAAATAAATATAAAATAGAAGAACCTAAAATGAGAAAGCCGAAAGTGTTGATTATTAATGCAGAAAAAAGTATAGTAGAAAAAGAAGATTCAGATATAATATCTAGTATTATTGAGCAAAATGATTTGACTGACGACATGCAAGGAAAATTGAAAGTTTTTCGTAAATATGTAAAGAGAAATAAAAAAAACTGCGGAAATATAATTTTAGAAATGAATTCAGAAGAATTTAACAAAATCATTCGAAAAAAAAATGTTATTTATTGGATGGAGAGAATGTAACATAACTGAATATCATAATATAGTGCGTTGCTTCAAATGTGCAAGATTTAATCATTTCGCCAAGGAGTGTACAAAAGAAGAGACTTGCATTAGATGTGCTGGAAATCACAAAATTGAAAAGTGTGACACAGATATTTTAAAATGTATCAACTGTATTGATGCAGTAAATAAATTAAAATTAAAAATTGACTACAACCATAGCGCTTTAGATAGAAATTGTCCTTGCTTGCAAGAAATTATTGAGTCTGAAAAAGACAAAACTAATTACAAATTATAGCAACTAAATGAGTTAATATATTTCAACTGTCAAGGTTTTCTTAATAATAAAGAGGAAATAGAGATTTTAACTGAAGAATGGAAACCAACCATATTATGATCGCCAAGTGGTTTAGAGAATGATTTTATAAATTATTTTGAAGAATATCTAGATTCTATAATTGATGTTAACGGTACACATATTATTGTTGGTGATTTTAATTTTGATCTTTTAAAATATACCTATTACGGTAGAAAATGTTTAAATATTTTATCTCAGTTTCGTTTGTATCAAATTGTAAATAAACCGACGAGAATAACGCAAAATTCTGAAACATTAATTGATTATATAATAACAAATGATAAATATTTGAAACATATTGTACATTATACGCCTAAAATCAGTGATCACTGCATTTTGTCAGTTAAAATTAACAATGACAACAAAATCAAGAAGGAAACGATAAAATACAGGTCTTTTAAACATTATACAAAAGAAAAATTTCAAAATTATTTACAAGCATCGTCTAATTGGAACAGTAATACAAATAATGTCAATGTAATGTCTAATACACTAATTGGGAAAATTTCTGATATAATTAATGCAATGTGTCCCATAAAACAGAAAACAATCAATAGACCCCAAAATAAATGGATAACTAAACCAATTCTGGATAAAATGAAAAAAAGAGATATAAAATATAAAACTGCAGTTTTTACAAATTCTGAAGATTTATGGAAAGATTATAAATTACTAAGAAATGAAATTGTTTCCATGATACGTATACAGAAAGAAAATTATTTCAATGAAATCTTAGACAGAAACATTGGAAATACAACTCAGCTTTGGAAAAATCTCAAGAAGGTATTGCCCAACTCGGAACATAATGTTCCACATGTGATAAAATTTGAAAATAAACTAATATCTTGTGAAGTAAAAATCGCTAAAGAATTCAATAAGTACTTTATTAATAGTGTAACGATTTTAAAGGTTCTATTATTTTTATTTTAATCAAAACACGAAATAGTTAATAATCTAATTTATTTAAAAGTAACACTAATTAACACTAACTTAAGAACAATTTATTTATAAACTAATAAGTAATTTATGTTAACAGCCGAGCGAATATTTATAACGCGACTTCAATTTCGAACTGTCCACTTGCTTAATTAATGTCGAACTGTCCCCCGTTTGGCTGCGTGCATTTTTATATGCCGGGGTTGTTTCTCGCGAACATTCTCGCTCGTTCGACAGAAAGTCTCGGATCATCGCCCCGTGATATCGAAGCTTCTCGTCTAAGGCGCGTCGTTGTTGACGCATCAGACGGGCTGGGACCGCAAACGTCACAATAGCATACACATCATTGTTGAAAATATTCCTAAATTCAGAGATAATGAAACGATAATTCAAAATGTTAAATTCTTTAAAATATTTTCAGAATTTGAAATTATAACAATGTCGAATCTTAAAAAATATATAAAAAGGATTAAAAAATCATCAGGAGGGGAAAGTGGGATATCTGCAGAAATCCTACGAGATTCATTTGAAATTCTTGAAAATTACTTTCTAGACTTGGTGAATACATCGCTAAGATACGGAGTATTTCCAAAGGATTGGAAAACATCAATAATTACTCCAATTCCAAAAGTTCACAATACTTCTTTGTGTGAAGAATTTCGTCCCATTAATACAGTGCCTGTGTATGAAAAACTATTAGAGCTTGTGATTAAGGACCAACTGGTGGACTACTGTAATAAGAACTCAGTAATTGAACCAGTTCAATCTGGCTTCAGGGCTAATCAAAATTGTGAAACTGCAATAATAAACACTTGTGATAAATGGTTAAAAGCTTTAGATTGTGGTGAAATAGTGATAGCTGTGTTTTTGGACTTTAAATGTGCTTTTGAAACGATTGACAGGAAATTACTTTTAGAAAAACTGTACAAGATGGGTCTGCGAAACAACGTGTTTAAGTGGTTTGAATCATATTTAACAGACAGAACACAAAAAGTTAAATTTAGAAACTATACCTCTGACATTTGTACAACAACCTACGGCGGCGTACCACAAGGAACAGTATTAGGGCCATTATTATTCAATTTGTATGTAAATGATATGGTAAGCTCCATAAAAAACTGTAAATTAAATATGTTTGCCGATGATTCAATGATCTTCATAGCAGGAACAGATGTAAATTCTATGGTGTGCAAGTTGAACGAGGATTTAAATAATTTGTATAAGTGGCTTTGTGATAATAACTTAAGTATAAATATTGATAAATCTAAATATATTGTTTTCGGATCTTCATACAAAATAAAGCAATTAGACATTAATATTTCAATTATTAAAATCAATAATATAACTTTAACCAGAGTTACTGAAATTAAATACTTAGGTGTCATGTTTGATGAACATTTAAATTTCAAAATGCATGCTAATTATATTAGAAATAAGTTATCCAAAAAAGTAAACTATTTAAGTAGAGAATACTTAGTATTAAGTATAAATTATATAAAGCAATTATCTCACCACATATTGAATTTTGCACTACTGTATTGTTCAATCTGTCGAAGAATCAACTTCAACAACTACAAAAAATTCAAAATCGAGCCATGCGGATAATATTAAAATGCAATAGATACACACCTGTTAATTTGATGCTGCAAGTACTGAATTTTATGAACATATATCAGAGGATAATTTTTAAAACATTAATAATGGTTCTTAAAATTAAATTTAGGCAAGGTCCAGATTACTTACGTAGCGGAATAATGTTTATTAATGACATACATAACTACACAACTAGAAGTAAACACAACTTTTATATAAGTAAGTGTAAGAAGACTAGAACACAAAGCAGTATCTATTTTAAAGGTTTCAGAATTTATAACGATTTGCCAATAAATATTAAATCATGTGAAAATTTCCGACAATTTAAAAAATTAGCCCACAGCTATATTATGAATTAAAAAAAAAAATTTTGATAATATTGAATTGAATTGTTTTTAATATTAGATTTAAGGTGCAATTATGATTTAGTTTAATGAAATAAATTAACAATTATATGTATGTACCTAATTAATTTTACGGATCATATATGTATATTTCTTATTGTATAGTAATAATTATTACTGTAATTATTATTATTATTATTGTAACTAATAGCAAAATTGCTAAATAAATGACTTACTTACTTACTTACAACATGTACAATCACCTCGGTTGATGTTGAAAGGAGTTTTTCAATATAAAAAATATCTTATCTGATAAACGATAAACATTTATGGACATTTAAGTAGCGACATCTTTCGATCGCTTGTTGACCTTTAGTTTAAACAATTTGGAAAAACATATTATCATAACGTGCTGCAGACAAAAAAAGTATGCGTAATATAGATATTATGTAATTGTATTGTTTAGTATTACTGCATTGTATTTTTTAATGTTTGTGTTTGTAATTTTAATTTACATACTATATGTATACGTATAAAACTATTTAATAAAGTGTTTTTTTAATTTTCTTTTTTTAATATCATTACTTTTTGGAATGCATTTTTTTTATATAATCTTGCATATTTTAGTTAAACCACTGCATATTTTGGCCAATTTTAATGCATATGTGTATATGCGCATATTTTGCCATTTCTTGTTGCATATAAATCCGCCCTTAACTTATTATTGTTTTCGTATTTTTTTCAGTATTACGTTTTATGTTGTGTTATGAAAGAAAAGTGTATTATTCATTTTATTAACTGTTGCAGTAATTTGGAACAAGTTTATTATTATAGGCAGCTGTCGCATCGGCTTGGCTTCTCTCATGGTTCTCATTACCCCAACATGTGGGCATTTTTATTTTAAATGAATAATTTCTGTTAATAATAGGATTGATATAGTTACGCCTTCTTTTTAATGGTTTTTCCTTACACGAAACAGCATAAAATTGTTGTTTACATTTTTCAAAATACATTGATTTTTCCTTGAGTGGCTCTCATTCCCCCCGTCGCGTCGCCTCTACATCATACGCGTAAAATTAATAAAGATAATAATTTTATTGTTACGTATATAAATTTTTTTATACCAAATATTATTTAGGTACTCAATACGCAACTCGATATTGTACGTAGGTACATTTACATTAAAAAAAAAGGACCGAAATAGAAGTTAATTAAGGCAAGACGTAGTAATTAAATTTTAAGAAATTGATAGGACTACATAATATTGATCATCGTGTATGCAACTCGATTTGAGAATTCCAAATTTATTTATTTATTAATTTTCGTTTCGTAGAGCTGCACGTTTAAAGATGTTCGAAGCAGCGATTATTTATTTATTTACAACAAATCGATCCGAACTAACCCGGAAATTGATAGGTAAATGAATATACATACATAAAACAGATAATAGAATCTCTTACCTTGCGGTTTTCCCTCGGTTGTTACGAGTCGACCGCGGCGGGGGTGCGATCGGCGTTCATATTCGGCCCTCGATTCGATCACCCTCTCACAGTCATCAGGACACTAAAAAGCGCGTTAAAAGCTGTGCACAATCACATCGTAACAGGACGCAGCACCGTCTCGTAAAACAATAAAACGCGAAGGCCGGACGATTAGCGTGTAAACAGTGGGGGCGCGCAGTGGCCGCGCGCATTCCTCCGGCTCGGATCGAAGCTCCCGGAGCTTTATGAAAGTTTGAAAGCCCTGGGGAGACTCGCGATTACGATAAGCGTGGCCCCCGTTTAACGCGGACGAGTTTCGGGCCTCGCAAATGTCGCATTTCGTATTTATTTTAACTGCTTATTATTTGTCCGCGTCGCGCTCGCCTGAATTATTACTGCAGGTGTTTATCGTCCCGGCGGCTTTAGCGTCGTCGGGACGCGCGGATTTCTTTTCCCCCGTTTTCGTTGCTGCGGGTGAAAGGCGGGCGGGCGAAGTTTCGAATTAAATTCGCCCACGTTAACGTTTGCTTAATTTAAATTGACGGATGGGAGCGCTGAACGCTTTCGATATGAAAAATGTCTATTCGGTGCGATCGAATTAATTTGAACCGACTTCCGCAATTAATGGGCCAAAAATAACTTCCCGGGCTTTTCATGGACTTGCTGATGTGATAAGTAAAGCCCGGAACTTTAGGCGGCAATCGCCTAAAATTTTATTTAAAAAAAAAACATTGGCAATTCAGTTTCAAGATTACAATTTTAATTGGAACGAGATGTAGGTACAGGTGTCCCAACAAGGGTTAAGCTGATTTAAATCATTTGATTAAAATCGCTGATTTTAATGGAGCGATTTTTATTTTTTTAAATCACGATTTTATAAAATTTGTCTAGAAAATTTTAACGAAATTTAACGATTCTAATTGCAAAAATAAACCGCTGAAGTAGTAAACATTTTAAATAAAAAAAAATTACGTTTTTTCAACAAATTTTCACTTATCGCTTTTTCTCTTTGTTTTTTTTATTATTATTTAAGTTTATCATTAAAGCTGGTTCTGACGAAGCTGTCGAACGACTGCGAAACGTTAAGTGTTTGTGCGCCATTTAGTGTCCGTTTAAAAGAGTTTGTGATTTAAGTTTATCGTTTATTATTCTTTTTACTTGGGGTATTCTCTGTTCAAAATTTCATTAATTCAGCGTTCTTGTTTTATTTCTTATTTCAAATGATCCGATATAAAATTAGTTTTGATTTAAACTAAAGAAAATTGGTTTTGATCCGAACTAAAATTGATTTGGTTGTAAATTTAAATAAAACTAATTTGAATTTTTTATAATTGTTTCTTTTTAAATTTATTTATTTGTGTCATGTAGTACCTTTACTACTGTGACGCGCCCCTCCCTCCTCCCCCAATTAGACTTAGTTATATTGACTATTACTGACAAGTAAACAAATAATAAATATGTACAAACAAACCCCACTTAAGTTTTATGGCCGATTTAAATAACTGTCTCAGGGTTCCGAGAGGTCGCACAGCTGGCTGTTAATCTTATCTATACTAACTCCTGATATCCGCCTCTGTGGGATCGGAGATCGTGAGTGAAACTAATTAAGAAACACTGACCCATCACTGTACCATTTCAGTGTCTTGTTCTAGAATAAATTGAGAAAATAAACGAAGCCGATTGTTGTCAACTGGTACTATAAGGCCGCATGTCCACCGGATCGAGCCAATCACAATCGGGTCGATTGGGATCGTGCGATAAAGATCGTGTAAACGTATTTCTATTGTAACCTGTCCACTGATACTATTTCAGTCGCGTCTGATTAGATGCGACTGAAATCGTATCAGTGGACAGGTTACAATAGAAATACATTTACACGATCTTTATCGCACGATCCCAATCGACCCGATTGTGGTCGGCCCGATCTGCTGGACATACGGCCTAAGATTTCGAACTCTCTTAAAGTGAAATGAATGCAGTTGCTGCGAAAATTGTAGCACCAGTAACTGCAGAATTCGCGGTACACTTATTTACGGATTCTCTTCCGCGTTGTTCAGTATCGCTTATTATTCAACATCGAATTTCGGCGGATATTATAACCCCAGTCAGAAGAACGAGGTTTGGAAGAACAATTTTCGCGCAGTCTCCTATCTACACTCAAAGAGGTCATGGTAAAAATCGGTTTGGATATTGGCCAGCGTACAACCTGAGTGCTCGATCAATCTTTCCAAAAATTAAATAAATTAAATATACAGGGTGTCCCAACAGTGTATTCTCGGGCCATATTGTAACTAGGATAAGAGAACCAGCCAAGGTGTACAGCTGAGAATCAGTCGAGCGTAACATAAACACAAAATCGGTAAGTATTGTTAGGTTTTTGTACTAAAACAACAGGAGATGACCAAGGAGACTGACTAGGCCTGATAATTTTATTATTTAACATTTCTTTCACTTGCTCGCTAATAATTTCTCTTTCTTTATGTGACACTCGGTATGGTCTACTAGAAACCGGACTCGCTTCCCCCACATCAATGTGAGAGGTCCCCGATGCCCGGCGCCTCCACCAAAAATGTTACGGTAATAATTTAAGTAACATGAAATGAGGGACATAGCTTAATATAACAACAGATTTATTATTAACTAATTACAATTATAACAAGTGCGATTACTTACATTGTGTTTTTGGGGCACTAACGGACAACTAGACTACATGACACTCTGAAGAGATTTGTTCTAATTCTCTGCTAGCGTTGGCTTTGTTGCCTTTTTATAGGGGTTTCGTTTCCGGGGTGTGACGTCAATTGTTGCCTTGACATTTGTGTACGCGACTCCGCGCTAGATCTGTGCCCGTATATGAGTCATTAGATTTTGCGCACGGCCCGCTGTAATGGTGCAGGTGGTCTTCTGCAACGCGGGTGAGTCATACGTTACATAATTGCGAAGGAGTCATTCTTATGTTTATGTTATCGTTTTGTGTTTATGTTACGCTCGACTGATTCTCAGCTGTACACCTTTGCTGGTTCTCTTATCCTCTTATCATAACTACTGAAGATACAAAAAAATTTTCAACACAATTTCGTTTTTAATTTAAGAGATCTACAACACAAAATTATTTTCATCTATCCAGAGTGAATCAAAACAGTAGTGCCGGACACAACTTTTTTATTTCAAATGGCATGCCCTATATATGAAATCAAATTTGGATTGCCCATAAAATTTTACACATTTTCTATATACCATTGCCTATACCTAAACCTAACCGTTCTTGAGATATTTAACATTTTGTCTAAAAACTGCTATTTGCAGCCACTATTTTATTTATTCATATTTTATTTATTTATTTAAGAAAATGATTTTTGGTACAGATGTAGCTGATACATAAGCTTATCATAAGCATAATGTAATAATACCATGTAATAATATAATAATAATGTAATAATAATAATGTAATAATAATAACATAAATGTACTTTTATCGCTACAGGGTGGTCATGGTAATAAACGAAATCTCAGAAATTTCGAAATGACAGAACTCAACTTTCTTAAATAGCATACCCTATATTTTTCTACCCCAAATTCTTCGTTTAATAAAGTAATTTCATTTTTGATAAGTATGTCTTATACCTATCTGAGATATTTTCTGAGATTTTCAGATCTATTTGAATTATTTCTTTCAAAACGAAAACTTGCCTAAGGTGGCTGTGGAAAACCGGCAAACAATGAACCGGTTGACATTAATAATTATTTTTCAAGTGTTAGACTGTTGGAAACTTGTTAAGACATGAATTATTAGATTTATTGAATTATTTTTTTACTAAATGGTTGCATAGCCAAAGTTGGTTGGATCCGCTGGCAACGGCGTGACGCTTGGTCGGGCAATTATAGGTGTGTGTTCGAATCCCCTCCTGGTACATATGAGTCCTATGTGAGAAATGGAAAACTTATGTGTCCGATTGTGTTCAGGATTCATTTCGGCCTCTTCGAACTAGGTTTTCTGCGTTTTCCCGGTTTGTAAGACGAATGCCGATGGAAAACACCTAGTAGGTCGGTCGCAGCCGCAGCGGGCAATATTACAATAGACATTATCATTAAAATAAAATAAAATAACATAGTATTTTTGAATTGTAATGTCTATTTTTTTCGAAAAATTTGTTGTGGAAAGTACTAACTTTTTCACTGTTTTGCTGACAAGAAGAAAAATCTGCATAAAAAATTAGGGTTGCAATTTAAAAAAATTAATGATGACGTCACAGCAAAAAAACAAATGCCGATCGAGAAAAGATTTTTGCACTAAAAGGTGTCTTTAAAATTAAAAATTTACCTTTTTCAGAATTTTGCGAAAAAACATTAAATAAACAAATTATGAGCTTGTTGCGAGACTTTATCACCACCGTGTATACTTTTACAAATGTTGCCACAGTAATAGAACCAAGTTCAAAGCTAAACCATGTTTGAACAATTGACCCTATACAGTGAGCCTCTAAAGTATGGAATAAAATTCGTAATTTTTTTATTTTTGACATTTCGAAAAAACGCTCGAATTTTTTTTCTTGATTCTGATAGCTCATTGAATTCTCTATCCAACCACATCAAAAATTTATTGTTTTACGGGAAAAATTTTGAGAAAAAAATTTTCAACAAAACCAAAATGATACCTACAGTAAAAGAAAATTTGTCATTCTTGTCATTTAAACAAAGTCTTTTCAAGTCGAGTAATCATGGTTCGTCATTTAACAGAAATTTAAATTATTATTATTATTATTTCATTTCATTTGCCAAAAATTTTTTTCTCAAAATTTTTCCTATAAAACAATAAATTTTTGATGTGGTTGGATAGAGAATTCAATGAACTATCAGAATCGAAAAAAAAAAATTGGGGGTTGCTATTTTAAAAAAATGTTGATGACATCATTACTCGAAAACAAATGACAAATTTACCTGTCCGAGCGTTTTTTAGAAATGTCAAAAATAAAGAAATTACGAATTTTATTCCATACTTTAGAGGCTCATTGTATAAGTATAATTTAAACCGTTCAAGAAATTGAACCAAGAAATAGGATATTAATATGTTTTTATTTTAGTAAAAGTTGCCACATATGTTATTTGTAATAAAACACCGACTAATTGCTAACTGATTGTGAGTTATGTACAAATATTGTCTTCAAACTTCATCGACAGATCTTTGACATTTATAGTTTACTAAATTGTAAGAGATTGATGGCCAGTTGCATCCAAACACTTAAGCGAAACTTGAATTTAAGTGCTGTTTAAAATGTGACATTTGAGGTTACACAATATTATGTATTTCATAGGGCCTGTTTTTTTTTAATTCGGCATTTGGTGTGATGAATGCGGACAGTAATGAAACTGATTGAATAGAAATTCATCTCTGTCAGATTGTAATGGATTTATGTGTAGGAATTTAGTAAGCAAGCTTGATGAAAGAGTTGAACGGTACTCAACCTAAGATGATTTTAGTAAAAAATGTTATTGAGTTATGAAACAAAAGATCATAATCGGATGAAGAATGAATAATATTGCATAAATCAAATAAAAAAACATTTAAAAAATTGATTAAATACGTAACATATTTTTTATTTAACGAAAACAAGATTAAAATAATATTTCCCCCACCCAAAATATCAGGAACCAAGCAAATCCACCAACTTTGATTTATGCTTGAGTCTATTAAATTTGTGTTGAATTACGCAACCTTCTGAGTGTAGAAGCAATTTTAAAATCAGTGTAACGAAATGTAAACCAACTTTTTAACTAATAAAATATTAACTAATAAAGTACTACCAAAGGTGAAAGAGAGAACTGAGCAGTGTTTACTTTAATTTCAATCACTGGTTCTTCAAAAAAACTTTTGAGTATACTTCTACAAAAATTCTAATATGGAAACTCACAGAGCGATATTACATTAAAAATAAAATAAAATGCAGTAGACATTTATCGCTTTGTATCCAAATGAAACAAATTAAAGTGCATAATGCCATTGTCACGTACTTGAACTAACTTAATGCCAGTACATTATTGTCACTTGAAAATGAATTATTAAAGTCAACAGCTTCATTTGTTTGCCGTTTTCCACGGCCACCTTAGACAATAACTCGTTTTAAAAGAAATAATTCAAATAAATCTAAAAATTTCAGAAAATATCTCAGATAGGTATAAGACAAACTTAAAACTTAACAAAAATGAAAGAAGAATTTAGGATAGAAAAACATAGGGCATGCTATTTAAGAAAATTGAGTTTTGTCATTTTGAAATTTCTGAGATTTTGTTTATTACCATGACCATCCTGTAGCGATAAAAGTACATTTAATAATGGCTTATGATAAGCTTATGTATCAACTACATCTGTACCAAAAATCTTTTTCTTAAAGTTAAAAATAAATAAAATATGAATAAATAAAATAGTATATGAATAGATAGTACTTCCTAATTTTATTCTTTTATTTATATAGCTACCGGTTTCGGTTCTTGAAGTGAACCTTCATCAGGCCTTGTTGTTTTGATGTTTTGATGTTCACGTGCTCGACATTTTACTTTACATTTGTTATAGTTCTTTTCCTGCTATTCTATTGTGCTATATATATTTGATATTTATTAATTTGACAATAGCAGTATTTTTTAATTTTTCTTTCAATTCTTGTTTTCCAAATTAACACATCCGCAAACAATTAATTTTTTGTGATTACATTCCATTCAGATTTTCATACTTACAATTGTTTTAAAATATTCTAATTTGTTTTATCTGTTATACACAATACTTAATTTGTCTTATATGTTTTACTTTTTTACTTTTTATTTGTCTTAGTTGTTATACACGGTTCACACATTTTTACAATCAATTCCCTTTATACAGTATTTTACATTATTTACAAACATTTTATAACTCAATTGTAACGCTAAGTAATTTTCTTTTTCAAGGCCTGATGAAGGTTCACTTCAAGAACCGAAACCGGTAGCTATATAAATAAAAGAATAAAATTAGGAAGTACTATCTATTCATATATAATAATTACCTAATTAATGGACCATCTTATGGATCAAATAAAATAGTGTCTGCAAATGGCAGTTTTTAGACAAAATGTTAAATACCTCAAGAACGGTTAGATTTAAGTATAGGCAATGGTATATAGATAATGTGTAGAATTTTATGGGAAATCCAAATTTGATTTCATATATAGGGCATGCCATTTGAAATAAAAAATTGTGTCCGGCACCACTGTTTTGATTCACTCTGTATAGATGAAAATAATAATAATAATAATCTCTTAAATTAAAAAAGAAATTGTGTTGAAAATTTTTTTGTATCTCCAGTAGTTATGGAGATATGGCCCGAGAACACACTGTTGGGACACCCTGTATATCTGTGTGTTCTTCAAAAGTATGCTCGATATTTCTAAATGAACAATTATGAATACGTATCAACCGGTCAAAACTAATATCAAACTGCTTTTATACCGATTTTAATTTTCTGTTATTAGCAAGATGGCGCGGTTTTTATTTCGAATTTGTTTGTACCCTACGTGACCAAGTTTTGCATGTATTTAGGCAACCAACAATACATACGATTGGCAGACCGGTGGAAAACGTACTCTAGTTACTGCGGCACTGCGTACGAAATACGACTCCACTTTCTATAAATGCAGCGGTGTAATAGGACTACAAAGTTTTTTTATTGACTACAACACAATGCGACCTTGACACATATCGGAATTTGTTTTATTACACGTTGGAAACGGAAGATTGATATTTGCGCGACGTAATTACATATTAGTAATTTCTAAAATAACTGGGATTTCGTATGAAATAAAGGTAACAAATTCGCAAATAATTGTTCGTTAATTCTTGCGCATTATTTACTAGAGCGGAATGTACCAGCTGCTTCATCCGCAAAAAAAAATCTCAAGGATTTAAATCTGGTGACCACGGGTCAATGCACGGCTTGTAACGTTCGAGGGCGAACAATGAGCGCTATGTATTGTTTGTTTATTTGTATGTGTGTTAGACAATGCTAACGCTCAGCGAGTATGTCCAGCTCCCCCCAGTATCACTTGTACTACTTGCCGCCGTCGAAGCCACAATTGTTTTAGACATCGCTACTATTACAATTTTTAATCAAATCGCGTACGTGAATGCACGCCACCGATTATGAGAAAATATAAATTGCTGCGGTTATTTGGAAAATGTGAAACGATTTATTAGACCTGAAATTCATCGCCGACAAGTTTTTTCGTTTACTAGGGTATCAAAACTTCATTATGTACAGCTGCTTTAAACGTCGTTTGTGATATGCCTACAGTTTTTAATCAAATCGCGTACGTGAGTGAATGTGGCAGATTACGGGATCATGTTTAAAAAAATTCTATGCAACAGTTTATAATTAATTGAGAATTTAGTTCAAAGTGAAAAGGATACGTACGGCGGAACGATTAACGATTTACAACCAGTGAACCAAAAACACAGGTTGCGGAGTTGCAAACGCGTCTTGAATTTTTTAAACTTTTAATAGATTTTCGTCAATAATAATTCGTTACAAACAAAGTTACAATAGGTCTGTTCCAGCAAGAGTTCGTAACTAGTTCGGAACCGTTAAAAACAGTTGCCCAACGAAGTAATAACCGATTTTAATGGCGCCGTCAAATGTACAATTTTAATGACTGCATGCTTTTGACGGTTTCGAACTAGTTACGAACTATTGCTGGAACAGACCTAATAATGAACAGATTACGAAGGTACTTACTGATTAAAATGTTTTAAATTCTGGTTGTCAAAAATATTTATGAAGTACACGTTCCATACGGAAATAAACTCTACTTACAATGCAATTTAAATTAAAATGAAAGAAAAATATTAGGAATTCTTAACGCGGAAATTTTTAATTGTTTTTCGTTCTAGTGATTTCACGACGTCGGGCGTTGACCTAAAAACGGAGTTGACGTGAAATTCCACTTAAAGGTCAAGTTCACGATCGATGCTACGTCGGCGTGCCTACCATAAAGCTTTTATGAGGGCATTTATTTCGTTCATCTGCTCCTCTACTTTTAACCAGAGCCGCATCGTCGCTTTGGGGCTAATTTTTGATTAATTATTATTTCTCGAAAACTATAGAGAGAATTTTTTAAAAAATTTTCCCATACTCTTGGACATCGCTTCTTATCGTAGTTTTTTTTTTGTCGGAACAATTGTCAGTCACCCTGTATGTATATAACTAATTAAATGGACACTGGGGATCTCATGAACTATAAGAGATGCAAAGATGATTAAATTACCAGAAAGTTGCGCTATTTGGGAGTCTATAAAAAATATTTACTTTTCACTTTATCAAGGGCCTAGTCGAGACACTATCCTCCTCTAGATATTACGATGCGAGTGAGAGCGAGGCGAGAGTGTTCTATTACCACTCAAAATAATCAACAATTTCCACTTCTTCTCCTCACCAAAATTTTAATCAAAACATAAAGGGCCCAAGTAGCAATTTCTTTGTTTGCAGGTGTCTCTGGCTTTTCTAGCCAGAGATTGCTATTCCTCTTTATATTGAATGAGATTTCTAGCCCTTGCCCGTCGGTACATATATTTTTCGGAATTGACGAAATTACGTTCTTTCTTTTTAAAATGACATTTAATTAAAAGACAAAGAGAAAATTTATATAAATTTATATTCAGAATAAGTAAGAACAATTAAAAATCAACTTAGATACTTTTTAAAATGGTTACACACATTAATGTTGAAATTCTCCATGCTGTTTATACACCGTGATTCAAAAGGACCGCACCATCACTTAGGTGGTTTTCAGACCCACTTATTTGTTCTCAAAAGTGTAAATAAAAATTTTCTAGATGATTTTTTTTACGAAGATATAGGCTTTCAAAGTTACGAAACTGATGGTGATTTTATAGTAATTAGATAATGTAACTTTATGTTTAACTTATGTTTTATTAATGAAAGGTGTAGATAAACGCCTCTAAAATTATCCTTGCTAATAAAACATAATATTTATTAAGTAATAAAGCAGGAAAAGTCTTTGGAAATGTTAACATTATTTTAGAAGTAAAGCCGGCAACGGTGCACCGAAAATTCGGTTTTACTATGGTTACCATAGTGTGACCTGACAAATAAAATTTATCAATGATGTTCACATTTTGAAAGTCAAATTTTTTAATTGATTTGAAGAATTTATTCAAATTCAAAATATTTACTTTAAATGAATACTGTGACATGTATCTTCTTCTGGGAGAGGAGTGGTGGAAACTTTCGACGCGCTGCAGCAGCTTATACTGAACGATACGGTGAACGTAGACATCCACACAAAAATGTTTTTCAACGGCTTGATCAGTGTCATGTATCATCGGTATCATGAAGTGATAGGTAGGCCACGCTCCGCCAGAACTCCCCAAGTCGAGGAAGCTGTTCTACAAGTCCTGAAGACAATCCTAACGTCAGCATTCGAGATATTGGACGATATTTAAACGTAAATTACAATGTTGTTCGGCGTGTATTAAAAACAGAAGGTTACCATTCTTTCGACTATACAAAAGTTCAAGCTCTGTGTGAAGCTAATTTTCCTCTTCGTTTTAACTTTTGCCATTGGATGCTGGATCAAATCAACCAACTCTTTCATTATTTTTTTTACTTAAGAACTTTAGAATAGCTGAAGAAAATAGGATATTAAGAACCACAATTAAGAACTGACATTTATTATTATGTCAAATTTTATTTCCAAACGTTTTGACAAACCAGCGCATATGCAACAAAAAAGAGGGTACCTATGATCTATGATTTCAAATTTGTAAGTGCATCTACAAGGTGCAGCGTTGCCTATTTGCGTTATTTTTAAACATTCATATCTTAAAAACTATTCATGGCAAAAAAATTCTAAAAACATATTTGTGCTCCTGTTAATGGTCTGTATTTACACCGAAGCGATAGTGCGACCCTTATGAATCACGCTGTAGATTCTGTTATAAATATTTAAGAAAGATATTCTGAATCTGATTCTTTTCAAAATCCTGAAACTTCTAAATATCATAATTTAAATTATGAAGTTAATGATTTATTTCAATATCCACCGAATCTAACTCATAAATTCAATCATAACATTCTTAACTTATCTAATATGAATTTTAATGAATCAGAATTAAACATTCTAAAATTAGGACTAAAATTTTTTCCTATATCAATATTAAATTTTAATTGTATTAAGAAACTTATAATCAATATAGAAAATATTATTTCTAAATTAGACACTCATTTAAAAAAACCTACACAAAATACAATTTCTCACATCATTAATAAATCTCTAGTTGATAATAAATATAAAAGACTTAGTCTTTCTCAAAAAGATTTCATTAAAAAAGTTCATTTAATTAAAAATAAAATTATTAGTTCTAACATTGTAATTACAAAATCAGATAAAGGAAATGGAGTAGTAATTTTAGACAAACGTACTTATATAGATAAAGTAGAATCTTTTCTTGAAAATAATGGTTTTTCATTACTTCAAAATAATCCTTTACCTTCTTATTGTGCACTTTTACAAAAATTTCTAAATAATAATAAAAATAATTCTTTAGTTAACATTTATACACTTAAAACAATGAATCCACAAATTCCTAGGTTATACGGACTTCCTAAAACACACAAACTTAATTGCCCAATACGCCCAGTTGTTTCCTTTATTAATTCACCAGCACATGTGTTATCAAAATTTCTAGTTTCATTTTACAAAAGTCATTTACAAACCGAAATACAGTATTAAAAATTCTTACGATCTTATTGATAGACTAAATCTAACTTATATTTCAAATCATAGTATACTAATTTCTTTAGATGTTTGCAATCTCTTTACATCAATACCTGCTTCTGAAAGTATTGAAATTGTGAATGATTTATTAATTTCTTCTAACTTATCAGATGAAGATACCAAATTCATTAATTCTTTGTTAAAAATTACTCTTGATCAAAAATGTTTTGTTTTCAACAATAAATTTTATTCTCAAACAGATGGATTAGCAATGGGTTGTGGCTTATCACCCCTTTTGGCCGATTTATTCATGGATAAATTAGAATCGGAATATTTTTCTTCAGTTAATTCTTGCAAAAATTATATTATATTTTATGTTCGATATGTTGATGACATTCTTATTATTTATGACGTTCCATCTTCTTCTCTTATAAATCTTTTAGATGAATTTAACTCATTACATCCAAAAATTAAATTTACTTTAGAAAATGAAGTTAATAATTCAATTAATTACTTAGATTTAACAATAACGAAATTTAATAACTCTCTTCAATATAAAATATTTCGTAAAACTACACAAACATATAATTGCATAAATTTTAAGTCTTTTCATCCTTTCGAACATAAATTTGCTGCTTTTCAATCATTTTTTCATCGTACTTTTTCTGTTCCTATGAATGAAATAAATTTTAGAAAAGAAATTAGTATAATCATTAAAATTGCTTATCTTAATGACTTTCCTATTAAACCAATACATAATATTTTTAAAAAAATTAGAAATAAATTACTAAACAACATCATTTTCCCAACAATTACAGAAAATAATAATTCAATAAATAATTTTTTCTCTATTCCGTATGTGGGTACTTTGTCAGTCAAACTAAAGAAATTATTAAAAACATTAGGAATACAAATTTCATTTTCAAATCAAGTTAATTTCTCAAATTTATTTTGTAAAAATAAAGATCAGATTGATAATATTTCCAAAAGCGGAGTTTATTCATTAAATTGTAATTCATGGCAAGCAGTATACATTGGACAAACTGGAAGAAGTCTTCAAATTAGAATTAAAGAACACTTACGATCTTTACGTTTAAATAAATCTGATTCTAGTTTTGCAAATCACCTTTTAGAAACTTCCCATAATTTTGACCCTACAATTAACACAAAATTATTACATAATTTTTTGAAAGGTACCAAATTAGATATTGCTGAAAATTTAGAAATATTTTTACATACTTTCTTGTTTCCTAATGCTATTCTTAATGAACAAACTTTTTTCAACACAAATAATTTCTTTAGTTCGATTGATTGAAAATCTTGTATTTGAATTCGTAACCTGTATCTAATAAAACACATAGCTAAATTTTACGTTCTTCAGATATTTATTTATTTATTATTTCATTTTACAAAAATTACATACAATTTACATCTATTCTATACATAATTTAAAATCTTAATTTTATAAAATACCCGTAAGTAATTTTTATTGTTAACTTAATATTATATTTTACTATTATGTATTTTTTAACTTGAAGGTTTGATGCACTGAAGATGCCTTTATAGGTGAAACTAGTTTGCAATAAAAGAACATTTGGAAATTATAGAAAAGAATATCTTTCTTAAATATTGGTTACACACATGTAACAAATTAGTCAAATTTATTAGAAAACACGATTTAGACAAATACAAAATTTAAATGTAATTACAGATTTCTTCCAATGTTTTCTCACCCAAACCATGGTTCATTCACTCCGACATGCTTTGACTCTCCACCTTCGGATTCGGGGAGGTGTTCACGACCAAAGCTGTTTGATCTCTCGCAATCGAAAGCAGTCTTCTTTTATATGGTTTTACAACGGAAATTCCGATTACGTAACACTTTACGTGTGTGCCAATTCATCGTGTTTTTCCGGAACCATGTGCTCATATGCTTGTATAATACCCGGTTTTTCCAATGAGTCACCTATGCAGCTGAAACTCTTGCAATTTGCAAAGGTCAGACCTGACTCATGTTGTTTACATAATTTTAAGGTGCAAATATTTTCCGCGGTCGCGTAAGCGACATTGTATTTAAGTATTGGGCTTAATGATTTATGAGATGCTGGATTCTTACAATGGAACATCCTGCATGATAGAATTCTATGTTTTCATTACACTGGTACCAAATGTGCCACAGGTTTCGTTACTTAACTGGGAAGTATCAACGAAATGTAACAGGCTGTTTACAATTTTGTTTTCAAAATTGAATAATTTAACTATCCCAACAATGGAAAAGTTCCCTAGGTTACGAATTTATGGCTTTCGTTCAGACGGGTGGCATTCGTCGCATTGGTGTAACAATAATTGTCGATTTTTGTGGTAAACGAAAGCAACAACATCCTCGAATATAAAGACTTTTTTCCTCTACCGAGTGTTTACCAATACGCGGCGTGAAGGTGTCCAGGCGATTACCTATCACCCTCTATAATAACAATAAGCACTATATTGACAGAAATTTCAAAATTCCGGAAACTTCCTAGACGGATGTCGGTTGTTTTTAGGCTAACGTTTCAATCAATTCAAAAGTGCATTTGTACTTTACGAAGAGAGTAAAAAATTACTTGAAATGTGAATTGGATCTGCCAAATATACACATCAACGGATTTGAATGAAGCTGATCGTGATAAAATCAAACGCATTCGAGTTTGCAAACTCACACACGTGGATTTATCTCTTAACAAAGCCCAACTTTGTAATCGGAACGCATCGCGTGCCACAAGAAAAGTTAGCGTTTTCTGTTGTAACCACGCCCGGAACTACACGTTCCCGATGAAGTCGACGCAACAATACGAACGCAAATGAAACGACCAAGCTAAAAAAAACATCTGTTATTTTATTCTTCATACAAAGTTGTTTTCATAAAATAGAGAATACCGTATTATTTAGATCGCATGCATCACAAGTTGTCTGAACAACTAAAACTAAACATTTATAACTTAAACAGTATATACTTAAAAATGATTTAATACAAAAACTTTTTTAAACTTAATGACCCATCTTGAGGTAACTTATCTCTCTAACTACATAATTTAATACAAATATATACAGGCGTTGTGTTATTTGGCGAACGCCTCTGCAGGTACTTTTCCCTGATTGTTTAATTCTGTAAAGACGAATCCGGCCTGTTGGAAGTTCCAGTTTGATTCTTGCAAACATCTGTAATTAAGTAAAATTCATTAATAATTGTATGCGCGTCACTAAACACGTGCACATCATTAAAGCCGTGACGTCAGAAGCGGAGCCCAGCAGTGCGTTCCAGGTAATTAAATACCTACATAAAGCGTGCCAGGACGGCACTGAACCTTCTATTTACTATGACCTGTTTATCTTTAAATTCTGTCCTCTTTTGGGGTCACACATGACCCCCACCTATCCCACTGAGATAGCGGGTATTTGGGAACGTAACTTAATTTGCTCGCCCAACAAATGTACAACCAGGTACGTAGCATACATAAGTTTTATTATACAATAATGACAGTGGATTGTTAGCAAGATACAGGACGTTAAAGATTCATTCAAAAAGTTTGTTTTTCTTTAATACTTTGAGAATTCAACGACGAATTAACATAAAATGTGTGAATAACTTTTAAAATTAATTTATTGCGCCACTGTTTATTCGTAAAATTATCTTACTTTTCAGACCATACAAGATTCATCCCAGACTGTTGCGACATTGCTTGAATCATCTGTTGTTTCGTTTGATCGTCAGGAACTGCAGGGGGAACTGCATCAGGTACTGCCGCGTTAACAGGTTCCGGCGTGGGCGTTTTGAAAGCTTCCTGTAATTAAACAAAATTTGTAAAATTTCAATTCGGTAAATAATTAAATCATGTATTACTTTAGCCTGTTCTTCAGTTGCATTGGTTATGTGTAGCACTTCATTTGCTATGCAAAATCCTGAACCTGCTGGAACTATCACGAGCGTCCGATAAAACGAACGCAGAGGAGGAATTTTATGTCCCGAACGGACTTCTCTGAACACACCCGTGACGGTTAATAATATCATACTGGGCTAAAATTGTGAAAAAGTTAAATTATTGAATCGTGTCTTTAGTTCGTGGATTTACCGTAAATAAATTCAAATCGACCGTGAAACTGTGAATGTCATGTTTGCTGGCGGGCATTTCTTGCAGAAACGAAACGATAGCTAACTGCCCATGCTTCAGCAGTTTGTGGCGCCTCTCATTGTCCGTAAGCCTCAACAAATTCCTATTATCTGTGCTGTACCAATTCAACCAGCTGCTGTTCTTCTGATGTTGCCCGTAGGGGTAGCACATGGTCATTGAAAACAAGGCGTCCTCATGATAGGCTTCCAGAAGAGGCCTGCGATTCTCACTGTCCATGATCAAGAAGTACTGTTCCAGGAACTGTCGGACTATTCCCTGGCCTTCGGCATTGCACAGGTACGTTTGCTGCGTGGGCGGAAGATTGATTTCGTTTGGTATGTCGAAGGAAATCGGAGGCGGCAGTTCGATTCCGTCCTAAAGAAATATGCTCGAAACAGTTACGCAAAGTGCGAGCGCGATCGGAATGTGCTTACCAGCTTTACGACCTTGGGAAATCTCTTGCGCACTTCGCTGTAGACAAATAAGGGCGCCGAACGCCCCAATTAGTGCCCTGTGAACATTCTCAGCAAGCAGATTATGTCAAGAAAAAAAAAGTTCACATCCAAAAAATCGCTTGAGGTATAACAATTTTGAACAGTTCAATCAGTCTCTTTTGCAGTTACCAAAACTTTACTTTTGCGTATTTTTAATGGATTAATTTAATGAATACTCGGTTTGATAGAATTATATTTAAAAAAAAATCCCTTGTACCATCGCCGGCACTAAAAATTACACGCACTGTATATTTTCTAAAATATTTTGCTTAAGTTGTTCACTAAAAATGATTGATGTCCTGCTGTCCAGTTTCGTTAATGGTAGGTAACATAAATTCAATAAAAAATCGAAACAAAAACAGCAATATTTTTAAAAAAATTGTGCAAATCGGTATTGATTACAGCGGATTCCTCGAGCAGGATCTGTACAGCTGTTTCAGGCCTAGTTGGGCCTTCGTCAGCAGAACCGTAGCTCGAGAACTCCACTGAAAACCAAACCGATCTGTCCAGGTTATTCGCCATTGCGATGTGAAAGTAATGAATATTTTAAGTAGCGACATCTTTCGATCGCTTTTTGACCTGACATTGCAGTAGGATAGACAAATTGAAGCCAGTTCGCTACATAATAAGTCATCCTACTGCAATGTCAGGTCAAAAAGCGATCGAAAGATGTCGCTACTTAAAATAAACAATATTTTAGTGATTCCTATCACTCATGCTTTCTTAATTATGACAAAAAAAACACCCTAAAGAGAAATTATGTACTCTTCTGTTTTTTTTTCCATTTTATTTAGTTCATTTCCAAGCTCTTTATAATGTAAGTTGAAATTTGCGAACGTGAACCAAATTATTTGTTGCAAGTCGGTTTTGATTGCATCAGGATCCCCTAGGACCTGGACCAGGGGTGGGCCTCGGTGAATTGAATACTAATTGTGGGAGCATTCAAGTGAGATAGCGAACCGTTACGTCATCGCATACCCGCTTCTCCCTCTAACACATTAATGGTGGATTTGACAAACGTTACTTAAATTTAATCAAGCGTTGAAAGTAAACGTTGCTATGGTTACATGTGTTGAAGGTATAGGAATGATTATTCTTAATCAATGATTAAATTTAATCGACTTTTAAGAAACCCAGCATAACTGTCACGGTTGACAGTTAATGTAGGTTAATATTGTGTAAAAGAAGCGGGTATTGTGCGGTGACGTAACGGTTAGCTATCTCACTTGCGGGAATGCTGCCACCGTTAGTATTCAATTCACCTTGGGGTGGGCAACCTATTGTAAACAAGGGGCAGGCCCGGTGCTAGACATGAATCGCTGAATCAACCGATCCAGGCAACAAATTTTCAGAAGCGGCAAAGTGACATTTGGTTCATCTTTCTTGTCGTTGTTCGCGAAATCAAACAACGTAGGCGTCCTCTGGTGGTCAATATTGATACCGTCAAAAGGGTGAACAACATTTCACGGATTGGTTTAATACTGAAAACATCAGAAAACGCCGATCAAACTTTCATATTTAACGCAATTGCAATGGTGTTCACCCTTTTATCAGCTAAGTTGCAATTAACTGACAGAGATCTCTTGCGTTGACAATTAGGTTGCGAATAATAATCTCAAGGTGGTTCGAACCAGTGTCGCCAACTTACCTTTTTAAGGTTGTTTTTTTTCCAATCATTAGGGTCCTTTTCCAAAAAAAGAATTTTCAAGTTTTATTTCGCAAAAAGAAACTGAAAGGTGAAACTCCTAGAAGTGCAAAGTCGCTCATCTATGTATTAGGAACCCACTTATATTGTAACAATTCGCTTATGTTGTATAGAGCAACAGATGAGGTTCAAAACACACAACAAACAAGTTCCAAAACCTTATTTTTAAAATAATTATATCAAGTGTTCAATTGAAAGGATCATCAAGTAGCCTTTGAACTTTTAGTAACATTGTGAAGCAGGTCTTGAATTAGATAAACGCGAAATTTCAGTTAACGTTTAACGATTGTGTTTGCTGCACTGGAAGTATTTGCATCTTGTTTTTATCTCATACATTAGTACGAGACGAAGATTTTTTGCAACAATGCAGCAAACGAAAGCGCCAATAAGTCACGTTATGTTATAAACAAAACACTACAACTGTTTGACAACTGTCATCTATTAAACGTCAATCGGTTTAGGTTATCCCTTTCTCGCTGTATCTCCTTTCGTCAAAAAAATCAAAACCAACTTGATAAACTTTTCAATTGCACATTGAATGTTTATCAGATTTCGTCAAATGATGTTTTATATTGTGCATAAGCTATTTATAAATATATACATATAAATAACTAATTTCTTTTTTAAAGTCGGTGAGTGATTGCACTTTACCAATCATTTTGGGAAAGTGCAATCGTGATCACCATAAATGATTCTATCCTTAATGAAATCGATCGGTAAAGGGCAAACATTTTTTAACTATTAACAAAACACTTTGAATCTTTCAAAGGTTTTAATTTTCATAAAATTCAGTTAAAAACTCATCCAAAGTTTATTTAAAAAAATAAAACTAAGGTCTTGGAGTCTTTTAAGACAGCAAAAATATTAAAATGAACGCATATGTATAAAAATAAAAGTATTTTCTAAGACATAATACCGAGTGACTTTTAATGATTGAAGCAAATTTAGTATGTTGGGAACACTGAGGAATTGGCATTACTTGAAAGTTCGTTAATTTTGCGGGAATGCGTAGCTATAGGTTAGAGTTGATGTTTACATTGATGATGAAAACAGATTATTATTATTATTATTATTCAAGACCTGGAAATGTTAACCCCCTTTGCGTAAGCAGCACCGAATCCTTTGAGATAAGTTATTGAAGGCATTATTAACGTTTTAGGTTGTCCGATATTTGCAATTGCCTCTTCAATTGCCTGCTGCACAATTCATCCAAATTGTTCAATACGTATTCTGAACAGCACATTATTGAAATGAGGAAATAAGAAGTCCAAATTTAATTGAATATTAGAGCACATCTTCAAGCCCCCTTTGCGTAAGCAATACCGAATCCTTTGAAATATGTTATTGAAGACAATAACATTTTAGGTTGTCCGATATTTGCAATTGCCTCTTCAATTGCCTGCTGCACAATTCATCCAAATTGTTCAATACGTATTCTGAACAGCACATTATTGAAATGAGGAAATAAGAAGTCCAAATTTAATTGAATATTAGAGCACATCTTCAAGCCCCCTTTGCGTAAGCAATACCGAATCCTTTGAAATATGTTATTGAAGACAATAACATTTTAGGTTGTCCGATATTTGCAATTGCCTCTTCAATTGCCTGCTGCACAATTCATCCAAATTGTTCAATACGTATTCTGAACAGCACATTATTGAAATGAGGAAATAAGAAGTCCAAATTTAATTGAATATTAGAGCACATCTTCAAGCCCCCTTTGCGTAAGCAATACCGAATCCTTTGAAATATGTTATTGAAGACAATAACATTTTAGGTTGTCCGATATTTGCAATTGCCTGCTGCAATTCTTCCAAATTGTTTAATACGTATTCTAAACATCAAATTATTGAAATAAGGAAGTAAGAAGTCCGGATTTAATTGAATATTAGAGCAACTAGGCCACCAACCAGCACTGATTAAACATCCTGGGAAAAACTCCTCTAAATAATTTATTGTGGTTCGTGCTGTGAAAGTGGCCATTTGCTAATTCAGTGTCGTCTAACTGGTTTATAAATGGATTCAATATAAGTCTCTGATATCTATAGGCGTTAATTGTTTCCCGGAAGAATATTGGTCCAATAATTCTTCTCCAAGACATTGCCAACCAAACACCAATTTTAAGTGGATGTAGTGCCTTTACATCAATCACATTAAAGGGATTATGTTCTGACCAAGTCCTGAAAATTTGTGAATTGATAAACCCAGAGAGATGAAACCAGGCTTTATCTGAAAAGAAAGTTGTATCTTGTTGGTCACTATTATTTAGCAGATTATTGTTATACCACTGACAAAACTGAATTTGTTGAAGAAAATAGAGTGGGTGAAGTTGTCGAACCATTGAAAATTTGTATGATCGGAAATGAAGGTGTTTTTTCAAGATCTTCCGAGTGGATTCGTATAGGAAACATGAGGATTCTGTTGTACAGTATCATTAACATTTTCTACAATATCGAGTGTTATTATATGTTGAGTTCGGAAATTCACGCGGTGCAAGCTCGGAGTGAAAAGTAGAGTGAGAACACAGCTGTTCTGATATACGTAAAAGTGAGACAAAAGTGATCGAGGAGTGAATAGAGCAAGCACAGAGGAATTACCGAACCCAGCAATAGTGGGCGATCAGTGAATTTTCCTTTTTTTTTCCACATTACTGGTTTGCAAGAAACGTTCATTTATTAACTGATTAACTGATTTTGAACTGAACTGACTTTAAAGTGAATAGAGAGACTCATAAAAGGAATGATGTTTTGGAACTAAAATTAACATAACCTCAAAATACGTATGAAATCAGATGAAACTGATAACTGATTTAGAAAACCAGCTTGATCAGTACGGTGTGCAGGAGGGGAAATTCAATCACTTCCTCATCACTGGTCGCCAACTGAATAACTGTAAATGGAATGCAATCAACGATTTTTAAGTGAATTTGAATCGATTTGTGTTCGTTGTAAATGAAGGATGGCTATTCTAAAACAGTGTTGTGAAAAGAGGCAAAACTCAATTTGTTGTTCAGGGTATATTTCAATGAAATCGTCATAGGCATGCTGCTGTGAATAAATTCAATTACTATTGGGCTGATTCAGAAGAACATATCAGTAACAGTTCCTGCTCCAACAGTTGAGACTGAGCACTCATTTCTGCTGAATGAAGTTCCTGTACACCTACATTCAGTACAGTAATTTAATTTTTGTTTACACTTCCTGTAACGTGAGAAATTTTCGAACATCTGTACTTTTAAAAAGAAATCGACGAAGCCCCATTTTTAACACATGCTTTGACAGGTAAACAAATAAATCACTAAAACGAAAAACAATTTAAAATAATCGATTACTTGTATGCAGTTGCAGTTTTCTAAAAATTACACTCAAAGGAAAACTTGACTCGTTCATGAAAAGAATTTTAAATTTCTTCATCTTGTTGTACTGTTTGCATTTTTATATTTCTTTAGTGATTCAATAAATTAAGCAATGGTAACTAACAAATGAAACTGATATTGCACGTACATTTTTGTGCGTTCTTTCCCGTGTACTTTTGATTCACATTATAAACGTAATAATGAAAAAATAACCCATTCATATTCACAGCTGTATCGATATAAATACTAATACAACTGAAAACCAACTTTTAATACATTTCACGTGATTGTTTTAATTACAATTTATAATTATTTTTTTACACTTCAATAACGTAATTGCGTATGTGCATTTTAAATTTTAAACATGCGAATGACACATCTTTTCAATTTGCATTATTATTATTTTTTTTATTATTATTAATGTAGACTGTAGAGGAAATATTACTTCTGCAAAGCATTTTTTTTTCTCTTTTTTATTATTTTTTTTAATTATAATTATTCTTTTTTATGGGATGCAGGTAAGGAAAGGGATCGTGAGTTCGAGATCTGCGTTGTTACAAACTGCAGCTTTACACCACGTAATCAACAGTGCCAGTAAATTTGCAAACATGGCGTTGATCTTAGATGTGGTCGCTGAGTTGTGAAACCAGCACTAAAAAGTGCTTTCTTCTTTCGTGGGTGTGCAAAATAAGAACAGCAAAATCTTGCATTGCTTGTTCGTTCTCCAGTCAATTTACTGGATTCTATCGTTGGATATTTGCTGGAAGGATTAAAGGTGCTTACAGCTTGTGATGGAATTCACGAGTAGGACTGCATTTTTTTTCCAAATATTTTCAACGTTCGTGCTTTCCAGAAGTAACCGCATTTCAGTGTTCTATAGGTATTTATTTTTGAATTTAATGCAAATCTCAAATTTTTTTTTTCCATCAAAGTCCATGTCATTCACACAAGCAATACATTAAGCACTTAATATTAATAAAATTGTGAAGTGTAAAAAAACACTAGCAATTTCATTCATGACAGAAACCAAGAACCTTCCACAAATGTATTAAAAATCAGGTTTCAGTTATGTGTCGTTCATACAAGATCTCATTTACTGACTGACTAATGATGGGAATTTCTTCATTACTAAATCTATTTTATTTCCCCCCGAAAAACGCAGACACCAGCTTGAAGGATGTTCACATTGGATCGCTCCTGTCATAAACATAACGAAAATCAACACACATTACCTAATGTAGGTCGTCTGGTCCTTGAACTTGTCGCAGAGCGGATTTCCATCCAACACCAAGTCGACTATGGGGAGTCCCATCAAAGAATCCAGCTGAGCTACATCTTTAATCTGTAAAATAAAAAGGAAACATTACAATACCTTGGACTAAAAAAAAAATTAATAATTTATATTACCTTATTATTGGACATGTGTAGAATTTTCAAATTAGGTAATTTCACGCTCAACTTCTTCAAATGCCCCAATAATTGCAGCTTGTTATCGTGTAGATTGATTGCCTCAAGTTCAGGAATGTTTTCGGCAATAATTTCAATAACGGCCAGAAATATGATAGGCTTGAAGAGAGCACAGAACACATTTTGCAGGCTGGGATCTACATGAAACCTGGTCAGGTCTAAGGCCTTAGTGACCGCGTTATATCGCTTGGCCATGGCCAATTTCATTCGTTCCTTGAGCTCCACATTGACGTCGACATTCGGACAGCCGGTGTTAACACGAATCAACAGTTTAAATCCGTCTGGAAGCTGTATTTCTCTGTCGATGCTGTATAATTTTTCGGCTACCTTAAAGTCGTCTACGTAAAACACCACCGTCGTACCATGTGTAGTCCACTGAAAACAGTGTAATCATTGAGCTTCGCTTCACACAAGACACCACAAGGTGCCACTTACCATAATTGGAATGAAAGGCATCGGATTAATTTTATCCAGCAAAGTTTTAAGTATGTATTGCTTGTCATATTTGTTTCCGTAAGGCAACTGAAACAAAAACGTGTTATTAAAAGAACTCTTGAGCAAAATTACATTGAATACATATAACAAAAAAATTATTTTTTGTTAAGTGAGGTGAGTAGTAAAGTCTCCAAAATTGCATTTATAACTCACTGTAACTTTAAACCAACCAAGTGGTCCATCTAAAAGCTTCCGCTTGAACATCCTCATGGGCATAGGCGATCCTGGTCGACCGCCTTTCTTCTTGAAAAATTTCTTGTTGGATATAACTTTGGCGTTGTTGCTGGTGCCCCCCATGTCGATGTCTTCGTCGACCAGATGAGCCCTGATCGATTCACCCCAGTCCTTACCGCCACCACGTTCATGTCTGCCTCCATGTTTATTAGCCTTGAAAGTTACGCGACGAATATTGTCGTTCCCAGCGTAATCTGTAAAGCCTTGATGATAAATAATACGTGTAAATGGACCGTTGAAGAAGCGCTTACCATTCGTATAGTTGCTTTTCCACGAGTTCTTGAATTTTCCTGGTTTAGGCATTGCTACTAATGCGCGCACTTAACTCTCACCGTTTGACCTCTGACAGCTGAGACTGTTAAGGTGCTGAGAGCCAACAATTGTCAATATGGTCGCTGATCAGGGTTGCCAACTGTTGAAATGCGCATTATCGTATATCACACTCCAAAATTACCGTAATTACCGTACCACATAAGATGCGTTCGTTTATTCAGCTCCGTTCACTCTATTTACTCTTTTCACATTTTTATCTCACTCTTACTTACTTACTTGTAGGTATTAAAACTTATTCGTTTTCACTCTTTACAGTGCGAAAAGGGTAAATAGAGTGAATGGAGTTGAATAAACGAACGCAGCTATAGGCGAAGGAAAAGGGGGGCATATGACATCGTTGTTTTTAAAGTCCTTAAATAAACAATTTAATAAAAATGGATAATTTTATTATTTTTTTACATTGTATGAACCATGGCCTTCTAAATGAAAAGCGAGTTTATTTATTTACAATTTTCAATCATATAGATCGATATTTTATACACATTTATAATTATAATTACATATTAGTTTTTAGAAGACAACGTAAGTTGTTTACTATTTTTAAGTATTATACCGAGTGACTTTTAATGATTGAGACTTATTTTATTAGATTGGCAACACTTTTCAATTTTTATGTTGGTGTGCTGGATTTTCAAATTCAAAATATAGATTTAGGTTAGTGCACTAGATTGTCAAACTCAAATAAATTCGTTTATTGTCGAATCAAGAAAACCAAATAAATAAGATATTTAATTATCACAATTTATTACCAAAATGGTTTTGAGCACAGAATAAAATACATTTTTAGTAATGGCTTATTTTCGAAGCGGAGTACAAAATGAAAATGGGCACATTCAGCAAACCTGAAAGTTGTGTAACTGTTGAACAAATTTCTGCTGAATGCGACCTCATGAGGTTGATGAGTTGAAGGGTTCGCCATTTTTTGTAGCGTAACTTCTCCGCTACCTGACTGGAACATGTTACGATGAGTGAACTTCATTCAGCAGAAATAAGTGTTCAGTCTCAACTGTTGGATCAGGAACTGTTACTGATATGTTCTGCTGAATCAGCCCAATAGTAATTGAATTTATTCACAGCAGCATGCCTATGACGATTTCATTGAAATATACCCTGAACAACAAATTGAGTTTAGTCTTTTTTCACAACACTGTTTTAAAATAGCCGTCCTCCATTTACAACAAACACGAATCGATTCAAATTCACTTAAAAATCATTGATTGCATTCCATTTAGTTATTCAGTTGGAGACCAGTGATAAGGAAGTGATTGAATTTCCCCTCCCGCACACCGTACTGATCAAGCTGGTTTTCTAAATCAGTTATCAGTTTCATGTGATTTCATACGTATTTTGAGGTTATGTTAATTTTAGTTACAAAACATCATTCCTTTTATGAGTCTCTCTATTCACTTTAAAGTCAGTTCAGTTCAAAATCGATTAATAAATGAACGTTTCTTGCAAACCGGTAATGTAAAAAAAGGAAAATTCACTGATCGCCCCACTATAATAACACTCGATATTGTACAAAATGTTAATTATACTGTATAACAGAATCCTCATGTTTCCTATACGAATCCACTCGGAAGATCTTGAAAAAACACCTTCATTTCCAATCATACAAATTTTCAATGGTTCGACAACTTCACCCACTCGATTTTCTTCAATAAATTCAGTTTTGTCAGTGGTATAACAATAATCTGCTAAATAATAGTGACCAACAAGATACAACTTTCTTTGCTGATAAAGCCTGGTTTCATCTCTCTGGGTTTATCAATTCACAAAATTTCAGGACTTGGTCGGAACATAACCCTTTAATGTGATTGATGTAAAGGCACTACATCCACTTAAAATTGGTGTTTGGGTGGCAATGTCTTGGAGAATTATTGGACCAATATTGTTCCGGGAAACAACCCCTATAGATATCAGAGACTTATATTGGATACATTTATAAACCAGTTAGACGACACTGAATTAGCAAATGGCTACTTTCAACAAGATTCCGCCACTGCTCACACAGCACGAACCACAATAAATTATTTAGAGGAGTTTTTCCCAGGATGTTTAATCAGTGCTGGTTGGTGGCCTAATTGCTCTAATATTCAATTAAATCCGGACTTCTTACTTCCTTATTTCAATAATTTGGTATTCAGAATACGTATTAAACAATTTGGAAGAATTGCAGCAGGCAAC
The DNA here is from genome assembly GCA_958336345.1 of Dorcus parallelipipedus. Taxonomy (NCBI): domain Eukaryota; kingdom Metazoa; phylum Arthropoda; class Insecta; order Coleoptera; family Lucanidae; genus Dorcus; species Dorcus parallelipipedus. The sequence continues at coordinate 45,034,126 of OY284478.1, forward strand.
TGCAAATATCAGACAACCTAAAACGTTAATAATGTCTTCAATAACTTATCCCAAAGGATTCGGTGCTGCTTACGCAAAGGGGGCTAACATTTCCAGGTCTTGAATAATAATAATAATAATCTGTTAAACAGTTTTCATCATCAATGGGCGCGTTTAGCGAACAGCAGCTGCTGAGTTGCTTACTCAGCAATCGTTTGTGATTGGTTCAAATTAAAGTAATAGCCAATCACAAACGATTGCTTAGTAAGCAACTCAACATGTTGCGTTCGCTAAACGCGCCCAATGTAAACATCAACTCTAACCTATAGCTACGCATTCCCGCAAAATTAACGAACTTTCAAGTAATGCCAATTCCTCAGTGTTCCCAACATACTAATTTGCTTCAATCATTAAGGGCCAGTTGTACAAAGGAAGTTTAAACTGACGTTCAATTGAACCAAGTTCAAAGTGAACAAAATCGCATCAAATTTTATTTACGAATGCATTAATTGCCATATGTCCTTAAGTTCCTATGCGAATTTGTTTACTTTGAACCTGGTTCAGTTAAACGTCAGTTTAAACCTCCTTTGTACAACTGGCCCTAAGGGTTCGTTTCATTTGCGCGCTTACACGCTTTGAGCGCTCATAAGCAGTGCTTAAACCATTCCCTTTGGCTTTGCAAACGCTCACAAAGCTCCAGCTGACGAAATGGTAACGTCATTATGGCGTCATAGTCTTCGCTCACAATCGCTTATTCCATCGACAGGACAGCAAAAGCGTAAGCCCTTATGTTCCAAACGGAATGTATGAGATGCGTACGAGGAGCTCAGCTGATCATAGTCAAGTTATAAACAATGATTACACTTTAAAAATAGCTGCAGCAGCTATGCTTGGATTAATTTCACTATTGAAGTTATATTTTTAAGGTTATGAATTCGTTGAGCATACAATAGTCAAAAGAAACACCTCTGCGTAAAACGACTTAAGCGACTGAACGCCAAATGAAACAACAGAAAATAGCGCTTGTAAGCGTGAGTGCTTAAAGCGTCTGAGTGCGCAAACGAAACGCACCCTAAAAGTCACTAGGTATTATATTATCTTTAATTTTTACTTGAAGATTGAGAAAAAATTTTGTTATAATTGTTCTACTGATGATGCCTGTTTGGTGAAACCGGTTTAGAAATATCTGATTAAATATTTTGGGTGCGTTTCGTTTGCGCGCTTACTTGCTTTGAGCACTCATAAGCAGTGCTTAAACCATTCCTTTTGGCTTTGCAAACGCTCACAAACTGCTAGATGACGAAGCAGCAACGTCATTATGACGTCATAGTCTTCGCTCACGATCGCTTATCCCATCGAGGTAGGGCAGCAAAAGCGTAAGCGCTTATGTTCCTAACGGAACGTATTCGGAGATCAGTTGATCATAGTCAGGTTATAAAAACATGTTATAAACAAACGTTACGCTTTGGAAACAGCTGCGAAAGCTGTGATTGGATTAATTTCACTATTGAAGTTATATTTTTAAGGTTATGAATTCGTTGTGCAAACAATAGTCAAAAGAAACACTTTTGCTTATAGCAGCTTAAGCGACTGAAGGCCAAATGGAACTACAGAAAATAGCGCTTGTAAGCGTGAGTGCTTAAAGCGTGTGAGCGTGCAAACGAAACACACCCTTTTTGTAGTAAAGAAGACTTCTCATTTAACAATCTTTAGGGGGAAGAAAATTTTAACTTCGTGTCTTGAAAAATTTTTGCGTTTTCGCAGCCTCGTAAGCTTTTAGGCAAATTAAATATTAATATGACGTTTTAAATTTTGGCGCCAAACTACAAATTATGAAACATTTAATAAAAAAATTTTGTATTCAAATTACCATACATTTGATGTACGGTAATGTGTTTGGACCGTATACCGTACATTTCAAAAAATTACCGTACCCGTACGATAATTACCGTACAGTTGGCAACCCTGCCGCTGATGCTCACGGCGTTACCAACTTATAAGGCGTTTTCGTTTCATAAGTGATCCGCAACTGATCTGATCTTGAATTGATCCTGAACTGATCCAATTCCATTTGATTCTATGGTGATATGAAAAGAACGCCTTTTGTGCGGATCAGACCTGTTCTACTCAGTGCTGCTCAGAGCTACTCCACTCGTTGAAACGAAAACGGCTTATTGGCGATTTTCATCTCCGCTAGATACCGCTGTATATGACCACTTCTCCGACATATTTGTGTTAAAAAGTAGGGATACAAAGTTTCTTGCGATTTTTACGCTACGGTTACGCTACACATTACAATTTATACGAAGCCATAAACGTAAATAAAACACTTTTTCACTGATTTGACTCCCTTCTTAACAGCTCGCAGCTACAACTGTCACGACACACGTGTTTTTTCATGACCATCTCGCAGTTTCCGCATAATTCCGCCCGCGGCGACTCTTTCGTTCAAAGACGCGAATAGTTACTTTTCGATTCAGTTGTGCAAACAAAAATCAAAAGAAAAGTACCTTTGCGTATTTTACAACTGCTTAATCGACTAAACGCCAAAGGACACAACAGAAAACAGCGCTTGTACGTGTGAGCGCTTAAAGCGTATGAACGCACAAACGAAGCGCACCCATAAAATTGACGTCAAGAAAAGTGTCCACTTTTTTTAGCCTCGACTGTACATTTCATGAAGGTGGCAAAGCCCAAATTTCCCGTTTTGATGTCTTTCTTTTCCTTTCTCCCTTCGACTACATCAAATTTCCGCAAAACGGGAAATTTCCCTCCGGTTGGCAACACTGGTTTGGACACAGAATAAGTGCTGCCATGTTTAAAATATAAAAATACAAATGTACTAAACAGTATCCCCAATTATCTGAACATTATTTTTTTCTCTGAGTGACTGAAATAAAAAGTTGTTTAGAGGAGTTTAGACAAAAAGTGGCAATTTGGAAAATGATTGGTGGAATAATCTACTGGCCAGTCAAAGAAACCAGGGTTCGGAAAAGTACATGTAAGAAATATTTTATACAACCTTATCAGTAATTTTCAGTGTAGTAATAAAGTATGTAACGAGCGTTCAATAAAAAAAAACGGTCAAGAAGGCTGTGACACGCTTTTGTTGTCAGGAACGTATGTCATGATTAACTTCATTTATATTTCAACTTTGACAAGTTGACGGCGGTTAACCTTAAGCTATGTACACACGGCGACACTTAGAGCGGACCTTGTGTCTAGAGCAGTGTCTTTACTGTCCACACGTACTGAAATTTTTTAAGATAGAGTAGTGTCGGACACTAGTTTCGGATTCAAGTGTCGGCAAAAAGTGTCGCGTTTGTCTACACCTCTCTACGATTTCGCTAGATTAGGAATTTCCTGGGTAGTGTTTTACTATGCAATTTTCCTGAATCAAACAATTACTGAACAGATATTTGCTGCTGTGGTAGGTACTTGTATCGCAATAAGAATAAAAAATCGTAGAAGACGAAAAAGGAAGTTGTGGATAAAGGAGACGCTGAAAAATAAATAAATTTTCGGTTGCTATAACACGTTATCCGTAAATTAAGACCTGGTGACGAAAAATTGTACAAGAATTTTCTTCGTACGTCAGTTACAGATTTTGCCCACTTATTGGAAGAAATTACATCAAAAATACAGAAAAGAGACACAGCATACCAACGGAAAAAAGATTAGCATTATCACTAAAATTTCTGCCAACAGGCCAGATATTTAAAAATATTTTTCCTAAAATTGTACTCCTATTAAATTTTTGAGGCAATTCTTCAATTTATTGAAGCTGTCCGCTTTGACCGCAAACCCTTCCAAAACAGATATCAAATTCTTTGCTTTTTCCTTGGTCCTGGTCAACTCGAACTTCGACATCTTTGCGACACTGATTAAAAATTTCCGAAAGATTTGAAACATGCTAGACCTCTTTTCGACAATCATTTTAACTTGTCCACACGTGAATTGCAATGATACTAGCGACACTGCAATTCGCTCTACCGATCTCAGATGCTGTACACACGCCGACACTCGGTGTATACACTCGATCTTGACACAAAAGGTCTGTTTGTTAACCTGCACTGGTGTGCACTAGTGTACACTTTTTTTACGAAATATACTTTAATGAAGCCTAAATTCATTGATAATGCATTAATACGAATCATATTCATTCATACTGACATACCACACAAACATTTCAAGTTGCAATAAAGAGTATTTTGCGAAAAAGTACGCATTGGTGTACACCAGTGCAGGATGACAAACAGACCTAAAGTGTCGCTGTGTGTACATAGCTTTAGGTCTGTGCCATTTGACAGAATTTCAAATTCTGAACCGTTCGAATCATGCGCAGTATGAAATTTATATTCAATTTTGTGCACTGCTCATGCTCAGTACGATTTTGAACGGTTCAGAACTCGAAATCCTGACGAATGGAACAGACCTCTTGTGTCAAAAAAACTCGAAAGCTGTTCAAAGTTTCTTGGAATATTTTAGCAAGTATTTTGTAAATTTCTGTGCAAAAATTGATGGAAATTGGACGTATTCTGTGGCAAGGTGCTTTGAAGAAGTTTTTGGACAGAATTATTAGTCGGAACACTGTAATTCCTTGACCTCCGAGGTCCTGTGATTTAACCGTTTGTGATATTTTCTTGTGGCCTTACATAAAAACTCCATATTTACCACATCAGTTGCTGATTTAAATGACCTAAGACAACGGATTGCTAATAAAATTGAAGAACTGAAGGAATCTCCTCCTGTCTTAAAAAAAACTGATGAACGCAATTAAGCATAGAACCTTGAAATGTTTTCAAGAAGAAGGTAGACACTTTCAACATTTGTTATAATTGTTGTAAAAAGTTTTATAAGTTACAGTAATAAATGTTTATTTTTGAAATGTTTTCTTCGAATTAAAGTGAGGTTAGAAATGTAGGTGACACTAGTCGTATGAAGAACGCTACGCTATACGTTCAGAATAATTTCACAGCTATCTAGACCGATTTTTTAATTGAACACTCGTTAGTTTATGCAGAGTAATCGGAAAATGCGAAGGACGTATAAGCGGAGCTTATCTCCACAGAATTATCAGTTATTTAACTGGTTAAAGTTTCCTGCGACCTCGATTGATTAGCATGTGAGAGAAATGGCAAGTATGTATCTGTAGCGTTAGCTCATATGTGCGACAGAGATGTTAAATGATTGAAATTCTATGTCACGTGATTAGGTTTAAATGAAAACACGTTTTTTTGCCATTTTATAAACTTGCTGAAGCGGAACGGTGAGACATCCTGAGAATTTTTGAAGACAAAAGTACTTAAATTCTGAGGCAGATCTTGAGAGAAATATGTAAGAAATCGAGCATTTCATAATCTTAAGCTCATTACATAAGTTAAACTCGATACAGTGCGAGCGCGAAAAATTCGCCCACCTAAAGATTATTATGTACAGTATTATTCACAAAGAGAAGATCGTTGCGTCATATTGTTTGGTGTTGCATCAACAGACTTATGAATCGTAACTCCTTTTATGAATCATAAAGCATATTTTAGCGACGAACAATTATTCCTACATTTGTAACACGGTTTATGTTATGATGTCATCAAAAATGGTATTCGCGAAAGTGGAGTATTCCATCGGTTAGTAACTGTCAACTGTTCATTCTTGCTGTTGTAAGTTTTGTTAATAAATAAATAATAATGAACTCTAAAATGTTTATTACATTAGCAAATGAAGCGATATGCTTCAATATTCGATGATAATGGTATTATAATAGAGAGACTGTTACAAAATGTTAATGAAACAACTTCACTTCAAGAAATATGTTATTTTATTTAAGAGTGCTTCGAGAAATACTTATCAGACCAGATTCTCATCAGAATGCTCATGAACAATTATGCACACTCTTCTCGACCATCATCCAATAGTTCCACGAACGACGTTCATAATATACGACAATGACGTCATGTGTTTTTCGGAAAAGTGCTCATTTTCGTAACCACTCTAATCTGGTTCGTCGCTAAGATATGCTTATAGAGAAACTGGCACACATCCGGAGTGATACGTGGTCGAAATAACCTTTGTAAAAAACATATAAGAAGCCATGGCATGGCATGAGTGTTCAGACCACGGTCCATAAAGTGAATAGGTTGCCTTGATTCATCAATCCTGACTCGCGTGACGTGATAGATTGCCGTGTTACTTTGTTTGCTAGTTTTTAAGTTGTAATTACCTTTTTCGGAAATTTATGTAGTATTTCTTAATATATTTATGAACAGTGATAACCTAAATTAATAATTTTGCGTATATTTCGTTTTGTGATGATAATTTTTGACTGTCTAGAAAATAAAAAAAATTTACATGAAAGCATATATTATATTTCTACCTAGTTCTATACGATTATATATTTTTATTAAAACACAAGAAAAACTTTAAAAACCACGGGAATAAACTCGAAACCACCTCAAAACGTTCAACGGATCGGCAGCTCTGCACAAAGTTGACGTCATCTGACTCCCCGCTACCACTAATAAGGCAACCTATTCACTTTACGGACCGTGAGCTCAGACAGCCAGTGCCCGTTCTTGCTGTACCAGAACATACCGGTATGGTTAGATTAGGTTACATTTTGTTACCTTGTTGCTTTATATCCCACTCTAATTTTTAAAACATTCTACATGATACCGTATTTCTCACTAAAAAGGTCCGGTTATTATATGAGAATACGAAATCTGAGGCAACTGTCAACGTACAGCGAAATGTTGACTTTTGATTTCCACAATTCTCCGATCAATTATAATAATTACATAAATGAGTTCTCATAGAGAACGGTCAGGCCAAAAACGCGGGACCAACTCAGATAGATACATTTTGATGTCCTCTTTCATATTCTGCAAGAAATTCTGGTGTGCAACGCTCCAATAAAAAGTTACGCTCATATATAGTTGACTCAGCGGCCTTTTTCTATAGAGAACGGTCGGGCCAAAACTCGGGACATATTTTGATGTCCTCTTTCATATTCTGCAAGATACTCTGGTGTGCAACGCTCCAATAAAAAGTTACGCTCATATACAGGGTGTTTCGTAATTGCACGGCACTAGTTTAGGGCTGTCATCTGTAGCCCGAAACAAACAAAAAGTTCATATAAACATTTGTCTCAAACTAATTTATTACTCAGATACTGAGGTATAAATATGGAAGATTTAACAATAAAACATTCATGGTGGATTTCACAAACGTTACTTCAATTTAATCATCCATTGCTATGGTTACATGTGTTGAAGGTATAGGAATGATTATTCTTAATCGATGATTAAAGTTAAGTGACGTTTGTGAAATCCAGCGTAGGAGTAACTGTTCAAAGTGGTGTCCGTTTTGTTGAATGCAGCATTCAGGACGACCCTCGACAGTTTCTGCAGCTTCCACGATACGATTTCTTAGCTCTTCTTGCGTGTTAATAGGCGTAGAATAAACCGTAGACTTCATCTAGCCCCACACAAAATAATCTAACGGCGTTAGATCGGGAGACCGTGGTGGCCATTTAACAGGTCCATTTCGACCAATCCATCGGTTAACGTATACTGTATTTAAATAATCAGTGACAATATGAGAAAAGTGGGCTGGGGCACCGTCATGCATAAACCAAATCCCTTGCCTATTGGTAATTGCAATATCTTCTAGAAGCTCATACAGATTATTCTGCAAAAAATGCAAGTAAGATATTGCTGAAAGCCTTGTTGGTAAAAAAAACGGCCCGATGAGATTGTCACCAAGAAGACCACACCAGGCATTTAATGAAAAGGTATACTGGTAATGCGCAGTAGCAGTCGTATGAGGGTTTTCATCGTTCCAAGTATGGGTGTTTCAAAAATTAGTAATCCCATTTCTTGTAAAGCAAGATTCATTGGTAGGGTGAATAGACCGGTTATCGGACACTTAAGTGATTTGTCGGGGGAGAATGTTCATAATTTAATTATTTTTGTTAGGAAATGCACTTGCATAGAAACAAATATAATCCTTGTAGTGTTGAGAAGGGCCGGGGGTATGTCACAACTGGCTATTTCAACTCTTTTTCAAAATAATTGAGGAAAAGTTGAAAAAAGCACTTATTACTAGTTTTCAGACACCCTGGACTATCAGACATTTTTGAACCAATTTTCGGCCAGCTGGCCGAAAAGCCGTCTTTTTCGACCCTCTACCAATATAAAGGTAAAGAAAAATGTTAAATGAGTTATAATTGTCATCATATTATCAAAATTAGCTAGATTCTTTACGTAAATTATACTACAAAACGCTTTAATAAAATAAGCGTTTACCTATAGGTAAAAATTTGTAGCGAGAATTGATTGTGCGAGAAAAAACTTGAAAACAACTCAGGAAAGAACTTTATTGATATTTTAAATATACAGTTTCTGCTTTATATTTATCCTTAGTACCTACATTTTTATATAAATGAGAAAACACAAAAAGACCTAATATTCTGAATAAAATTTTAATTCAAATAAGTATAGAAAATATCGTTCTATAATAAAAATTCAGTTCAAATAAATATGAAGAAAAAGTCATTTTAAAACAAAGTCAAATATTAATAAATATAAGGAAAAGGTCACTTCTGTAATCACATACATATTAGGTAGTTAGGTATACTCTGTCCAGCGATAGAAAATGTCAAATATCCTAACATATTAAAATACCCTAGAATCGAGTAGCATCGAGTGAGCACATCATGCGCCTGCACTTGGTATAAATGTTGTATATGCCCGAGGAGTAATACTATTGGTTGATGTTCTCGATTCTAGGGTATTTTAATATGTCAGGATATTTGAAATTTTCCAATCTATCGCCGGAGAGAGTATACATACACACCTATCGGCACATATCACAGATATAATCTTTTTCGGCCGCTTCATTGTAAGTCACTTCTGACATACCTACATATCAGTACAGTTGAAATGGTACCACGATGCTTACCATCTAGGGCATTCATCACAACCTATGTTCTTATTTTCATCCTCCTCGGCATCACTAATTAGCTCTTCTTCACAAAACGTACACAGAGCTCTTTTTGTTTTACTGGTTTCCATATTGTCTTCATTATTTACAGTAACATTGTTTTTTCCTCTTTTTCCCTGATTCTGATTGTTTTTGGATTTTTATTTGTTCTCTCTTTTCCCTCCTAATCTTTATCATTTCTATTTTGCTTTTTTTTCGTCATCTAAACGCCAATGTTATTAAAGATGGTTCTTGTCCGATGAAAATTGTATCACAAACTCTTTTTTTTTTAGTGTCCGTTTAAAAGAGTTTGTGAGCCAATGTTATTGTTCAAATTTTTGCCGAAAAATATAATTTTGTGAAAGACTAAAATGTGTCGATTCTGCTCGTATCTGTAGCAACCGTGAGATCTGTAAATCTGTAACTCATTTATTAAAATATGGAATTTTGAAGTTCTTTGGAGGGTATGACTTCTCCTAGGTTCCTAGGATTACTCGTAAGTCTCTGTGGTAATATCTTATAGACGTACAAGAAATCGTATCATACGAAGAACTTCAAAATTCCACCTATTAATAATTGACTTACAGGCTTACAGATCTTACGGTTGCTACAGATAGGGAGCAGTCACACTACGGCAATTACGTTCGTGTACAGTTGTACACAATCGAGCACAAACGACTAAAAGTTTAAAGCACTGTCACACTGTATCAAGTGCCAATAAGTACTAGCAACTAAAATTAAAATTAAAGTTGTAACAAGATTATGTTTTCATCAGTTTAAATTAAGAGGAATATTGTAATAAAAGTAAATAAAAGTCTAACAGTTTACTGCAAATTTGAAAAGTGCAGGTGCAGATCAGCTGGCACCGAATAATATTATGGTGCGCATGCGCACGCGATTGATTGCAGTGAGCGTCGACTAAAAATTAGAACATGTTCGAAAATTGAACTGCTGGACATTATACGACTGCATTCGATGGCACTTGCTGCCGGCAGTGGGACCAGCGACATGGAAATGCATTCGTCTGAAATTTAATCGCTTGCGCTCGCTTGCTTGCGATTGTTCGGTGTGACTGCCCGCTTATGAGCAGAATCGCTCTATAAATCATTTGTAAATTGTCATTAAGGTAATGATAAAAGACAAAAACTGCAAATAATAAATATAATGTTTTCAAAAAATCCAAATTATGTGCAAATAGCATATTAGTCCGAAAACTACGTGTTCTTCGGACACCGATAAAAGTTGTTTATATCTTTCACGTATAATACGAAAAAGGTGTCCGAAAACTGGTGACTATATTCTTCATACATTTTTGAACAATGAGAGCAAATATGAAAGATATATCTATACTTCATTTGATAGAAAAGGATAAAATAATTTTCACCGTCTAATACCGGTTCTCGGACAGCTTGTCCGAGAAATCGTTTTTGGCATTTATGTGGAACCGGTTTCCCGGACACTTTAATTCGACGGCTAGAAATTTAGTAAATCAAGATTTTCATGCATAAAAATTAAGTTTACATGTTTATTGACTATGAAAAATCAAGAATAACAGTATGAATTGAATATTACAATATGTACTTACTATTTTAATAGAGCGTATCCTCTACGTTTTACGTTAAAAAGTAATTGTTAACACACGGTCTCTACAAGTTGCCCATTTTTAAACTATTTTGTTCCTATTTCTTTCACAAGAGGCCACTGGGAAAATGTTAGTTGGAGGAAAATAGTGTACTGAACGCACAAATGAGTTCGAATATACAAAACGTGTAAAGCATTTACTATTTTAATGGTTTATGTTGGGAATTGTCCGAAATGTGGTGTTGTCCGGCTAACCGGTACGATCACCCTAACCAGCAGACAGCTCAGGAAATTAGGAACTCGTGTGCATTGTCGAATTAACCACTGTGGAATTTGTCGCCGTGCAAAGGCATGAACGACTGCTTTCTCGTTGTAAGGGTTGAAGAAAACACAACACAACACTCGCGTAAAAAATATACTTTAATTAATCTTAAATTTGTACACGAGTTTTAACACTAAATTGTCTTAATTATTGAACAGTGAACTTGAATCTGAAACCTTTAATTGATAAGAAATTTAGTAAACGTGAGTTACTGCGCTGGTTGATCAGATTTGGTGTGCAACGCTCCAATAAAAAGTTACGCTCATTTATAGTTGACTCAACGGCCATTTTCTATAGAGAACGGTCCGGCCAAAACTCGGGACCACCTCAGATCCACAGAATCACGCGTATTTAGAATTCATAATTAATAATTTAAGATTAAGCTTAAGAGCGTCAAATGACAATGAAAGAACAATGAACCAAAACTGTGAAATCCAAATTGACTCTTTCTCACTTTATATCGTAACATTGACAAAGATAAAAGGCATTCACTACTTTATTTTCACCTTAACCAATGGAGCAGGCGCAGAATAAGCATAGTACCTCTTAAAGACAAAAATATATTTCTGTCCTTTAAATGTTAGCTTCAATTATGTGTATTGCATTCACCATATAGGTTTTATAGATATATGATTACACGGCACCGTACAGTACCCAAGATTTATTAAGTAAGTAGGTTGCCTACTAAATATTCAAGGTTGCGTCAAGACGCCATGTTGCTCGTCATCGTGCCTGCCCTGTCTGCCGTTGTCAGATCAGTTATGTTTAAATTTACGATTTTATGTATTAAAAGCATGTAATTACATAATTTTTCTTGTAGACTTATAGTTTGTAGTGCACTTTAGTGTTGCGTTTGTGTAATATCGGTCGCGTTCAGATAACTGCAGCAGCTGAGTTGCTGACTAAGCAATCGTTTGTTATTGGTTCAAATTAAAGTAATAGCCAATCACATTGCTTAGTAAATAACTCAGCTGCTGCAGTTACCTGAACGCGGCCATTAATATCTTGTTGGTTGGACGTGTTAAGAAAGACAAAAAGATAATAATTATCAAGAGGAAGTTCGTACAGTGTACAGAAAAGAAAAGTCCCTGAACTACGTACTGCAACCCAGACAAGAACTGCGAAAAAAAGAGGAAAATCGTGAATTAGCTTTTAATATATAAACGTAGAAGTATTTACTGAATTTTAAATTATGCAACATTCAATTTATATTATATTGCAAGTAAAATAATCGTGTACAAACTATATAACCTATGGAGTATTTAATAATGAAGGTAAGTATACGTTATTTACGTGTAATATATAAATTAAATTGATTTGTTTAATTGGCAGTATTAGAGAATTAGAATATCTTATAAATCACGTGAATTATTTCGGCCTTATTGGGCCTCGTCATATATATATAACTATATAATGATAGAACTGTTTCGTGTCACGTATATTCACAAAAATAATAACTTCATTGTTACAATTAAAATAAAATCCTAGAAAACCGCATTAATTGCCTTAAATCAATGATGGAATTATTTGAATTGGGCAGGCAGAGTGACGTAATTCCCGCGCTTAATGCCAGACGCTGATTGGACGAAAGTTAGTAGGCAACCTTCTAGTATATAAAACTTGTCACCCAAGCTTAAATTAAATCTACTTGTCTCTACTTACCACGGTTCCAGGTGACAAGTCTGCCGATTCTAGATCAGCTGTGCCCCAGCTAGCAACAGTGGAAAAGGGGCAGGTTATCTCAACGATGGTAAGTTATAACGGGCGCCAGAAGACAATTTAAAAACAACTAATCGAAATTCGACTGGCCGACGTCTCCAATCGACCAAGTCGTGCAGAAAGGAAACTACTAAATAGAGACGAGACTTATTACCCAGTGTGTGTATGAAAGTAGTTAAAATTAAAATCGTACTTAAGTTAATACAATTTATTACACAACTAAAATAATAGAAATAAAAGAAACAGTTTTACAGTTACACTAATGCGTTTAATTTCTAGCGTACCGTTTCTTTAAATTAAGTTCGCATGAAAAGGCCTTAATCTGCTATTAGGAATGCATGCGCAACAAACAAAAAAAAAGGTTACCTCGCGACCGATATCATATACCGTCTGAAGTTGGCTGTCACTACGCCATCTAGTGGTCTTGTCCGAGTCGATGACTTCACAATGGCGTACCCACACGACGGGGAACGACAGACGGACAACAAGAATTGTCGGGGCACCAACACTCGATGAACTGAGAAATCCCTCGCGTATACGCTTGCGGGGATGACCTGGGCCTGCGCTGTAACTTGCGCCCAAACGGAAAGCCAAGTATGAAAAGGGACAAGCCCGAACTAAAAAGCCTACGTAGAAGAAACGATATGCGTTAGCGGCCATTTTGGTCGGGAGTTATGCGTCGTTACATATTACCTGAGAGAACAGGAGCCTCAGGCTTGGTACGGAGATTAAAATACCTCCGCTGGGTGTTCGGCAGTGTCGAATGAGTTTCCAGCCAAGCTGCGATTGATTTCTTCTCCAAAAGAGCAAGGAATCCGTTAATTTTATCACACGCGAAAAGACACGTCCTTACGGCACAATGCTCGAACAACAAAAGAGACCGACCAAGCTGCTCAATAACGCAGATCGCCTTGACGCAAGGAAATTACCAATGGTAGACGGTCTGAAAGTCACATGGACCCCCAGAACCTATCAGAAATCAATGATCGCAGCGTGCAGGCTTTCCCCCATAGCGTTGTAAAGGAGGGGTACCAGGGTTGCCACGGCGCGAAAACGAAATTATTAGTCGCTACATTTTAGCGCTAAATTTAAAATGTAACAACCTTGTACAATACCGTCCAACTCGTTCGCGAACGTGTTGTTTTACAAAGTTTTGTTATATGTCTGGACGCGGCTTTACGTCCGCTGAATGTGATCATTGATTTTAGCTTTGGACTCTAGCTTTGGATAAGGTACTAAATCAACACTCCGTACAGGTAACGCAATCCCATTCCTCTCATGATTGGATTGAGAGGATTGAGAAACATAGATAACAAATATAATTGTCGCAAGTGCAATAAGGAAGACAACAGTTTTAGGGAATTCTGTTTACCGCAATGTCACTGGTTTCAATTTAAAAGTGTGTTAGGTTATGTCTAGTTAGTTATTTACCAATCAAAAAGTTGTTATTTTGAGAAATGCAGAATGTTTCTTTTACGAAAAGGGCGGAATCATTAAATGTCATGCAATAAAAGTTTGGGATGCGATATTTAAGCTCAATTTTCTTAACCACTGACAGTAACTTTGACAAACGTCACTTCAAATAATATTTCCAACTGTTTTTTATCCCTAGATGAGAGGATTGTGCGACAAGGATAGATATAAAAAATCACTAAATGCGTTACCTCTAGACGAAGTATGTTGATTTAAGGTCTGTTCGTTTGTATTGCTCGGAGTTACTCTAAAAGCTTTCATGTCTAGTTTTCAGTCATACTTGAAGTTTATTCTGTTTATTTCACACGAGATTTACGAATTTGACTGCAAACTAGACATGATAGCTTTTAGAGTAACTCCGAGCAATACAAACGAACAGACCTTTAGTACCTTAGCTTTGGGAAACGCAGGGGCGCCATCTATCAAACTGTAGTTTAAAGTACGGTTTTACAGGTTTCTCTAAGGTTATTAAAGTGCGTGTGGTACAGGGTGGTGTGAATGCGATAGCGTTTTCGATTGACTGCTCTACAGTATTCTCATCTTATTTTAACCTCATGTAATAATAAGAGATGGTGCCTCCATTCTAAGAGCGTTCTAGAGCAATCAATCGAAAACGCTAAAAGATTTTAAGATACAATACAAACTTCAATTCAAGAATTTAATTTTCTTAAAGGGAATCTTTGCCCGGGTGTCCTTCCCTCCCTCTCACCGTTATCTTTATTACAAAAATGTCAAACTAATGTCCGTATTCATAGTGCTTCCTTGAATGAGGGACCCCTTAGATTGGGATTGTAGTACGGCAGTTGCATTACAACAACTCACATTCTAAGGGGTTCCTTACTGAAGGAAGCCTCGAGGAAGCACTATGAATACGGACATAAAACTTTATCATCATTTATGATCATTATCGGAGGGGAGCGCCAGTGTTACCAGATGTAGTCTTGTAGATGTCGCCAGTAGTTAAGAAAGAAATAGCCAAAAGCAGCCAAATTTTAAATGAACGAACAAATTCAATGTTTCTAAAGAATTTTATTTTATTTTTAATTGAAAACTTAAATGTACAACAGAGTATTACAACAAAAGAGTATAAGAATGGTAATCGCACTTTTATTTTTGGTGAAAAGTTAACTGTTACAGCTAACGATGACGCCTAACATTTAAAATGCAATTAATGCGTTTTTCCATCTAACGATCGCAAAACGAACGATTCGATATATCTGCCCGAACATAACCACATTGTCGTTATTATCGGTAACAGTCACACCAACATCTTTATGGCAAAAGAAGCATTCTAATGTAATGACCTTCAATGCGTTTCAATTCTTTGCCGTTGGCACTGTCCTTAATAAAGAGCGCTAGATTACCGACGTATATGTTTAAAATAAAGTTAAAAACTGAACGCCATTTAGGACCCTTACACGCCGGTGGCAAAGACCCTGTTTAAAGTTAATTTAAAGTTAACCTTTGATCGAGACAAAAACGAACACAGAAAGGACAAACATAATTTTAAAAATGTATTTATTTTAGAATTTTGTATACAACTTATGAAAAGAACATTAATTTAATTGAAATTTCATAGCCATCGTTACAAAAGCGAGTTACTCATTGAAGTACAAAAGTTACGTCCTAACAGTTGAATGCAGCCACTCACAACCAAAATACCTAGTACAGGAATCACAAAGGAAAAAATGTATTAACGTTTTACATAACTTGTTCTTGAGCCAATTGAATTTTAAAAGGCACGATACTATTTTATTTACCTTCTCTCTTTACACGATAAAATTATGGCCCTACGTGATAAGACTTTAAAAAAAGAAAAGGTGTTATGAATTTCATTGTACAGTTCAACCATCGGATTACTAATAATATCAAGGCATGAAAGAAGCAATGTGTTTACTAGAAACAAAGAAATTCTGTCACACCAAATAACTATCCCAGGATTGGATACTTAAAATACCTCATATTTATTCAACCCATTATTATTATTATTACACGTGGAACCGCAAACAATTTAAATGTACAACAAAAAAAAATAATAATAACAAATAAAAGAATAAAGTGATAATAAGTGAGTTATAAATCAGTCGCTCTCTTTCACTGTCTATATATACAGGCATTCGTTCACACTCACATCTGATGCTGTTATTAATCCAATTCCGAGGACTCTATGATGCACTGTTTGCTGGAAGATGGTTGTGGAGCTTCGCTATCGCTGTCGTCGTCCGCGCCGTTCAGAAATGTCTGCAAGATGTTGTCGAAAAGACCTTTGCCTTCCTGTGTGGGCGGTTTAATTCCAAAAAATATCTGTCCGATTCTATCTAAGTATTGTACATAACACGGATCTCTTCTTATGGACGGTTCGTACTGTTCACATAATATGGTAAAAGTTGCTAATTTCTGACTGAAACCCAAGTTATAATTTGCAAGAAAAAAAAATAATCGAATTAATTACCTTTCAATTGCTTGTAGTAAAAACCATAAAAAATTTAATAACGGCAATAAATATGGAGGCCCAGCCTTTTTAATGTTCGGATGCTGCAGCGTGTAAATCGTGAACGTTTGGTTCGCTGTGCTTTTATTACTTAAACAAAGGTATTGAAGTACAACCTGAGCTATGAACAAGTCGGCTTCACAGCGAAAACCCTGCGTACTTTGAAATTCTATGAGAAGCTTCGCACAATTTTGGCCATCTCTCGAGTATAGGTAGTGATGTCTTGCTTGTACATAGTTCTTTTCTTTCCAATAAACTTGTGCTATGTTCTATGTAAAAAAAAAATGTTGTCGGACAAATTACACTTTGTATGAAAAACAATCAACTATTTATTAAAATATTTATACAGGCTGTTCAGTGATGATGCACTAAACTTAGGGGACATTTTTCTGACATTTGCTGACACGTTTCGCTAAATTTGTTTTCAAAACAAATTCGATGGTTACATGTTCTATTTCAAATAACAAACATATGTCCGTATTCTTGGTACTTTTTTTCAAGCGATAAGCCAGCAATGCTGGGCATTTCGAATTTCTGTACAAAATTTAGTCACGCTGAAATCGCAAGCACTTGTAAGTTAGCGGAAAAACCATATCGAATTACTCTTAAGTTAGAGCGTGTTGTTTCTGTCTGTTTCCAAAGCTGACGCCTTCAAATCCACTATAAACGCGCAGACACCATAAAACAAATCTCTTTGACGTTTAAATTGGTTTCTTAAGTTTTGTACACATTCTGTCGCGTTAAAATTGCAGATAAATGGCCCATGTGTTTAAAGATATCAAATTACAGGGCGAGTTGAGACCTTCGCTGGAGTCTGTTCCCTTTCAGTCGAACAACAGATAGGTACTTTAAAAAATGTCAGCTTTTACACTTGAATAATAAAATTTATGTGGGCTTCCTTTGCGCCAGACGACAGCGAATGGTTCTGATAAGTTAATACATTTTTGGCTTCGGGGAGTATGAACTTAATGCTACGGCTACCATTGGTCGGTGAGTTTTTAAAAATCTATCGGACAAGTCCGAGGAGGTGTTGTTAATTTTTATTTGCGGGATAGGAACGCGAAAAAGAAGCAGATGGCATTTACGCTTTAACGAGAACGGTCGAGATGAATTCTAATTTGGCTTAGCAGTTTTTCCTTAGGCGCTTGTAGTCCTTATTCATTTTTTGTTAAATCATTTATTTCGGTACGGTTTAAGTACAGTGTGTTAAGAAAGGCATTTAAACTAAACACGTAGGCGTCACGACGCGAGTGATTTAATCAGAGTGGTAGTGCGTGGAATCGGACATGGATTATACGGCTTAGGTAATTGACATTTATTTGTTTCCTTCAGCGCACCTTTGGTAGTAATAACTGCGTAGAGATAATTTGATTTGCCTTAATTAGACTAAAGAGTCGGTGCGGTTCATGGTACCATTACATTGAGATAAAGTTAATCAACTAGTTTTAGTTACATTTCAACGAGTGACCTTCATCTTGGAAAATTTATTGGTCAGTGTTTCTTTAATAATTAGACCAATTCTGTAATTTAATCAACCAGCAGCAATTAACTATTCCCCACGTCTACCTGGGCTTTCAATACAGTGTACTTTTAGAAATCATTCTACTCTTGGGAATTTTCTCCGGCAAATTGGAAACCAAACAATTTGAACTACATTCCTAGCCATTTTCTTAACAAAGTTTCTTTCACACCCTGTATATGTGGGGGGTCAAACTGTGGTCTTTGCCGAGAGATTTGTCGGTTAATTAGAAACGATTGCCTAGAGACTGCAATGCCAAAACCACCCATAGTGGAGTGCAAATAAAGCAGTCAAAAACTAATTTCTTGCGCTATAAATTAATTAGCTAGGTTAGGCGGCGAAAGAACGACAGAGGGTCCTGAAAAAACAGGCAAGTGGGTAGAGCACCGCCCTCAAAGCAATTAATTAACGCTCTGGTGACGTAGTAGAAAAAGTTCGGCTCACTACACGCACCATAGTAATCAGGTTAGCTTACGATAGGGTTAAACCACCACCTCCCAAGGGAGTCCCCCTGAAAAACACGTGATTGCTACTGATTTACTTGCAAATTGATCGCTGAAGGCGGCATTTGTATCACATGCTTCTCTAATCCATCTGATTAATTCATTAATTAACTCCATCAATTAAGTACACTGTGGTCCCACTGAGACACATTGTGCGTTGGTTTATTAAACAGAACAAGTCTTTGAGTACGAACAGAAGTAACGAACACTTATACCAAGACTCGAGTTAATTTGAAAATTCATGTAATTTTTAATCTAATTAAGGAGCAAAGCTCTCCAACAAACATCTGTGTAGACATTAAACCACCAACGCAACGGTGTGAATCGAAAGAAAGTAGATCGCGCCGATATTCGAAGTGAAATCTGTTAAACGATTTACACTGTACTTTCTGGAAATCGTAATTTTTGTTTATTTGTATTGATTTCAAACGCAAGGGTTTTTCGCTCACGATCTCCGATACCACAGAGGCGGACATCAGGAGTTTTTCCCATTTTTTTTTCTTTTTTTTCAATAAATAATTAATTAAATTTAACTGTTGTGTTTCATTTTTAAAATATCCACTCCTTGTTTATTCAAGAGTTTTACTGCTCCACCAAAAGAACCAGGTTATCACGACGTAGTTTCCTATATTAACAAAGATCACGAGCCATAATTAAGGGTATTATTCTTTACAGCTGTCCCTCCGGAGGGTCGTTCAACTGTAAACAGAAATCTAGGGCGGTAGAAAATAACCCTTAGGCGGCCGCTGTAGACAACAGCAGGTAGCAAGCAGACCCGTAGTGCAGATAATATTAACAACCAGCTAAGCGACCTTTCGGAAGCCACAAGACAGTTATTTATATTGGCCATAAATCTCAAGAGGGGTTTGTTTGTACATTTTCATTACTCGTTTACTTGTAAGTAACAGTCAATAAGCAAGTCTAATTGGTGGGCGCGTCACAATGCTAATACAATTTTACAATCTGAGCAAGTTGAAGTTTGCATTATTTGGAATTGACGTTTTTAGAAATGACGCACCAATTTAAATTTCTGCTGCTGTGAAACAACATGGGCGATTTAAATTGTTTTATGAATGTTACACAGCTGCACAGAAGGCAATAAAAACCTATCGTAAGCGAAAGAATTTATGAGCGACTTTTAATTCAGCCCTTGACCGAAAGGCATGTTAAAGGTGGTAACATCAAAAGAGTGTGCATTTTGAGCTATTTTGATAAACGTTTGATAATGCGGATTTCGTTGACGATCAGGAAACCTTTCCGCATACAGACGTGCCGCTAACCGTGCACTTCCTTGACATTCTTCGTATAAACTATGCACGTCTGCGTATTCTTGAAACGTAAAATCACCCATCGCAAACACGTATGACAACACATACACAAACACACTTACATAATAAACTGTTGAAATTGAATATTACCAAATTCACGCAAATCATGCTTCGCTTCCAACGTTACTCTTTATTAAAATGCTAAAAATCATTCAATAATCAGAATGGACTAATAAATGTGTTACATCACATCATCTGAAGCGACATTTTATGAGGCAATAAAACAATAAACCGATTCTTTTGGCAGGTAGCTTAAGTATCCCGCTCGTCATCATCTACGGTACGTTTTAAAACTTTAATTTCTTGTCGTTATCTACCGATACACCAAGTTGGGTGCACCTTCACTGAAACAGCCTGTATAGGATAAAGTTTAATAACATATAAAGAATCACGCGCTATGAAAACATTTTTCACATCAAGTCGAGTTACAGTTTAACTTTCATCTCTAGTTTATTCCCAACAAGGACCAATTTTTACCATGGGACTAAACTGAAAATGATCAACCGTGACTGAAACACCAGGTCCACATGTCTAAAGTGACAGTGCTTTTGCAGGTGGCTATCATAATTTGCAATAAAACAATTGTTACAGTGCAGACATCGATTTGGCCTAGGAGGTAATTTAAACTTAAAAAAAAATAATTCTGGCAATAAAGGTGCGTCACGTCTAGATCCATATACGATATTATAAAAATAATTCCTTCTCGTTCACATTAACTGCATCATAAATAATGGGCGGGAGAATTATATTTTACAAGGTTATCGGTGAGCGAAATGCTTGGAAAGTGCAATGTATTGAGTCGGTCAGCGGCGTCGTGAAAATTAGTCGAGTAAAAAGCAACTAAAATGTAGGCACCGATAACTTTAAAAAATATAATTCTTCAGCCCATTGATCATAACTGAATATGAGGTCACATTTCTCAAGAAGATGCTCCATTGATACGTATTGTATTGTCAACAGCGAATTAAAACCTGATAAAAAATTTTCTGCTTTATAATTCACCAACCGCCGCTAACGTCAAGATACATTAATTAGGCTGGATTTCACAAACGTCAGTTAACTTTAATCATCGATTAAGAATAATCATTCCTATACCTTCAACACATGTAACCATGGCAACGTTTACTTTTAACGGATGATTAAATTTAAGTAACGTTTGTGAAATCCGCCATTAAAGTAGTAGAATCGCCTTAAGTACGATTAAGTATTTTGCGTGTATTATTTTAATAGAACTTCCGGCGCACAGATGTGAAGGTCATTGCAATCTGAGGCATAAAATAAAACTTTATTAGGCACAGCCGTGGAAAGCAACCGCCAGTGCCGTTCCGTGATTTTGGGTACAATTTTAAATATATAAATTACGCTTGTATACCCGCAGTGTAAACTTTAAAAGTAAAGGAAAGGAAATAAAAATGTCTATTTAGGTGAAATCCAGGACTTTCTATCACTTATCTTATAAATATATCTGTAGTAATAATAATTAATAAACTAAGGGCACGTGCAGATGGACGTCTCGAGTCTTAACTCAAGGTATCATAAATCATAATCAGACTCAAGACATTTCGGAGCGTTGTCATGGTTACGCAATGAATGGGCACTTTTCATTGGTCCGTGTATTGTGTAACCATATTAAAACTTTGAAGACGACATAACCTCTAAATTTGTTTACATTTCCCATAGGACCAATAGCGTACCGTCACGACAGGAGAATGTTTCTCATTATTTCAGTATAAAATACACAACTGTGAGCTATTGGCATAAACAAAAAGCTCATATAAAAAATTTTATTCTGTGAAATCCAATGTGTGATTCTAAACGCAAGTAAAACCACTGAAAACGGACATTCAATTTCGATGACGTGTAAAACATGTGCGATGCTGCTGACTTATTTACATTTTAACAAACGTTTACGAAACTGATAATTGATGCTACAAATAGCATAACAATTAGTCATGACATCTACTTATTAATACGCAAAATGAATAATTATTTGACTCCGGCAAGTCAGCTGTTCGCGAATGCGTCCATGATATGTCCCTCGACCAATCAGACGCTGTGTCTGATCAAAACTAGGGGCGTGTTCGGAAACTCTTGGGCGTTACTCTTGGGTAATATTCTTTCTCTCTCATATAAATCATTTTGTATATTTTGCTTTTCACTTCATTCACTCTGTTGGTATAACTCTTATACTTACTCCCTGTATTTTCGGACACGCCCTTAGAGCTGCATTCGATTCACGCGTCGAATCAATTCGTTTAGATCGGTTTGGAACAGTTCACAATAGTGAAATTAATGTGATCCTTGATAGCGAAACGAACAAGTTTATCTGAATTGTTTTGTTTATCTGTTGTCGCCACATAACCAACACATAACCTTACATTATCGATCTAATGATCTAAATCAATGCTGGGCACGAGAGTCCTGGTGAGTCATCCCCTCCACAAGCAACAACTGTAATCGGCGACAATCGAAAATATTCGCCACTCATCGAAACATTATATTGCGCGTCGTTGGCTCTAGGCGTGCCGATTTCAATTTAAACTGGAATAAGCGCGAAACACTTGTGGAAAAGTATAAGGGGTGGTGGAACTGTTCCCCTACCCTGATCTAAATGATTCTTTAAATAAGCAGGATCACTTTAAATTATGATGGGGGTTAACTGATAGATTTGTGTTATAATTCGTCACACACAAAACGAAATGATATAATTAATTATCACAAATTCTTTGAAACGTCGAACGAACCCCGCACCCCGTACTGATCAAGCTGGTTTTCTAAATCAGATATCAGTTTCATGTGATTTCATATGTATTTTGAGGTCTCTCTGTTCACTTTAAAATCAGTTCAGTTCACTTCACCCAAAATCAAATTGATTTGATTTTGGGTGAAGTAAATGCAAATGGGGGACGGCTAAAGTCACACAGTCACAGGTTATGTGGTCGACCAGATGATTATCCGGCGCATGCGCACTGAATACGGCCTTCTTATACATGATTACCAGGGTTGCCAGATGTTAGAAGTTAGATGTCGCACTAGAACTGAGCAGAAATCGCCCAAAATCGCAAATAAAATGCGGTTTTATTCAAGGCTTTTACAACTAAAATCAGTGCTCCCAATTACTTCATTCTTTTTGGCTCTAACAACATATTTAGTTACCACCTTGGACAAGAGACTACATAATTAGTTACCACTTTGGACAAGAGACTACATAATTACATACCACTTTGGACAACAAACACTGTTAGTATGACTCCCTCCTGTTTATTCTTTACCAGTAGATAAAAACGGTGAAGATTATTAAATAATTTATGGAGAATTCTTCAATTAAGATGACGTTAAGTGGCGTTCCAATAATTAATTTGTATTCAAGATTTTTACCACTAAAATCAGTGTTCCCAACTAATTCATTCATTTTTGCTCTAACTACATATTTAGTTACCACTTTGGACAAGAAACTACAGATTTAGCTATCACTTTGGACAATAAAAATAAATTTTTAAATTACTTCCAAGCTTAGCACAAATGTTATTTTTTTTTAAATTTCGATTATGTTAAATATTTTGTTTTTCCTTGCGGTTCTCAGTTTTCGTTTTTTTATTACCTCATTTTTTATTGATAATTAACCGTGGAAACAGATAAGCCTGCGATTTTTGTCACTTTAAAATTTTTTAATCATTTCAATTTCCTTCGCCAAATAATCATAGTCTTTTATTTTTCCTTTTGCTTGACAGTTTTTTTTAATTTAAATTTTCTAATTACGTTTCTGACTCTCCGGCAAAATTAATCATCGTCTTTTCTTTTTCTGTGAGAGCGTAGAAACAGAGAAGCTTTGTTATTGTTCGCGAAATAATCAACAATCTTTTGTTTTTCCTTTTGTTCTTGGTCTTCGGTTTTATTCAAGGCTTTCACCACTAAAATTAGTGCTCCCAACTATTTCATTAATTTTGGCTCTAACTATATATTTAGTTACCACTTTGGACAAGAAACTACAGATTCAGTTACCACTTTGGACAAGAAACTACATAATTAGTTACCACTTTGGACAACAAATACTGTTAGTATGACTCCCTCCTGTTTATTCCTTACCAGAGAATAAAAACGGTGAAGATCATTAAACAATTTTTGGAGAATTCTTCCATTAAGATGTCGGTGGCGTTCTTTTCAAATGGCCCCGAAAATTCAAAAATTCGCAATAAATGTCAAAAAGAAAAAGCAATTGTAAATCACGAAAATGTATCAGTGTTAGATTAAGTTGGTTATTTATCGAAATTTGTCAAAGTAGCCCAAAGTTGTCGCCCATCGCAAATCAAGAATATGAGCAGCCCAATTTGCGATAAATCGCGGCATCTGGCAACCCTGATGATTAACAAAAAAAATGTTGTTTTTATTTACTTTAGTATTTACAGTACCTTTAAGGTTTATAAAATAAAAATGGGGTTTTGGTTTGTAAATTACATTGTTTTTTTTTTTTTTAATTTGAGTATTTGAAATTTTATTATTTTGTTTTCATTGTTTTGCCATTTCACTCGACTACCACCCGATTTTTAAGTAATTTAATTTTGAACGGATTCGTAAAAAGTCGCTACTTTTGGTTCATTTCGCGGCAGCGCCGCTACCGGCTTAAAATATCGCTATTCTAGTGACAAACCATTACGATTGGCAACACTGCAACTAGACCTGATATTTATGATTATTAAATTATTATTCGAAAATCATTTTGTTTATTATTTTAAGCACTAATTCAGCATCCAAATGGCAAATGAATCATTTAACCCATTTGGGGTATAAATAGGTTTTTACAAAAGGACAGTAAGTGCATGCATATCACATATTTGTAGTGCTTTTTCTGAACATTAAACACTATTTATGTCTCACATGTACGTACCTATCTCTCTGTATTATGTTTCTTGCTTGTCTTACATGAATACATCTCTCATGCAACTTATACATCATCACAGTATCAGTTGTGATGCAATTAATGTGCAGGAAATACTTTTATAATGTGTCATGTTAGAGTGGATCTAGATACTACATATAAGTTATCTTCATGAAATAAACATTAGGTTAACCTGCTCTATACAATCTTCTGTACTTCATACCTGATGTACGTAAGGATGACCATGTTTGTCATCGATTGATGCCCAGCGTATCGTGTTTAATATGAACGTATCTCTTTCCGGGGTGGTAGGGTTTATCAACGCGAATATTTTACATAATTTAGGTGTCCATTCTGAGTAGTTTTTACTCTCCGATTTCACTAAAACATCTATTAATAATATTCCAAGATCGGCCCCGCTGATGTGCTGCAACAACATGTATTTTCCTGCATTCTCATAACATTTTCGACAACTCTTTCGGTACCTGATCGTGATCTAAGAACAAAACGGACCCGTTGTACAACATATCCAGCAATTCGTTATATTTTTTCTGACCTAAGTACCTGGAAATAATAAGGTTAGAGGATGACGAATGGACATTCTAGAACTGTCACGGATTCTTACCTAAAGTACAACGTTCTGTACATTTGGTGCGCCTCGTAGTAATTCCCGTTCTTCACCGAATTCTCTAATTTATCCAAGACTCTAGAAACACCGCGATTATTTTGCGAAGCCATGTTTACGTTAGTTACCCTTCCGTCAGTCAAAAATTCTAGTAACTTCGCTTGAATGTGTCAAAGTGGGAGGCGTTAAATTGGCTGCACTGATGCGCCCGTTAACGCGTGGGCGTCGATTGGCGCATGCCTAAACAAAAGCGCCAAACAAGAAATAAAATAAATTGCAAACTTATGATTACAATATATTTTTTTTAA
The DNA here is from genome assembly GCA_958336345.1 of Dorcus parallelipipedus. Taxonomy (NCBI): domain Eukaryota; kingdom Metazoa; phylum Arthropoda; class Insecta; order Coleoptera; family Lucanidae; genus Dorcus; species Dorcus parallelipipedus. The sequence goes on from OY284478.1 coordinate 45,059,829, forward strand.
ATTTAAAGCTGTTTACATCACGATCGCAAAATAGAATATCACAATGTAAGTGTGTTTTTTTTTTTAATATATAGAATTGTGTCGTGGTTTAATTTAATTTGTTACGCGCTCGTTTGATTAATTGCCCCGAGAGCGTAATTGTTAAATGCAAATTTTCAAGTTTGATGCGCTGTTAACCGCAACATTCGTCCTCGACGTGTTTCTTTCCGACGCGTAATATTTAACCGGGGCGGTATTTCTCGACGTGCGTTCGAGATTGGTGCGTTAATTTGGATATGAGAGGTTGTAATTTCGCGCTCGGATGATAGATGGCAAGCGTGTTCCCAAATCGTACGAAACCGGGTCCGCCATTGTTGCGAGTCGGCTGCTTTACAGCCGTGCCTAGAATATTTTTCGTAATATTTTTTGTGTTTGGACAAATCGACACGAGCTTCTAGGTCTGTTTTTATGATATAAATGTATTGGTGTTTTTCTTGCCTTATTCGCAGCCGTTTTGCGCGGTTGCTCTTTTGAATGTGCGTTTTTGGTATATAATTTTTCAAACATTGATTTCGTTTATAATGGCTTTCGACCTATGTAATTATTTTCCATTAGACAGCATGCTTCTCACACGGAGATTCCTCCGACACTGGCGATCGCCGCGAAAACGTAGAATTCACTTCCTAGACTAATTTGACGTTTATTTTCATTAAGAAATTAATTATTTTCGTCCTTTTAAACAACCCACTCTGTGTACCTACTTACTACTGTTTCAGTTAGACACGCTTAATTATGTATGAATTTGTTTATGAATTATTGAGCTCTCTAATAACACGTGTGCTTTTTCTAGAACGACCATAGAGAATTTCAGTGCATAGTTCTCAAGAAATGCTTGCTCTAAATAATGCATGTGACTTGGTTTATTTACAAATACAAACCAAAAACAATCCAATCCACATTTTATTTCAGGTTCAACACAAAATGCAAAACAACTGAATGTGAATGTGAATGTGAACGCCAAAAAGAAACAAAAGGTTTCTGGTGTGACCCGTAAACAAAAACAGTCGAAACATGAGGAGCACACTTGTCTGAAATCTCGCGACGTTCGCTCGTCACATCTTGGCAGGGAAGAAATTCGGAATCATTTTCCTTTCCGCATCAATCACGTTTGATGGATACTTCTCCCTCAATATGCCGCCCGACTGAGCATATCATGTAAATAGATGCGAGTGAGTTGCCTATGTGAGTCGTAATTCTTCAGGATGTCAGGCGCTGGACCACCTCATCATCCGCATGGGAGGCAGGCACCTCCGACAAACACGGCTTGGAATCATTTGCAGGTGGGTGTTTCCAATTTTTTTTTTTGCTGATGTGTCACCTTTTTGAAATTCATGAATTTATTATTCATCAACATTCTGTTCGATTTGACTTAGCCGTGACCTTCCAAAATCAACTAAACGACATTTTTAATATGATACTAAAGATAACTGCTGTGCCTATACCACAAGCCATAAGTGCATAAGAAATATGTAGACAGGTGAAAACTATTTCATTTTTCTATTGGATGACTTAAGCATTTTGAAACCAATTGAGAGTCAACTGTGTTCATGAATTTAATTCACACATGACCTTGAATAAAACAGTGTTCTGCAGCATTTGTCTAAACTTTCTGTACCAACAGCTCCCGAGAGAGCGAGATGTATATAATATAACGTAAGTAGGAGTGGGAAAAGTAGAGTAGAGTTAAAAGTGTAGAAGTACAAAACAAACGAACAGACCTTTTATTTTGAAATGATTAGCAACAGTTTAAAAAAAAGGAAATTGTAAATGCTTTCGGTAAAAGCTTTGCTACGTCAAGGCAAAGATATTACTTTGGGCCCACTGTAAAACCCAGGCCTGGGCAATTTTACCCCATCACCCCTCTGCTTCTCGTCAGACCTGATCCTTACTATTTTGATGGACTTGGGGTGGGTTTACAGAAAGCAAATCAAATATTTAATTTCGAATTAAACTAATCACGATTAAGTTGCCATAAGAATTACATTGCGTACTGTCAAATTAACAACGTCATTAAAATTTGATTGCAATTAAATTTTCTGTAAACTGGCCCTTGGTATTATCCATTCCTTATCTATTTGTTATCGTAGTAGGCCGTGATTTTAAGCCAGTAAGTTGACTGTCTTGTTGAATTAGAGAAATTTAATTTGATGTCATTTATGGCGAATTTCACCAACGTTACTTAAATTTATTCATCCGTTAAAAGTAAACGTTACCATGGTTACATGTGTTGAAGGTATAGGAATAACAATTCTTAATCGATGATTAAAGTTAAGTGACGTTGGTGAAATCCAGCATTAGTCATCATTGGTGACAATTAAAATCAGATTGATTAAGCAGTGTTGTCAATTCTCAACTTTATGTAAATTTGGCCGTGAGTACACCTCGTGACGAAAAGAAAATATTGCAATATTGCCTAATTCGGAGTAACCTTAAAAACAAAGTGTCAGTTGCACAAAGGAGGTTTAAACTGACGTTCAACTGAACCAGCTTCAAAGTGAACAAAATCGCATCAAATTTTATTTATGAATACATTAATTGCCACATGTCATTAAGATCCTATGGGAATTTGTTTAGTTTGAACCTGGTTCAGTTAAACTTGAGTTTAAACCGCCTTTGTACAACTGGCCCTAAGTCAACGTGAGCATTGACATTCATTGTCAAAATTTAGTTACATACATCAGGGTTCCCAACTTTAAATTTGGTGTGTCGCCAATATTAGGAAGAAAAAATTCGCCAATATGGAAAATTACAAATAGACAATCACCATTAGTATAAAATTTTGTTAACTACATATTTCCATTTCCAATAGTTACTCACAGAAAAGGAGTCGAAAATTGTCACGTGTACATATATCATACATACATACCTTATTGAAACTAAAGTCGTTTTTTTTTAACTATTTATTATTTAATTTCTTAATGACAAAATTGTAAAAAATAATAACATGTATCTCAATAAAAACAAAAATAAACTCAAAATTTGAAAACAAGTATAAACTATTTTAGGTAACTATCTAGAAACAGGTATGTAACTACCAACTAATTAGGTAGTTCATAAAAGAGAATATTCAAATCATTGCCATCAACTGACCTAATGGCAGAATGCATTGTCAACAACAGTTCCCTTTCCTTCTGTTCATTATTGACAATAACAATATTTTTGCTTAAACCTGCTTGTTTAACGGGGTAATGAAATTGCATCTTTTTCTTGTGTAGTTCGGTTGTTGTATGTTTCTCCAAATCAGATTTGTGGGCTCGCAAATATTTTTTGCAGACTTTGCAGTATGCATCTTGAAATGAATGCTTTTCATTGGTTACATCAACTAACCAATCTAGATACAATAACAATAATTTTAAGTATTGGAAAAAATCAAATGCAAACCTATTACTTTGGGCCCAAGATTCTTGAAGCCATTCTTTTTTAAATTTTCGTAACTTGCTCATGTTGACCGTTATTTTCAAGAAATCAAATGAAATAACAGAAAAGAAGGCAGTAGATGTAACATTAGCTACATTCCTACATCTAAACAAAAAATCTAGTTTTTCAGCGTCTGTAAGATGCTCAATATTGTTTAACACATCAAACCCTAGATGAAGATTTCTGATTGGTATAAAATGTTCTTTTGATTCGGGATCAATGCACTAAGATTTGTTCTGTTGACATAATTTATATTCATGTAAATTGAAAGTAGTTCTTTATACAAAGTACTCATTTTTTTATGTAGTTGTACTAAAACCACTTTTTCACTTTGAAATTAAGAATTTGCATTTGTAAATTTAGGTAATATCCAATTAAGAAAATAAAATAGTTTGTTTTCTGGATTTGTTAAAGAACGTAAAATATTCTCAGACTGGGTTAGTCTATGTTCAGCAAAGTTATGTCGAAAATATAACACTAAGGCATCCCATTGACTTTTAATTCTACTGACAACTTGCGTGAGAGATAACCATCGAGTTTGTGCCGGTCTTAGCATTTTGTGTGGCTCAACATGGCAAAATTCTTGAAATTCAACTAACTGAGCTTGCCTTTTAGAGTTATGATTGAAAAAACTAAAAATGTCTCTTGCCATACCTTCAGTTTCTCTAGGGAGAACTTTACATGCTTCACTAGCACAAAGGTGAAGTGAATGACATATACATTTGAAAGTAAAAATGCCAGGAAAGTTTTCAGTTAATCTTGAGACTACTGAATTATGTTCACCAAACATAACATTGCAGCCATCGGACCCAAATCCTATTAAATTTGACAGCGGAATTCTATTTTGATTAAGAACATTGATAATTTCGGTGTAAATTTTCTCTCCTGTTGCCCCAATTTCTGCTCCTGCAAAAAATGTATAATTATTTTGACCAGAGCTACATTTTCTTATTTTACCATTGGGGTCAGCTTTTGTAAAAACTTGAATAAGTGTAAAAATGAAGTTCTAATTTTTTTTTCGTTAGAATTGTAAAATCGTACACATAAAGCCATATTTTTTGTCGCAGATTCATCTACAAGGATACTAAATTTTGTTTCTTTTAGTATTTCAATAACTGACTGAAATTCCTCCTGGGCAATAACATTTTTGGTTAGACCTGTTGCTTTGGATCTCCCTAAAGATATTCCTTTTGCAATTGATGAATCGGGAAAACAATCTTTAATCAAAGGTACCAAATAATCCATGGCCAAAAATGCTATGTTATGTTCAATCAAAAATCCACAAATTTTTATTTCAGCTCGTTTGATTTGGGTGTCCAATAGTCTGTCCTTAAAAACTTCACTGAGCTTTGGTTGGAAATTTACACTTTTGACGTTACTTTTGTCCTTTGCTCCTACTGCATGTCGTTTTATGACCCCTAAATCAGCACAGACAGTCATAGAGCAAGGTACACATGTAGCTTTCAAAGGTTTATCTAAAACAAATTTAAGCAATTTCAAACACCGTACAACCGTACGCAATATTAATAATTACCTTTTACTGGCCGCAACCACTTAAATTCTTCTTCCCATTGTCGTCGGTAACATTGGGTTCTCCGTATTTTACATAATGATGTTTTCTTGTTGTTGTTTTTTTTTTCTCTTTTCCGTATCTGTATCGTACTCTGTTTGAGTGTCACTATCACTATCACTGGTTAAATTATTATTATTAGAGTCGTCGTCGTCCATTAGGCCGATACCTTGCAAATCCAAAATAAAACCGTTAACTGCGGAGGTCAAGTGCCAAAGCGCATATCAAAATTCAAAATGCAATTTACAATCTGAAGTTGCTAAATGAACATCACCAATGAAGTTAGCAAGATAAGACGGTGGTCATGAGAAACATCCAGGAAATATCGAATAAAAATATTATTCGGCTTGTCATTAAAACTATCACATAACTTGCTGAAAAAAATCAAAATTATTGTAAAAATATTGTACAGAAACAGCTATCGTACGCATCCTTAAAATTATCGATAATTATCGTACGATTGGTAACACTGATTGACATTCATTGTCAAAATTTAGTTACATACATCAGGGTTCCCAACTTTAAATTTGGTGTGTCGCCAATATTAGGAAAAAAAGTCGCCAAAAATTCGCCAATATGGAAAATTAAAAATAGACAATCACCATTAGTATAAAATTTTGTTAACTATTTCCATTTCCAATAGTTACTCACAGAAAAGGAGTCGAAAATTGTCACGTATACATATATCATACATACATACCTTATTGAAACTAAAGTCGTTTTATTTTAACTATTTATTATTTAATTTCTTAATGACAAAATTGTAATAAATAATAACATATATCTCAATAAAAACAAAAATAAACTCAAAATTTGAAAACAAGTATAAACTATTTTAGGTAACTATCTAGAAACAGGTATGTAACTACCAACTAATTAGGTAGTTCATAAAAGAGAATATTAAAATCATTGCCATCAACTGACCTAATGGCAGAATGCATTGTCACAGATAATGTCAACAACAGTTCCCTTTCCTTCTGTTCATTATTGACAATAACAATATTTTTGCTTAAACCTGCTTGTTTAACGGGGTAATGAAATTGCATCTTTTTCTTGTGTGGTTCGGTTGTTGTATGTTTCTCCAAATCAGATTTGTGGGCTCGCAAATATTTTTTACAGACTTTGCCAGTATGCATCTTGAAATGAATGCTTTTCATCGGTCACATCAACTAACCAATCTAGATACAATAACAATAATTTTAAGTATTGGAAAAAATCAAATGCAAACCTATTACTTTGGGCCCAAGATTCTTGAAGCCATTCTTTTCTAAATTTTCGTAACTTGCTCATGTTGACCGTTATTTTCAAGAAATCAAATAAAATAACAGAAAAGAAGGCAATAGATGTGACATTAGCTACATTCCTACAGTGTTCGGTGATTCCTACATTCATTACTGTGACCAACTGTGACTACCACTACTCACTACAAATTTAATAAATAAGAAGTTCCCAAAATGCGATTTGTTTTATAATTTTGCTAAAATTTCGAGTTGTAGCCACATTTTCGCCAAATGAAATTTAACATCGCCAGATTTGCCCGCCAATCGCCAAATCAAAATATAAGTCGCCTTTTCCTATAAAAAGTAGCCACTTTGGCTAGAAATCGCCACAGTTGGCAACCCTGACATGCATGAGTACCACCAGTGCTGCCGCATTGTTATTTTATTGTGTACCAATCGTCAAGCAAAAGAACTTACTAAATTTCATAAAAACGTACCGAAACGCGGGAAATTTTAAATTAGTGTAGGAAACTCTAAATAACTTGCTAATCAGAAAATATTTATCGAAAGAAATTTTTTTTCTTTTATTAAACAATAAACGTAAAATGATATTCATCAAACAAAATAAATAAACATATAAAAATCACGTCAATTCTTAAAATTAATTAACTCTTTCGGAGGAGCCCATTCGTTACATTGTCGGCCCTCCACCAATTCTTTGGTCAACAAAAGATGTCATGACATCTAAACAATATCTATGTTTGGTTTTTATTAGTGATGGTTGAGAAAAAGCACACTCCGCAGCTGTTGAGCTACGTGGTAGACTCATAATATTTTTCAATAGCCTTAGTAACAAAGGAAATGGTGTGTGGGACCCAATAATTTTTTTTTCTGTAAGAATGCTATTGACTCTTCTATATCGGTAATGTTATTTTTGGGCTTAAATGATGATAAGTTTCTCCATTCTAAATTAAAGTCTTCCGATTCATTTTCTTGTATGACAGAAGGAAAGTAGGAAACCACATCTATAATTGATTGTTTGTCCTGATCAAATATTTTTTCCATGTCAAGAATTGAAGACAAAATCTTCAGTAAACCATTATCAAAATCAACTCTTATTCTAAGCTGTTCACAAAAAATAATATAAAAGCGTTTTCACTTGCATCAATTCGTTTTTTTAGATGGTTTATTGTGTGATGTTGACAGTAAGTGTTCAAAACCAGCATCAAAGTACATTTTATCAAGAGGCAGGAAGTAATCAGGATTTTTGGGCTTAATTAAATGAATTGGCCGATCTTTTAAAGTGCCTTGTTTCATATAAAATTCTAAGATAGTTTTGTAGTATGTTTGTATATGTAATGGTAAGAAAATTATGAACTCAACATTTTTCAGTTTGGAAAATAATGTTCATTTTTATAACAATATTTAAAATATGCTGCAAAAATTTGAAGTAGCATTTGTAAATAACATTGTTTAAACCATTCAATAAATCCTCAGCACCCACTGTATCTCTATCTCCGAAAACTTCTGCCTATGGAAATATAATGTTAGTGGCTGCCAACTACAACATGGAGAGATAACCATCTGGTTTCAGATGGCCTTAACAACTTATAGGGGTTCTCCAATTGTGAATTCCTGGAACTTATTGAATTCACTTTGTCTTTTTGAACTGTGGGCGAAATAAGAATATATGCTCCGTGCAAACATTTCAATTTCGTTCGGGAGGGCTTTACATGCTTCAGAAGCACAATGATGTAATGAGTGGAATGTGCATCTCATTACAAAAATATTTGGTAACATTGCCTTTAGTCTAGCCTGAACGCCTTGAAATTGTCACCAAATTTTTAATTTAATTTACTTGCCTCTCACTTACCATTGACAGATGACAAGCTTCTGCTGACTAAACGTATCAGCTGTTCCCCGGACTAGCAACAGTGAAGAATGGGGCGGGTTAATTAAGTTGGTAAAAATTATTAAAGGGCGCCAGAAGACTGTATTCCCAACTAAAACGTAATCGACCAGTCGACGTCTTCAATCGACCAAATCGGGCAGAAATAAATCAACAATAAATAGAGGCGAGACTTTACTCACTGGTGTGCATGAACGCAGAAATTAAACTCGTAGTTAAAGTTAACACAACTGAGGTTTTATTACACAAATCAAAACAAACAACACTGGCTGCTTAATTTATGCTAAAATTAACTGCGGTAAACGCAGCGCAACACGTAATTCGAAATTCTTCCTCGCGATTCAACTATTCACGAGAATTGAACAAAATATAAACCGATCGATCCGCAAAACGTCAGATTAAATGAAAGTTGGAATACCTAACCTTTTGACAGCGCGTCCAGTCGTGCGTCAGGTTCAACGTTACCAGCGGAAGCGCGGTGGCCGGTGGGTAGTTACAACGCCCTCTGTCGTTCGCGGGTAGCGTCGACAATCTGGTTCAAACTGGATCCGCTGAGATCGTCAAGATGGCTGATCAGGTTTCCACGATCGGGCCGCGGTACATTCACAGGGCAGAAGCGCCACCGGAGAACTAGGCCTAGAAGCCTGGACTAAAAGCCGGCGCCAGAAAACTGCGCCCAAACAGAAAAGCCTGAATGTAAAGGGAAAAGGCTTCGTTAGCAGCCATTTTGATACACGCCATTGCACTTTTTACATTACCTGGGGCTAATAAGTTCCCAGGTTTGGAAATGGAGTTAAAATTATCCCCAAATGTGTTCGATGGTGTCACGAAATCTTCCGGCACAGCCGTAAATGAATTACTCCTCCCAAAGAGCAAGAACTCCGATAATTTTATTATGCACGCAAAACACGTCTGATTTGCAACACAGTTCGAACAAGAAAGGATCTCAACGAGGCGAAATTGTGGCAGGCGAAGGTTGCTAGGATACGAAACCGAAGACATTCACGTGGTGCGTCATCCACCAAGAAATTTCGAAAAAGCAAAGAAGGGGTACAGGTTTGCCAACTATCGAAAGCGGGCCAGATATCGTCTTGATTCCGCGTTTTTTTTTTTTGGCGGGAGATTTGAAACGTAACAAAATTGGCCCTGCATTGTTGATGCATTATCCGATGCAAATCCAGTCATTTTATTAAGTGGGACATTATTTCGTTCAAACAAATTAGTTATTGCTTTGTATATTCCTTCTCCTGAAGTTCTAATAAGCCATATATTTTATCGGTTACCTTTTCTTGTTTACCGTTATGAAATCTAACAATAAGTATCAAACATTTCTTTGTTGAAATATCTGTGGATTCTTCCACAATTATAGAAAAATTATTCTCTTTTAGTAAATTGGAAATTGTACGTTTTGCAAAAGGCCCAAATTTATAATTAACTAAATCGGTGAGTTTTTGTTCTAGAACAAGTAATATTTTTGAAAAATTGAAAATTTCAGTCAGTACAAATAGATTTAATAGCTTTTGGCAAATGTTCATATAAAAGAAAACGTAAATTATGTTCAACAACCACCATAACTCACCCTTTAAAATTTTCTGAAAATTGTTTGTACTCTCCCGGAGAGCTTCATTAATTTTCATAGTTCCTTGGGCTTTTCTGATTTTTTTTTGTGTAGCTCCGTTTCTTGATGACGTCTTTTATTACCTTGAATCATCTTATAAAAGCCATGCAAAATGCTTTACCATTTTTCTCACTTAGCCAAGTGAATTTGTTTTGCCACTGTTCCTTGAATTTGATATTATGTATATATATTTTCTTCTTCTTTGGATTGATTTTATCTCCAGTTTCATCTTCACTTGCTTCCCTTGATATAAACTCCTGGACAAAATTAGCGCACCACTTTATTAAACTTACATATTTACAACATTAAAATTAAAATTTAATCAAAATAACTTTAAAACTTTAAACTTTAAAAACCTATGAATAAAGTTTATGTAATGACTTGCGAAGGAAATCAAGAAAACATGAACTTATTATATATTATTTTTTATTTAAAAAAAAATATTTTGCTGAAAACGCGTGAAACATGAAAACGAAAAAAAATCGAAAACAATAGAATTAATGGAATCAGTGCGATGTTAATACCGTGTATGCCCTCTTCTACTCCTAATTACCGCATTCATGCGATTTGGCATGCTGGAGATTAAATTTTCAATAATTTCCTGGGAAATATTCTCCCATTCTGCAATTACTGCATCCACCAACGAGTACCCTCGTTTCATCAGAGAATAAAACCTTCTTCCAATCTTTAACAGTCCACCGTTGATGATTTCTGGCTAAACGTAATCTTTGAACATTGTGTTCTCTGGTGATCAATGGTTTTTTGGCCGGTTATCTGCTGCTTAATCCTGCTTCATTTAAACGTCTTGTAACTGTTCGAGACGATATTACAAGATTGCGACCATTTATGAGCTCATCTTTTAGCACTCTACTAGGGATTCTACTGTTTCTAAGAGCGAGTCGCCTAAGAAAACCCTCATCCCTTGGATTAGTACATCGTTTTCGCCCTTGCTCTGGCCTTCGAGAGTTAGATCCTGTCTCGTTAAATCGTCTAACCATGCGACTTATGATGAATGATTTCTTTCTATCATGTCGGCAACATAACGCATCGAATATCCTTCATCCAGCAGAGTTGATGCTCGAACTGCCTCCTCCACCAATAAATTTCTTGGGCGATTCATTTTTAAACTTTGAAATACTCGTAACTTATTGAATCAATAACAAAAATAACTTGGTAGTCAAAAATAACTTATCTTATAAGCTGTTTCAGAACAGATTTTAAATCAATTTTTGTTAAAAGTGACTTAAATTGACAATTATAATTTTAAAAGAATACTTTGCTTGATAGCATTTGCTTGGAATGTCAGAGAAGGTCAAAAATCCACTTGCAAGACAATTATCATTACCTAGGAATTAAAAAATAAAACTGTAGTGGTGCATTAATTTTGTCCAGGAGTGTAGTTGGATTTACAGCTTCATCTTCATCTATTTGTGTTGATGTAGACGTGCATGAAGGTTGGTTTTCATTGTAAAATGAACATGACTTTAACACAAATCTGTAAGAATATTTGTCAGATCGTAACACGTGATGATGATATTAATATTTTTTACTTATCCGTAGTTGAAATGTTTTTGAACTGCTTACTTAGATGGACAACACACAAGAAAAACAGAAACTTCTAGACATAGACTCATAAAACAGTCCTCCGCCTCATTTGTCATCAATTATAAAGTTATTACAGAGTTCGATTATTTAGAATCACTTAAGGTGTTAAGAAACGAGGCGCGGCGTCAAAATTTGCCACGTTTATCCTCCATTTTGAGTCAAACTTAGATTTACGTTGACTTAATGAATAGCGGTACTTTAACTGTCTAGGGACTTTACATAACAATAGACAATGTACAGGAACTCTATAGAACAAATATTTTCAATTTCGTACCGAAAATGGCTATTTTTAAAAAAGTAGTACCTACGTACCTAAAATCAACATTTCGTACCGAATTAGGTACAATTGTACCAGCACACATTCTCACCAGACTTTTACGGCATGGTGCGATAGCAAATAGATAAGGAATGGATTATATCTTGATGTTAGTTTCACATACAATTCAGTTAGGGTTACCACTGGGTTACAGCTGGCAATGGGGAACGTCTCATGCTAGAAACAAGAGGACATTTTTGAAATTATTAAAATTCGACCTACTAATGTTTAAATCATTTTTAAGAAGTTGGACAGCTTTAATTTTGCCAGACAAATGGTAACCCTAGATTCAGATTGGTAGATAGTATCACAGGGAAGTTGAGATTTGCTTAGTTTAAAATATTTCCAAATTAAACAGCTTAGATATTCAACATCAGACATTCAACTATTATGTAAGTAAGCTTCCAATTGACAAAAGAAATTTTTTCTTTAAATTTTAAGGGTGAACTGACAAAAAAAAAACAAATTCATTAGCATTATCGAGATAGGCTACTATCACGTGACCAGATGCGATTTCAGAGCTTCCATATTAGGTTTGTTTGTTATCCTGAACTGGTGTACACCAATGCATACCTACTTTTTCGCAAAATACGTTTTAATGAAACTCGAAATGTTCGTGTGTTATGTCAGTATGGATGTGTGTGATTCGTATTATCAAAAAATTTAGGCTTCATTAAAGCATATTTCGTAAAGAAAGTGAACACTAGTGTACACCAGTGCAGGATAACAAGCAGACCTATTGGTAGTTCACTTCTGTCAAATTGACGTGACATTTCGTATTCAATTCTTGACAAGCAACGTCCATTGTATACACAGTAGCGTCACTCGAGTATAACTGTCGCATTCGCCGTTTTGTTTGATACTTACCGATTTGCACATTACAGCTGCGTTCCTTTTGCCACAAATCTTACCTGAGATCACATAAACGTCATTTCCGTTTACACGAACAAGTAAGTTTGAATGGATATTTCAACCTAGGGACTAATGGTAGTGCTCAATTCAAACTTACTTATTCGTTCTTACGGAAATGACGTTTATGTGATCTCAGGTGAGATTTGTGGTAAAAAGAAAGCACCTTACATTACATTTCCATAAGGGCATCAAACAGTATGGCCGCTGAACGGAGTTGAATAAACGAGCTCGGCCTTTATTGTGAATTTTAGTTATCGGTAATACGGGTTTCTGCTCAAATGCAAATGTCAAATGCAAATTTTGCAAAGTCACGTCGTAATCGTGCGATTATTAGAAACATAACCTAACTTTTTTATATCCGTTTAATTGCGATTTTCTACAAAATGGATAGTAAAACGCAATTAATGAAATAAAACACTTATTTTATTACAAATACCTCGAAGATGTAAAAAAAAAAACCTTTAACTGTTGACGCTGTTGAGAGTTTACAGTTATTCAACGTTGCAGCATAAGTTCTAAGCTAAGACGTGCCGTCATAAAATAAAAGCAAGTTCAGAGCCTTCCCGACAACGGATTTTTTTGAACGCACGTTATTATAAAACAGCACCATAACAACACATAAAGAAACGAAACGGTTAATTGCGGTTATAGTAACGCCTAACGCGCGCAAAATGACATTTAACAGACCAACGGATGTATAGATCCATTACTTGACGTTTAGTCGGTAAAACAGGTATCTTTCCCTTCAAATTGGTTTTAGAAAAAATGTGCAAGGAGTTGCAAATGTTCAAATCGTACTTCTCTCGACTTATCGTACAAAACGTATACTATCTTAAGATTCGATCGTACATCGTACTCAAACTAGAAAAAATCGTAACTATTTGTAATTACGATCAAGATCGTACGGTTGACAACACTGATGTGAATTGATGTTGCCAACTGTTTAGATGTATACTGTGCAAGAAAACATTTTTATTATCGAAGTGGATGCATAGTAAATGAAGAATGACAATACTCCATTCCTGAATGTATCTAGTAGGTGTTTTCGTTTTTCAACAAATCTCAGAATCATTCAGCAACACTTTGAAAATAAGTTTGTATCACTGTTACTTAAAAACAGTTTTTCTGCGTCACCCTATATAATATTCGATCCTTCCACAACTAAAATCTCAGTTATATGCAGCGATTGATAACAACTGAAAAAGTAATTATTATTATGACGTTTAACTTCTCGTTCGTTCCCATTGTCGTATTCATAATTGATTAGATAAATAAGTACTGTTCTCTTCACAGCCTCGGCTTCAGTACGTAACGTACGTATCACTGGTTGCATGACTTACGATGAAACTATCAATTTATCACTGATACTTTCAAAATAAAGATGATTCAAGTTTAAGCATTTGACCTTATCTTGACCTTGAGCGAAAACTATATATTATATTATATTATAATGATTTTACTAAGTATAATTCATTGCAGATGTCCGATTAATTTTTAATCATTGAGGATTGTGGATGATACTCAAATCAAAACGTGATATTCGTAACGTACAGTCGCGAGCATGTCTTGAAACTAAAGTGCTCAAAATCTAGTTGTGTGGTCGTACTTTTCGATTTCAGAAAAGTGTAATCATCGTTGATATGTCACTATTATGTTAATATGACATTATAACCTAAGCTGTAAGGTTTACAAGGTTAGAAATGTCGTTTAAAACTGGATACTATAAAAAAGTGTTCCGTTTTCTGTGCTCGCGACTGTGCTTCATTTGCACGTGCTTGCATATTTTACCAACAGGAAGTTTCCTTTGATACACAGTATTAAAAAAGAAAGGATACATGTGGAAGGTTAATCCTGCGATAATTTATGCGCGCGTGTAAATCTAATATGCCTTACATACGGAGAGGTCATTCACATATAAATCTGATCTAATCTCTTTTAAATAACGAGTAGAATAACTTCTATGGCTAATGGTAACATTTTCCATGTGCGTTTACATACAAAGAAGTCGAACTTAAAAGTTAAGTTTTCTCAAAAAATTTAGAGCTCCAAGAGCTTCAAAGCTTACGGATTTCGAGGTATCTGCACTTACAGTTGCTATTTCTGATGAGAAATATACAGGATGTAATCAATAAATGTTTCACAAACTGTAACCACTGTTAATACATAAGACAAGGAGCGAAGTTATTACAGTGATATGAAATTTTTCTGACATGTCCCACGTTTTAGGTGCCAATTTTATGCAGTGACGTGGCCGCTATTTGGTGATGAGCCAATTTTATGCTGCGTTAATTTAAATTCTCTGTTCTCTCAGGGTATTTTGCAATTTTTCTGTTCTCTTATTATGTTTATTTTTATTCTTATTATTTGCTTTCTTACTTCCTTGTTTACTTGCGTAGGCTCCTGCTTCGATGATGGATTTTGCAGTGTATCTCGTAGATCAATTCTTACTTGTAGAGTGTATTTATTGTGTGATAAATGTTGGATCTAGATGGCAGTCGCGAGCCTTCACATTCAAAATTATCTATGTCAGTGTGGGTGTGTGCGTGCGTGTGGGTGAATAATAAAGAAGATATATTGTAGAACAAAACGTAAGAAAACGACAATTTATTAGTTCAATTTTAAAAACTTTCACAAACATACATATATTCTACGTAAAGAAGACGTGCGGAGTTTTAAAAGAATGTAATTGAAACGGGTTTTTCACAAAACCCGCCCTTGTACCTTATATTCTTGAAGTTCCCGAACCGGTCGCTTGATTGCCTCGTGGGTGCAACGCCTTGCGGGTTTTAAAGAGCGACCGGTAACTTTTACTTACTGTAGCTAAACACGGCGCCCTCACTTGTTTATTTTTCGAACTGTTTACTACCTACAGTTTCCTTCTATCACATCTGCTTACCATGCCGTGATAAGGTGCTTATTGTGAGCGCACCACAATTGTGATTGTTTGTTGTAAATCTTATTATCTGTCTCTTATTGTTACAACAGGTCTCATTCTTAATGTCGTTTTTCGTTTATTACAGTAGATTACATTCTTGTGTTCTCCTATCGCGGTGGCAGCATTCTCGCAAGTGAGATAACGAACCGTTACGTCACCGCATAACCGTTTCTCCTTTTACACAATATTATCCTTTGATTAACTGTCAATCGTGAAATTTTCATGGCCAACGTCGACGCCAGATTAAAAAAAAACACTCTTTAGATGTTTACAGTGCATCCACGAATAGAAAAATGAATATCGTTAAGCACATTTCATTGTTGTTCATTCAATAAAAAAGTTCTCTTAATTTACCATCTGAGATCACTCTGCAGCGGTGTGAGTGTTTGCTCTACAATTCTGCACAAGCAGCAGTGTGAGGTTTGCTTAGCAATTATGCACAAGCGGCAGTGTGAATGTTTGCTTGACAGTTATGCACAAGCAGCACTGACTTGAATGGTTCACGTTCTCTCTTTTATACCGTATTTGTGTGGCGGGGATTAGATATTTCTGCTTCATTGATCTGTATGCATGCTCGAATGAACGATGAGCAGAGCTGCATCCTATTTATCAGGGGGCGGTCTTTTAGTGTTTGCTCCGATGGTCGTCTTAGCGACGAAAATGAAGTTGCGATCCTATTTGTTGACCAATCAGAAACGAGTGCGATTGCACTTTAATTCGTCGAGGGGCGGCATCGTCCCAATAGGTGAATTCGTTTTACTTCTAAACACAGAGTTACTCGGCGTCACTTAGTAACATTGAAAATGTATGTGTGTTCTTTTTAATTGAGATTTTCTCTTCCCCCCCCACAAATCTTTTGTTTTATTAGTTCATCTCCAGTTACATTAAAATCATTTATGGGGAAGTATTTCAAACTTTCCAGCGACGTACCAAATCACCATGCGTGACGGGGGGAAGAACCAATTGAGACAAAGAGAGAATGAAAAAAGAGAGACAATCTCACCGGAATGTATTATACAGTTTCCAGTATGTTCTGGTTTGTATCCCTCGTTGCACCTCAGCGCCATCTGGTGACGGCGGGAAGAACTAACTGAAACAAAGCGAGATAGATTCTCACGAAACTTTATCAAGCAGTCCTCTGTTTATATTGTTTTGGTCTGCGATTTTACCTCGCACCGATCAAACACAAAGTTAGGTATGTAATGGCTGAATGATCAGAGCCGAATGAAAAACGAACACACTTTTCTTCTTTTCTGGCAGCGTGACATTGCTCGATGTTTGTTATTCTGACGTTTCTTGACATCTGGCATTCTGACGTTTGTCCTCGCGTTTATTGGCATCTGTCATTTTGATGTTTGTCCTTTTCACGTTTCTTGACATCTGTCATTCTGTCATTTTTCAACGTTTGTTGATCGTTAAGCAACGTATGAGCCCCTTGTCACCAAATTTACAATTTACTTTGACTTGCCTCTCACTTACCATTGACAGATGACAAGCTTCTGCCGACTAAACGTATCAGCTGTTCCCCGGTCTAGCAACAGTGAAGAATGGGGCGGGTTAATTAAGATGGTAAAAATTATTAAATGGCGCCAGAAGCTAAAATGTAATCGACCAGTCGATGTCTTCAATCGACCAGATCGGGCAGAAATAAATCAACAATAAATAGAGGCGAGACTTTACTCACTGGTCTGCGTGAACGCAGAAATTAAACTCGAAGTTAAAGTTAACACAACTGAGGTTTTATTAAACAATTCAAAACAAACAACACTTTACACAATTACAAGTGGCTGCTTAATTCATGCTAAAATTAGCTACGGTAAACACAGAGCAACACATAATTCGAAATTCTTCCTCGCGAGTCAACTATTCACGAGAAATGACTAAAATATAAACCGATCGATCCGCAAAATTAAAGTCGGAATACCTAACCTTTTGACAGCGCGTCCAGTCATGCGTCAGGGTCAACGTTACCAACCGAAGCGCGGTGGCCGGTAGGTAATTACGACGACCACTGTTGTTCGCGGGTAGCATCGACAATCTGGATCAGCTGGGATCGTCAAGATGGCTGGTCAGGTTTCCACGATCGGTACATTCACAGGGGCAGAAGCGCCTCCGGAGAACTAGGCCTAGAAGCTTGGATTAAAAGCTTGCGCCAGAAAACTGCGCCCAAACAGAAAAGCCTGAATGTAAAGGGAAAAGGTTTCGTTAGCAGCCATTTTGATACACGCCATTGCACTTTTTACATTACCTGGGGGTAATAAGTTCCCAGGCTTGGAATTGGAGTTAAAATTATCCCCAAATGGGTTCGATGGTTCACGAAATCTTCCGGCACAGCCGCAAATGAATTACTCCTCCCAAAGAGCAAGAACTCCGATAATTTTATTATCCACGTAAAACATGTCTGACTTGTAACACACTTCGAACAAGAAAGGACCTCAACGAGGCGAAATTGTGGCAGGCGAAGGTTGCTAGGATACGAAACCGAAGATGGTCACGTGGTACGTCATCCACCAATAAACTTCGAAGAAGCAAAGAAGGGGTACAGGTTTGCCAGCTATCGAAAGCGGGCCAGGTATCGTCTCGATTCCGCGTTTTCTTTGGCGTGAAATTTGAAACGTAACAAATTTCGCGAACAAATTCCCTAAATACATTTAATAAATTATTCTGAATTTATTTTGTTACTTCCAAAATTATTTCTTATGAAATTTTATGAAAATATCTCGTATATATAATTATGTGCTGCTCATAAACACCGCAATATGATTCGGACAAAGATCTGTAATAACTCCGGAAGAATATACCTACGTTTAGTTTTTACATGATACGAAGATTAGCAGCTACTTTTTAAAATTAATATTTAAGTAATAGAAACGAAAGAACACCTTCTTCTGTTTATGCGATGCGTACCTGTGCAAGCCTGTGAACACTTACCTTAACGTGACGATATGTTCTTCACACTGAGGGCGTATTCGTAGGTTTTTTTTTTAAACACAACGTGAACATGAAAGTGGGTGAAAAATAAAATTGGTCTGGTTTTGACGAAGCATGTGAAGTGTGGATGTTTGCTCGACAATTCTGCACAAGCGACAGTGTGAGTGCTCGACAATTCCGCACAAGCGGCACACAATGCTATCAAACAGATAATGTAGGGAACTTTATTCTAAAAATGTGTATTTTATTGATGCCAAAAAATAAGATATTTAGTTTATTTAGTTCACGCAGATTCTTATTAAGTCGGAATGACCCCTTATTTGATTGAAAATGTATCTAGATGTTTTTTTTGCTTTGAAGAAAGGGAAAGAATAGCGTAAACATTCGCAGTGACTGTCATTGTCTCATTTGATTCTGCATCATCTCACAATATTATTCAGTGCTGCTTATCAATAAATATTTTTATTTTTGCAATGTTGAACATCATCGAAGGTTTGTAACGAGTGTTTTTTTTTAAATTTGGCATCGAGGTAGACCGTGATAAGGTGCTTATTGTGAACTCACCACAATTTTGATTGTTTGTTGTAAATTTTATTTTCTTATTATCTGTCTCTTATTGTTACAACAGGTCTCATTCTTAATGTCGTTTTTCGTTTATTACAGTAGATTACATTCTTGTGTTCTCCTATCGCGGTGGCAGCATTCTCGCAAGTGAGATAGCGAACCGTTACGTCACCGCATACCCGCTTCTCCTTTTACACAATATTAACCTTTGATTAACTGTCAACCGTGACAGTTAATGATTACACAATTAATGTGTTAGAGGGAGAAGCGGGCATCGATGACGTAACGGTTCGCTAGCTTACTTCAATGCTGCCACCGTGGTCCTATCGTACTCTTGAGTTCGAAATCTCGAAAGCAAGGTTAGGAATATTGCAAATTCAAATGTCAAATTAACAACTGTCATGTCATGACGATAATGGTTCACAATGAAATTTTTATGGCCAACGTCGACGCCAGATTAAAAAAAAAACACTCTTTAGTTGTTTACGGTGCATCAAAGAATAGAAAAATGAATATCGTTAAGCACATTTGATTGTTGTTCATTCAATAAAAAAGTTCTCCTAATTTACCAACTGAGATCACTCTGCGGCGGTGTGAGTGTTTGCTCGACAATTCTGCACAAGCAGCAGTGTGAGGTTTGCTTAGCAATTATGCACAAGCGGCAGTGTGAATGTTTGCTTGACAGTTATGCACAAGCAGCACTGACTTGAATGGTTCACGTTCTCTCTTTTATACCGTATTTGTGTGGCGGGGATTAGATATTTCTGCTTCATTGATCTCTATGCATGCTCGAATGAACGATGAGCAGAGCTGCATCCTACTTGTCAGGGGGCGGTCTTTTAGTGTTTGCTCCGATGGTCGTCTTAGCGACGAAAATGAAGTTGCGATCCTATTTGTTGACCAATCAGAAACGAGTGCGATTGCGCTTTAATTCGTCAAGGGGCGGCATCGTCCCAATAGGTGAATTCGTTTTACTTCTAAACACAGACTTACTCGGCGTCACTTAGTAACCTTGAAAATGTATGTGTGTTCTTTTTAATAGACTCGCTGTTGAAATTTTCTCTTCCCCCCCCCCCACAAATCTTTTGTTTTATTAGTTTATTTCCAGTTACATTAAAATCATTTATGGGGAAGTATTTCAAACTTTGCAGCGACGTACCAAATCACCATGCATGACGGGGGGAAGAACCAATTGAGACAAAGAGAGACAATCTCACCGGAATGTATTATACAGTTTCCAGTATGTTCTGGTTTGTATCCCTCGTTGCACCTCAGCGCCATCTGGTGACGGCGGGAAGAACTAACTGAAACAAAGCGAGATAGATTCTCACGAAACTTTATCAAGCAGTCCTCTGTTTATATTTTTTTGGTCTGCGATTTTACCTCGCACCGATCAAACACAAAGTTAGGTATGTAATGGCTGAATGATCAGAGCCGAATGAAAAACGAACACACTTTTCTTCTTTTCTGGCAGCGTGACATTGCTCGATGTTTGTTATTCTGACGTTTCTTGACATCTGGCATTCTGACGTTTCTTGACATCTGGCATTCTGACGTTTGTCCTCACGTTTCTTGGCATCTGTCATTTTGACGTTTCTTGACATCTGTCATTCTGACGTTTTTCAACGTTTGTTGATCGTTAAGCAACGTATGAGCCCCTTGTCACCAAACTTACAATTTACTTTGACTTGCCTCTCACTTACCATTGACAGATGACAAGCTTCTGCTGACTAAACGTATCAGCTGTTCCCCGGTCTAGCAACAGTGAAGAACGGGGCGGGTTAATTAAGATGGTAAAAATTATTAAATGGCGCCAGAAGACTGTTTTCCAGCTAAAATGTAATCGACCAGTCGACGTCTTCAATCGACCAGATCGGGCAGATATAAATCAACAATAAATAGAGGCGAGACTTTACTCACTGGTGTGCGTGAACGCAGAAATTAAACTCGAAGTTAAAGTTAACACAACTGAGATTTTATTAAACAATTCAAAACAAACAACACTTTACACAATTACAAGTGGCTGCTTAATTTATGCTAAAATTAACTACGGTACACGCAGCGCAACACATAATTCGAAATTCTTCATCGCGAGTCAACTATTCACAAGAAATGACTAAAATATAAACCGATCGATCCGCAAATTTATAGTTGGAATACCTAAACTTTTGACAGCGCTTCCAGTCATGCGCCAGGGTCAACGTTACCAACCGAAGCGCGGTGGCCGGTAGGTAATTACGACGACCACTGTCGTTCGCGGGTAGCGTCGACAATCTGGATCAGCTGGGATCGTCAAGATGGCCGGTCAGATTTCCACGATTGGGCCACGGTACATTCACAGGGCAGAAGCGCCACCGGAAAACTAGGCCTAGAAGCCTGGACTAAAAGCCTGCGCCAGAAAACTGCGCTCAAACAGAAAAGCCTGAAGGGCTAAAGCCTGGAAAGCCTAAAGGGAAAAGGTTTCGTTAGCAGCCATTTTGATACACGCCATTGCACTTTTTACATTACCTGGGGGCTAATAAGTTCCCAGGCTTGGAATTGGAGTTAAAATTAACCCAAAATGTGTTCGATGGTGTCACGAAATCTTCCGGTACAGCCGCAAATGAATTACTCCTCCCAAAGAGCAAGAACTCCGATAATTTTATTATGCACGTAAAACACGTCTGACTTGTAACACACTTCGAACAAGAAAGGACCTCAACGAGGCGAAATTGTGGCAGGCAAAGGTTGCTAGGATACGAAACCGAAGACGGTCACGTGGTGCGTCATCCACCAATAAACTTCGAAGAAGTAAAAAAGAGGTACAAGTTTGCCAACTATCGAAAGCGGGCCAGATATCGTCTCGATTCCGCGTTTTCTTTGGCGGGAAATTTGAAACATAACACCCTACAATTCATTAGGCAAGTTGCTTTTTTTTTGCTCAGTACCGATAATATGTAGATGGATAGAGCGGCTCAGCTGAATACTCAGCTT
This sequence comes from Dorcus parallelipipedus, assembly GCA_958336345.1. NCBI lineage: Eukaryota > Metazoa > Arthropoda > Insecta > Coleoptera > Lucanidae > Dorcus > Dorcus parallelipipedus. The sequence goes on from OY284478.1 coordinate 45,081,838, forward strand.
AAGATTCGTCTTCACTGTGCGAAGCTTAGTATTGGGCAGGGATTGAGATTTTTAAGGATTTATTTTTACGGAAAACTCCAATGTTTTGGAATATTACAAGGAATTAAATTTTTAAAAGTTTATTGTTCAATGTTTTATTACGTTTACTTCATATTCTGCTATTTTTCACAGGACCGCCGCTAGGGTGTCGAGCGCCCTTGAATAATGCTTTTTAAAATTCTGAACAAATATTCCTTTACCGTTTTACTCAAAATATACAGGAGAGCCAATACATATTTGCAAAACATTTTTAATTGTACAAGCTATTTCCCTGTCTGAAAAACGAATCAACACAATGTACATACAGGGTGATTAAGACAATTGCTCCGTCAAAAAAGAAAAAATGCATAACAGAGTGGATGTCACAGATTGTGCGAGAAATGTTTAAAAATCAAAAAGAGAGAGAAAAAATTATAGATCATTATTATGCGTCATGAAAAAATCTAGGTTAGACACATCGCATAGCTTAAGTTTCTTGCATGATATTGACATAATAATAATTTGAATTCATTAAGCAGCATTCCATAATTAAATTAAATAATTTACGATGTGAAAGAACGAAGAAGTGTTGCGGGTTGCATAGTTTCCGGCGTCATGGAAATCGCGATCCTACCTACTTCGAGGAATTGATAGACAAACAGGATGATTCTTGAAAAGACCGACAAAAAAAACTGATGAAAGAATAGACGTCACAGAACATATAATTAAAAAAATATTTATACAACAGCGTTTCCCCGAATAAATAATGTGAAATTCTGACAAATAAAGATAATTTAGGCCGCCCCTTGACAAATTAAATCTAAACAGCATTCGATCATGGTTGGCCCGCAAATAAGATCGCTAAGACAACCTCCGGAGTAAACACGAAAAGACTGCCTTCCGACGAATGAGATACAGCTCAGACCATCGGTGATTCGTTTACACACTTAGAGCAATGAAGCAGAGTTACTTCATCCCCCAGCCCTATAAAAGCGAGATCACACTTTAGCTTCAGTCGATCCTGACCTGTGCACTTAAGTGTTAACATTCATGTTATGCCTCCCGTGCATTAATTGTCAGGAGGAATACACACAACTTATTGTCGGAAGCCACCACACGTCTATCGTCGTCGTCAGAGCCAGCCGGTTACTACGGATTTATTTTGAAAGCACGCTTAAACGTTATGCTTTTTTTAAAAGCAGACTTTTTTAAGCTTATAAGCGTCTCGACTAAACGTTGAATCATGGTGCGTTGAATAAAGCGCGGTAGTTAAATATAAACGAATAGCAGCATGCGTCGCTGTTTGCTTTATTTTTATAACACACCGAACGCACGTATTGAAAGTTGTTAAACTTTCTGCAGATCTGTGTTAACAATTTTGACTTGCCTCTCGTGTTGTTACGGTTTCAAAATTTATCAAAATAATTATTATTAGTTGTCCGAATCACCCTGCATATAAAAAGTACGTTATTGAAAGTACGTACTCGAAAAATTGCAAAGTATTGCACAAATAGATAAATGCAATAATTTCCGCCACACGGAGGTGTTCTATTTCATTCACTCCCCTGCGAAATTCTGCTGTCTCTCTTAACAACTCCCTTTGCAATGTTTATCCGTCAAACCTCCACTCGTACTCTTTTCGCGCTTTTGTCTCACTCTTACTTGTATTAAAACTTATTCGCTCTCACTTTTTACATTGCGGAAAGAGTAAATGGAGTGAACGGAGTTGAATGAACGAAGCTCAAGTAGAAGGAACCTCACCTATATCGAAAAACCACCATCTATTGAGCAAAATTAAAACTGACAGTCATTTCTGGATGGTGACAACAAACAGCGCCATCTATTGAATTTTTTTTGTAACCTGTTGTCCCCCTGGAAGGTAAATAATTCTCTGGGATGTCGCTTCTCTTCGTGTCTCTTTTTTTGGCGAAACAATTGTCAGTCACCCTGTATATCCTTATTTAACTAAATACTTTGATAAAAATTAATTCTGCTGAAATTTAAATATGAAAATAAAGTTTACAAACAAGGTGCTTCTGAATAATTATTTTTTCTAAGTTTTAACCACAATTTATTTTTAGTTATATCTATTTAAATAATAGTTCCAGACAATTTGGCGCCCGTCTGATCGGGCGCCCTTGTGCGTTGCACAATCTGTACAACAGGCAGCGGCGGGCTTTGGTTTTTCATGAAAATCATTATTATAGACAGTAAAATCGTTTTATCATCAATAATTTCTTGTAATTGGAAATCTCTATCCACATCTATCAGTTACTGAAATTGAAACAATAAAGTTATCAGTTTTTTTTTTGTTCAAAAAGTTGACAGTGAGAACGCAGATGACTTGATTCACTTTACAAAAACACTTCACAGAGCTTGTTTACTATTAAGTAGCGTTATACGCGTGGATATGCTCGTGATGATGTAAACTGGCTTTCGCGGATCACATAACCAGTTCGTGCGAACGTACATAAACGAATCCACTCCGACTTTTGTTGCATTTTACACTGCATGTCTCTAATTTAGTAATACTAATAACAGACATAAGTGCATTCGAAACGATCTCTTTCTCATTTTATGTTTTGGAAGAAAGCGAGCATGAGTACGAGCATATCCGTGCGTGTAGAATCTAGCATGCATAATTCGTTGCGCTGAAATTAATTTTTAGTATCGGTGTTTATTCGCGATCGTTTGAATTAGCGTTCTCCACAGTTGAGATTTTAGTCACGTAATAGATTAAATCGACCGAAGTTGAGCAACTCGGTAAACGTGCGAAATTTTAAACTCTTTATTGTCGATGCGGAGTAGAAATTTAGAACTCGCCGGCCTTTAACTTCAATGACTCACATTCGTCGGCGAGAAAGTACCAAAATTTGTTAATCTGCGCTTACGAACAATTACGCGACTTGTATGACGGTATCAATACGACCGACCTGATTAATGAATTTATTCTTGGACGTAATTACAGTGTTTGCAGTCAGCACGGTGCACGATGCCCGTTCTTTATTACTGGTAAGGTCATGAATGATTTTCTTTTTTTTTGTCCGTTTGCGTTCCAAGTTTTGACTTAAGTCTCGCTCAGAAGTGTTCCAAAATTGAAAAAATAAATTACTTTTCGCGAACCTTGAAACTATACATAAAGCTCGATGCTCGTGGTGAAAACGTAGGTATGTTAGTAAGTGCGTAATATGGATGTCTTCTAGGAAATCAGTTATGCTGAAAATACATACAGTCTGTCTGAGTGACGATAAGACATACAGGGTGTAATCAATTAAGTTTCACATACTGTAATCACTATTAATACACAAGAAGCGAAGTTATGACATACGTTTGGGAAAGATGTGAATAATAATTCCGGAAAAATATACCTTTAGTTTTTACATGAAAAGTTTGAGCGAAGTTTACTATTATACGCAATAAATGATAGGGTAGTAAGCCCGCAGATGCAATACGATAAACGGCAAGTCATTTATTACTTTCGTACGAAAGAATACCCGGCTATTTTTTAAATTAATATTTAAGTAATAGAAATGCAAGTTTTTCACAAAACAATTCTTGCATAATAATATTAATTTATGCCCTTAATTTAAAATAAAACAGTAATAAGGAATCGTACCAAGCAATAAGTAAGAAAGTAGGTATGTAATTCAATTGAGGTCACATTCTAAAAGTGTTGTTGGAATAAAAAGCACGCCGAACTCGTCATCCCTTAATTTATTATTCTTTATTACGTTCAGATTAAACAAACAAAATCCCGAACGATCGGGGAGAAATTTTTTTACGCCTGTTCACAGTGCCTGTTGATTACGATAGTTCAAGTGTTGTGTTGAAATTTGCATTTCTAATTACACTAGGGAACACAGGTCAGACAACTTTAATAAACACCTTATATTTTTAATCTATTTAATCTATTTTTTTTTAACTATGACTGGTACTATACATATAGGCTTATTTACGTAAACCGTTCTTTAAAATGTTTAAGGAAACAATTTAAATAGGAATATTATTTCTTTTTTTTTTGTAAGAACTATGCATGGAGATCTCTTAAAATAAATTAAAATAGACTATGACGCACTTCCGGTTATACCGGAAATCACTATCTACTCGCTTATTTTAAATAGCAACCTATAATTTTTATTGCATATTTGAATTTTACATCTAAAATTAACAATAATTGTAATACATTTCCCTATCCCTATTAACTGTTCGAGTTTTGTATTCCAATTTTTAAAATAATTGTATTTTAGCCAGGCGTTATTTCTAGCTAAACGTAGTGATGGTGTAAACAGACAACAAGCCTGTAAAATTTCACAGGTCTTTTATACCAGTCCGCAAAATATTACAGGTCTCTTCCCGTAATTTATCATTTACTTGGTTACCATAAACAACAACAAATTGACCTGTAAAATGTCATTTACTAAGAAGGTGGAAATAAAAGTTACAAAAATAGACCTGAATATTTCACAAAACGTCAAAAATGAACCTTTAGTAGAACCACAAAAAGTTCTTTTACCTCCTTTGCACATTAAGTTGGGGTTAATGAAAAATTTTGTTAAGGCCTTAAATAAAGAAGGTGAAGGTTTTAAGTACCTAAGGACAATTTTTCCTCAACTTAGTGATGCTAAACTAAAAGAAGGTATTTTCATAGGTCCTCAAATAAGAAAGGTAATTAAGGACTCTAACTTTCTCCAAAAACTTAATGAGAAAGAACTAACTGCCTGGAATTGTTTTGTTAACCCTTTCTTTCCCAAATTAATTTTTAAATTAAAAAAAAATGAAAAAATGTCGTTGGGTGCCTAGAAATAAGTTATAATCCCAAGATAAAATAAAATTTCTTTTTTTGCAAATTTATTTTTCAAAAAAATCATATGAAGCCATATGGAGTCATCGGGAAGAAAGTACCTTCTTGAAAAAAGAAAAGAAAGTAAAACAGATAATACATTTTATGGCTTGTGAAAGGCAATAAAACAATTTCTATTTTTAGTGATGCATAATGGCATTTTACACTTATCACAAGCCATTCTTGTGTAACTGGAGCACTGTCGACACCTCTGTTTGGGTTCGATATGGGTAGGCAAATGCCCTTTTTCATCAAATCGAACATCATCAATTGGCCTTGCAATAACAGGTCGTTTCCCCCTTGATGTTGGGGTTCCTTCTCTTGAGCCTATAGGAGTCCCTTCTCTAGAATTGCTTGGCCTCCCCCTTTTCTTTGAGATGGAGTAGCATTTCAAAAGACTATGACCGATTTCGCTTCTAAAAACTACAAGTTTCTTGAAATTGGTAATGTTGTGCGCAACACAGTCTCTTCTATATAGTAACCAGGCATTGATGATGCACATATCCAAAAGGTGGTATACAATTTTCAAATAAAATCGTTTCACACGAGTATTTGTCCTATATAATGCCACCAACATATCGTTAAGGTCTACTCCACCCATGTAGGTGTTATAAGTTTTTACAATGTCTGGTCTGTTCACGTCGATTCGTTTTTTCTCGCTTTGTGACCATCTTTGCACTTTCCCTATTGGTTCAACCCCAACATAAGTCGAAATTAAATTCACAGATTTATTATCTTGCCATTTTATTGCAATCACATTATTTTTAGGTTCAGTGTAGTAATCATATGAGCCCCTTCCTTCATGCTTCAATAACTTATCTTCTTTCGGCTTATAATTTTCTAGTCTATTTGTCCTCACTGTACCAACAGACAATATTCCCAGATTCTTCAGTGTCACTATTAGAGAATAAGAGCTAAACCAATTGTCTGTATATATTTTGAAATTTCTATGCTTTGGCAAGTTACTGCACAGTTTTATTACTATATCTCCACTAATTCCTAACTCAGTTTTATCTGTTGTTCCTTTTCCGACGTATATTTCGAATTCGTATACAATTCCGCTCATTCCAGCCCGAGCAAAAACTTTAATTCCCCATTTGTGCGGTTTATTTTGAATATATTGTTTGAGCGAGCTGTCCTTTGAAGGGTATCATAATTTCATCAATTGAGTTATGTTCCTCTGGCTCAATTTTAGAAAAATTTTCTTGTATAGCATCGACAAAGGGACGTATTTTAAAAAGTTTGTCATATTCTGGATCCTCACGACTTTTCATTTTATCGTTGTCATTGAGATGCAAGTGAGTGCGAAGTTTTTCAAATCGGTTTCTCGACATCACATCGGCTATGGCAGGGTATCTGATCTCCTGTGCCCAATACATTCTGTAACTGGGCATAGACACTATTCCACTAATGATCAGTACACCAAAGTAATTACAGATTTCGCTTTAATTAGTGTTTACCGAGACTTGACTCTTTTGGACGTTTTGGTAAACTATATTATTGATAATATTGTCGTCAAAAAACATTTTGAAATATTTTAGAGGCGAATTGACTGTATCTGCCTTCGTGAAAAACACATTACATATTGAATCTACTGGCTCGATGTCCTTTTTCTTCCACTGCAGTTTTTGATTAGTTTTCTTCTCACGTTTATTTTTATTCGAATTTTTCATATCCATAGGCGGACGGGGCATCTGTCTTTTTTGTAGTCCCTTAGGCACTAATTGGCTGAGAGGGATCTCATCGTCACTGTCTTCACTTTCCAGAAGATCTTGTGACAAATTATATTCATTTTCGTCATTACTTGCTGCATTTACTTTTTCAATTTCCGCAGATAATTTGTCAGATAATTCAATAAAAGTGGGACTGTTACCTTCATCTTCTATGTTGCTCTTATCAACTATATTATCTTCATCTAGGTCATCATCATTTTCAATGTCTACGTCAGACACATCACCCTCCAACAACAATAAAATGTTGCGTACTTCAGTCTCGGTAAGGCTAGTGCGTGACATCTTAAAAAAAAGTCATTTGTGACAATCTATCTAGAAATGTACTTATTTGGTACCACTAAGGCATTCACGTTTACAAAAATAAACTGAACTGAACCAAGTAGATATCAAGTAAATATTGGTCTAGGCGCTCATAGACTCCAATTGGCATCAAAAAATAATCGCATTTTTTTTTCATTGAAGTCAAAATGTATTCATCCCGCTAACCCACTTTAGCTAACAAATCACCGTGCCTTATATACTTACAAAAAAAAAACTGAAATTTCGATAACTTACCTTTGTTTTCAAATTGTAAAAATCACAAAAAAATTGCTCCTAAACACTGTACACTACATTCTCAAAAAATGGAAGTGCAGAAAATTTCCTTACAGTTTTCTGTCCTATGGCGGCATCTAGAGCATTAATTAAAAAGTTGGCATGATCATCATTCCGATTCTGTTACTTCACATAATTGCAGGTACCTGTAAGAATAGTTGACTCCATATGACATCACTGGGAAGGAAAGGGTAGTTAAAGGCTTTTTGGGAAACAAGAAAGATGAAAATTATAAAATTTTAATAAATGAACTGCTGCAATCGTATAAAGCTTTAGGATGCAGAATGTCATTAAAAATTCATTTTCTGCATTCTCATTTGGACTTTTTTCCTAATAATCTCGGCGCTGTCAGTGACGAACAAGGTGAAAGGTTTCATCAAGAAATCAGAACAATGGAAACCAGATATCAAGGACGATAGGATCCGGCTATGATGGGGGATTTTTGTTGGTTCTTGAAACGAGAGGATTTAACACCCAATAAAAAGCAGAAAAAAAGTCATTGAAATTTGTACAATTATTGTAACTATATTTTAATACAGTTTAAGAATCGGTTAATAAAAAGAAATATTTGCGTTCAAAATCAACAAAATATTTAATAAAAATATTTTCATATTCTCCCTTTTGTATTCGTTTTTAGTAATTTTTGATTTATTTCAAAAACTGCATATCTAGACGTGCTGCAGATTTTCTAGTACTTTTTTTTATTAAGTGAGATGAATGTAACTAGAAACAAATATTTTTTTTGAAGTTGTCGACGAATGTTTAAAATTTGTTCCCTAGTGTTATTGGACATAGTTTATCATTTAATATTCTGAAAGCAAATGAGAACTGTCAGTTCAAAACAAAAGCTTTCGCCGATAACTTTAACCGAAATACCCGATTTGCTTTGAAAGGATTTTACCCGCACGTTAAAATTTAAATGAAGTGACAGTCTAAAATGTTGTTGCACATGTTAACCCTGACATTTAATATAATATTAACCACCATTTCTGTTTAAAGTTTAACATATCTTGACATATCGAGAATAAAATTTAAAGCAACAGAAACTTTCAAAGAGGTTAATTGACACTAACAATTATGACAACAAACTTTTTAAATGTTTCTTGTTTAGAGAAATAGAAGAACACTTTCTATGGGGACATAAGAAATCATTTCGGCCCATGTGACCTCGCCTTATAGGCAACACATTGTTGGTATCAATTGCTACCTGCTTTTTCGACCTACCTGTTCGACCCTGTATAAGTTGCGAACGCTGGGGAAAAATCGTCGATATTAAAGACTATACTTGGAAATATGCCCAGCTCAGTGGAGACAGGTGCTGCCTACCTTTATTACCTACCTAGTTGACCCTGCATAAGATGTGAACGCTGGCGAAAAATCGTCGATGTTAAAGAAAAACTACATGGACTTATGTCCAGCTCAGTGGAGACGGGGCGGGCTACAGTAGATTGTCGGTAGCTCGGTACCTGGATGTAAAAGAAGAAGGGGCGCCACCTAACGAAGTAGTATTTTGTATGTGTTTCGTCGCGTACGGACGTAGTTGATGCGCTCCGATTTTAATGTGTGTTTTATCAAGAAAAACTATACAAACAAAACTGAAAGTGCTACTGATGAAAATATTAAATACTGAATATTTTGAAATTTTATCGTTGACTTGCGATGACGCGCTCTTCGCGTAGTAAATTAGAAAAGTTATAGACTCAATTAACGTGAATTCAACAGCAAATTTAAAAGTGAACATTGACCAGCTCGGTCGAAATGGAAAAATAAGCGCAAAAAAATAGTGCGGATGCACCGGCTGTGTATGAAAATAACATTAAATTTTTTGGACGAAATTTAACGATGTGTGATAATACGGATAAGTGTGCCCAATGCAATAAAGTTATTACCGATATAAAAGCAATTGTACAATGCAATTTCTGCAAAAAAAGTACCATCGCATTTGTGGAGGAATCCGGGATCAGCGGGGTTTCCATACGAGGCGAGCATCGTGGAAATGTGCAACTTGTGATATTGGCGATGACGTTTCGGTACAACAACTTAAAGACAACAATGATAATCAAGGGACTAATCCGATTAATCAGGAAAAAAAACCAAGATACTCCAGTATCTATTGAATCTGGTATATATAAAGAAAAACTAATCTCAATGATCAAGGAAATTATTGAACAAAACGAAATTATTCAAATAAACTTGAGACAGTTTTAACTGAAAATCGACAGTGAAAACGAGAATTAGCTGAAATTAAACAAATAAAGGTAAATGTTACCGGAATAGTAGGCTCTCCAGAAGAGGATTGCGCGAAAAAGGATGAAAAGAAATTCATTTCAGGAGATAAGCTTCAGAAGCCGGCAACTCCTCCACAATCCTACAGTGATACATTGAAAAAAAGCCCAATAAAACCATTACAAGCTGATGGAAAACAGCTAGGAAGAGCTACGAACAAAGCACAATTAAGCGAATCTTCAAACGGGAGAACCATTGAGAAAAGTGATAAATCCACGGCGACAAAAGCAAAAATTACTAAGGCCGAAGTTAATACGGCAATTTTGCGTGCAGAAACAATGAATAAAATTGAAGATATGAAGAATCTGCCAAATAATGAATGGAATCAAATCAAAAGGAAGAAAAAATCTACAGGCATAGTTGGTAAAAAGAATTGTACTGATTCCTGCCTTGAAGCGATTCCAAAATATGCATCGCTTCACGTAACGCGCCTTCATAAAGATACCAAACTTGAAAACTTAATTCACTATTTGAATCCTTACTTTCCAGAAGTGACGTGCGAACAATTAAAGTCAAAACACCCAGAGGTGTATGCATCGTTGAAGATATCAGTACAACAAGACCATTTACCAGCAGCGATGGACCCAGCATTGTGGCCAAATGGTACGTTTGTAAATCATTTTTTATACAGAAAAAAGAAGAAACCGTTAGCAACCGCTTAAGCTCACTCAAAATGCTAAACACTGTCATAAACCCAATTAATAAATTTAGTGTTTTACATTTAAATGTCCAATGTTTACGCAACAAAATAGACGCATTGGAAATATTAGCTCAAGAGAATAAAAGTGATGTCATTTGTATTGCTGAACACTGGTTCAATACAGATAACCAAAATACTTATAATTTATCTTCTTATAACCTAGCCAGCTGCTTTTGCAGGAAAGACTATAATCACGGTGGAGTATGTATTTAGGTTCGGTCAGGTATAAAATACCAAGAAGAGCAATCGATAACCATGATGTCACAAGAGAAAATATGTGAAATTGCCAGTGTATATCTTAGTGATTTGAATTTAATTATACTTGAAACATATCGATCTCCAGACAGTGATCTTCATCAGTATTTGACTCTGTTAAATGAAGCACTAGAACACATATTTCGGAGTTACTCAAGTACAATTGGAATTGTTATTGCAGGTGATTATAATGTTAACATTACTAAAAAGAACAGTTCGTCACTATTCTTAACTAATACGATGACAAACTTCGGCCTAACTAATGTAACAGAAGAATATACCCGTAGTCAGAACAATTGCCATTCGTGCATCGACAATGTTTTTACCAATATAATTGATATAATTTTAATGTATTTCGGATCACAATGCAATTAATTTTACTTTCAAAATCAATTCAACGCCTAGAAACAGCCATAGATTCAGGAATTACACAAAAAGCAATATACATTCTTTCATTCAGCTCCTTTCTAATGAGACATGGACATCCATTTACACAGCTGACAATGCAGCAACAAAATATACAAATTTTTTAAGTACTCTTGTGGGTCACTTTGAAACCGCAATTCCTACAATTACAAAACAACAAAAAAATCAAAGGATTGCAATGTCTGATGAATTAAGACAGATTAAAGAAACATTGGATTTAATACATGTACAACAGGGAGGAGATGACCTAAAACAAATATTTAATAGCTACAAAATGTTCACTGTTCACTAAATGTGTCACAGAAGAGAAAAGAAAGAAAAATATTAAAGAACTTGAAGTATCGACCAATAAACAGAAAACCCTGTGGAATATAATAAAAAAAGAAACACTGCCGCACTCTTCAAATAAATCACACAACATCACATGCGAGGATTTTAATCTGTTTTTCTGTAATATTGGCTGCAACACATTACAACAGATTCCAATAAGCAACAACAATTCATCACACTACTTGAAGCAATTTCCATGTAACCACTCAACATGTTTCTTAAACCCTATAACTCCAGAGGAAATTAAAACAATCATAGATGGACTTATATCAAAAACTTCAACAGATATTCATGGCCTAAATACGAAACTTATCAAGAAGTGTTCCAGACACATAGCTCAACCTTTAGCTGACATAATCAACACCTGTTTCCAGGAAAGTATCGTCCCAGATGAAATGTCCCAGATGAAATGAAAGTAGCGAAGGTTGTACCCATATTCAAAAAAGGAAATCCCTCTTCCATAAATAACTATTTTTTTTTATAGACCCATCTCAATCCTTCCTGTACCTTCTAAGATTCTTGAAGCCGCCTTATACACCAGATTAGAAAATTTCCTTTCCAAAAATAACTGTCTGACTATTCATCAGTATGGATTTAAGAAAGGTAAAAACACGACGGATGCAGTATTATCATTACTAAACTATATTTGGGATGCATTTGAGGAACACTGTGAATGCGAAGCTCTACTATGTGACCTGAGTAAAGCTTTTGACAGCATGCAGCATGACATATTTCTATCCAAACTGGAACATTACGGCGTAAGAGAAGTCCCTTTACAACTTATAACATCCTACCTTCAAAACAGGAAACAGGCTGTTCATTTAGATGGTCAAAAAAGTAACATCTTGCCTATTCATAGTGGTATACCACAAGGCTCACTGACCGGGCCTCTCTTTTTCAGTATCTTCATCAATGATCTGCCCAATCAAACATCAGCTCATACGATATTGTATGCTGACGACACAACGTTAGTATGCAAAGGCCGTACCTGCACTGAAACTCAAATAAATCTGGACACTGCCAACAAAGAAGCAGCAGATTGGTTTGCTGCTAACAAACTTTATCTAAATAACGACAAATCATCAAAAATACCATTTACAACTAAGCGTAAAACTGATTTGACAACCAGGAATTCTGCGAAATTTCTTGGCATTACATTGGACTCACGGCTAACTTGGAAAGCCCACACGGATGATATACTTAAGAAACTTGCGTCAGCCACATACGCAATAAGAAGAATTGGAGAACTTATAGGCAAAGAAGCCTCTATAACCGCGTATTTTGCCTTATTTCAATCAAGAATGAACGATGGTATTCAATTTTGGGGTGAATCCACCCAAGCTGTTTTTGTTAGTCAAAAAAAGACAATTCGCATCATGGAAAAGGTTACTGAACAAACTCATTGTAAACCTCTGTTTCACAAACTATGTATAATGACCATGTCATCACTTTACCTATTTTCTCAGCTCATAAGAGCTCACGAAGAAGCAAAAGCCTTACAGAAGAGAGGGGATGTAGTGACTACAAATTTGAGAAGCCACTACAAGATAAATGTTGCCACGCGGAGAATAAATGCCACGGCAGTGCAATTAATTGACAAGGCTTACTATAGCGTAAACGAATATTTAGAGGATACTCTTGTATGTTAGCCTCTCACCAGTTATGGTATATTGTTATTGTTACCTATTTATCTATTCGATTGGCACCTAGATTGCTAATAGGCATGTAACGAAAACTGTAAAGTTTGATTTGATTAGTACGGTGAATGACGTGGCACCGCTAGGACTGCATACGTTGTTGAAAACGCTCGAGATTCCCTCAGGTTTAAACGTATGTGTCTGTCAGACACCCTGTATAAGGTACAACTGTCGGTTACCCTGTATATTGACGAGAAATAAATCTGTACCTTAGAGGTAAAGAATCGCATCTCCAGTTTTTGGTTAAATGCCTTTACATATTTCTTATCTGGTAGAGCGTGTTACTGCCAGTTGTAATGTAAAACATTTTAGTTAAATTACTTAATAAAATAATCCAGAAGTTACATTGCTATTTTATTTCATTATTGTAAAAAAAAGCACTGCATTTTAAAACTTTAAACATTGTTTCCTCTAAATCTATGATAATGGAGATACGATTCTTTACCTCTGAGGTACAGAAGCAGAACTACGATAACACAAGAGGCCAAATACACCATTGACTGCAAGACACTGGCCATCCAGGAGCAGAAGTCCGGGAGAAAGAGGAGGCTGGTATATTTATGCGATGGACGAAAGGTTCGGCTGAAGGCGTCCAAAATCGCAGACATTCAGGCCGATTACAGCGAACTTCTGTAGCAGCACCTAAAAGCAGAAAAAAAGTGAAGTGTAGTGAAAGTTAAATGAAGCGCGGGAACTGTGTTAATTTAATCGAGTCTAAAGAGCAGAAATTTAATTTAATTTTGAGTTAATTTGTTTGAATATATGTATAAACTTTGATTTGATTTGTTTCAGAACTAATTTTTTTATGTGCAGAATTTAATTTGTTTTGAAGATTATAAAGTCAGCAGTGAGGTTAGGATGTTAATTTAATTTGAAATTATGCCAAAATGGTAGTTAACGATGTGGAAACGTAATGAACATTTTATTTGTGGAAAAGGAGTGTTTCAAATAATACTCACTTTAAAATAAAACAAACTTTTAATAATAAAAGGATTAGAATCAAATTGATTATGAATTTAAGGAAAAATTAAAATTGAATTCAATCGTTTACTTTAAACTTTAGTAATTTGGTCTGACTTGAGCGCAAGCTTGTCAGTGCTTGATTACTTAAAGCAAACAGTTCAACCGGATTTAAACAAAACTTTAATACAAAGGAAAAGCAAACGTCCAAACGAACTTGACTTTCTCGTAAACGAGGATATTGACTTGTGTTAAACAACGGAGGGAGTAATTTCTAGTCGTGCAAACGTGCGCTTGATGAACTTTTCAAGGGAACACTTGATATCTTTATCAGTACATCTTTGAAAATATAATTTCAAGCATTATGTCACCACTGGCAACTTGAATCTGAACGGACGCCACCGACTCGTCTGATTTTAGAAATTCTTTTATGTTATGTTTCAAAATATTTTATATTTAGTGCAGTCAGTACCACATACCACAGTGTATCCAACTAAATGACTAGACTAAAAATTTCGCGCACTGTATACAATAATCTCAGTTGCGATTCGTATCCGTTAGCGCCAGCGATCGCTACTCCGCTCTGTGTGATACAGTTGAACTACTCAAAGTAGGTGTTTGACTTCTTCTTCTGCCGACGTTTCGTTCTCCATTGCAGATGAACTTCCTCAGGGCTGCTGCTGCTGCTGCTTCTCGTTAGTCATTGAGACTGAGCAGGTATGTCTCTTGTCGTGGTCGATAGGGGTGGTGGGTCGGAACGGTGAACTGCGCTGTTGGTCTGTTGGGGCGTGACGGATCGTTAATGAGATGTTTCCTGGTATTGTGGAGGTAAAAGCCAGTATCACGGTTCAGGTTATTGAGGTGTTGAAGTCCTCAAACACCCCAATAACCTGAACCGACAGACCAATCCTCGTTCACCGTTCCGACCCACTACCCCCACCAACCACTATAAATACCACGACAGCAGACATACTTACTCAGTCTCAACGACTAACGAGAAGCATCAGCAACAGCAGCAGCTGAGGAAGTTCTTCTGCAATGTGGAGAACGAAATGTCGGCAGTAGAAGAAGTCAGCGTGACGCGGTTCCAACTGGAGGCCAATACAAACGTGGACGAGCCACGGAAGCCTTCCAGTTAAATTACTCGAAGTAGGGATTTAAAAGTCAAGGACTTGACAGGATTTCACCTAATTATTATAAATGTGTCATGTTACGTCACGTCACATCACTGTCGCTAACCTCACTATCCTGTCCCCTACTTCGAGCGGCCATTATAGCAGCGATCGAGAATTGTAGTTGCAAAATTTCAAAACAGAAATTACGTTTGAATAGCAGGATAGTAAAGAAAAAATACAATTTAATTAAGACCACAGAATATAAACTAACGTTAACAGAAAGGAATCTTCCATGTATAAAATTTGGTCACGAATCCGCAGCGTCATCTATGTGCCGAGGCATAAAAGTACTGATCTTACAGCGGGCTTTTTAAAATTGATAATAATAATTAAATTAATACATTAAGTCCCGATTGTACAATCATGGCTTAACTTTAAGCTTCACTTTATTGCCACTGCAACAATTGTAAAGGCAATTGTAACCATAGAAATAAAGTGAAGCTTAAAGTTAAACCATGATCGTACAATCGAGCTTAATAGAACTCTAATGGCCATTTTCATAATTTAAAGTCATTTTAATGCAAGTTATTTGTACATAGTTAAAATGACGTAAAAATTAAAGTCTGATTATGAAAATGGCGATAAAGCAAATAATATAAGTACACACATATTTGGTAAAATATATTTATTCAATAAAAAAACTATATTACTTTACACTTAGGAAAATAACTTGAAATTGAATAGGTTAATAGAATATTTTTACATAAATACAAGTATAGTGGGTTTCAAAATGAAACTACTGTTAAAATAAGTAAGAAAATCGATACTAAGAATGATCTAATTATCTAAAAATAATTTTTCCTTTTCAACTATATTAGGGACGTATTCTGTAACTTTTTAACAGGCTGCTAAAATTTAAAGGTCTATTAAAATTTAAAATACAGTTATATGATTGGTTGTCGCTATAGCAACAAAATTTAACAGCCCTTTAAATTTAACGTTTTGGATACAGAATCTGCCCCTTAAACAATGAAAATATACAAGAGTTCTTAAAAATTTTAGTTATTTATACATATTAAGAAAGTGTAAAAGTAATAAATAATTTCTGCTAAAAAATAAACAAATATTCTTTCGGTTTCCTAGCATTTTTTAACTCTTGCTCAAAAAATCGTCGTTGGAAAGGTGACAATGTATCTAATAATGACTGAATATTTTCTGATGTGATTGCCTTCTGGGTCTTTTGCAAACTTTTTTTTATAGTTTTCTTCCAATGTTGTAAACGATGAACTTTCCTTCTTAATCTCTTTGTTTCTTTGAAAATAGCCAATCCTTTTGGAGATAAGTGCTTTTTCTGTGAGACTCGAAATATGGACAATGGTTTAAAACTTTTCTGACCGGAAATTTTACCTGGAAGCGAAACATTTGTTAAAATGTTATTATAGAGAGTAGTGTATTATTTTAGCGGCACACAAAGAATTAATCCAATAATTAATTAATCAATGACATAAAGAACAATCATTAACTTTATTTGAATTTTTCTTTTCTTTTTCAAACTTATACAATACTACAGAAGAAATTTATTTCTATGCTTATGCAAGAAAAACTGTGTGTAATAAAAATGTATGCATAAAAAATTACTTATTTATGAATATGGAAACTTATCTGTTAATTTACAAGGTACATTAACAGATTCTTTTTTATGGAATAATTTATACTTACTTTTCTGCAAAGCATTTGTAGTTGAAGGTAATAGTGGTAAATCCTGAACTTCCTCCATAAAAACTTGGGAAATACTTGAGACATTTGTAATATCTGACTCTTTTAATATTTGTTTGGATTTATTAGATTTATCCTTAATTTCCAGGATACTTCTTTTCCTACATTCTCTTTATTTGCTTCTTCGTTATCCTGTAACCTGCTTTTTGTTGAAATGTGCATTTCAGTTGGTCCTCTGTAGTTTATCCCAAAGTCCAGTATTAAAGGAACTATAAAAAACAAATTGATATTACTAATACATATCAGTTATGTTTGAATAATAAAATCAGTACGGTTAGACAAGGTATTAATGTGAATAAAAGGAAATCATGCTATTTTGGGACCTGATATATGTATACATATGATCCTTTTATGTGTAATTGTGCATAAGCATTTGTAATTGTGTGGAACTGTTAATTGATATTGGTAGAAATTTTAAGGCTGCTGTTCCCAGAATATCTACTGCTAATGTGTGGTGTGTGATTTGCTAATGTTTGGAGATTGCAAAGCCAACTCTTGCCTGTTTTCAATAATTCTCACGGTAATTGAAGACACTGCACTGGTGCAAAAAGGAGACAGCTCCATAGGGAAACTGGTGGAGCTGCCTCCTTTTTGCACCAGTGTCTTCAATTACTGTCACTATTCACATCAATGTATGCAAAATTTTACCTGGCAGACTGAGTGAAGGAATACAAGCTTTAATTTTTCTCTTCAGTTCAGACACTTCTTTTGGTGTGAAATGTGCTTCACAAATTCTTATCTTCGAATGCACATCGCTTGGTTCCTTCAGTAAAAATTTGGAGTTTCCAGTGGCTTTCCACCACTCCACAAATAAATCCCAACTGTGCTTTGGATTTGGAGCAGTAAACATAGATATTTTTTTTCGTTTGCAGTTAAAAACTGAACACGTATTGTGTGATGAAGTCATTGTCCAAAATCTAACAACACAAAAATAAAAACAAATAGTTTCGGTCGTTAAACACGTGTGATTCATGTGTGTAATTGCAAAACTCGAATCTGTTTCTTTCTGTTACATAATTCAAATTTTGAAAAATATCACATTACTTTTCTCGTTGCAACAATAAGTTTTATAATATAATAATAATAATAATAATTTCTTTATTTCTCCCATTTCAACCTACACAAATACAAAAACAATATAAATAACAAGGTAGGAGAAAACGGTGAAGGGCAGACGTGCATAAACAAGTTCATGCACCCTGATTACCTTAACCTAAACCTAAACCTAAGTTGAGCATTAGCACTGGTTATTATTCTTCCAACCTTAATTCACTCATGATAAATTTTGATAAAGAACACAATGAGTTATAAATAATTCGTAAATAAATAAATTAAATAATTAAATTAAATTGCTGTTAGTTTTAGCAAGTTTTATCAAGAAAGGAAAGCAACTTTACAGTATTCTGTCAAGGAGCGCACATTGCCTCTCGAATAATTTTGCCCTTACCTTTTTCTTAAATAATGATATACCACTACCAACATACTGCAAGACTAAATTGTTCCAGATGAAAGCCGCCTGGTAAGTAAACGAACGTTTAAACATTTCTGATCTATGAAATGGGGGTGTTAGTCTACCCTTAAACCGTATGTTGATAGTGTGCACATCCGTTCTGAAAGTAATTTTGTTATATAAATACGGTGGAATTTTGAACTGAATTATGTTATTCAAAAGACAAGCATTCCGCAGCAGGCGCCTATTAGCCATGTTGAGCCAGTTTAATTCTTTAAGTTTGTAAGAGATTCTATGGTGCCTACGTATACCGCAAATTAGACGCAAACAGCAGTTTTGTACAATTTGAATCTTGCGATTAGTTTCTCCATCAATACAAGGTCCGTAAACAGAGCAACAATAATTAAATCGAGCTAAGACTAGTGATTCACATAATAATGTTTTGACTTTTTTATTCAGAAAGTGTCTATTGTTGTAAATCATTTTTAAGTTACAGTAAGCACTTCGAAGACAATTAGAGATATGAACCTTGAATCGTAAATCAGTATCCATTTGTAGACCCAGATTCCTTGCACAGTCAGTAACTTTAACTAACTCTCCGTTAACTATTATATTAATATCCGATAAAGCTGTCATTCTAACGTGCTTAGGTCCTAATACCAGGACTGAAGTCTTTTTCGCATTTATAGCCAAGCAATGTTTATTTGCTAAATCCACTAAATTACTTAGATCTTCATTTATTTTTGCTACTTCCGCTCTTACATTGTCAGGATGGAAAGAGTGATACAGTTGTATATCATCTGCATACATATGTACGGTGGAAGTTTTGACACTTGATATGAAATTTGAAGTGTAAATTGCAAAAAGTAAAGGACCAAGAATCGAGCCCTGGGGTACTCCAGATGACAATTCAAGAGGGGTAGAACTATTACCATTAATCATAACTTGTTGCGATCTGCCTTTTAGATAAGAATCAAAAAACTTTAAAGCTGTAACATCAAGACCAATATGCTGCAATATCGCCAAGAGTATATCATGATTTACCATATCAAATGCACTGGAAAAATCTAGCAGAACAAGTACTGTTATCATTCTCTGATCTATCCCTCTCAAAATGTCATCCACAACCCCCAACAAGGTTGTCTCGCAACTGTGATTTTTCCTAAATCCAGACTGATTAGTTGGTAAAACCTTATTCCGCTCCACATGCTCCTTCAACTGCTTTTCTATCACTCTCTCCATTACCTTCGATAAAACAGGGAGAATACTGACTGACCGTAGCTCTTTGAACACAGTGGGATTTTTCAATACAACAATTAACAGTATGTACAAGATATTCAGTAATCTGGGGACAACAAAGCTTGATCATGTCAATACGCAAACAATCATGTCCTACTGCTTTAGACTTAATATTATTCAAAATTAGTAAAATGTCATATTCAGTAAAATTAGGAAAAGACAAGGTGGTACAGTATTTTGCCTTATCCTCATAATATTTTATAAGTTCCTGATTTGGGGTAATGTGAGGAATGCGACTGACATAATAATTATTGAGCGCCTGCGGATCATTTAGTGTTAGAGGTAAAGAGATATTTTTCTTATTGCGACCACAAATATTATCTAACATCTTCCATACTTCTTTGACATTTGCATGTTCCAATGAATGATTTAAATACGCCTTCTTTTCATTTCGGCAAGCCAAAGTTGTATAATTTCTAATCTCTTTGTAATACTCAAAATGTACTGTGCTCCGTGACTTTTGCCATCTACGTCGGGCTGAATCCCGAATGCTCATTAAGACTCGAATGTTATCTGTAATCCATGGAGAATAATGATTTTTAACAATTACTGATCTAGCAGGTGCATGAATATCAAAGAGCATCACAATTAAGTCAGTTAAAAGATTAACTTTCCCGTTAATATCAGGGAGATAATATATCTGATAAAAGGGAGTTAACAATAAGTCGGTGCTAAATGCCGTTGAATCAAAGTGTCTAAAATTTCGGACAAATTTGATCTGTGGTGGCATATTAACCTGACCTAAGATATTTAAATAACAGATCACCATGTCATGATCTGATATCTGGTGCATAGGAATTATTTCAGATGTCTGTACTAAAAATTTATCAGATACAATAATCAAATCCAATAGCGCTTGAGGAATTTTTTAACACTAATATTATTAAAGATCAATAAGTTAATATTGAAATCCCCAGTGCAAATAATCTCATCAAATGCAGGAAATATCAAGGAAAGAGTTTCCTCAAACATTTCTATGAAATAACTGTCATCTATATCAGGTGGCTTGTAAAGCACACCTACAGCAAAACTCCGACCCTTTACACTAAATTTCACCCATAATTGTTCAATAGCCTGGCTACATTGTACAATTTGGAATTTTAAGTTACTTTTAATATACATACCTACACCTCCACCTTTTCTTTTAAGCCTATCACGACGTACAAAATTATATCCATTTATAGAAATAACTCTATCATCTATCTCCTGCGAAAGCCACGTTTCAGATATACCAAGTATATCAATATTCAAAGAAGCAATGTGCGTCCGAATTTCATCAATTTTTGGAAACAGTGATCTAACATTGAGATGGCCTAATGAAAAGAAATTTACCATTACAAAAAAAAAAAAAAAAAATTTAAACTAACAGCTTACAAAATAAAAGTAATCATTTATGTTAAAAGGAAATAGTAGCTGATGCAATCGTTACCAACAAAGGTACTCAAGAATAACGTAATTTTTCAATTATAAACCCAGTTAGCATCATCCAATACCACAAAAAATTAATTAAATTCCCTACTTTAAACAATAATTAAATAAATTCGACGTATTCAGATAAACAAGATTTTCTGTATCTAAAGTTGGCCAAAAAAAAAACCGCAAGAAAGTAATGGAATGAATTAATGAATGGTAAAATACTTACTGAATGAAACTAACTTCGCAAATATGCTTTCCACGACACATAAAAACGTATAGAACGTAGACAGAATTTACAGAATTCTGCATAACCAACGGTCTCGGCCATCTTACAGTCGAGGCAGGCATTATTTAAACCAAATCGGTATATTCTGGTTTCTGCCCCCTGATTAAGACTGTTGAGAGATTGAGATTTAATTATAAACATGCTGTGTATCTATAGTAACAAGATTTTAAAAATTACAGATACACCTTTAAAGTCATTTTCTGCTTGTAGGTTCCAAATTACTTTCCAAGCAGACAACCACAGCATGCGCACATGTCTAACGAGCATCCTCTGATACACCAACCGACCTGGCACACGCCCACAACGGAACCCATGAAAACCATTCCACACTCTCATATTTTCAACCTGGAGCAGATGCTGTCAGAAAGGACGTACGCGAGACACACGGCGCCAGGCGTGGATTTGACCTTGACGAGGAACGGCAACCAAAACGGGGATTTACCGACGACGCCCATCAGCCTAAGCGTGCGCGACACCAACAAAATAAACAGTTTGCCGGCCAGCGCGCTCGACATTCAAGCGATCGAGCTAACCAAATCTCTAAGCCCGGGCTTGAAATCGGTCAGTCCGGTGCTGAAATCCGCGAGCCCCGGAATTAAGGCACCGATGAGTCCAGGAATCTCAACCAGCCCGAGTCTGTCGGAACGCCCACAAGGTAGCCCCCAGAGCACCAGGAAACCTAAGCGTGTGGATTCGATTTTGGAACGTCTGAATCAAGCCCCGGAGAAATTAAACGAGCAGCCAGTTGAGAAGCCGGTGATAGTTCACTCTAATTTCGCAGAGCCGCCTGCAGAAGATAAACCGGAGCCTCTCGTTAGTGCCGAGCCAGAGAAGTGCGCATCGCCGGAGCGAGTTTTGCCCCCCGAGAAGCCGGTTCAAAGTGTGATAGTGCAGGTGACCGCGAATAGTGTACACGACGAAAACAGTAATTCCAACAGTATTGTAAATACGCCGACGCCGACGCCTAGTAACATCAGGGAGGACGAAGTCGTCTCACCTTACAGCAATGAAGACAGCCGAGACAGCACCAGGAGGAAACGAAAGCCCACCAAGACCGTTAAAGTCACGAAGGAGACTGAAAAATCTCAGGAACTTGAAGATCCCCTCGCCGCAGTCGAGCCCGTCGTCGTAGATGATCCCCCGGAATCGACGAACGAACAGGTCCGCGCGGCGGAGGAAAACCAAAACAAAGTTGTTCAAATCCAAGAATCCGCGCCGCCGACTTTGGGCGAGCGCAAGCGATCCAATAGTCACTCGGATGAGACGTCGCCGATTGCTAGGAAAACCAGGAGGAAAACGTCGTCTGAATCAGAGACGATAGCGAAAATAGCGGCGATGGTTAACGAAAGTTTCCAAGAAGAGAAAGAATCTCAACCGATGGTAGAGGAGCAAACATCAAAAGCCGTATCCGTGAGTGTGATTACGAGAGACAAAAGCAAAGATAAGCCAAAAGAAGTGGAAGTAACCCCGGCGCCGGTGGAGGTGAGCCCCTCGCAAACACCGAACCCCCATAGTACAACAACAATAATACAAACACCGGCGCAGAGAAAAGCCACGAATTTCGTGGAGGTGGAAAATAAGCTGGAAGAAATGTTCGCGGGAATCGAGGAATCGAGCACCTCGAAGGTGGACCCCCTGGAAATCGACGCCGACGTCAAAATAGACGAGGAACTTATAAGCGACGCGAAGGAGGAACCGGAGTTGAAATTCGTCAGCGAAATCCCATCGACCAGCCAAAATCAAATGGTTACGTCTACTTCGAACGAACTGAGCAGTCCAAACAAGAATTCCCAAAAGCGGATCAGGCCACCTAGACGTAAAAGCTCCAAGTCGTTCGACATGGCGATGAAAAAGAAGAAAGTGAAGAAAGTTAGGGACCCCGGCGTTGTTAAATCACCGAACAAATCCGGCGGTAAGAAGAGGAAGAAGTCCTTGAATGGCAAGCAGATCAACTTGAAAATTGAAACCGTCAAGGATATTTACGCTTACGATTCCGGAAGCAATGCGAGCTCAGTGCGATCCAGGGGGCCTTTCATACAAATCCGAGGACCAAGGGACTCACCAATATCAGTTAGCATAGTTAACACCCCCATCGAGGATGACACTGAGAAAAAGTCGAGCAAATCCAAGAAGTTTCACGACGACAGTGAATACAGGCACAAAGTGAGGTCCAAAGGCCTACATTGCAGCACGTTGAGTAATAAGTACGACGCACAAACCAAAGACATCAGTTGGATTTGTGTTTTTTGTAAGCGAGGCCCCCACTCGACGACGAGTTCGCAGCTGTACTCCCCCGGAGATCTGTTCGGGCCGTACGTGATCACGAATAACTGTCCGGAATACGAGAGACGGCTGGAAGATCCGTTCGACAAACAATTCAAAAGCAAGAAAATCGCCAGGATGCTCGAGGCGACGAGCAACGCGAAGGTCACGGGGAAGAAATCGAAGAGGAAACACTCCGAAAGCGATCGAATACTAGACGGAGACACATCCAACATTAATTTAGGTATTACGGAGACGGGTGATAAGACGTTCGAGATTTGGGTTCACGAAGACTGTGTGGTGTGGTCCCCCGGTGTGTACTTGGTCGGGCCGAAGATAATCGGACTGGAGGAAGCCATTTGGACTTCGTGCAACGTGTCGTGTAGTAAATGTAACTTTAAGGGTGCGAACATTTGCTGCCTCAAGCGGGGTTGCACCAACGTTATGCATTTCAGTTGTGCGGTCATCTCGAACTGGCAGCTCGACTACGAAAATTACAAAGCGTTCTGCGTGGCACATAAAACTCTGTGATGTGAGAATCAATGACGCGAACCTGTAGTTTAAATGTAAATGTGATTGAAGTTATGTACCGGATGTTCTGGATGAGATGATCCAATTTTTAAATGCCGGAGGGATCTCCCCAATCACTTGCAATTTTTCTTTAAAATGCGACTGCGGTTTTTGGTATTAGGAGAATGTTTAGCAAAATTTCAGAAGTAAATACTCAGTGGTTTGTTTTCTTTTGCTTTTATTTAATAACGCTTAAAAATGTTCATCTCCAAAATGGGTTTACTTCAAATATCGAATTGGCTTCCGTTTGGAACTTCTACTGCCTACATTTCGTTCTCCATTGCAAAAGAACTTCCTCAGGGCTGCTGCTTCTCGTTAGTCGTTGAGACTGAGTAGGTATGTCTGTTGTCGTGGTATTTATAGTGGTTGGTGGGGGTAGTAGGTCGGAACGGTGAGCGGGGATTAATCTGTCGGTTCAGGTTATTGGGGTGTTTGAGGATTTCTAACAAATACCCCAATAACCTGAACCGATACACCAATCCAATATCGGTTCGGGCTATTGGGGTGTTTGAGGATTTCTACGGATTCACGGATTTTGCGTAAAATCATAAATCCATAGAAATCCTTAACACTCTCGCTGCCAAGCCGAAAAACAACATTTTCTTGCCCCGGGCCATATATGTTTTAAGCTAAAGAACCTATTTAACACGTTCGCTACCAAGCCATATGCTTTCCTCAAACAGACCAACGACTCATATGTGGGACATTGGCAGAGGCACAATCACTACGTAATTTCTCGGCGAGTCTACAGCAACTACATTGGTATTCAGTAGTGGCCTATAAAGAGCTGTGGCTCATGTTTGGCACTGTTGGTCTCAGGTTCTGACTTGTTGGGTCGGAACGGTGAGCAGGGATTGATCTGTCGGTTCAGGTTATTGGGGTGTTTGAGGATTTCTAACAAACACCCCAATAACCTGAACCGATACACCAATCCAATATCGGTTCAGGCTATTGGGGTGTTTGAGGATTTCTACGGATTCACGGATTTTGCGTAAAATCATAAATCCATAGAAATCCTTAACACTCTCGCTGCCAAGCCGAAAAACAACATTTTCTTGCCCCAGGCCAAATATGTTTTAAGCTAAAGAACCTATTTAACACGTTCGCTACCGAGCCATATGCTTTCCTCAAACAGACCAACGACTCATATGTGGGACATTGGCAGAGGCACAATCACTACGTAATTTCTCGGCGAGTCTACAGCAACTACATTGGTATTCAGTAGTGGTCTATAAGGAGCTGTGGCTCATGTTTGGGACGGTTGGTCTCAGGTTCTGACTTGTTGTTTAGCGAACGTGTTAAAAGAGAATACGTTGCATTACTTTCATTTTTGGTGTGACAATTTTTTTGTTATTTCACATTTTGAACGGTGTATCATTAATGATACACTCGGCCCGGTGCTGTCATCTAGTGAAACAGGTCACGTGTATCATTTGTGATATACGTTTCCCTATCGTTATGTTTCTTTTTGCAGCGGTTTGTTACCATTACAATCTGTACGGAGAGCAGTTAAAATATGTATGTGCTTTTGAATTTACCGTACAGCTTCAAACGGTTACAAAGTTCATCACTGAAAAAGTGTAAATGTAAACTGGAATGGCTAAAAAATATTTCACAAAATGAGAGAGAATCAACCAAATCAACAAATCAAGTTACACTTTGTAAGAAATTTTACGTAAAAATTAATATCGTATTATACTACTGTGTAAGGCCAGTAATTCGATATCTCGTATAAAATCCAATAAGTGTGTATCACCATTAACACGCTCGAGTCCCAAACGTAGTAGTAGTTGGTGTATCATTTACGATACACGTGGCCTGTGAAATCAGGGCAGTGGTGTACACGTGGCAGCGAGAGTGTTAAACACCCCAATAACCTGAACCGACAGACCAATCCCCGCTCATCGTTCCGACCCACTACCCCCACTCAACACGACAACAGACATACCTACTCAGTCTCAACGACTGACGAGAAGCAGCAACAGCCCTGAGGAGGTTCTTCTGCAATGGAGAACGAAACGCCAGCAGTAGTAGGGTGGCGCCGTTCCAACCGGAAGTCAATTCAAATTTGAACGACGGTCGCGGAAGCCTTCAATTTCTTTGACCAATTGAACGTAGAAGACAAATTAAATTTCGATGAAATAAATATTTTGAAAATTGTCTTTTCTAAACAGTAATCATTTGTCAAAGTGGTTATAACATTTCAAAAATGTCTATTCTTATATTACGTGACTCATTGTCAGAAGTACGCCCCCCCCCCCCCCCCCCGGTCGTCCTATCGCGAAACGGGTGTTCTCCGACCTTTAACATTGTAAACTGTTCATTCCCAATCCAAACATTACGTATTTTAGATGCACGCTTTTTTTGTCGCATTTTAATGTGAGTTTTTGAAATTCTCTCGAAAACGGTTACGTCATATAACATTTTTTTTATTGTTTTGACCCAAGCTACCGCCTGTGAAGTTATTGCACTCGAGTCCCTCTAACACTCTGTGTAATCTATCTGGCGTCTCTAAGAGGGGTAAAATGACATCGCCCGTAACGGTGAAATTCAACATAACTCGCGTCTAAATAGAAACCTGGTCAAGTGGGCTACATTTAGTAATTCTGTAATGTAAATGCAATGGATAAATTCTCAATCACAAGCTACTTGACCAGGTTTTTATTTAGACGCTCGTTATTTCCATCTCACGCGCAGCTTCCGAATGAAAATATTTTTGCCGGGCGCGCCTTTTGTCTATTCCGTTTGGTTTTTTTTTCTTACAATTAGTATGCCCACACCTGGTTGATTTGCGGATACCATCGTGTTTCTCAAGCTCGACATTTTTCAAATTGTTTCGTCGATTCTAACCACAGGGACCGATTGTTACAGTTTCAACTCGTTGCGGAAAATTACAAGTTTTGTCTTAACTTGATCGCTTTGTTCTAATTCAGACTCGTACGTTTAACAATATTTATTTTCTATTTTCTGTACAGAATGCCGGTTTCTTACATCATCACGTTGTCCTTAAGAAAAGGACCACCAAAATTCTTACTGCGTCCGGGCCCTGGCATTTAGAAAACCGGCCCTGCCTATCATACAATTTGACAGTTCTTGAACGCTTGTATCACAAGGTTTTAAGAGTGAGGTTTGCGTACGGGAGGTGCATTTAAGGTGCGCGGGACTGTACCAGGTGCGACTTTTAAAAAATTCTAAGGTCACGTATTCGAGAAAATTTCGCGAAAATCCCGATTTGGCCTGTAAATAAGTACTATGAAATTTTTCGAAGGGCCGAAAATGCCTATGTGTTACTTTTTCCCCACGGCGCGGCGCCATTGTCTTTTTCGGTTTTTTTCACCATAAGCTCCCGGCGATCTGACCGAGCTTAAGGGTAGGAAAAAAATGCCGAAAAGTGCCCCGCAAAGCGTCATCCCTCAACAAACGTAATCCATTGAATGTCAATCAGTTTACAAAATTGTCCCTCTTTTGTTAAACGAACTTTCAATATTTTTTATTTTAATGTGGCGACATAAAATGCAGGGTGTTTCAAAAGCCGCGGCGAAAAATGATTTGTAAGGAATGGAATTTCAAACATTTTATGTTTTATATTGATATTAATTTGGTTTCGATTCGAACTAAAGAAAATCGGTTTTGATCCGAACTAGAATTGATTTGGTTGTGAACTTAGATAAAACTGAAGGGCTTCCGATTTTTGGTTTGGCTTTGAATTTTTTATAACGGTTTTTTTTTTAATTTATGTATGTCATGTTCTATAAAAATACCTTTACTACTTTTATTATTTTTTAATTTAGATAGCTGATCTGTCATTAATTCGGCTTTTATCTGAACTAAAAGAAATTTGGTTTTGATCTGAACTAAAGTAGATTTGATTTTGGTCTGAACTACAACTGATTTGGTTTTGAACTAAGATAAAACTGAATCGCATTCAATTGCTTTAGAACTTCTTTTACTTCTCTCTGATTTTCCTCGAGTTAAAAGTGAATCAAGGAATAAAAAGATTCTTACGACTTTTTCTTTTGAGTATGTCACGAACAATAAATTAAAAATCCTGTATTTTTCTTATTTTTTATTTAGGTAGCTGATCGGTCATTCATTTGGCGTTCATCTGAACGGAACTAAAAAAGGATACAGTTTGGATCTGAACTAAAATAGATTTGGTTTTGATCCGAACTAAAATCGATTTGATTGTGAACTTAGACAAAACTGAACCGCTTTCGATTTTTGGTTTCAAAACCGTTTTATTTTATTTATTTGTTCGTTACGTGCACAAAAAGAAACCGGTACTTTTTCTTATTTTTTATTCAGATAGCGATCTGACGTTAGCTTGGTTGGAAAAAAATGGCTTGGTTTCGATCCGAACTAAAACTGATATGGATGTGAACTAAGTTATAAAGTTTAATTTTTATTAATGAAATGCTACTTTACGAAACACGCTGTGTAGCACCGTATTTTCGAATTTAATTCGACCAACATCTAGTGCGAACTCGTGCGTCACATCGAAGCTTTTTCGTTTTTGAAAATTTCAAACTTCCCGCCGAATCTTAAATTTTTAAATTGTCAACTAGATGATGTGGTTGGGTTGCTTTCTGGTTTTGATTGACATACAAACTGATCTTAGTAAAATTTCTTCACAAAAATCAATAATCAAAAATGTCACTAATATTATGAATGGCACTGTACATCGAGAACGAAGCATTTTAGGCCACTTGTTTATAGGAACCTTTTTTACTTAATCAGCTCAGGCATCACCCCTTCATTTTTTTGCAATCATTAAATTATACCATGTATATTTTTTTTATCAGGCACGAGAAAATTTGGTTTTGATCCGAACTAAAACTGATTTGGTTGTGAACTAAGATAAAATTTAAAAGCTTTCGATTTTTGGCTGTTTTCATCTAAAAATGATTTCAATTTATTCCGTTTTTTTGATAAAAATATTGTACGAAATGTAAAGAAATAATTAAAATGAGATTTTTGTGTAAAAAAAAATCAAAAAATCTTGATTTTGTTATTTAAATCAATAATTTTTGGATTATTTTAAACAATCGTGATTTTTATCAACAGTGAGGAATTGAACATTTGCTTTAAACAACCCAAAAGGATCGCCTGGCAACAAAATTTAAGCCCTGTATGTATCTAGTAAACGCCCCTAGAAATCAGACACATGTATATATGAAAAAGAATGTTTGAAATTCCATTCCCTATAACCCCCTTTCGTCGTGACCTTCGAAACACACTGTATATGGAAATACGAGTATATTCTTTTTAAGAGCTCAACCAAGTGGCTTTTTTCTCCAGTTGGAATAAGTAATTATTTGAAATTAAATCATTTGATCCGGAACATCCGGTATACGAGACAAACTTCCCTGTACATAAAATTACTTACCGTTCTTTTTTTTTTTGTTAAGAAGCATGATGTATGTCGCGATTTAATTATTGTATATTCGAATGAGTGTGATTTGATTTTTTTTTGTATATTTGCATATTTTAATTAATTAACGATGCCTGTTCTGTATGACGAAATATAGTGGCTGTTTTTTTTTTTAATAGTACTTAAAGTATTGTATTTTTCTGCCAGACAAAAAGAATGTTCAGTACATTACAGATTTATATTTTATTACACATTTACAATTAATTAATTAATTCCATTTGCTTTCGTTATGTTATTATAACTTGGCTTAATTTATTTATTAATGTGTTTCGCTCCCAAAGAAAAACTTGAATTAATTTCGTAATTATTGCAAGACGGGTTCGCTCACAGTATTTTAAGTACTATGTCGTGGTAAGAGTATGTGTACATTTAATAAAAAAAAGAATTTTGGACGTTATATTTTAGAGTAGCTGTATTTTTATTTAACGGAGAAATCACGCGAAAGGGTCTGTCTTACCGTAGAACGTTGAAAACATTAATTAAATTATTGTCAATCTGGAAACGCTGTAAACTTAACTGAAAGTTTTTACTATTAATTTCTTAGAAAATTTATTTATATCATGTTTATTAATCTGACTTGAAAATTTTATAGAAAATATTTCAGAATTGTATTTGAAATAAAGTGAATAATTAAAAAAGATTTTGTGTGTTTCTTTTTTTCAATCTCCAAATTTGCGGAAATAATAACACCTTATTTCAAAGTTCTTATTCCACGTTGCAAAATAACAAAGTAGAACATCGTATAATGAATAACTATTAAGGAAAAAAAATCTATTCTTATTTATAAAATATTGAACTTATGTCAGATTAAGATTTTGGTTCTGCAGGATGGCTTCTTTGACGGCATCCGCGGCTTCGTTCATCTCCAAACCTTCCAAGATGTAACAGAAGTTTTCTAAGGTGGAGTCATCGTCGTCCTCGAACCATAAGTGTATCATGCAATGAGCCTGGTCGATGAGCTTCTCGTTTTCGTTCACCCAATATTCGATTTCATCAGCCTTAAAACCTGCAAAACAAGAAAACAACATGTCAAAAAATAAACGGAAAGAACGTCCCAAATTGCGTACGGAATAGGCTGACAATACTTGGAAATTTTTAGAATTTATTGCGGCAACCCCGATTCCCGAATGAAGGCCACGTGTCACGCCCTGGTATGAGCATATCGATGATAACGGTTTCTGCTGATTGGTTAGGGCTGACGCCATCTGAGATCAACTCGCGTCATCCAATTTAGCTTCTCGCTTTAACTTAATAAAAATGAATAATATATAACTCAATAAATACCTAATTTAGCAGCAAGTTTCTTCCAATTGGGAGCAATCTTTTCGCAAAACGTTTCGAACTGCTTTATCGTAACGATGGTGACCTTAAACCTAAAGTACGTCTCGTCGATGTCGTCTCCGTCGGCATTCTTCATGTCCTCTCCTGCCTCCTCGCCGGCTTTCAAGAGGTTCACTTCTTCTTCGGTGTCGTTTTGGTCCATGTTCTCCTGCGCGCGCCCGGGCCTGTCCGCGGCGATCTTGCGAATCATCATTTCCAGATAATCGGGGAGTTGGCTGAAGGGGCTGTTGCTGTAGGTGAAGAAGTGCGGACTGCGTCTCGCCATTAAACGCAGGGCCCTCCATCCGAAGTTGCCGTTCTTCAGCAAGTTCTCTTCGTCCGTGACCACGCTTCCAGACTCGACTTGCTCTATCGCGTCGGCAAAGTAACTTTCTAGAGACGGAAGGAAGTCACGGTCTTTGGCTTTACACGCCTCTAGGTTGTCCGGGTATAAATTCCAAAGTTTTGTTAATTCGGGACTAAAATGAAATAAGTATTCTTTTTTAAATTTATTACTGCATTGCAGTTTTCCAGAAGTAAATAATTACTGAAAAATTATCCATAAAAATTTGACCTTTAAACGGAATTAATGTGACTAGTTATTACGAAAACAAGTGATGTAATTAAGTTTGAACTACACTTACTTGCCCATGTAATACTTTCCTGATTGAGCAGCTTCTTTAATCGTATCGCCCAGTAACACTTTTTCGGGCGACTTTTTCTCAACGGAAGTTTCAGAAGTGCCCAACGACTTCTTGAATTCTAAAATAAAACTTGAATTAACTACAAATGAACATAATAATAAATACTTTAAATTTTTAAGTACTACACATTAGTTTGTTTTAGCCTTTCTTGTACAGCGATAACAATAATAACACAAAGTTAATGAACCAAATTTTACTTTTCAAAATAACGTCCTTCCTTTAATGTAAACTAATCCCAACGATCAGGCATCTTGCAAATACCGACAGAGAAAAATTCTTTTGGTTGTCTGCAAAACCTTTTCTTACCTACTCATTCGACATAAATTTCTTGCGTCCCAGAGGCCTAAATTTTGAATTTCTAGTCTTTCGTTCAATTAAGAAATCTGTTACAGTTGGACCGTGAATATCCCAAAATATCGTAACCATCACGTTGCTTGCTGACGGTACAGTTTTGAATTTCTTTGGCGGCGATGAATTTGAGTGGCGCCATCCTGTTTGCTTTCTGGGATTTAATTGCGCACCCAAGATTTATCAACGGTAATAATTCGTTCCAGGTTTCTCAACCTCAGCACATAAAAATTTAATGATAATTCGCGGTGCAACAGAACTAGATGTACATCAGCGACAAACATGTTTAATACGACTGTCAATATTTATGGAAACAAAACCAAGTCTCTGATATTGTCGCGTTAAAAAAAAGGAAATAAAATTTAAATTATTAGATTAAGAATTACGTGAATCGTCTTTTAATTAATTTTATTTAAATGTAAATTATTTTTAAATTATAAATTATTCTACTCGCTTGGCTTTGTTTGGTTTCACACTAATTACTTCACGACTGCTGAACGACTACTCTTACACTGCTACCTACATGACTGTTCTTAATCACTTGACTATCTCCTAATCTAATTAATATCTCTAATTAATAATGCCTGTCTACCTGCGGGTCGATCTTTTATACATTTCTTAAATCTACGTCACAATTGGTTCTTTCGGTCTGGTGGCTGGGAGTTCGGTCCAAAGTACAAAGTTCTAAAGGTGTCAGGTTTTCTTAAAACGTTCTAATTGCCTCGATCTTAATTGGCACATGTAAACAACACGCTTACATTCCGCAGAGCTTGCATTTCTACGTAAGTGGAATGCGAGCATGTATAACGCGGCTTGTCCTACTAATCGTCAAGGGGTACTGATCCTGCATAATTTTGAAATGCACATAATTGCAATAACGACTTTAAATTTACTTATTTTCCCAGATAATGACATCGTGACATTATTTATCAACTATATAAAGGTTTGTTCGATTGTTCTGCACTTTCTACAACTTTATACTCCTTTACTCTATTTTCTTCACTCCTGCTTACATCATATTACATACATCTCACTCTCTCGGGAGCGGTTGGTGTAAAAAGTGTACAAAAGTGTAGAACAAACAAACAGACCTTAAGTGATTATTATGAAGTAAATTTGGATATTCTTCACTGTTATCAATCAGAAATTTAAAAAGTTCTTGTCAAATCTGTACTCCCGTTGTAGCACATATAAAAGAGCTTTACAGATGGCCAAAGTCATTTGTATACGAGATGTGACGCTGTAAATTAGAAATTAAACTCGGTTAGTTAGGAATTGGCTCGCTGAATACGTGATGGCGTTACCGCTACATATAATAATAATAATAATAATAATCTTTATTGTCCAATAGGAAACCCAGAAGGACACAATATAAAAATCGACTTAATAAATAGTACGTTAGAAAGTAACACATATTAAACTAGATGTAACATAATATAAAAAATGTGTACAGGAATATTTAACAACAGTAAATAATAACAATGAATCATAATAAAGAACATATTAGAAAATTATCATAAGGAACACCTTAAATAAATAACTACGGCTTTAATAATAGCTTCTAAAGAATCATAAGAAAAATCAACTATTAGGCTAATTTTGTTGATTAGAGAACACATTCTATAAAATGGTGATTTAATTAATAAATTCGTATTCGGATTAGGCAAGTAAAAAATCTCACATGACCTAGAATTATATGACGGTACTTTAAATGTCAAACAACTCAGAAGCTTAGGACAATTAATGTTATTGTTTAGCAATTTATAAATAAATTTAAGGTTGGCAATATTACGTCGGGATTCAAGTGTATGAAGATGAAATCTTTCCAAGAGAACATTATGGTTAATACCTTGGGGAGGAAACGAACCATCCAACTTCCAACACAGGTATTTAAGAAACTTTCTTTGGATGTTTTCGAGCGCATTGATATGAATATTATAGTAAGGACTCCAAACAGGTGATGCATACTCAAGTTTTGCTCGAACAATTGATACATAAAGCCTTAACAATGAGAGAGGGTTTGAGAAAAATTTTGTATTTCGATATATGAATCCTAGTTTTTTGTGACAAGAAGAAATAACGGTGCAAATATGTTCGTTAAAAGTTAAGTGCGAATCGAAAATAACACCAAGGTCAGAATGAGAATTAACCCTAGCTACTACTTCCTGGTCAAGCGAATAATTAAAGTAAAAAGGATTTTTTTTCTTGGTGAAAGACATGACTTTGCATTTTGCAAGATTTAAAGACAACTTATTCTCATGACATCAAGATGCCACAGCACAAAAGTCTTTCTGTAAGGATAGACTGTCGTGGATGGAAGAAATATTGTTATATAATTTAAGATCGTCAGCAAAAAGAAGTTTATGTCCTGAAATGTTCATTGTAAGGTCATTAATAAAGATGTTAAATAGTTGAGGACCAAGGACGGATCCTTGAGGAACTCCTGAAGTTGCTGTATAAACAAATGACTCACAACCGTTAATTTCAACAAATTGTTTCCGATCAAGTAGATAGGATTTAAGAAGGCAAATAGTTGAAAGATCAAAACCAAAGTAATGTAGTTTAGATATCATAAGCGAATGATCAAGCTTATCAAAAGCCTTTGCCATATCAGTATAAATAACATCAACTTGTATATTATTATCCATGCTGTGAGATATGTAATCAGTGATGACTATAAGATTTGAAACCGTTGATCGTTTACTTACAAATCCATGTTGATCAAATGAAAGACGGCTGTGAGTTTGATTACATATAGAGTGATATACAACATATTCAAAAATTTTACTGAAATTAGAGATGATAGCAATGGGTCGGTAATTTTTAATATTTGATCGATCACTATTTTTAAATACTGGTGTAATTTTTGAAATTTTCCATTGAGTAGGAAAGACGGATGAGCTTAAACATAAATTGAACACCTTTACCAACGGTAGAGCAAGAATTCTGGAGCAGTCTTTTATAAAGAAACTTGGGATGCCATCTGGACCAGATGTTAATTTATTCTGTAGCTTACTAATAGCCTTTAGGACATCATTCTCGTTAATTAACGGTAGAGAAATAGTTGGAAGATGTAAGTGGGACGTTAAATTATCTTGAGCAATAGACGAAGGGGTAAAAACACTTTGAAAGTAAGTAGCAAAGGAATTAACTATGTCTTGAGAATTGTCTAATTGTTTATCATTAAGAACCATAAGTCCAGGAATTCTGGAAGAGGTGGTCTTAAAATGAATAAAAGTCAAAACGATTGAGGATCATTAATAACTCCTGATTCAACCTCTGTTATGTAATTAGAATGTGCAACACGTATTTGATCCTTAATAGATTTTCGCAAGATTTTGAATTGTTTCAAATGAAAGTCGGAATGAGAACGCTTAAATTTTTTCCAAGTTTGATGTTTTAGTTTGATATCACTAATTATTTGTTTAGTGAACCAACAAGGATATTTGTAGTTTCTGCCTTTATACAGAGGAACAAATTGGTCGATTTTAGAATACAAGATTCGATAAAAGTGTTCAACTGCTTCATTTACATTCAAGGAGTCATCTACACTTGACCAATCTGTATGCAATATTGCTTCATACTTCATACTTCTGCTACAATAGCAGAGCGGAAAGTCAAAACATGTAAACATAAATAACACGTAAACAAATGCTATAACTATTAAGTGGTGTGATGCAAAATTTAGAATTTACAGCATTTTATAACTAGAGAGCGGATTTATAAGCACAATAAAAATAGCTTTAAAAATAAAACAAAAGACATGCAAAAGAAATAAGAAATATTCTTATTATCACACTCAACTGACTCAACGTTGACAAAGCAATATTTTTTTCAATCATACAAATTTTGATTAACATAATTTATGTTTAATAAAGTAATGTGTTAATAAGAACAAAAAACAAAAAGAAACACAAATAAAATCACAAAATAAACATCCTACAGTCCGTTTCTTTTCTTTTTTTGTAATATGTATCTGTCAAATGTTTCTGATGTTGGTAACTGTTACCTGAAAATTAGGAAATTACAAAAATTTCTGTTCTACATTTAGGGATAAAGCAGGTTTCCAACAGAAATCCTAAAGCTTTGACACTGACAGGTATTATAAAAAAAAAAAACAACACTAATATTTTAAAGTAAGTGCCCGATTTTAAAATCGTCGGATAAACTGAGTATAATACTATTTTTAGAATAACGTGAAGTAGATATTGAAGAGGGCGCGGCAATTGTTTTCAAAATAAAATCGATTATTACATGTCTAATTTCAAATAACAAACACATAGCCGGCTTCTCGGAGTTTGCAGCGGTATTTTTGCGAGCGGTAGGCGAACAATTCGAGGCGCCGCGTTTTTCCTTTCAGATTGGACCACCCTCGGCTAGTTGTAAATCTGCCAGAATAACCTTTATCTGGGTATTTCGAAGTTCTGTACAAAATTTAGTCACGCTGAAATCGCAGGCGCCAGGCAGAGGCATTGTGGTTGCACAGACGTCATAAAACAAATCTATTCGACGTTTAGATGTGTTTTCTTAGACTTAGTATACAGTTTGTCGCGATAAAATCACGGGCACATGTACATTAGCGGAAAAGGCACATCGAATTACGCTCAAGTTGAAGTGTTTTGTTTTTGTCTGTTTCTTTCCCGAGTTTAGCGTCATAATTCTGTGTCAACTCAGGAGGCTTCTGAAATGAAGTTGGAGAAAACAAATCGCAGATGTCGTTGGACAGACGCATTCCTTATGACAGTTTGGAGCGCATAATTTATAGGTGTTTGAGGGTAAATGCATTCAAGGCGGGTTAGAATTCAAATCAACGGTTACCATTGGTCGGTGGGGTTTTTAAAAATCTATCTGACAAGTCCGAAGGGGCGTTGTTAATTGTTACTTGCGGAATAGGAACGCGGAAAAGGGGCACATAGCATTGACGCTTGACTGAGAACGGTTCTGTTCAATTCTAATTTGACTTAACAGTTTTTCCTTAGGCGCTTGTAGTCTTTATTCATTTTTTGTTAAATCATTTATTTCGGTACGGTTAAAGTACAGTGTGTTAAGAAAGTCAATTAAACCAAACACGTAAGCATCGCGACGCGAGTATTTTTAAATCAAAGTGAACAGTGCGGATGTGAGACGGCTTAGGTAATTGACATTTATTTGTTTCCTTCAGTTTGGTGGTAATAACTGCGTAGGGACAATTTGATTTGCATTAATTAGCCTAGAGTCAGTACGGTTCATATTGACATTGCATTTAGATAACTTAATCAAACTATTGTTAGTAACATTTCAGCGAGTATTAAAACTCACTAGTGATCTTCATCTTAGAAAAATTTATTGGTCATTGTTTCTTTAGTTATTAAACCAAGTCTGTAATTTAATCAACCAACAACAATTAACTATTCCCCGCATCTACCTGGGAATTCCATACAGTGTACTTTTAGAAAACACTCTACCCTTGGGGATTTTCTCCGGCAAATTGGAAACACTAAAGGTTGTTTTTTCGATTTGTACAGGGAAGTCGCCAATCTCAATCACTGGCGTGAGGCAAGTTATATCTGCCGCCGAAATCACGTGTGCCAGCACAATTTAACTCAGAAATCAATTAACATTACGAATTTCGTGGAATCGCGAAACCAAACAATTTGAACTACATATTCCTAGCCATCTTCTCAACAAAGTTTCTTTCACACCCTGTATATGTGTGTTGGTCAAACTGTGGTCTTTGCCGAGAGATTTGTCGGTTAATTAGAAGCGATTGCCTAGAGACTGCAATGCCAAAACCACCCATAGTGTAGAGCAAGAAACAGTCAAACTAATTTCTTGCGCTATAAATTAATTAGCTAGGTTAGACGGCGAAAGAGCGACAGACAAAGCAGGCAAGTGAGTAGAGAGTACTGCCCTCAAAGCAATTAACCCTTCCGCGTGGAATGACATACACGTGTACGTCATGCACAAAATCTACATATACTGCGGAATGACGTACAGGGTGTTCCATTTTCGATGGTATTCGAAACATTAGTTGTGGTTATATCTCGGTTATTATGAACTTTTGATGCGATTTGATTAAAGAATCATGATCTACGTTAAAAGTCGAATAAAAAATGCCTTTATCATTTTTCGATACCTTTAAAAATAAAAAAAAATATGCGCGTTTGAAATTTGATGAATTTTTCGTTTTTCAACTATACCGCGAAAATGGCAAGGAACAGCAAATTTTTAAGTTGGCCATTCAAATTAGCATAAAAAGTTGACCCAATATTGCGTGCTCAGTTTCTTTCTATTTCCATTATTAACGAAGATACCTATGAAATACCATCGAAAATGGGACACCCTGTACACCGTATGTCATGACAAAATCATTTTTCTTGGGAAGTTCCGTACATGATACTGATAACTAGGCATTAGGCAGTAGATAATTACCACATTACCAGTCATTACGCCTCCCCGACAAGCTTCAGAAAAGCTTGAAGCTCGATTAGTGTAAAAAAATCATTCTTTTATTTTATTAACATTTTTTCGTTTAATTTTCTCCTCCCGCATCCCACATAGTAAATCAAATTTTTAAATCCCACGAGAAAGGGTTAATTAACGCTCTGGTGGCGGAGTAGAAGAAGTTCGGCTCACTACACGCCACCATATTAATCAGGTTAGCTAGAGATAGGTACCTAACACCTCCCACGGGAGTCCCTAAAAAACAGGTGATTGCTACTGATTTACTTGCAAATTGATCGGTGAAGGCGGCATTTTGTATCACATGCTTCTCTCAAAACATCTGATTAATTCATTAATTAACTCCATTAATCAAGTACACTGTGGTCCCACTGCGCGTTGGTTTATTAAACAGAACAAGTCTTTGAGTACGATCACAAGTGACGAACACTTGTACCAAGACTCGAGTTAATTTGAAATTCAATTAATTATTAATCTAATTAAGGAGCAGAGCTCTCCAACAAACATCTGTGTAGACATTAAACCACCAACGGTGTGAATCGAAATAAAATAGATCCCGCCGATATTCGAAAGTGAAATCTGTTAAACGAGTTATACTGTACTTTCTGAAAATCGTATTTGTATTTGTTTATTTTTTATTGATTTCAAACGCAAGGGTTTTTCGCTCACGATCTCCGATCCCACAGAGGCGGATATCAGGTGTTTTTCCCACTTTTTTTCTTCAATAAATGATTAATTAAATTTAATTGTTGCGTTTCATTATTAAATTATCTAATTCCTTGTCGTAAAGAGTTATTCGCTGCTCCACCAAAAGAACCAGGTTATCACGACGTAGTTTCCTATTAACAAGATCACGTAAGCCCTAATTAAAGGTATTATTCTGTATATCGGGTAGAAGTAGGTCAGTAAAACTAACCCTTTTAGCTGTAACGCCGGCGTTAGTCCGTTAGGTACGCAGTAGATAGCCGTAGTAAAGACGGGGTAGCCCTTGGATTTTTCCCGGTCATACGGTCGGCCCAGTTATTTAAAATCGGCTATAAATCTTAAGTGAGGTTTGTTTGTACATTTTTATTATTTATTTCCTTGTAAGTAATAGTCAATAAGCAAGTCTAATTGGGGGGGCGCGTCACAAGCCTGTTTACTAAACACGCGGCAAAAATTAACGGGGTTATTCTTTGGGCTATTTTAAGATTTTTGTGTCCTTAGATGATTTTCGGAAAGACGCTTTGTTTCGAAGTTATAGGGCGATAAACGTTTGGATATTTAAAAAAATTGATGCAGGCCAACTAGCCATTTCAAGATATCAGTGTATACTACTCCACTGGCAAATGAAGAAGATTTAAGAAATAGGATAATTGATGGGTGTAATGCAATAAGAAACACCCCTGATGTTTTTGAACGAGTTCGGCAGTCAATGACGAATGGATTAATGTTTAAAAAATCAAGGCTGCCTGAAAATATTCTTTATTATCAATTTATTTTGTAACGTTTCAAATATTCGAATTCATATTATCATTTTCTAACTAAAAGAATGATTTAGAAGTTTTTAAAGTATTTTTTAAGGCCGCCTTGATTTTTTTTAATGTAAATACAGGGTCTCCCAAATAGAGTGGCTTATTAAAAGTTTTCGGGGGAGGGAATGTACAAAAATTCTGAAAATTAGTAGACTGACCTAAGGGAAAGCGATCTTTCAGATTAAAATATTTTCATTTTCATTAAAAATGATTAATATGATGATTAAAATAAAACCTGTAGGTAGGGTGCAAAGTATTTAAAAAAAAAAAACTGTACAGAAAAGGGTATTTTCGCACTAATTCGGAGGTTTGGGACACCCTCTACATTGCAGTTTTGCATTGCAAATTTTGATCAATTACTAAAATTGATTATTACGACATTATGCCCTTTTCTAAAATGACGCTTTATTTAATTTGACAAGTATTTATTAACCTCTAACGCAGATAATAGATCTCTCCAGATAGCCAATGACATGGGGACGAACGGACGCTCTACAAATGGTAGTGACATCTATTGAGTATTTAACAAAATTCGGAAACTGAACATTTGTCACAAACCATTTGCTAATTCCGAAGTTCAATTGGCTTATTTACCGCCAGATGTCTCTTTTAATAACAGAGAAATAAGTGTAAAGTGGGGCTAGGATGCGAAAATGTGATGTACGGTTATAGTAAGCTGTTAATTCTTCACATCAGTGAATGTTAATGTAGCTGGCCATGCTTTAATTAGTAATTTATTTACAGCGTCATATATCATATATGACATTGGCTATCTGTAAACAGGGTTGCCAATGTGCGGGCAATTACCCGAATAACGGATAATTTAAGCAACCTTGCGGGTAAAAAAAATACGTGGGGCAAAGTGGGTATTTTCAAGGAAGAAAAAAAAAACAGATTAATTTTTAAATTTTTGACTGACGACTTGTTAGTGATGTTTTAGCTTTACTTTTGGCAACAAAGAAATCACTAAAGCCGGAAGCCGAAAAAACTAAAGTAACTGACAGCCAAATCCACACTGTGGTGCCAATAATCTAGATCTATCGATTTTGAACTTTTTTTTAATATTTGTTTTTTTGTAATTTTATCAATTTTCTTTATTTTTAGATCGTCTTTTGTTTTATTTTACGTCAAAAATTGCACAAATTTCAAATCTTAATTTTAGAAAGTTTTGTTTATTTAATGAGAATGAGAATTTTTTAATTTTCGTTATTTTTTTGTAATTTTATCAATTTTCTTTATTTTTAGATCGTCTTTTACTTCATTTTACGTCAAAAATTGCACAAATGTCAAATCTTAATTTTAGAAAGTTTTGCTTATACAGGCTGCTTCAAATTCGACCCTCACCATTGGGATCTCGCTTATTTGAAGACGTAGACGGTGGGTTTAAATTTGGCAAAGTTGCTAAATTTAAACCCACCGTCTACCTCTTCAAATAAGCGAGATCCCAATGGTGAGGGTCCAATTTGAAACAGCCTGTATATTGAGAATTTTTTTAATTTTCGTTATTTTTCGTAATTTTATAAATTTTCTTTATTTCTCGATCTTCTGTTTTGTTTTTCATCAAAAAAATGCACGATTGTCAAATCTTAATTTTAGAAAGCTTTGTTTATTAATGAGAATTTTTTAATTTTTATATTTTAAAATTTTATTTAGAGGTTTTTTATTTTTATTTTTTTGTAATTTTATTCAATCAGATTTTTTTTATACTTACATATTTTTTTTTAATTTTATAAATTTGTCGATCGTTTTATTTTTCGTCAAAAATTGCATAAATATAAAATTTTAATTTTAGGAAGTTTTGTTTATTTAATAAGAATTTTTTAATTTTTATAACTTTTTGTAATTTTATTTAACGAGTTTTTTTATTTTTGTAATTTTTTGTAATTTTATTCAATGAGATCTTTTTAATCTTATAAATTCGTCGATCGTTTTTTGTTTTATTTTACACCAAAAATTGCCAAAAGTTTATATAATAATTTTAGAAAGTTTTGTTTATTGAAGGAGAATTTGTAATTTTTATAATTTTTTGTAACTTTATAGAAAGTAGAAAGTATTGTTTATTTAACGAGAATTTTTTAATTTTTATTTTTTTATAATTTTATTTAATGAGATTTTTTTTCTAATTTTATTCAACGAGATTTTTTTTATATTTATTTTTACTTAATTTTATAAATTTGTCGATCGTCTTTTGTTTTATATTCTTTACGTCAAAAATTGCACAAATGTCAAATCTTAATTTTAGAAAGTTTTGTTTATTTAATAAAAAAAATTTAATTTTTATAATTTTTATGATTTTTTGTAATTTTTATATTTTTTTGTAATTTTATAGAAAGTAGAAAGTATTGTTTATTTAATGAGAATTTTTTAATTTTTATTTTTTTGTCATTTTATTTAATGAGATTTCTTTTATTTTTATTTTTTTCTAATTTTATTCAATGAATTTTTTTATTTTTATTTTTTAAATTTTTATAACAATAATAATTTTATAAATTTTCTTTATTTCTCGATCGTCTTTTGTTTTATTTTATTTAGTTTTTTATTTTTGTATTATTTTGTAATTTTATTCAATGAAATTTTTTTAATCTTATAAATTCGTCGATCGTCTTTTGTTTTATTTTACACCAAAAATTGCCTAAAGTTTATATAATAATTTTAGAAAGTTTTGTTTATTGAAGGAGAATTTGTAATTTTTATAATTTTTTGTAATTTTATAGAAAGTAGAAAGTATTGTTTATTTAACGAGAATTTTTTAATTTTTATTTTTTTATAATTTTATTTAATGAGATTTTTTTCTAATTTTTATTCAACGAGATTTTTTTATATTTATTTTTACTTAATTTTATAAATTTGTCGATCGTCTTTTGTTTTATATACTTTACGTCAAAAATTGCACAAATGTCAAATCTTAATTTTAGAAAGTTTTGTTTATTTAATAAAAAAATTTTAATTCTTATAATTTTTTTAATTTTTATGAATTTTTGTAATTTTTATATTTTTTTGTAATTTTATAGAAAGTAGAAAGTATTGTTTATTTAATGAGAATTTTTCAATTTTTATTTTTTTGTCATTTTATTTAATGAGATTTCTTTTATTTTTATTTTTTTTCTAATTTTATTCAATAAATTTTTTTATTTTTATTTTTTAAAATTTTATAACAATAATAATTTTATAAATTTTCTTTATTTCTCGATCGTCTTTTGTTTTATTTTACGTCAAAAATTGCATAAATTCCAAATCTTAATTTTAGAAAGTTTTGTTTGTTTACTAAGAATTTTTTAATTTTATAAATTTTCTTTATTTCTCGATCGTCTTTTGTCTTATTTAGCGTCAAAAATTGGACAATAACTGTCAAATGTCTTAATTTTAAAATTGTGGACCCAGTTTTGTTTTTCATAATTTAAAAAAAAAAATTTTAATGATTTTCAAAATAAAAATTGCCTGAATAAAATCAGTGATTTTAAATATGATTTTAATCAAGTGATTTAAATTAGCTCAACCGAAATTCAGGGACATCTATCGTAATTTTCCACAACTATCTTCCGAAATGCTTCGCTTGGTGGGTTGGCAGCACTGTTGCCGATTGCTGCCCACCAATGAATTAGTCACCCACAATCTCACATAAGATGATTTTAACCTGAAAAATCTGTC
The DNA here is from genome assembly GCA_958336345.1 of Dorcus parallelipipedus. Classification (NCBI taxonomy): domain Eukaryota; kingdom Metazoa; phylum Arthropoda; class Insecta; order Coleoptera; family Lucanidae; genus Dorcus; species Dorcus parallelipipedus. Next base: position 45,125,257 of record OY284478.1, read on the forward strand.
GTGCAATGTTCATGTATGTAAGGTAAGTCCAATAATTATTAGGTATTTAAATAAAATAAATTTTTTCTACTTTGCGTTCACAATGGATTCATTGTGACACCAAAAACAGTTTCACAATGAAGCTCATTGTGACACTGTTTTTGGGGAAATTTTAGTCATTTTTAATTGAAAATATTTAATAGATTTTACAAAATAGCTTAGTATTTATTTGTTACTTAACAATATACTCACAATGAAGCTGGATAAGAAAAATTAATAACTTGTTAATGTGACTTTTGATTAAAACGAAAGGTTTTCAGTGTTGCCACGTATTACAACTAAAATTCCCCATATACTAAGAAGATCCAATATTTTTCATATTTTTGTTGAATAAGTGACGCAAAGTAGAAAAAATAGTATATTATACACGTTTCACAAGAGGCATTGTAACACTCGTTCCGTTGGGGCACTCCTAGCTCGCTACGCTTCGCTAGTCGTACCCCAACCCCACTCGTGTTACAATAAGCCTTCTTGTGAAACTTGTATAATAATATACTATTGTACCATTTCATTCATTCATTTCAATTTCATTACTCAACGTGGGCAGATGTGGGTAAGAGCGGGTTTTTTAAAATTTGAAAAGGGTAATCGGCTTAGAGTGGATTGGCAACACTGTCTGTAAGGCTCTTTTATCTGTGCCTCTAACAGCAACTGCATAACCAATGATGCCCAGTTAGTATTTTTAAGAAACTAATTAAACTTTGTACACACAAATCATACCAGGACATCCGTCATTCTTCCAGGTGCTCCAATACTCCTCTCGATGCAATATATTACGAAATATATCAGCGAAAAGTGCTCCATCTGGTGGAGTTTCTTTCAGCAAATCGTAAATTTTTTCAGTCGTCGTTTGAACCCAATCCCTCTGGTCCTGTTTTAATTCGAAACTTTCCCTGAAGCACATAATTGCGCAGTCGTAAAACAAAACAAAACAAGCAACTCTGCTTTTAACTTACGATTTAAACTTGACGGTCGAAGTGAGGTACTGAAACAGGATTAAAAACTGCAGTAGGATGAACCTTCTGAAGTTCACGTCGTAGATCTGAAGGTCGAGGAGCTTTTGATTTGTGAGATACTTGGAAAAGTATTTTTTGTTCTCGCTCGTATTCCAACTTGAATCTTTCACGATATAATCTATCTTTAAGCCCTGAAAGGTTGCCAAAATACTTGTGGCATGCTGAAATTAACGTGTTAACGTGTTTTAAGCTTAACGGGGCAAGTCTTACCGAACAAAACAATTTCCACTGCACTTTATTGTAACACTGGTTAGGATTCCGGAAGAAATCCTGCAGTGACCAGAATTTACAATACAAGCTGTAGTCGATGACGATATTTTTCTTGGGGCCGTTAATTTCTATTTCGCTCGTAGTATCTTCGATCGCTTCACTACCGTACTCGGTAATATTTTCCAAATTGAATTCGCTGACTATATTCAAACCGGAACGTTCGGAGAAAGGAAAAAACTTTGCGAGAAACAGAAGTATTCTACCACAGAAAACCGTCACGCTCGTCTTGGACAGTCTTCTCAGCAAATCGTTGCACATTCTAAGCAAGTTGTTTTTGCAAGAAATGAAAAACAACTCTTCCTTCCACACGTTCACTTTGTCCTCGACGTAAGTGAACATTTCCTCACACAATTCTAACGTGAGCGACTCGAAGATGTCCCCCAGTAAAACGACGGGCATCGTCGGAGTGGTCAAACCTTTCCTGCAGGTCTCTATGCAATAAGTGACCAGTTCTTTAAGTAGTTTTACTTCGCCGTCTCGTTCTAAAAATTCTAGGAGGACATCTCGGAAGACCTGGTCCAGGGGTGATTTTAAGTCCAGCTCTGTTTTACCGAAAAACTTGGTCACCTCTTCCAGTAAGTTCACATCTCGGTTTTCGAAAGCAAATTCGAAATTTTTCTAAAAAGTCAAGGAAAAATTCACTTACACATTACTATTATAAACGTAGCATACTTACTCTGTATTCTTTCCTAAGCGTTTCAAAGTTAACAGTCATTTTTAACTAAAGTTGTTATTTCATTCAGTTAGTATTTTCATCACTCAATATCTAAAACGAAATACAAAACCTCCACACTCTGCCAATATATGAAATAAACAAAACCTCCACACTCCGCCAATATATGAAATCTGAGAAAATAAAATCTCTTGCTATCTCTCTACTCCCTAGATTCTTAGGTTATGTAGTGTTGCCAACAGTCGAAAAAAGTTTTCACTAAAACGGATGTCGGAAACTACCGAGTGACTTTTAATGATTGAAGCAAATTAGTATGTTGGGAACACTGAGAAATTGGCATTACTTGAAAGTTCGTTAATTTTGCGGGAATGCGTAGCTATAGGTTAGAGTTGATGTTTACATTGATGATGAAAACTGTTTAACAGATTATTATTATTATTCAAGACCTGGAAATGTTAACCCCCTTTGCGTAAGCAGCACCGAATCCTTTGAGATAAGTTATTGAAGACATTATTAACGTTTTAGGTTGTCTGATATTTGCAATTGCCTCTTCAATTGCCAGCTGCACAATTCATCCAAATTGTTTAATACGTATTCTGAACATCACATTATTGAAATGAGGAAATAAGAAGTTCAAATTTAATTGAATATTAGAGCAAATCATCAAGCCCCATTTGCGTAAGCAGTACCGAATCCTTTGAGATAAGTTATTGAAGACATTATTAACGTTTTAGGTTGTCTGATATTTGCAATTGCCTCTTCAATTGCCAGCTGCACAATTCATCCAAATTGTTTAATACGTATTCTGAACATCACATTATTGAAATGAGGAAATAAGAAGTTCAAATTTAATTGAATATTAGAGCAAATCATCAAGCCCCATTTGCGTAAGCAGCACCGAATCCTTTGAGATAAGTTATTGAAGACATTATTAACGTTTTAGGTTGTCCGATATTTGCAATTGCCTCTTCAATTGCCAGCTGCACAATTCATCCAAATTCTTTAATACGTGTTCTGATTCTGAACACCACATTATTGAAATGAGGAAATAAGAAGTCCAAATTTAATTGAATATTAGAGCACATCTTCAAGCCCCCTTTGCGTAAGCAGTACCGAATCCTTTGAAATATGTTATTGAAGACATTATAGAATAGAATAAACTTTATTAGTAGACAGTCTTCTTATTTTCAGGTACACATTGACTTATCTAACCTAAAAACAATGTTTTCATACCACTAATGCCATACCACTAATAATTGTCAAAACTTTTAATAATTTACCGAATGATTTAAAGATTTTAGGGAGCAATTCATTTAGAATTTTATTAAAAAGGTTCTTCTTTAGTAAGCAGAGCGTTTAAGAGAGCTGTTAAATAAATAGATAAATAGAAAATATTATAATTTCATTTTTATTAATTTTTTTTTTCTTTTTCTTTTACATTTTATATTCATGCGTCATCCTTCTTTTTTTAAGTTAATTTAAATTCAATATATTAATTTAAGTTTAGTAGTAAAACTACGCCGGACGCAAGACGTAGAACGACGCGTTCCAAAAATATTTAATATGCGATTTCTTACCTTAATCAAGTGCTCAATTATGTAGGAATTGCATATTAATCAAACGCTCGAACGCTTGTTCGAGTAATTTTAAACCACGGCCAATGACATACAGTTACGGACAGAAAATTTCGGATGTCACTGTCACTCATCTGAAGTATACATATAGGAATTTCTTAACTTTTAGGTCAGTGGCCATATCTAGTTACCACTTTGGACAAGAAATTACTGTTAGTATGACTCTCTCTCTCTACTCTTTCCTCGTAGAATTTTAGTGATTTTTCTTTAATGGGAAAAATAAAAAATTTCGGATTTCGAGAACGAACTTCGTTAACGTCGAGGTATAAGTCGACGCAAGAAAAAAACAGCAAAAATCGGGGAAAATTAGGAAAAATTGGGGTAACCTGCAAAGAAATGTTTGAGTTTCGACAACGAATCGTCGCAAAGGTCAAGGTCACGACCAAAAATTTGGGGAAATTTTTAAAAAAATTTGAATTTCGACAGCGATCCTCTTAAAAGTCAAAGGTCAAGGTCGCGACCAAAATTTTGACATGAATCGGGGAAAATTTTTGATTTTCGACAGCGAATCGCCTTAAAGGTCAAGGTCACGCCCGAAAATTTGGAAGAAATCTGGGAATTTTTTTTTTTAAATGTCGAATTTCGACAACTAGGGGTACCAAGGGTCGAAGGTCAAGGTCACGACAAATTTTTTTGCGGAAATCGGGGAATCTTTTTAAAAATTTCGAATTTCGACAACCAGGCATGCCAAAGGTCAAGGTCACGAACAAAAATTAGGGGGAAATTTCTAGAAAAATTAAACTTCGAGAAAAGGTCAAAGGTTGAGGTCACGACCAAAAATTTTGCATAAATCGGGGAACATTTTTAAAAAATTTCGAATTTCGACAAACAGGCGTGCCAAAGGTCAAGGTCATTACCAAAAACTTTGGGAAAATAGGGGAAAATTTTCAAAAAATTTTGAATTTCGACAGCGGATCGTCTTAAAGGTCAAAGATCAAGGTCACGACAACAAATTTGGCAGAAATCGGGAATTTTTTTTAAAATTTCGAATTTCGACAGCCGGGCGTGCCGAAGGTCAAGGTCACGACCAGAAATTTGCGAGATAGGGAATATTTTTTTAATTTCGAAAACCAGGCGTCCCAAAGGTCAAGGTCACGACCAAAAATTCGGGAAAAATAGGGGAAACTTTTCAAAAAAATTTGAACTTCGACAGCGGATTGTCTTAAAGGTCAAGATCACGACCAAAATTTGGCAGAAATGGGGGGGAATTTTGAATTTCGACAGCGATCCTCTTAAAGGTCAAGGTCACGAACGCCAATTTCAGAACAATATGAAAAAGTTTCTTATTCAACCCGAGCAAGAAATTGAGATCGAAAAAAAAAATAAAATAAATTTTTTTAACATAAGTTAAAGCTCAAGGTCAAACGAAAGTTCAACGTCAACCCAAAGAGCGAGGAATTGAGATCGAAAAAATTCAAAATAATTTTTTTTCTCGATTAGGTCAAGGTCAAACGAATGTTCAAGCTCAACCCAACCCGAGCGAACCCAACTGTGCAACAAGAACCCAACAAGAGCAATGAATTGAGATCGAAAAAATTTTTTTTTAAGTTAAACGAAAGATTTCGGGGTCAAGGTCGAAGGGACCAGAGAGAAAATCCAATTCCCCCTCAACGCGCTAGGCGCGTTCTTGAAATTTTTTTCTCTGTTCACGAGTTCACGGATGCAAGAGGACCACTTGTTTTTAATGCGAAAAATTTAGTGGTCGTTCTAAGTGGAGCCTGTTTCTTAGAAATGAACCCAACCCAACCCCAGCCTCGGCGCTTCCTTCGTAGCGGAGCCCGCACGTACCGCATCCTCTGAATGCCCGCTTCCACCGGCCCTGACTTTAAGTGAAGGTAATTAATTAAAAGAGGTCAATAAAAATTAATAAATCATGGAATTTATTTTTCCCGCACGTACCGCATCCTCTGAATGCCCGCTTCCACCGGCCCTGACTTTAAGTGAAGGTAATTAATTAAAAAAGAAGGTCAATAAAAATTAATAAAGCATGGAATTTATTTTTCTAACATACATTGAGACTCCGAATTTTTTTTTTAATATAAAAATATCAAAAATACTATTTTACAAAGGTATTACTGCACTTAAATACGATCAAGGAAACACAATACTGTGATGAAGTAATGGAGTAACAATTGCATAATGCATATTTTGATGTCTCCCCCATAAAATGTAAATTTAGTTTAGAACACTATAACGAGTAAGCGGACGTCGGATCGACGGAAAAAGCGGGCCGGCTGCGGCTGCCTTTGCTTCTTCCATTCGATTGTCCGCCTGCTCGGCATAGCGGTTAGCGATTACTATCACACTTTATGGGGGAGACGTCTCTTTATTACCTGACTGTACATAAATGTGGCGATTGGACTAAAAATATATATTTTTCATTGCACTTAAATACCAATCACTAGATTGAGAGCAACCACTTTAAAATTGATCAAGAATCAACTCATTCGCGCAGATAAATTTATTTTTATAAAGCTAAGTGTGAGATTAAATATTTTTAAGAATAAGCGAAGGTAATTGACATGTCCAGCTAAAATTAAACTCAATTCACGTCAAGTAGCTACTTAATGCTGCAGCAGATACGTCTTTGTAAAATATCACATAATTTTTGCACCTAATACTTAACGAAAGGGAACTTTAAGAGTTTATAGCTTAACACTAGTAATCTGGAAAGCCTGGCAAAGGAAACTTTGCACAGAACTCTTCCACTTCTGCCCGAAGGGCGGCGATTTTATCCTTGATGCCGGCATCTTCTTCTAACACTCGCTTGTAATCGACTAATTTTGGGCCAGAAATAGAGCTGGCCTCCAGAGCCAACTGTAAGCCTCTGTCAATAAAATCGACCACTCGATCAATATCTTTTTCCACTAAGCCCCTCGTTGTAATAGCAGGTGTACCTAATGAGCAAAATCAATTCATAAATACAGACGCGACACGCCAGTTGCTAATCGGACGAATTTGTTTGATGGTGTCGAGATAACAACTAATTAAATGCAAACACACCTAATCTAAATCCTGAGGGGTTGAGAGCGCTTTTGTCACCCGGCACGGTGTTTTTGTTACACGCGATTGAAATCTCCTCCAAAATTCTTTCGGCTTTTGCGCCACTCAGACCCTTGCTTCTCAGATCAACCAAAAGCATGTGGACGTCGGTGCCTCCGGTCGCTATTTTATAGCCCCTTTCCAGCAAGCCCGAGGCCAGTCTCTTAGCGTTTGCTACAATCTGTTTTTGATACTCGATAAATTCTGGATATTTGGTTTGTTTCATGGCCGTTGCAATAGCCGCAATTGCGTTATTGTGAGGTCCACCTGTGTACAGAAAATTTAATTCAAAATTCCCTATTTTCTTTTGCACCTTTTTACTTATAACTATTTAATTGAATACCTTGTAATCCTGGGAATACTGCTTGATTAATACGAGACTCTAAATCATACATAATTTTCTCGCCTTTGGCATTAACAGATCTGACGCCCTTCCTGAAAAATATGACGGCCGCCCTCGGTCCCCTCAAACTCTTGTGAGTCGTCGTTGATACTATGTCGCTGTGCTCAAAAGGACTTGGCGTTACGCCTAAATTTTATTTAATAAAAATTTAGGTGTTTCATTAGATTTTTCGCGTGCTCTTACCTGCGGCAACTAAGCCGGAAATGTGGGCCATATCAGAAAACAAATAGGCCCCGACGTCATCGCAAATTTCCCTAAACTTCTTGTAGTCTAGTACCCTTGAATAACAACTGACCCCGGCGATTATTACCTTCGGTTTAAATAGTTTCGCAGTCTTTGCCAACTGGACGTAATCTATGAGACCAGTCTCTGGATCGACCTTGGAAAACGCAAATATAGTGCCGTACTTAAAAGCGGCGGAAGCTTACCTTGTAAGGCATGGATTCAAAGAAGATTGATGTGGCAGAAATCTTTTTGGTTGCCGTCATGAAACCATGTGTAAGATGGCCGCCGTCGGGTAAGTCGAGTCCCATTATGCGACCGTGAGGTTCGGCGACAGCTGAAATTATATAAACAGGGTGATTTTTTCCGTATTGACTCTTATATTGAAACGAAAAATCTTGCATTGGATGTTAAGGGCTACAAGCGGTCATTTTTTTTAATAGCATGATACATTTTAATAAAAACCAAGACTTTGTGTTTCCCTGGGTAAATAGTTTATCACCAACTACAAGCTTCGAGAAAAAAACTGGTACTTTCTTCTGAATAAGCTGTCGAATTGTGTTTGTAAGAAATCGAGCATTTCGTTAAGTTCATTACATAAGTTCCACTCGATACAATGTCGCCTACGCGAGCGCGGAAAATTCGCCCACCTAACGATTATGTAAGCAAACATAACATAACAACTCGCTTTATCAAAAGCCTTGGCCGATGTGAGTCATGATTGATCTTCGCAAATTCAAAGAATTGCACCTGCATAGATGAGTCATCGAAAAAGCCAGACATTATGCTTCGGAAAATCACGGCGAATCCTAGGGAAAACTGGCACAATTACGTAATCGAAATGACGTCAAGTGCGACTCTACAAGTCCGAGGGCGTAATCAAAATTCACAGAATGTCTTAATGTGTGGTTGATATCCAAAAATCCGTCCGTCTCTCTGTATCTAGTAGGGTAAACCGTACAGATATTGGACAGATAATGAAATCTTACAACACAAATATCGGAAATATCTTCACATAAACATTTTTTGAGACCTGATCGCACCCAAAATGTAGCTTGAAATGTGCTGTATCCGATTAGATGAAATCAAAGCAGTTATTATTTATGTTGATTACCAAACAGATTTTTTTTCGGAAATATATGCAAAACATACAGTTATTGGACAATATTGATAACTATTGGACACATCAATAATAGTTATTGGACACCTACAAAATTGAAATAAAACTACTTGGAAATGCTTAGATAACGTTTTACTGGACTCAGGAATAATATTACATGTACTTGGATTGTCGCTTATACATTTCTTAAAGATAATCTACATCATCTTCGTCGGAATCTTGTTCCTCCGGGATGTCTTCACCTTCTAAATTCTCTTCACCTTCCAAATTCTCCACCACTTCTACTTCCATAGATTGCCCTTCATTAATAGCCTGATCTTCATTTTGCGAGTTGGTCTCACGTTCTGAATTGTTCTCTTCCTCAAAACTATCCTCTCCATAGTTTTCTTCCAGAATATCGTCGTCACTTTCTGCCTTGTAACAATTATGACATACAAACAAGTCGTCTTCTTCTTCTGGGATATGATCTTTGTGTTTTCGAGGTATACATTTCTTATGAAACGAATTTTTGCAATCATCGCAAGTCAAATACACTTTTGTTCGAATAAACGCATTACAAACCGAGCATGACCTCGTCAACTTTTTCGCTTTTTCGTTTTTCGCCTCTTCTCGCTTTCGTTTTCTTTCCTCTTTTTGTTGTTCTAAGTTGTCTTTAATTTTCTTTTTCTCAGCTAAGAGATCTCGATATTTCTGAGATGTGATTGCATATGGCAACCTTTCCGTTTGCTTCTTGCCTTTCCTTTCTGGTGTGACTGGATAAAATAAGTGCTCTTCTATTCGTGAGGGCGTACCAGGATTTTCACGAAGCGTTCTAGATTTATTTAGGTTTGTAGGAGGTACGAGAACTTCGTTTTGAATTACAATAATTTTGGGATCAGCATTTATTATCCCACAATTATTATATTCACTGATTTCGGCACGATTAGACGCTCCAACATTTTCTGTTGTGTCCGTATATTGAAAATTCTCATTACTCTGGTTTACGAGGGCATTCGGTACGCAAACAGGTTTAAAAGGTTTTGTTGGATTTGTGAAATACAGCCAGATTCGATAGAGGGCTAAAAAATTTTCGTCAAAGTTATTGCCACCACCGATGATCTCTTTTATTCTCTCCATTTTGCTTATATTCTCAGCGCCCACAATACTCACAAAATCATTGTAATTAATTAATTTCTCTGAATGTTCTAAATTTTCTTCTTCTTTTTTATTTTCTTTCACCAAACACTTGCTGTAAACAACGGCATTTGGGTTAAATGGACATAAGCCGCAAACTGCAAAACCATTAACCAAATTTTATTCCGCCGTTCTTAATTGCATTTTCAAGTAATGGGGCAAAGGATAGTTTGTTGAGAATTTCCCCTGGGCGTGGAAAGAAGGCAGCAACATCAGCCGGTTGTAGTATTCTGGTAGCGTTGGGATATAGTGCTATCATTTCTATTCTAAGCTTGTCACAGAGCACACTCAGCTGATATGACAAATGAGACTTGTGCCCATCAACGAAGAGAACAACTGGAAATGTTACATTATTTTTGACCAAATAAGGGTAGAAGACATCAGCTATATACTCATAGAAAGTTTCAGCCGTCATCCAGCCTGAATCGCTGTGGCCAAGACCCCATTCAGGGTTGACTGAATTTGCGATCTTTTCCGGGATTCATTTATACGGGTAAATAATCATTGGAGCACAAATCTCTCCACTAGCAGAGAATGTAAACATTACTGTAATGGATTCTTTTGCTGGGCCCTGGTTAATACTGTAGACATTTTTGGAGCCTTTTGCGGCATATACCTTGCCTGTTTTCGGGCAAATCTGAAATTCCGACTCGTCGCCGTTAAAGACTCGGGAGGGTTCGTTGAGAATATCAATCAATTGTTTTTCTTCCAAATATGAACGTATCTCGTTGAACCATTTCCGAATATTTGCCTCTGTGACGCACGCACTCGCAGAAGAAACAGCTTCACTGGTCCTCTCTACAATTACGGGGTGCCTTTTCAAAAAAGCTTTAAACCAACCATCGCCAGGACGATTTTCCTTAAACGGGTTTGGTCGAGGGTTGTTCTGCAAAAATGATTGAACGCTTGATTGGATGTCTTCTTTCTTTCTTGGAAAACCTTTCTTGGCCATCCCCAAAATCCACTTTTCCAACGAGTTTTCCTCATTGTCGGTTAGAATGGGGGGAGGTCCACATGTTTCTTTGTGCCCTGGATGTTTTAGTTTAAACTCTACAGTGGATTTTGCCACCCCGTATCTATTTTCAACCTCTCTGTAGGAGAGGCCAGACTGTTTTGCCTTTACGGCTTCTTCGACTACCGACGGAGAGTAATTTCTCCTTTTAGGCATCGCCAAAAGCTAAGGGAAATATTTTCAATCCAGTTATCGGACATTTGCTGATAATTATTGGACACCTCGTCCAATAACTGTAAAGACACACCAGAATAGAGTGAGAAAACGAAGGGTATATGTTGAAGTCCACATAGACGAGAGAGATAAAAAAACATAGGGATAGCCTGGAAAACAGTTATTGGACGGTTGTCCAATAACTGAAAATTCCATCAAATTCCTTTACAGTCATGGGACAGTGCAAAAAACCATAATTTGGTTCAGATAACGATAAATTAACTTTGGTAGGGTAAAATATGACTAACCTTTAGACTTCTTGCGAGATTAACTGAAGAACACACCGAAGAAAATATAAGAAATTTATTTTTTGTGTAACACACCTCTTAAGACGTTGTTAAGTAATCGCCTTTTTAAAATACCGACTCATAAATAATCGTACGATTCGAGCATTACAGGAACGGGTAATTAGTGCGCATGCGTTTAGATCGTGGATAATATAGATAACTGCAGTAGTTATGCAGAACCAACCGCATTGCAACAGGGATCTTAATAGTCAAAAATAATGTGCTTATGTCCAATAACTGTCAGTGTCCATTAACTGTACAGTTTACCCGGTATAGTATTTCCAGCGATAGAAATACAGATTTTAAATTTCGCGCCAATTTAAAAAAGGTCAATATTACTAACATACACAGTCCAAATTGTCAATCATTGATGCTTTTAAGTCGACTATTCGGAAAACAACTCGCACCTTGTATTCCTACGCCATGAAATACATGCAGATATGCAATCAATAGTTTGGCACATTGAAATTTACAATCTGTCATGAATCTGTCTTTCTATCGGTGGAAATACTATACCATGGTTTTGGGTGAGAAATCAATAATTAATTTTGCCGATACATTTAAAAATTAAAAAAAAAGCACCCGTCCTCCACGTGTTAATAAATTACAGCCCATATCTTTTATAATGATGACTGTTATGAAAATGATTGAATTGCTTCATCTTGTAACTCATTAATTTTTCAATGACCAACTAATAAGCGAACAATTCAATTCAATTGGTTGATGGAGTGGTTTTGAAAGCAATAATCGATGAATTCGCCGATAAACATTTAATCTAATTTAATGATAAACATTTACTATATTTATTTATTAATTTAGATAATTTCTTGGTACCAAAATACAACGAAAACTGACACTCTAAGAATGCTCCAGCTAGAGCAGTGAATCGGAAAAGCTATTAGAGAAGAGAAACCATTATCAGTAAAACAGTTAAAAAAAATCAATTTTCACGTTACCAGTTGCCAGATGGGACGTTTACCCTTATTCGTTTTTTTTTTAAATGATAAAAATGATTAGTCAATTAAACGCGCCATAGCACGAGTAATTTCTGACCTGTAAATTGTGTTGTGAATAGCAAATAGCAACGATACTACTGCCCCATGAGTTATCATGTACGAGATGGCGGCCAGAGCGGACAATAGCGTGTCATCGCAAACTAGCGGAATTGTTTGTTGCAAGTCGGCAGGATTGCAAGATGCCTTTGTTTGCACTGGTGTGCGCTTATTGTTGATAAAAAAGAAGACAATTTTTATGTTTGGAAACATGGCTAATTATTTTATAACAGATGTCATCACATAAATAATAAAGAAAATAAAATAAATTAGTTATGTATAGTTAAATTTAAATCATATAGTTAAATTTAAAAAAATAACTAGACATGACACCAAACAGGTCACAAAAGCACTAAATTTCAGATTGTCTGAATTTACTGAAATTTGTCTTGAATTCCAACAGAAAGTCACCAGATCTAGAGAGAAAATCAGTGAATTGGCAACAGTGGTTCAGTGATCAGGCAGCGGTCCCGGGTTGGCACTTCTGAAAGGTGGCAACCCTACTCCGTACCCCGTACTGATCAAGCTGGTTTTTTAAATCAGTTATCAGTTTTCAGTTTTATGTGATTTCATGCGTATTTTGAGGTTATGTTAATTTTCGTTGTTTTTTTTTAAATTTTATAAATTTGTCGATCGTCTTTTGTTTTATCGTTAATCGTTAATTCAGAATTTTCGAAAGTCGAACCAGTTTTGTTTATTTAATGAGATTTTTTATTTTAATTTTTTTAAATTCCTACATTTTTTAAAAATTTTTGTTATTTGTTTTTATTTTTATGTTATTTTTGTTAAATTGATAATTTTCTTTATTTATTTATCTGTCGTCTTTTGTGTTATTTTGCGTCAAGAATTGCACAATAACTGTCAAACGTTTTAAAATAATTGGGACCCAGTTTTGTTTATTTCATGAGAATTTTTTTTTAATTTTCGTTGTTTATTTTTAATTTTATAAAATTGTCGATCGTCTTTTGTTTTATCGTTAATCGTTAATTGTGAATTTTCGAAAGTCGAAACCAGTTTTGTTTATTTAATGAGATTTTTTATTTTTATTTTTTAAATTTCTACATTCTTTTAAAATTTTTATTATTTGTTTTTATTTTTATGTTATTTTTGTTAAATTAATAATTTTCTTTATTTATTTATCTATCGTCTTTTGTTTTATTTTGCGTCAAGAATTGCACAATAATTGTCAAACGTTTTATTTTTAGTATTTATTTAGTATATTATTATACAAGTTTCACAAGAAGGCTTATTGTAACACGAGTGGGGTTGGGGCACGACTAGCGAAGCGTAGCGAGCTAGGAGTGGCCCAACGGAACGAGTGTTACAATGCCTCTTGTGAAACGTGTATAATATACTATTTTTTCTACTTTGCGTCACTTATTCAACAAAAATATGAAAAATATTGGATCTTCTTAGTATATGGGGAATTTTAGTTGTAATGCGTGGCAACACTGAAAACCTTTCGTTTTAATCAAAAGTCACATTAACAAGTTATTAATTTTTCTTATCCAGCTTCATTGTGAGTATATTGTTAAGTAACAAATAAATACTGAGTTATTTTGTAAAATCTATTAAATATTTTCAATTAAAAATGACTAAAATTTCCCCAAAAACAGTGTCACAATGAGCTTCATTGTGAAACTGTTTTTGGTGTCACAATGAATCCATTGTGAACGCAAAGTAGAAAAAATTTATTTTATTTAAATACCTAATAATTATTGGACTTACCTTACATACATGAACGTTGCACGACAGATTTTTCAGGTTAAAATCATCTTATGTGAGATTGTGGGTGGCTAATTCATTGGTGGGCAGCAATCGGCAACAGTGCTGCCAACCCACCAAGCGAAGCATTTCGGAAGATAGTTGTGGAAAATTACGATAGATGTCCCTGAATTTCGGTTGAGCTAATTTAAATCACTTGATTAAAATCATATTTAAAATCACTGATTTTATTCAGGCAATTTTTATTTTGAAAATCATTAAAAATTTTTTTTTTTAATTATGAAAAACAAAACTGGGTCCACAATTTTAAAATTAAGACATTTGACAGTTATTGTGCAATTTTTGACGCTAAATAAGACAAAAGACGATCGAGAAATAAAGAAAATTTATAAAATTAAAAAATTCTTAGTAAACAAACAAAACTTTCTAAAATTAAGATTTGGAATTTATGCAATTTTTGACGTAAAATAAAACAAAAGACGATCGAGAAATAAAGAAAATTTATAAAATTATTATTGTTATAAAATTTTAAAAAATAAAAATAAAAAAATTTATTGAATAAAATTAGAAAAAAAATAAAAATAAAAGAAATCTCATTAAATAAAATGACAAAAAAATTTCCCCAAAAACAGTGTCACAGTGAGCTTCATTGTGAAACTGTTTTTGGTGTCACAATGAATTCATTGTGAACGCAAAGTAGAAAAACATAATTTTAATCTAGTGATAGCTCAACCCCGATTTTAAATCAATAAATAAATAAATCTACCGAAATTCAGAGACATCTACCGTAACTTTTGATAACTGTCTTCCGAAATGTACGCTTGCCGCTTGGTCGGTTGGCAGTACTGTTACCGATTGCCGCCTGTAGTCCCACATACAGGTGATTTTAACATAAAAAGTCTGTCGTGCAATGTCGTGCACAAGTGTGCAAGGTAAGTTATTAGGTATTTGAATAAAATAAATTTTGTACCATTTATTTTCTGTTTTGGAAGTGCGAGTAAATACCTAAGTGACTAATTTCATTATTCCATGTGGGTAAGAGCGGGTTTTTTAAAATGTGAAAAGGGTAATCGGCTTAGAGTGAATTGGCAACACTGCTCCCCGTTCACTTTAAAATCAGTTCAGTTCAAAATCAAATCGATTTGATTTTGGGTGAAGTGAATGCAAATGGAGGACGTCTACTAATAAAAGTATACAGTGTGTCCACCGAGTAGTGTGGACAAGCTGTATATTCACAATCTGATCTGCATACTTGAATTAGGTATGCAAATCACTCTTACCTGTATATACAGCAAAATTTGCTGGAGATCCAGAAAGTGACTGCACATTAACTCCCCACTCATCCGGCTTGAGATTGAAAGCTTCCAGGGAACGTTTCTGCGCTAGAATTTCCACTTCATCTATAAATTCATTTCCACCGTAGTACCTGCACAGATTCCTCTGTATACAAACCGCTCTCGCAAAATCAAACGCATCATACCTCTGTCCGGGGAGGCCTTCAGAATACTTATTATGCAGACATGACCCGAGGCACTGCAACACTGGTAGAGAAGTGAAATTCTCCGAGGCTATCAGCTCCAAGCTTTTGGTCTGGCGATTCTTTTCCTTCTTGATGATTTGAAAGAGTTCGGGGTCCAAATCCCATACGTTGGAATTTAACAGCTTCACGGCTCCGCTCATTTTAGCGACGGATGTGGTAGATATACACTTGGCACTCTGCAACAAGAATTTCTTAGAAATTACGGCTGTTAAAAAGCCGATACGTCCCCTCGTTGCGCTCATTTTAAACTGCAATGCAAAGAATGGCAAACACATACTTACAAGTCAATGAAATTCCTGCGATATCAAATTTAATCGTCTTGTGCGTCTAGTGTGTCTTGCCCATTCGACCAACGTGATAAACAATGCAAGGCAATATCCGTAGCGGCACTATAAAAACGAGACGCTCGACGAGATAACCTTATCTAACCTATATTAATATAAGTCGTCAATGGGTTATATAAATAACTGGGAGTTAAACGAGCGTAACTGGAAAATAAATTACATCAGAGAAGCAAACAAGCGTGCAATCGAAAGCAACCACGACCGATTGAAAGCTATTATTTAAGTGAAAGGTAATAATAACCTACCTTTAGCTTTAACAGTAAACGACCGGCATTTGAATTTGGAAAGTTACAGACGCGCGAGAGCATTTCTTTTTCGTATTCGGCGACGTTGCAATTTTAGAAAAGGAAACAGCTGACGGACGAAATTTTGAACTCTTGACACGAGATAAAGACATGAATTTAATTTTAAATCGTCCCAAAACTATTTGGATATCAGCTCTTCGAAGGGGGTCCGTCCGGTTTTATTGTTATTTAAAGCATTAAATATGTTCTCCATGATGTTTGCAGTAATAATTTAATTAATATGTGATAAGAAAAGTCTTGTACTGCAATAAATACACTGACCGGCAAAAAAAACCGGCCACCTTAAAATATGTAACCAAACCATTGACATACTGGTTTATTTAATTTGAGATGTGTTTACATCGAAGGACCATTTATTATTGACAAAGAAACATAAAAATTACTCAAGAAAAGACAAGATTAAATAAAATTAAGTTTAATGCGAAAAAATTACAAAAACGGCAGTTCGAAAAGAAAACCGAAAAGAAATGTCTTCAGTTAAGTTACTGGTGACAGTTAATAACGCGTATGACGTCCTCGTGCTCGAATGAATCGTTTAAACGTCAAGGAGACATCGAATCAATCAAATGTGTCAACGAATTTTGAGGTATTGCCTCAAATACTTCGTAAAGCACTGCTCTTAAATCTTGCAGTGTTTCTGGCAAATCCGGGCGACGACGAATGCCTCTTTGAAGTTGACCCCATAAGTGCTCAATGGGATTGAGATCAGGGCTGCATGCTGGCCAGTTAAGTCTCTGAATTCCGACCTCGTCTAAGAAGTCACTACTCGTGCCACGTGTGGTCTGGCATTGTCGTGCATTATAGTGAATCCATCTCCAATAAAGTGAGAGTAGGACACGACAGCTTCATGGAGAATGTCTTCCACGTATCGATGGGCATTTAAAGCCTCATTTTCCACAAAAAGAAGTTCGATATGTGCCTCAGACGAAATACCTGCCCATAGCATAACAGAGCTACCATTAAAAGATCGCCTTTCGGAAATGGTGCAGTCTGTGTACCGTTCATTTGGTCTTCCCATAACCTTTCACGACCGTCAGGCGAGCGTAAACAAAAGCGCGATTCATCAGTGAAGAGAACTTTACTCCATTGGTGAATAGCCGTTGATCTCGGATCTCTTAGTGCGTTGAGCCAAAGCCGTCTCTATCTAACAAGCCGTGCTGTTACGCTTGGCAACGTCGCATTGATACCCGAAAGTAGTCCTAATCGAACTTGGCATCTACAACATAAACCTAATAAATAATCAGAAAGAATAGTTATTTATTTACCTACAACGAAAAGTCAAGTTTTAAAGTAATTAGGAGCAAGTTGTTTAGCCGAGGCTGTAATTACTTCCAAGTATATATATTTAAAGTCAATTTTCGTTCGAGGTAAATATGAAATTTTCTTTCAAACTAGACGTTTAACGAGTTTAAAATTAAGTACTAGGACTTTAAAGTTCCACTTTTTGTACCATTGAAAATTCGAAAAATGTCACATTGGTATGAAATAAAAGCAAATAAAGGAAAACGAAAAAGTTTGGTTATCTAGCAGAATTAGGCTTTGTGGACTTACCTTGATTGTTAATATAACATTTAAAACGTTATTTTAGTCACCAATACTATAATAAACAATAAAATTTGATTGATAAGTACAGAATTACATTACAGCATTATCTCGTACAACTTACGTCAAACTGGTGAAACTCGTGATCGGACTACTTGCTCTGTTGCCAAATTTACAAGTGCACGGCTTGTTAGATAGAGACGGCTTTGGTTGAGCACAACAAAACGGTCATCAACTGCAGTTGTTGCTCTTCTTCTTCCGGATCCTGCTCTCCTAGTGCAGCTGCCAGTCTCCAAATACCGGTTCCAGGCATCCTGAACGGTGGTACGCGGTATTCCCAATGCGCGAGACACGTAACGTTGGCTACGACCATCTTCAATTAAACCAACAATACGAGCAACCATCTCAACAGTTAACGGCATTTTTTTTTAATTGCGTAGCTTTTTAACTGTCACATTCCATTTTAAAAACAATGCAAAGAAGCTTCCTTGATTTTAGACAAATAAATCATAAAAAAACAATACATGAACTACTGATGCGCAAACAACAAAAATTTCTTAATCTCGTTAAAAGCGAATTTTATCCTTTAAAAATAAAGGTGGGAATATATCTATGCCCTATTGAAACTACGAACAATGTTTGATGTAGACGGTCTGCTACAAATTTATTATTCCTTAGTATACTCGCACCTCTCATACAACATTACAATGTGGGGAAGAGCTATAACAATACGCAGATTATTTATTTTACAAAAACGTATTTTGAGACTAATACCTATTTCATATACATCCACAGCAATCATGCAGACCTATATTTAAAATTAAATTGATTTGTTTAATTGGCAGTATTAGAGAAATAGAATATCTTATAAATCACGTGAATTATTTCAGCCTGATTGGGCCTCATCAGAGATATGTACTAAAAAAATTACTTTTTGAAAGGATAATAATTAAATTATACACTTACATATTTTTGAATTTCCAATAACCCAAAAACAAACCCTGAAAGAAAACTTTTTGAAAAACCGTCTAGTCTTTTGAATGATGAAACATAACTGTTCCTTTCAATTTTGCAAAATACTAGACGGTTTTTCAAAAAGTTTTCTTTCAGGGTTTGTTTTTGGGTTATTGGAAATTCAAAAATATGTAAGTGTATAATTTAATTATTATCCTTTCAAAAAGTAATTTTTTTAGTACATATCTCTGATGAGGCCCAATCAGGCTGAAATAATTCACGTGATTTATAAGATATTCTATTTCTCTAATACTGCCAATTAAACAAATCAATTTAATTACAATTTCATTTGGCAAGAACTACAGCTGTCTATATTTAAAAGTTATAATGTCTTAACACTACCATGCATACCTATACATTTACAAATGTAGCATCTTCGCAAGAAGCAACCTGCATTTATTTGAAAAAAATTCCAGTGTTCATGACTATCTTACAAGAAATAATAATCAACTGCGAAGTGTTAACCATAGTACGGCTCTATATGAACGCAGTCCACATTACAATTGTCTAATGATTTACAACAAATTACCTTCTGATATAAAACAAACCAATACTCTGAACCAATTTAAAAATAAACTAAAATTATTATTAATCAGCAAGGCATCTTACAGCCTGTCAGAGTATATGTCTTAGTGTAGTATTTATATGTATGTATATGACCTGTCCAAAGTTCTATATACTATTTCTGGGCCAATAAATATTATTATTATTATTATTATAATCAAACATCTTAAAGTACGGATTATGAAATTTACTCAAATTAACATTCCATGTCTACTTGAAATATCTCTTTAGACTCGATTTTTTAAAATATTTTATGGTGGCCGGTTTTTTTGCCGGTCAGTGTATGTTTTAATCTTTTCTAGACCGGTTTCGCATAAAGCATCATCAGTAGAATTACAACAACCTTCAAGATAAAGAATTATAAGAAAATTAAATAGTTAAAAGTAATAAAGAACTTACAGTATCCTCTAATCTAATTCGAAAAATTTTTGTAAATGACAGATGTTTTTTGTAAATAAATAAATAAAATTTGAAAAGTGTACGTGCAGTAAAATATTTGATACATGTTGAAGAATCAAATGCAATTCCAATTAATGGATTTGAAAAAATTATCAGTAGGAAAAGACGTTTGTTCATTAAGAACTGTTTTGGAATGTTTTAATTTAAAAATATTTCTAAATTTTCTGCTTTATCTAATTTGTTTCCTTTTTGAAGATTATGTAATAATTTAGTATTTAAGGAAGAATCAATAAAAACGTATGTGAATTGTCAATAAGATGATTAGCAAAGCTTGAATCCGATTTATTTAATCGTAATGATCTTAAATGTTCTTTAATACGTGTTTGAAGACTTCTTACTGTTTGTCCAATGTATATCGCTTTACAAGAATCGCATGTTAAAGAATAAACTCCACTCCAATTTAACAAATTATCAAAAGTATCTTTGTTATTACAAAATTAATTTAATAAATTTAATTGATTGCTGAAAGAAATATTTAAAGCTAAAGATTTTAATAATTTTTTTAATTTTAATAGACAGACTTCCAACATATCGAATAGAGAAAAAGTTATTATTAGATAAATTTGAATTTACTATTGATTGTGGGTAAATAATATTATTTAATAGTTTGTTTTTAACTCTATTAAAAATGATATTAACTGTAAAATTATTAAGATAACCAACTTGTAAAATAACATTAATTTCACTTCTAAAATTTGTTTCATTCATAGGAATAGAAAAAGAACGGTGAAAGAACGATCGAAAAGCAGCAACTTTGTGTTCAAATGGGTGAAAAGAATTAAAATTTATACAATTATATGTTTGAGTAGGTTTACGACAAATTTTATACTGAAGAGAATTATTACATTTAGTAATAGTAATAATTATGTCTAAATAATTGATTGAGCTATTAATTTCTTTTTCTAATGTAAATTTGATATTTTGATGTAAAGAATTAAATTCTTCTAAAAGATTTGTGAAAGTTGAAGGAGGGCCATCATAAATAATAAGGATGTCGTCAACATATCTAGCATAAAATTTAATGTATTTCTTACAAAGATTCATAGAAGAAAAATATTTATTTTCTAAATTATCCATAAAAAGATCCGCTAAAAGAGGAGATAATCTGCATCCCATTGCTAAACCATCTTTTTGTGAATAAAATTTATTGTTAAATACAAAAAATTTTTGTTCAAGAGTAATTTTTAATAGTGACTGGATAAATCTAAAGTTTTCTGTTGACAAATCAGAAGAAAGTAAGTGATCATTAATAATTTCCATACATTCAGAGGCAGGAATAGAAGTAAAAAGGTTACAAACATCTAAGGAAATTAAAAAGGAATTATAAGTTATATGAGTTAAGTTTTTTAATAAGTTCAATAGTATTTTTGATACTAAAATTAGGTTTATATTGTAAATGAATTTTATAAAAAGAGACTAAAAATTTTGATAAAACGTGCTGGAGAGTTAATAAAAGAGACAACAGGTCGTATAGGACAATTTTCTTTATGTGTTAAGTCCATATAATCTAGGGATTTGTGGGTTCATTGTCTTAAGTTTATAAATATTAACTAAAGAATTATTTTTATTGTTATTAAGAAATTTATTTAAAAGTGTGATATAAGATGGTAAAGGATTGGATTGCAATAAAGTGAAACCAATATAAGTTTGTTTATCTAAAATTACTAAGCTTTGACCTTTGTCTGATTTGGAAATAACAATATTTGAATTTGTGATTTTATTTTTAATAAGTTTTATATTATTAAGGAAACTTTTTTGAGAAATACTTAGTTTCTTATGTTTATTTTTAGTAAGTTCAATATTAACAATATGAGAAATTTAATTTTGAGTACAGTACCGTACCAGTTAAAAAACATTCCTCAACTTTTCAAATTTTATTTATTTATTTACAAAAAACATCTGTCATTTACAAAAATTTTTCGAATACTCTACACATGCTTATTATACATTAGATTAGAGGATACTGTAAGTTCTTTGTTACTTTTAAGTATTTAATTTTCTTATAATTCTTTATCTTGAAGGTTGTTGTAATTCTACTGATGATGCTTTATGCGAAACCGGTCTAGAAAAGATTAAAACATATTTATTGCAGTACAAGACTTTTCTTATCACATATTAATTAAAGCATTAAAGCTTATTTTCGATTCATTTTGATTTTTCGAGCAAGCATTCGCTTTAATTTTGAAATAAATTTCACGCAATCTCTTTTACTGTGCATTTCATAATAGTGATTCTGTTTTTTGCTACTAATGACGCTGGTAACTATTTCGAAATGTTCGACATAAACATGATGTGAACACGAATAGTCGATGTTAGCACACAAATAAATATGTATCCGTATTAGATTTGCAAAAACAGATAAGAACTGAGTTTTATTCCAAATTTTAAGATATCAAAACTGAAAGTCATTAACATTGAGTAAAACATAGTCAATTAACTATTTGAAAAATCTCATTTTGAAGCTTCGTAATCAAATCATAGACGCTTTCGTTCCTGAAATCAGTGGCAGTGGCGTAGATAGAAACTTGTTTCGGGGAGGGGGGGGGGCGAACAAGAAAATCTAACGAGTACGTACTTAGCATTTTATTTATGAAATGTAAAACGGCGAACAAAAAACAACGTCATACGAAAAACTTCTTTAGTATGAATTACGCCCCCCTCCCCTATCTACGCCACTGCCTGAAATGTTTGGAGAATCATGATTCGTTTGTTCTCGTTACAAAAAAACACTCGTGTCTTCCGTGCAAGCACGGAATTCCGTTCAATTTCAAGAAATTGAAACATTCACTCCTAAACTGTTAAAGCGGAGCAGTGTTGCCAGTCCACTCTAAGCCGATTACCCTTTTCAAATTTTAAAAAGCCCGCTCTTACCCACATCGAGTAATGAAATTGAAATGAACGAATGAAGTGGTACAAAATTTATTTTATTTAAATACAGTACCTAATATGTATTATTGGACTTACCTTACACACATGGACGTGCTACTACAGATTTTCAGGTTAAAATCATCTATTGTTGAGTTCGAAAATTCACACATTGCAAGCTCGGAGTGAAAAGTAGAGTGAGAGCGCAGCTGTTTTGATATATGTAAAAGTGAGACACAAGTGCTGGAGGAGTGAATAGAGTGAGCGCGGAGGAATTACCGAACCTAGCATTTATGTATGTGGGACTGTGAGCGGCAATCGGCAACAGTGCTGCCAACCGACCATGCGAAGCATTTCGGAAGATAGTTGTGAAAAATTACGATAGATGTCTCTGAATTTCGGTTGAGCTAATTTAAATCACTTCATTAAGATCAATGATTTTATTCACGCGATTTTTATTTTTGAAAATCATTTTAAATAAAAATTCAAAAATTCTCATTAAATAAACAATACTTTCTACTTTCTATAAAATTGCAAAAAATTATAATATTACAAAAAAATTATAAAAATTAAAAAATATAATTAAAAATTTTTAATTACAAAAAATTTTCTAAAATGAAGATTTGAAATTTGTGCAATTTTTGACGTAAAATAAAACAAAAGACGATAGACAAATTTATAATATTAAAAAGAAATAAATATAAAAAAAATCTCATTGAATAAAATTAGAAAAAATAAATAAAAATTAAAAAATTCACATTAAATAAAAAATACTTTCTACTTTCTATAAAATTACAAAAAATTATAAAAATTGAAAAATTATAAAAATTACAAAAATTAAAAAATTCGCGCTAAATAAACAACTTTCTAAAATTAAGATTTGAACTTTAGGCAATTTTTGACGTAAAATAAAACAAAAGACGATCGACAAGTTTATAAAATAAAAAAAAATAGTAAATATAAAAAAATCTCATTAACAAAATTACAAGAAAATTTTAAAAAAATTTCATTAATAAAATTACAAAAAAATAATTTAAAAATTCTCATTAAATAAACAAAATTTTCTAAAATTAAGATTTGACAATTGGGCATTTTTTGATTAAAAACAAAAAATTGATAAAATTACAAAAAAAAAGTTGAGTTCAAAATCGGTAGATCTACCGAATTATCGGTACAATTGACACCACTGATCGACAATGTGAATTTGGCTGTCAGTTGCTTACTTTAGTTCTTGTCGGCTTCCAGCTTTAGTGATTTCTTTGTTGCCAATACTAAAGCTGAAAAATCACTAACAAGTAGGGCTGGGTCGATGTATCGATACGTATCGATACGCCAACTGTAGCGATACACATTTTCAACTGTATCGACGTATCGAATATCGAATACCGATACATATCGAAATAACGATACGTATCGAAATATCGGATGTCGATACGTATCGAAATATCGAATATCGATATACCGGCACGTATTGAAATATCGAATTACAGACTAACTAAAGATTCTATTTATTTATTTGTATTTATATGGTCGAATATTCGGCGTTATTATTTAAACTTATTCCAGCTCTATTTTTCATCTCGTATTCTTAAGTCTCTGTTCAATATTTTAATCTTATATTTCGAAACGTATCGATATATCGATACATATCGATTCGATATTTCCATATATCGATACATATCGATTCGATATTTCGATATATATCGATACGTATCGATAGCCAATACACGATACGTATCGATATTCGATATATCGATACGTATCGATACAGAAATCGTATCGAAATTCGATACACAATTTCCCGTATCGCCCACCTCTCCTAACAAGTCGTCAATCAAATATTTAAAAATTTATCTGTTTTTTTTCCTCCTTGAAAATACCCATTTTTACCCACGTATTTTTTTTACCCGCAAGGTTGCTTAAATTACCCGTAATTCGGGTAATTGCCCGCACATTGGCAACCCTGAAGTGGAGTTATATTTGAGGTTAGATTTCCCTCTAATCCAGTGTTGCCAACATTTGGGCTGAAATAACCCACAAAATCACTGTAATTTCCCCTTTGCCCCCACATGCAAAAATAACGTTTTCCCCATAAAATCAGGATTTATTTATTTTGAAAAATTTGCAAATTGTTATTGTAGGAACTTAATTAAACACAAGCATTTTCTTGCTGATTCTGAATATTTAATCAAAAAACAATTGCATCGCTAGTTGCCAAAATATTTGTACAATCGTATTTTATAACGGGAGCACCACTTTGGGTGAACGACATTTGGGTGCAAGCGACAAATAGGTGAATGCGACATTTGGGTGAACGACAATTGGGGGAATGCGACATTTGGGTGACCGACATTTAGGTGAACGACATTTGGGTGAACGACAATTGGGTGAATGCGACATTTGGATGAACGACAATTGGGTGAATGACATTTAGGTGAACGACAGTTGGGTGAACGACGTTTGGGTGAATGCGACATTTGGGTGAAGGACATCTACGTGAACGACATTTGGGTGAACGACATCTAGGTGAACGACATTTGTGGGTGAACGACAATTTTGGATAAACAATAAGTTTGTTTATATGAAATATGAAAGATCTATTATTTCATTTAATTATAATTGCATACTTTCAACAAAGTAATAGATAGTTATTTATTGTACTAGGGGCCGAGATATCAATCTGCTAATAAATTTATTTGATGAATAACTTTACCAATCACCATGGATACTATTCATAAAAATCGAGTTATTTGCCAAATAACTAACGTAATTAGGTACAGCCACCTCTAAAAGTAATGAACTAGCGAAATGGGCTAGCCCATTTCTTGCCTATGCATTAAAACTTGATCCAGAGTTGACGCTTCCAGTGTTGCCAACAGTGGAAACTCACATTCTACCAAAAGGGTAAATGATTTCTACCAATCCTGCGCAGGCATATCGTGGTTCACGGGTTGCGAATTCTTCTTCTTTTCAACTTTTATTGGCTTCAGGATTAGGGTTGCGAATTCAGAAACAGTCAAAACAAAGAAGAGGTGATTTTTAATATTACGTCTAAAAGAACTGAATCTCAAATTTAAATTGTCGATGTCTAATGTCATTACCCGACATTTGAGAATAGCCCCCCTGGTATTCAATATAAAAGTTTGGAGATTTTTCGTGTAACGCTGTCTGAATTTGGTGATGTCTGGTGATCTTTAAAATAGGAAATCGAGATTTTCCATTTTATTCTGTTGGCAACACTGATAATAGCTGCTTTCTTTCGTTTGAACCAAACGCAACATTACGCGTTTAGATTCAAAGATGGATGTTCTCTTGCAAATGGATCAATACCCACTTTTCGTGGAACTTCAATCCGGATCGGTAATCCCCTTTCCCCATTCGATCTTCCTTATTTCACGATTCGATTGGATTCAAATGCATTCAGATGTGGTGTGTTCAGTTGCAATAATCCAGATCCTGCGCGGGCAATTATAGTATATTAGCTGCTTTCCATTTACATATTAAGTAAGGAAAAATTATCTGATCTACGGTATTCAATCTCACTTTACATCAATAGCGTTTACACATTTGGCGCAAAACGTCACATTTAAATAAGATAAAATGCAGGTTATAAAACGCGAACTCAGGCAAGTGAGTGCGAACAAAAGTAAGCTCACGAAGACGAAAGGGGGGGTGATAAATTCCTCAGATCATTTCCTCAGCAGTTTTAAATGTAACACGCATATAAGTGAGGTAAGGTGAGGTTATCTGATAAATAGGGTAAAAGGAAAGCAGCTATTGTGTCACAAGGGCAGAAAATGAGCATTAGCAGCTCATAGCCAAGGGCTGCTAATGCGTTTCTGCATGTGTGACACACAACTGTTTTTCGCCTAGCCCCAAATCAAATTCAAACTTTGTTTAAAAGTGACGTTCAATGAAAAATTCTGTGAAATGTCATAGCGGGCAAATAAAAGTCAATGTGTCGCTAAGTTACGAACTATAAATCGTGTTGTTATGAGTTTAGCAGCCCTAGGGCAGATAAACATTACTTTCCGTCACATTTTTAGGGTTAATATGAAATACTTTCGCATATGCTAGGCGAAAAAAAAACTATTTGAATCACGATTCAAACTTTTCAGCGAAAGAAAATATCTTTTATGTTTAGGAAAATCGAATCATGATCCTAAACTATTAGTGGAGGACATGAATCATTGGCTGCGTTCCGCAAGAGATAGCGCTTACATTTCGCTATTGCTACGTAGCAGAGCGCTAATTTGCAGCGCATTAGCTAATTGAGAACTGGCTGAACGGATTCTTTGTATTACACCGTAAAGCGATTTAAAACATGGCGGCCGCTAGGTTTATCGCTCTCCCTTAGCAGAAGTCCTCACCAAGTTTAGATCTTTTGTCGAACTAGCTCCGAGCAGCTCTGAACTTGTTCAGAGCATTAATCAGTACGTGGCTTTATGTTCCCATGATGAAAAGTAAACATTTGCAGCCGTATTCATAATCGGTTTTAGTAGCTACCAAGCTTAGTAGCCACTAAAACCGATTATGAATATTGCTGTATAATCCGTATTTTTTTAAGGGAGCATTTTATACTAAGTTAAGTTAAGGTAAGTTTAAGTTAAATTGCTTTGTTTTGGCCTAAAGAAGCTTTGGTAAAAAAATTTTACACCTAATTATGACTCAACCTGCATACAAACGAGTTTTAAAACGAAAAGGACTTGAAAGGTACTTACTTGCATTACACTTGCTGCGCCACTGCGTTGATCCATTCGATTTATTTCTTCACTACGGATGTCAACGAACCGCCACATTGCAGAAACTGACCTACCGCAAACTGGTAACTTCCGTCAAATGTAGTCATGCATTCTGCCATACCTTCCCTCCTGTTAGTTCTTAACTCGTTGGTCACTGCTCACTTCTTGAGGTCGTTTCACAAATTTCATGGCAAGAGTTCATTCATAATTGATTTGAGCACTTCTTAGTTTGATTTATACTTACCACGACCTACTAGATTTCACAGGACACAAGATCTATAATAAGCTCTTATCTGGCCCGGGGGAAAATTTTATTCAATGCAAATTTTCCCCGTTTTGGCGCTAGTTACCTAAACTGATGAAGCTTTGCTAAATTATCTCAAACTGAAAATTACAAAGCACGTTACGTTATACAAACCTTTTGGTTTTAATTTTGTTTCAAAAAATTTCAAGACAAAATTTATTAATTACGAGAAAAGTAAAAGAGAGAAATTATAAACGCAGTTTCGCTACTTGTTTCTAAAAGAGTATTAAGTTATAAAAGGATATTCATAAGAATATTGCACACACTCAATAGATTTATTATTTGAGGTTCACAAACATACTTTATGTAATCACGAACTTAAAGTTGAACTTGTCGAACTCACGAATGAGATTTAAGTAAAGAGAAAAGCGAAACAAAAAAAAAATAGGTATTTACAATGAGCACCGCAACATTTGAATTCATCACAATAATTTATTAATTTACCATTTATTAGACTACCTAATATAAAAAAGTCCATACAATAAGAAAAATAAACCTCACAATTTATTAAATTTACAAGCACAGACTTAAAGACAAGCGATTTTAGTATAATTTGATCGAATAAATTACAAGAAACTCGAACGAGCACAACTACTTGCCATCTACGAAAAACTATATACAATTAAAATTGAGAGTAATAAAAAAATCATTTCTTGATTGTCGCTTTCTTCAAAAGCACGGTGTTTAAATTTGAGTGTGTCGAAAAGGTGATCAGATCAAAATATACTAAAAGGGAGGTTTTAAGTAAGACCGTCGATTAAAACTGAAATTCATTATTAGCAAGCAGCGTAAAGTCTAAACATAGTTAGATACGTAAAATCTAATTACTTTAAAATTTTATTATAATTTACAGTTAATGCGTATATTGTTTATTCCATTTCCACTTATGCAGACATAAAAATGAATAAATACACCTTAAGTATGCTACATCAAAAATCTCGCCCGGGAACAAAAGAGACGTACACATTATTTTTTTTCCTTTCAAAAATTTATTACTAGTCGCTATTATGCTCTCTATAAATATCAACAATTCATCTCAGTTTTCTCAACAAATGTGCCACCCCTCTCGATAATGACTTTCAATACATGTATGATCGCCAGGCATTAAACAAAACATTAATTTGTGCACGTCACATTCGTCAAATTTACATTCACTGGTTGAGTTACCCTCTCAATCGAAAGGTATACGAAAGGGACACCGATCTAATCAGCTTTCAATTATGGTCATTACACACCAAACAGAAACTTAAATGAAAATGCATTTGTACGTCGAATAAAAAAGAAAAAGTATTGTATAAAGAGAAATATTCAAGAAAAAAACAAACAAGAAAGTTGCTGCTAATGACGGCTATATTAAATATCTACATATTGCTAGTAATCAGTGAAACATAATTATTATTAACATTATACACTTCATAAATAAATACAAAAAGAAAGTGGCAAACGCATTGATTTATTGGGGAAGTCTTGCTTTGCTTCGTTACGTTTAAAAGATGATGATTGAAGATCATACACATATTCAAAGATTATGTGGCAACCATAAAATTAAGACTGTCTAACGCAAATTATAAGTAAATATTAACAATTGAATTAATTAATTAATTAATAATGCTCAGTGAAGTTCGCTAAACAGACATACACGATATAATATTTACAATGGTGTCGCACAGCAATTTTACTTTGCAAAGAACACTGCATCATTATTCGTCAAAATCAAACTTTTTTTTTGCAGGATAAATAATTTAAACTTCAATTTTTTTTCCTTTTTTTTTGTAAGGGTGGAGGAAATGCGATTCAGCAGTTGACAATACTGACAGCTGTATAACACAGGTAGACCGTTATGTAAAAAAGCATCAGTCTCAATTGTAGATTTTGATAGCTTTTTCAAGATAGTTGAATCGAGGTCGTTTCGGTGCTTTATTCACATGTTCCAAGCCTAACCATGGCTTACCAGCTGCAAACATAAACGTCACTCTATTAAAATAAAAAATAAAAATCACTTACATTGTGATGGGTGTGGCTTGAAGTCTGTAAGATTCATGATGACTTCGTCATCCCTAATGAAATTCGGTTGATTCATGACGACTATTGCGAATTTAAATTTTTCAAATTCCTTCTCTGGCAAAGCCAATTTCTTTTGAATTCGTTCTATCAAAAAAAAATAAAAAAAGAAGTCAATACCAATACATACCAGGAAAGCACATACTAGGAAAGCAAAGACCGATTAACATACCTTTGACTCTAATGAAAGGTTCTCCTTGCTTAACTTTAATTAGGAACGGAGAACCAAACGTAGAAAAGACTTCTTTGTGAAAGTGAGCGCAAGGGATGAGCATCTCGTCATCCATGAGATGCACCTCATCCCTCGGGACCTCCTCTATTCTGTAAATTTTTGCTCCGCACTGAACCAAAGTTTCCAACGAAGTGTCTTCCTTAGGACCTATAGCTACCTTATTACAAGTCACCTCCGTCAACCTGAAACTCACTCGCTTGCAAAATTGTGTTTACAAAAAAAACTAAAGAAAAAGAGAATACCTCAGTTTGCCTGAACTGCCCTCTGAGAACTCGATTTGTTTCTTGGCTTCCTCCAGTAAATCACCCACGGTTCCATTCTTGTTAGGATACAAAATGAGTTCCTTTTCGTCCTTCATTTTCAGACCTAAATACACGCACTTGAACTGCTTCTTGTTCTCTAATTCGTTTACTCTGATGCTAAGTTGTTGATAGAATATCTTCTTTGGCATTTTCGGCTTTGAATAGACGAGGAGGTCTTTTAACGTGCCCTCGAACGTGCAACGCAAGGGATGCCCCGGGCTGTCTTTATAACTTAAAAAAAAAAAAAAAACAGGTACACGTACACTCATATTACTGGTGTCATCCGACGTTTACCTTTGACATTTAAAGAACTGCAGTAAGTAAGGGTCAGTGCCGACCCTTTGAGCCACTGCCCTGGCGAGTTGATCGTAAGTCATTCGTTGTGATAATTCCATCGTGAAGCCTTGATCGTTGGGGATGCACTTATCGACGAAAGTCACTTCTACCCTGTAGAATAAGTCTTTGAAAAAATCTATGCAAGTTGGAAGATCTGATAGCTCTTCTCGTTCTTCTTTCTCGAAAACGAGAATGTCTCCGTCCATTAGTTCATCCAAAACCTAAAACAATTTATCTTTTTTTACACGATATTCACGGCAAGAAATTAGTAAAATCATTTTTCTCTGCTCGATTTTATTTCTTATTAAAAATCGATTGCAATACGGTTCCAATAAAAAATGTACACTTATCATTTATCTTTGTACTCCAGTGCCACCTGTTGAGTTGTAGACATAAAAAGGTACAGATTTGAATACATGAATAATTATTTTGTACTTGATATCAGTGTGTTGAGGTTAATTATTTTCAACTATGATATGCACTCATTTTTAAATATTTTGTTTTGTATAAGTTGGCAGCAAAAATTTAACTGTTATAAATGTATGTGTCAACCTTACAAGTTACAAGTGGTCTCACCAATCTACTCTTTGTCAATATGTCTGTTGAATAAACCAAAGGTATATTATTTGTTTCTTTGTGCAATGTATTTATTAAAATTGTTTGCAGGCGCCTTTGGTCACATTAAAAGAGTCCTGTTATGAAACTGCAGTAGTCTCATTTCACACCACCTAAAATGTCCAAATAATCAAATAAACATCAGGTTATGGACCCAGTTGTGCTGTTTCGTCAGATATTTTTTTGGATCTTCGAAGTAATTGAAAGGCAGTTTCCGTCAGCTAGCCTAATCTTGCCACGTGAACCAATGCAGGTTATAAGGTTGTCAGGTTATGTTATCAGTCAGAGTCAAGTCAATTTGAGGCCAGTTAACTCAAGTTAACGATAAGAAAATTTAATTTTTTTGTCTTGTGTATTCTTGTTTTGATCAACTTTTACAATTATGGATCAAATCAAATCACAAATGGAAATATTGTCTGAAAATTCGCAAGGTGCTGTAAACTACAAATCTTGGCGTTTTAAGTTAAATTTAATACTGAAATCGAAAGAACTTTTTATGATTGCAACTGGGCTTACACCAAAGCCTTTTGAAGATAATGCAGATGCTGTAAATTGGACAAAAAGAGATTTAGAATCGCAAGCCTTAATAGGTTTAAATGTCAGTAGCAATATTGCAATTAAAATATCAAGTTGTAAATCTGCACATCAAATGCTTGCAAAATTAGACAATTTGTATGGCAAGAAATCTGAATTAACAGTCGAAGGTTTACAAAGACGTTTCTTTAGCTACACCTATGATGTCAGTAAGTCAGCCGTTGAGAACTGTCTGACAATTCAGCAACTTGCAGAAGAACTGGCCGCCGAAGGAGAAGAAGTTAAAGAAGGATGGATAATGACAAGAATTTTAGGAATGCTGCCGTCAAAACTCTTATCATTTTCGCACTGCCTGGGACAATGTCAGCGGAAGTGACAAGAATATCGACACTCTTGTAGAACGACTACGTCTGGAGGAAGATCGGTTGAACCTCAACAATCGATCGACTGAAACAGCAAATCAAAATGCGTTGATCATGAAACAGAATCCTAAAATAAACTCGCAAGGAAAATCAGTTGTTGAATGTTTCAAGTGCGGCAAGAAAGGGCACGTGAAGAAAGTCTGCAAGAATAAACCATGTGCAAAATATTTTCAATATTGCAAGGAAAATTATGGATGTAATGTATGCAACGAGAAAGGACATTTTGCCAAGGAATGTCCCAAAGGTAGTTTGAACAGAAATGACAATACAAAAAGTGACATGTCTGATAAGGGTATTTCCAACAAATCCAATCGTCGAGCTCTGGTCACCGTAGGTCTTTCAACTATCAATTTAAATGATATCAAATCCAAGCAAGAAAATGATTCTTGGTATCAAGACTGCGGAGCTACTCAACACATGACATTTTGTCGGGAGTGGATTACGAACTTTGTAAAATTTCATGAACCAGTAAAAATTGTAATTGGTGACGCTACCGAACTGCAAGGGATTGGAAAAGGAGATGTGGAACTGGAAGCCTTCGACGGGAAGAAGTGGTATGAGATAGTGCTGAAAGATGTTTTGCTTGTTCCTGAAATGACGTTCAACCTCTTTTCAGTCACTCAGCTGTTAGACAAGGGATATATTCAGATTGCAAATGTAAACAGGTCAGAATTCAAGACACCAGACAGAAAGGAAACAGTTGCTATTGCAAAACGATTTGGAAGGCTTTTTAAGATGATGTTTCGTCTGCAAGAACCAAATACATGTCTACTGACTACTTCAATTAAAACTTGGCATGAAAAACTGGCTCACCAGAACATCAAGTACGTCAGGCAAATCTTAGAGAAAAATGGCATAAAATATATTGATGACTGGAACAATTATGTTTGCGAAGGGTGCGTCTATGGAAAGCAGCATCATAATTCTCATCCAAAAAATTTGAAAGTCGCTGAGAACGTTTTAGACCTAATCCACGTCGATCTCTGCGAGATGAATATTGTATCACTGGGAGGAGCAAAATACTTTCTTCTGTTTAAAGACGACCTTTCACATTTTAGGACAGTATACTTTTTGAAAACGAAAGATGAAGCCCCAGCCAAGTTGACAGCCTTCATGAAAATGGTGGAAAATCAATTTAACAGAAAAGTAAAATGCCTGAGGTCAGATAATGGAAAAGAAATCAAAAATGTTAATACCGAAAAGTTACTGGAGGAGCTTGGGATCTTTCACACGAAGTCAACTGCTTATTCATCACAACAAAATGGTAGAATTGAGAGAGAGATGAGAACAGTTGTCGAAGCAGCTCGATCTGCTATACATGCAAGAAATTTAGAAGATTTATGGGCTGAAGCCGTGAACTATTCCGTCTTTACGATTAATCAAACTGGGACAAGCTCAGTGAAGGACAGGATCCCTGCTGATCTGTGGTTTGGACGTCAAGTAGATGTCAGCAGACTTCATAGCTTCGGGTGTGAATGCTACGTTCTAACTCCAGATCACAAACGAACTAAAACCGGTAAGAAATCACGAAAAGGAATTCTTGTTGGATACGAATTGGATTCACCAGGCTACAGGATTTATTTGTCGAATGACCGTGATGTCATCAGCTCTGATAATGTCATCTTCAATGAAAACTTCAACATTAAAACATCGTCAGACATTCATTTCACTACAAATGGCGGATCAGATCAAGATCAAGGAGAAGACATTGAGAAACCATTGAAGTTGAAAGCTCTGGATTAGAAAGTCTTAATGATAGTGAAACGACCGAAAGTTCAGATGATAGCTCATCAAATATTCATGATCAAGATCAATTGCGACGTTCTCTTCGTGACCGTCGTCATCTGAGATTGCCGACACGTTATGCTGAATACGAAATGGATCAAGCCATCTTGAGGGATGAATTTGCCATGATAGGAGAAGTTCAGGACATTTCCGTCACAGAAGCTCTTAAGGACGTAAGATGGCATCAAGCTATGCAAGAAGAGTTTGAGTCGCTGATTAAGATGAAAACATGGGATTTGGTAAACCTTCCGGAACATGCAAGAGCACTGACCTGTCGCTGGGTGCTACGGGAAAAGCAGGATGGACGATTGAAAGCCAGATTGGTTGCCAGAGGTTTCGAACAAAGAGAGGGTATTGATTATTCGGATACTTTCAGTCTTGTTGCACGTCACACATCGATCAGATTACTTCTAAGTCTTGCAGCATCCAAAGGAATGAAGTTGATGACTTTCGATGTAAAAACAGCCTTTCTATATGGACAATTGAAAGAAGAAATTTATATGCTTCAACCAGCAGGTTTTAACGATGGAACCAAAAGAGTATGCAAATTAAACAAAAGTCTCTATGGTCTGAAACAGGCCCCGAAAAACTGGAATGAGCGTTTTGCGAATTTTCTAAATACGCTCAAATTCAATAATACTGATGATGATCCGTGCATATATTACAACAAAGATAAGAGTATAATAATTGCTCTGTTTGTTGACGATGGTCTTGTTGTGGGACATAATGCTGACAGTATGATGAAAGTTTTGTATAAACTTCATAAAAATTTTGAAATTACATTTGACAAATCTCTTCAAAATGTTCTCTCATACCTCGGAATGAAAATTGAATTGAAGTCTGACGGAATATTCATAAGTCAGCCAAAATATACTGAAAGGATTCTGCAGCGTTTTAAATTTGACACCGCAAATCCATCGTCAACACCAATGGAAAAGGGAATGATAACAGACGAGACAAATTATGTGAATGACAAGCCGTTGCCAGAATATGAACCGTATCGTGAAGCCATTGGAAGTCTGCTGTATCTAGCCACCATATCTCGACCGGATATTAGCTTTGCCGTGAATTATTTGAGCCGGTTCAATGGTAAACCTATGACAAGCCACTGGAAAATGGTCAAGCGAGTGTTCCAATATCTAAGGGGAACTATATCGTATGGAATATTTTTCGATGGAGGAGACAAGCTCATCGCATATACAGACTCAGATTATGGAGGAGACACCAGTACGGGACAGTCCACCAGCGGAGTTCTGATTTTGCGAGGGGGACCTCTTGTTTGGTACGCCCAAAAACAACGCTTAGTAGCTACATCGACCGCTGAAGCCGAATATAGAGCTGCTGTCTCCTCAATAGACGAAATCTGCTGGATTCGTCGTCTGGGACATGAACTTGGAATGCTCAATTTGAATCAACCAACTTCACTATATGTGGATAATCAGTCAGCCATTCATATGCTAAGGAGTACACATGAAGGCAAAGTGACAAATTAGCAAAGAAAATGTATTTGCAAAATATGAACTCGTGAAAACTAACGTAATTGTAAAAGTGTATTTTCATTTTTGCAGAACTTGTTTGATTGTGTTTTATAACGTAAACTTCTTTTTGTAATTTATCTTTTTATCTTAGCAATAATTCGTGAGTTTTGAATTTGATTTTCAACCGTTTGAAGCACGAATTCTTTTTTTTTAAGTTTTTTAAGTAGCTGATTGTGGAATTGTAGTTAGTTATAGTCTCAGACATCGACAAGATAAGAAGTTACCCAAAAAAATATTCAGTATTTGTTTATAATATGGTTACAAAATGAAACCACTTTGCAACATAAGTCAAACTGCAAATTAAAATAAAAATATAAATATTCTAAATAACCCATTGAAAAAATAAAAGTAAAACCTTTGAAGGGTTTATCATAAAAAATAACTTTTTTATGAAACTCCCGGAAATAATTTGCGATTTTGCAAAGTCCGACTTTGCATATACTACATGACTATTTGGCCCTCACTGGTGACTTCACCGTTATCAGTAATATTATCACAGGTATTTTCACTGATCACTTGTTCACATTGCCTTTATTGATATTGTTTTGGGAATAAATATTGTCATCTTGTGGAATCACTTTTAAAAATCATTTTTTTCTATTGTCATGCGAAATGGCAAAAAGTCATCAGGGTTGTTTAGGGTAAGACTGTCTATTTCTCCAACTGTCGGCTTCGTCTTCGAAACCATCATCAGAAAGGATGTCATCTTATGTTGGAGTCTTCAGGTCAATAAATTTCGACATTTTGAAGAAAAAAAAAACTTCTAGTTGCAAAGTGGCCCAAAAATGAAACCAGTTAACAAATAGCAAGAAATCGGATAATTTACTCGTTACAGTGAAGAGCAATTTTTTGTTATAATCTAGAATATTCGTAACAATAAAAAAACGCGAATTCTTACTTCAAAAAATTGCAGTTATCACGAATTTCGAAATAGCCCAAATTTACCAACACAAGACGCGCGAAATCATTCCTCTCGAATGACTAAATGCAGTTTTCTTTAAGTTTTCTTTTACCGCGTTTAGTTTGGCTTCTAGTCAATAGAGGACACTGACACACTTGTCAAGTTTCTTGTGGTTTCATATTTATTCCACACTGTACTTGGGGAAAAATATTTTAATTTGTGTTTTAAATTGAAACCACTTCCCTTGAAAGGGTTAGCAGTTTCCAACCAACATCTAGGGAGAAGGTTCATTGTAAGGTTGGCAACACTGTTCGAGCATTGTTTCATAGCCCTAAACCAAAAAGAACTTCTTTGCGTTAGGATGCCGCCGATTCTCATAAAAATACAGCAAGGTTACGTTCGTACTAATAGCTCTGAGAGCGTCCTGGGCGTGTAATTGCGTCTTTCTCACTCACGATTTTTAACATATTTTGCGTCTCGCTTATCTACTTCAAAAAGTGTTTTGTTTACATTAGCTTTGTTTTGGTTATTATTTCAGAACGATTCCCGAACTGTGCAGAACTGGTTGCGCTTGAGCGTTCAATTCTAGAAGAGTTCTGTGATAGTTCTGGTACTGCATAAACCAAAACAGAAGTTAGAGTACATTTTACCTACTTGTAATAAGTAAGTACCTTGTAAGTAAAAATACTATGTTAATTTTAACTCTACTCACATATATTGGATTAGTTATTGAATAATCCATGTATAATCAGTACCCAATTCAAAATTATATTTTAGGCAAAAGTATTTTATAAAAACATTTCCATTATTTTTTCATAATTATATGAATAGTTAATTATATGAAGCTTATATTGATTAATATAATACAGCAATACTGACTGCATAAGATTTGCGCACGTACGAACTTGGAATTCCATATCAGTTCCTACTAAAAGGCAGGAACTGCTGTAACTGTTCTAGAACGGTTCTGGAACAGTTCCAGAAATTGACCAAAACAGTGAATTGTTAGTTCGGAACTGATTCTGAACGAACCAAAACACTAAAAGCATAATACGCGTGTGCGAACAGTTTCAGAACAGTTCCAAGTTGGAACCAAAACAAAGTTATTGGCGCACTCTATGTTTACTTATTGAAATTAATTGTTCTCTCCACGAAATTTAAAAAAATGTCTGATCTATTACACTTTTCATTCAGTTTTGATTCATCATCGCCCTCTATGTTTTCTTATCAGAATTAAATCAATTGTTTATGGAGTTGTGCTTAATTAATGCTTAAGTTCATTGTCAAAAATAACGTAAAAGCGAAATTTTTAATCATATTGATAATTTCTGTTCATAATGAAACGTACATCATAATTATATGATACAGATCTTGTAATGTGGATGCGGATATACTGGCATTTTTAGATAATTTTGAGAGATTATTAGCAAAATTGTAAGTCTGTTCCTTTCGTCAGGATTTCGAGTTCTGAAACGTTCAGAATTGGATTAAGCATGAACAGTGCACAAAATTGGATATAAATTTCATACTGCGCATGATTTCAACGGTTCAGAACTTGAAATTCTGTGAAATGGAAGAGACCTTGTATAAACAAGGTCAAAAAATTTTAATTACTGGGGATTTCAATATAAATTTTCTAGTTCAGTCTTATACTTTGGAAAAACTGAAAAATGTTTGCTTACAATTTGAACTAAAAATTTTATTTTCCAAATTTACACGAACATGATGTAGATGTAGATAATCTAGCTAATTTTCTTGTAAGTACATAATTATAAACAGCTGATAGAAATCAATTTTCCATTAGTGAAAATTTCAGTTAGTAATTTAACTCCTGTTAACTGGTTTACCAAAGATCTCAAGAAATTGAGAGATACTCTTGAAAGTATGAAAATAATCTGATACGTTACTAATGATGAAGCTTCCTGGAAGACATATAAAATTTTGTATAAGGATTACAAGAAATCTGTCAAAATTTTTAACTCGCTCATCTCTAATTAACATCTACTTCTCTTTGTTCCATAGTCTGATTATTTATGGTGTCTTGTTGTGGGACAATGCTTCGTCAGCGATCAAAATTTTTCGATTGTAGAAGGGCAATTAAAATAATTGTAAAAACTGGTTTCAGAGAACACTGTAAACCTTTTTTTACACTTGTATAATGCCGCTTCCTTCGCTGTTCGTCT
Organism: Dorcus parallelipipedus; assembly: GCA_958336345.1. Lineage (NCBI taxonomy): Eukaryota > Metazoa > Arthropoda > Insecta > Coleoptera > Lucanidae > Dorcus > Dorcus parallelipipedus. The sequence goes on from OY284478.1 coordinate 45,163,726, forward strand.
ATTATTGCTTACTTGAGATTCATTCTCAAACTTTGACTACTCAATCAGAAATTGACTATCATGACAATTTAATTAGATTGAAAAGATATAAATTAGTAATTTCAGAAAAAAATTCCTTCCCGATCAGAGACAACCCTGAGACGGGCAACTAATATAGCAGTTTTATTCGCTATTAGCTATATCTCTCGGACTCATTTAATTTGGGATTGTATTTTCTTTGTCTCGCTAGGCTAAAGGTAAACTTAGATGGCGTTACTAATATTTTTGTTACCAAGTTGGTAACAAATTTTACAGTTGGTAACATCAACTATAAAATTTAGGCGCGTTTGTTCGTTAGTGCGTCATAGTAGCGTGTATGCTTCGTTGTTAGCCACGTGTTTTCTTGTGTAAACTTTATACAAGTTACCTATTTATTTGTGAACTTTGTTTTATTTCATTTTTATCTTATTGGGTAAGTATGTATGTATGTTCTCTTCTAGTGGCGTTTACTTATGCCTCTTTAATTTTAATTTTTCTTGGAGATGTATCAATAATGATAATCTGATTAGGTTATCATTCGGCTCTCGAGCAGTTGAATATTATTGTTAAATCTAATAGATTTAAAACAAATGTGAAATTTTGTAATGATACAATTACTATATGTATAACTGTACAAACAAAACATTTGCAGCCACTAAATTTGTGGAAGAGGAAACATGGCGCCACAACCGTTTGCACCAAAAGCCTTTTGTTTAGTTTGCGGACGTGAAGAAAATGAAGTCGGGAAGCTGCATTACTTTCCATCAACCAAGATCAGGTATATAGTAAATAGTGTAAATGAAACGTGGAGCAAAAAGTGTTGCTTGTTCTTTGTTGTAGTACCTTCATTTGTAATTTGCATTTCACTTGATTTTGATTTATTAGAGTAAAGTTACGATTGTTAAAGCTTTTCAAATGAAATGCTGAATATCAGTTAATGATTACACCTCGTTCAATGGATCTTTTTACGCATTTCACTGAGTTTTATCCATAGGAAACAAATCAATACTTACGAGTCAAATAATAAATCATAAGATCGTAAGTGTTGCTTTAAAGACATTCATATAACCACGTTCCATTTTTAATCCGAAAGATGAATGTACCTAGTTACGATAATAATATACAGTTGTGGCCCAATATGAAAAAGTAGACTTTTTTTGGCCTTGGATGTAACATACGATGTAAAAAAGGAATGATTTACTTGCAAAGATTGTTAGTGAAAATAATCGTGAACAGAATCCTGGAAGTCATATAAAATATCTTACAAATTCTTCTTTTATAGATCTCAATTATGGCAAGAGAAAATGGGAATGGTGTTCTTGGGTGACACTTTGAGGAATTACCGAATATGTAATATTCACTTTACAAAAGAGTCATATTTGAATATTCTTACATGGAGACTGCTTCGAGATGCAGTTCCTACATTTTTTCCAGCAACTGCTTCACATCTTCATTCAGAAGCTTCAACAAGCTCAGTTCCTACACTTTTTGCAGCAACTACTTCGCACCTTCATTTGGAAGCTTCAACAAGTGGTATGTTATATTTTGTTTACCCTGCGGGACCATCTAACTCTTGAAGCCAAAATTTTGAGACCTTACAGAAAACTAAAAGCCGAACAACAACCCTTAACAATTGAATAAAATAAAAAGTAAAAAATATTAATGTTTATGAAATTATCATTGTTTGAGGCTTTTGGGGTCACATAAAATGAGACCAATTTTATTTCCTTGGTTGCAGTGATTAAGATATCGAACTGCATATTTACGAATTGCAGATGTTGCGTTTCCATTACAACTTCCTTAAATAAACACTGCTCAAAGTCTTCAATTTTTAGTTTCCTGTAAGAACCCAAAGTATAGCATTAAAAGTTGGGTTGTGTTAGATTTACAAATATCATTAATTGTGTATGTTTTAGGTCTGAGACAAGAGACTGTAACAAATACAGAAGAGACTGAGGCACATACAAAAGAGGCTGCAACAACTAGTACTGAAACTGACAGGTCTTCAAGTAAGAAACAAATGTAAAAATTTGAGTTCAACAACAATTTGAAATTTCATTTTCTTGTTCTCCACAGTTCAACTTGAAACCAATACTGCTGTGTCCTGCACCATGATTTCTCGTAAACCAAAATCTGTTTTCCGAAGAATTACAAACATTGAGAAAAACCCTAAAGCAATGAAACTGATGTCTTTACTAAAATCAAAAGAGGCTCATATTCGTCAATTAAAAAAACTTAGCCGAAGTAGAAAAGCGGATCTAAGAGCATTAACTGATCTTAGCGATAGTCAAGTCGTTACAAATCTATTCTCTGGATTGTCACGGACAACGAGGGATTTTCTAATTGCATTGCACTACGAAGAAGCCCACATGGTCGTAGATGGACTGTTGATGACAAAGCTATGGCGCTTGCTTTATTTAAACGCAGTCCAAATGGATATAATTTTTTGAAAAAATTGGTGCCTCTACCTTCAAAAAGAACAAGTTTATCACTTTTGGAGAAAGTGCCTTTTAAGACAGGCACTAATGAACATATGTTCATTCATATAAAACACTGTATTTCGACAGAGAAAGATGCATTTGTTGCACTTCTTTTTGATGAGGTGGACATTAAACAACATATATGTTACGATAAAAAAAATGATACAATTTTGGGGTTTGAAGATTTTGGCATGAATATCACAGCTTCTTCCAAAGTCGCAAATAAGGCGCTGGTTTTCATGGTGGTTGGACTGGGAGACAAGAAATGGAAACAGCCAATTGCATATTATTTATCAAGTGGAGGATGCTCCACTGAAGTAATACAAAATGCTATTGTGGAAGTCCTTTTGGCTTGTCACAATCTGGCAAACTTGGAGGTAGTGACAACCATATGCGACATGGGCACCACAAATGTCAAAGCTGTGTCAAATTTGGGTGCAACTATCGATAAACCATATTTCTACATACAAGAAAAAAAGTTTTTGTTATGTTGGACCCACCACATCTGTTAAAACGAACTGCAGAACTGTAGAACAGGGGAAGAATCCCGAATAGAGGCCCGTTTCCAGGATGTAAGAGATGCATATAAGAAAGACAGCTCCTCTCCACTTGTGTTTCGCTCCTTACATAAACTTCGGCCAGAACATTTAGCACCAAAAGTTCAATATTCAATGAAAGGGAATATTGCAAGCCAGCTGATGAGTCATTCTGTTGCGCGGCATACATATATACGCTTACTACACAAGGTAAAATAGTTCTATTTTTTCGTGGAATGTTGTTTTTAAAATTTTTTTAATTCACAGGTGAACTGGAACAACGGGCGGTTGGAACTGCTACCTTTGTTCAACAGGTGAATGACATATTTGACCGCTGTAATGGGAGTCGTGTAACTCAGCCAACTGATGGGGGAAATTTATTGAGATGTCGAGCAACATCCAACAGTGGACATATGGAATTCTGGGCCACAGCTCTAAATCAAGTACGGAACTGGCAATTCCAAAGGCGGACCAAAAGTGGACTTCTAAAATCAATGCCACCATCACAAAAAGGATGGATAACTTCTTTAAATGCAATAAGGGCCATTTGGGAATTCCTCTAGATCAAAGGTTCTAAGTTCCTACGAACAAGAGCGCTGAATTAAGATCCCCTAGAAAACCCCTTCGGCTCTATTCGTGCTGGTTGTGGCAAAGCTGATAATCCAACTGTTGTCCAATTTATTGGCAGCTTTAAAACACAAATTATAAATGGGCTGTCATTGTCACAAGTTGATGGTAATTGTGAAGAAGACGAGGCTTCTCTTCTTACAAATCTTCACACATTTTTGCAGCATGGAGGGAAAAATGTGGAAAGTGCCGCACATTCTGAAAGCCAGTTTGCAAATCATCTCCAGTTAAAACTGTGAACAGATAACAAGTGCAGTAATGACAGGTCAATCTTCGACACTTTCGGTGGCATATGTCAGTGGCTTTATTGCAAAGCATGTTCTTCAGGCTAAACAGCAATGTGTTGTGTGTACTAGATATTTAATGGGGACTCCTGAGAATCCACATAATGTATTCATAGACTTTAAGGAATGGTCAACCATTTAGTTTATCCAAGTGTTGAGTTAGTTGTTGCAGTTGGTCATTCCGTAACAATTATTGAAGAAATCTTAAACAACTCTCCAAAACGAAAAAATGTTGCACAATATTTAACACAACATATATTAAGTGAAGTTTCTTTTGATTTCCTGCAATGCGAACAACATAGAAGTGACATTATAGAAGAAATTATTAAATCAGTTATATATATTTCTTTACCATGGTGGTGTAAACGCAAAAACAGAGACTTAAGGAATAGAAGCGCCCAAAAGAAAAAAATTCAAAAGTTCAAACATTTGTAGATTTAGCGCTTTCAAATATTGTAGAAAGAATAGAAAAATTTTTAGTACTGGCTGCATGTGAACTATCGTTCAAATATGTTAGGGAAAGTTTTTTTTTTAATAAAAAGTAGCAGTTGCTTGAGCAAATAAAGATTGGGGAAATTTGAAATATCTACTGTTGCGAGCATCCAATACTGGTTGACACTGTCATTGAAAACGGTTTAATTCCAGCAAATTAAAATTCTATTGATTGCTTCTATCATCCATCAACATATGTAGTGTTAAAAAAAGGTAGTTTCCTCATTATTTAACATATAATACTGATCTCGTATTTTAATAGAGTACAATTCATGGAGTTCAAGAACGTTATACTTACAACCATGTGTAGTAATCATCAAAACATTCAATTAGAAAAGTGGAAAACATTTAAATTAAACGTTCTATAAAATGTCTAACGATATGCTAGTCTCATAAAAAGTTTCATGTAATTTTGCACTAAATGTAACTAAATTTATGTGAGCGTAATTGTACATACTGATAAACTAAACTTGATTTACACAAATTTTTTTTTGTATAAATTAAAAAATCTTAGTGCCAGTTTTATTTCATTACCATCATCCACTGTTAGTCAAGAATGTCATTCGGTTTTAGACTAATTAAATGAATGGTAGTTAATCAGTCTAGAACAGACTGGTTCATTTTTGACTTTCTCGTTTTTATTTCAATCAAGTAAATTCAAATTTCCCGGTTTCCACGTTCCCGCCTGTTTGCAGCGCACTCTGCGTTCACCTTTAGCTTTGTGACGTCATGAGCGAAGAGATTTTTATCATTGACTTGCACGTCTCAGGGTTGTCTCTGTTCCCGATTCTAGTTTGAAAATCAAAAAACAAAAAAACTTACCCTTTCTAGAGGTTCGTTCAATTTGCTAATCTTTTCGATCATGTTCGGCCTAATTTCCTCGTACAGCACGAGCTCCGTGTCCCTCGGAAAACCGGCCCTTTCGTTGAGTAGAGGAACAACGTCGGCCAACTTACTAGTCACAGCCAAGTAACTGTGACCGCAATAGTGCATCTTCTTCTGTTTCGGATCGTACATTTTGAAAAACATGAGAACATCGGTTTCCTTGTCGAAAGATGGCAGCGCCGTCAATCCCGAATCTGGCGGCAACAGTTCCAGGAAAATGTTCCACGGATTCATGTTTTCAGCCGCGTCTATCACACTTTTGTGTAGGTCCTGTTCGAGATCGAGCATGCTGGGACGGAAGGTGTTGTTGGACCTCGTGCCGAAAGGCCAAGGTCTTATCTGCTCGGGTGGATACTTGAAACTATCCGCCAGCATTTCCATCATCTCGGCGACCGTGGCTGTCTTCTTGATCTTGAAGACTCTGTACAAGGCCTTTTCGGGGTCGTACAGGTCGTTCCCTTGATGGCCGTCGAAGGCGTCTTCTAAGAGAATGTTAATTGTCATGTACAAGTGCGCTTCGCTACGTTCTTTACGCCTGACTTGCTCCATCCGCTTCTCTTCCGCTAATCTGTCCGCCAATTCACTGGGTATATCGACATCGGTCACCTTAAAAATAACCAAATCGAAAGTTTTGGCAAAACTAAAGCGAGTGTGATGCAACGTACTTCTTTTAATACATTTTGTAACTCGGAATCTCTAATGTAAACCAACATGTAAGCGTTTGTGCAATGCTTCACGGTCATATTCATGTCTTCGTCGTGCCCACCGTAATTGTATTCAATAGCTTCCTGCTTGGTACATCTTGAAACAACGTCGTCGTCAAACCTGCACCACTTACCATCTCCTACAATAAAGAAATCACACCACATTTCTGGGGGGGAGTACAAGAACCGACCTTTCGGGTTAATAAAAACTACGTAGTGGCCACCGTGATTATCGCCTGAGTGCACGAGTACAGCGTGCAGAGTGTAATTAGCAGGGTTGGTGGGATCGGGCTCTTGCAGGTAATTGTCGAGAGATATCCTTTCGTAAAATTCGAATCTGTCGTTGAACTTTACGGAACAGTCGGTGATCGGGTCGTATTGGAACCGCATCAAATGTAAATGCAACACGGGGGGGAAGGACGAGAAAATCACACCCTTCTCCGCGTCCTGCAGCCCGTGTTCTCCGGCGTCGTATTTATTGTCCCCGTCCAAAGTTTCTCGCGCAATGTAGTCCTTAAAAGATTCGTCAACTGCAACGAGACGTTTTAACGTGAAATCTCGAAGACGACCTAAAAAGAAAATTGCCCTTACTGTTCTTTTTGCCTTTTATGTTCAACTGAATGTCGTAAAACGTTTCGGTTCTTGTGCTGGTGTAGTCGACGTTCTTGCAGCGTATGTACGACATCATTTTACCTTCGAACAGCTTCGGTACGGTTCCTTCCACGCATGTTCCCTTCATTTTGCTCTCCAGTTTGTCCAGGAGAACCTAAATTTAATTTAATGCCAATTTTCAACAACTAGAAGCAAGCACTCAAGTTTTTTTTATTATCATTTTTTTAAGACCTTCTTTTCTAATTTCTATAGTTACTCAGTTTCATTGTGTAGACAACAAAATTGAGGAACCTCACAACAAAAGTGATACATTGAAATTATGGTAACCAGTGATCAATTAGATTTAGAGTGGACGTTGGAAATTAAATGCATGTCATATTAATACCGTGCGATTTATTGAAAATAGGCCAGAGTGGGTCACGAAATGTGCAAACTTACGTCTTTGATAAGATTACTTTTAAACAAACGTCAAAATAATTTAATCTAGTTAATGTCAAAACATTACAATGAAATGTTAAAAGTAATTCCAAAATAGTCAACTAGCGTCATCTATGTAATAGGTATATAAATTTTTTGAAGAACGCGCTTCGTGCGTTGAAGGCCGCTCGCCGTTAGGGGGGCTCGCGGCAGCTAGGAATTTGATTCCTTCGTGTTCCCCCCCTTCAACGCTTTCATTTGAGTGGTCGCACGGCCTACTTATCTCTGAAAGGAAACATTCTCGACCGTATAAGTCGGTCATCTTTCAAATTGTAGAAAAAGAAAAATTTGTGGTCTCGACGACTGTAAGTTACTTCATCATCAATCGCTTCATAAAAATTTCTTCAAAAATAAAGATTTATCGACAAATGAAAAAATTTGCTTAGTTAACAAGCTTTCAGATAAGGTGTTGCTGAAGATATTACCAGTTAAAGTAAGAGGTCCAGTGTCTGAGGTATCCACCTATGCATTCTTCGATGAAGGGGCTACTATTAGTATAATTGACACTGAATTGGCAAGAAAACTACATTTAGATGGGGAATCAATGCAATAGGAAATAGAGCTGATTCTGAAGAAGCGTGCCAAGCTATTTTATTTATTTATTTTTTTTATCAAATATCAAGCACATAAATTGAACACAATGATATTGATAAACGTCAAACAGTATCTAAAAGATCAATATATGTATATACATTCTGGATAATCACAGAAAAAAGTCACCAAGAGAGTAGCAGTTTTTTGAGAGTAAAAATGATTTTAGTTTCATTTTAAAAGTCTTTACATTGGGAGCAGTCTTAATAGGCGCAGGCAGGGCATTATAAAATTTACAGCCATTAAATAAGGCACCTTTTTGGTATAGGGCAGTAGAATGAGAATCTGGTCTAAGATTAAGCTTAAATCTGGTGTAATAAGAATGAGTAGCATTATTATGTGAGAATAAATCTGGATATTTATATACAAAACAGCATAGTTCGTAAATGTAAATCGAGTGTACCGTTAATAATTGAAGTGTTACGAAAGCTTTCCTACAGGAATCAAGACGTTTAAGACCTGCCAAAATGCGAACAGCATATTTTTGCAGAACAAATACCCTATCTGAAAGGCTACTGGAACCCCAATGTATGATTCCATATCTAATATGACTGTGAAAGTTAGCGAAATAAAGAGTACGCATCGTCATTTGATTACAGTGACCAGCTAGTAGTCTGAGAGCAAAACAAGAACTGCTTAATTTGGAACAGAGAGAGTTTATATGAGAGTTCCACTGTAAGTGAGAGTTTAAAGTTATCCCAAGAAGTTTAATGTCATCAGAGAGCGGAATATTCATACTTTCTAAACTAATTGAAGTAGTGTCACTGCAGCCAGCCGATTTACCATTTTTAAATAAAATTATCGAAGTTTTATCCCTATTAATACTTAGTTTATTTTTGGACATCCATAATGCTATCTGGTTATATATTTGTTTAGTTGCCTGCATTAAATCGGGAAAACTATTACCAGTTACCAAAATGTTAGTATCATCAGCATAGGAGACCAAAGTGCAATCAAGGTCCTGTAAGAAGTGTCCCAGGTCATTAATAAATATTATAAATAAGGTAGGACCGAGAATAGAACCCTGAGGTACCCCAAATTTGACATCAGCAACTTCAGAAAAATTATTATTAATTACAACTTTTTGTTTACGATTAGTCAAGTAAGATGTAAAAAGATTCAAGAAATTTCCGCGGATGCCATACCGATGCATTTTTTCCAGAAGCAGATTGTGGTCAACGCAGTCAAAAGCTTTTGTCAGATCTATAAAAAGCCCGAGTGCATGGTGTTTTTGATCTAGAGTACCGACAATTTTATTAATAAATTGAAAAAGCGCAGAGTCAGTGTTCCTATCCCTCATAAAGCCATGTTGAAAAGGGAGAAACGTTTTGTTTAAATTAAGGAAACTAATTAATCTGGCATTCATGATGTATTCAAAAATCTTTGAGAAAGAAGATAAAATATTAACAGGTCTATAATTCGATAGCGAATTAGTGTCCCCCTTTTTGTAAATAGGTTTGATAAGACCAAGTTTCAAACGATCCGGGAATACTCCTGTCTGAAAAGATAAGTTAATGATGTGAGTCAGAGGTTTTACAATATGGAATTTACAAGATTTAATAAGTACATTTGAGACCTCATCAACCCCACTGGAGAGAGAATTTTTTAATTTGCTGATGGCACTTAAGACTTCATTCTCAGTAACGACAGAGGAAAAGAAGGATCGACACTGTATGGGGATATTCGTGGAAAGAAAATCATAATCAATAGAATTATCAATTGAACTTACAGTATTCTCAACGACGGAAGCAAAGTAGTTATTAAATTTATTGGCTACAGATAGTATTGTGTCGCCCTCTTTAATAACAAAGGCATTTTTTGGTGAATTTTCTTTTCTTATTACCCTATCAATAACTTTCCACATTGCTTTGCTCTTATTCTCTGCTCCGGAGATGATGGAATCGAAATAGATATATTTCATTTTGGTTAATAAATTCTTATACTGATAATTAACGTTATTACGTATTCCCTTAAATTGTGGATACTTCATTGCCAGGCTATTAACAAGGGCAACATTTTTTTTAAGCTGTAATACCTCTGGAGTAATCCATTTCGATGATCTACATACCTTCAGATTAACTTTTTTTAAAGGAAAAGATATATTAAAATAATAAAGAAATCTTGACATAAACTTTTCGAAAGCAGAATTGGGATCAAATTCACAGAGGACATCTGACCAAGCTTCATGAGCCAAGCAAGTGTAAAATTCATTCACATTTACAGTGCTAAAAATTCTTTAAATTTACCATCTTAGGCTCTATAGTGTGTTTAGAATTAAAAACCACATATTGAGCAAAATGATCAGAAAGCTGAGATCTAATCACCCCTTGCGAAACCACAGAGTTAATGTTAGAGTTAATTAATATATTATCTGTACATGTTACTGATAAAGCCGTTACTCTCGTTGGTGAACTTATTAGATATCTAAGACCATAACACGATAAGAGATCACAGAACGCTATTACATCACAATTATTAGTTAAAAAATTAATGTTGAGGTCTCCTCCAAAGACACATTTACAATTACACTGAGACATAGTATCTAATATATTGCGGAAGACAGATAGAAAAAGTTTAAAATTTCCTAAAGGGGGTCGGTATAACAATCTTAATGTTACTTTTTGGGATTTCAATACCACAACACTCAATAACACCTTCAACAGAAAGTTCCATTAAATTACGCAGGTCTCTACAGTTAATTGGAGTTTTACTGTAAATTGCTACACCTCCATGCTTCAAATTTCTACAATAGTTGGCACGTAGACTGTATCCATTCAGAGCTATACTGGAAATATTGCTGGTAGTTTGCCAGTGTTCACTGAGTAATAAGAGATGAGGTTTTTCCTCAGCTTCAAGTGGTGAGATTTTATTAGAAAGGCACTGAATGTTTTGGTGTAGAATTTTTACGTATAAGCTCTGATTTCTTGCATCGTGTGAAAAGACTGTTTCTTCGAAGTTTTTCCAGATGGTTCTTCAATAGTTGAAGTTAAGATGATATCCTCATTGTTGGATTCAGGTGTACTATTTTAAAGAAAAACTACGTTGATGATTATTTGGAAAGCAAAAACACTGAAGAAGATGCCATCAACTGTACCAATGAAGTAATAAAAATGCACAAAAAGCTGGATTTGAATTATGCAATTTCATTTCCAACTCCAGTCAAGTTCTAGAAAGTATTCCTGAAAATTTGAGAAAGCAGAGAATAAAAAATCTAGAATAACATAAGGATAATCATATAGAAAGAGTTCTTGGTTCTCAATGGGATTCTTTTTTTGCTAATAAATTTTAGAAAAGTGAATCCGGAAGTTCTGGATGACAGTCAAATTCCAACTAAACAAGAAATCTTAAAAATGGTAATGTCTGTATTTGATCCTCTTGGTTTTCTGTGCAATGTTATTACAGGTATGATCCACTTTTAATAGATTGATAAGCGTTATTATTAAAACAGTTTGTAGCTCATAGAGTTGGAGAAAATTTAGAATTATCAAAAAGGGTGAAACGATAGCGAAATTGTTGTCAAAAAATTGTTGCGTGTTTAATTTCAAAAAACAAACACGTGTTCGAAACTGTACGCTGTAAAAATGCGGCCCGGGTAATTAAGTGCGACGCTCTGTCCCGTCTCAAGGGGATATGCCACCCAGTCTTTAAGATTCTATAATGGCTGGCACCATTCAAATTGCACCCCAGCTTCACAGACCTCATAAATCTGTCCGAATAACCTTTTAGATTTGTTTGTCGCTTAGATTTTGTATACATTTTGTCGCGTTAAAATTGCAGATACATGTTCAATTTGGGTAAAGAAATCAAATTACATTGCGAGTTGAAGCATTTCGCTTTAGTCTGGTCCCTTTCAATAAGCACCAGATACTTTTAAAATGTCAGCCTGGACATTTGTAAAGTTAAAATTATGAAGGTTTCATTTGAGACAGACACCAGCGAGTGTCTGATAACCTAATGGGGGTTGCTTGATACATGCTGAGCATCTGGAATAGGCGCGGGTTGAAATTCGAAGCAGCGACTGTCATTGGTCGAAGTGATTTCAAAATTGCCCTTACGAAGTCCGTGGGGTGTGTGTAATTTCTACTTGGGAAGGACGAAGCGCGAAAAACGGCAGACAGAATTCGATCTCGGGCACGATCGGTTGATTCCAATTTTAAGTTGACCTAGCGGCTTTTCTGTAGCGCTTCCAGTCATTTACTCATTTTTCTAGATAAATCATTTATTTCGGTACGCTTAAAATACAGTGTGTTAAGAAAGGGCAATTAAAAAATTCGCGTCGCGAGTGCTTAAATCAGAGTGCGAAGTGCGCGAGTGTTCCACGGAATACGCGTTTTTAGGTAATTTACATTTATTTGTATTTCTTCATCTCACCTTTGCTATTTCAGGCCTAAATGGTTCTGCTGACGAAGGCCCAATTAGGCCTGAAACAGCTGTACGGAGCATGCTCGAGGTATCTGCTGTAATCAAAACCGATTTGCACAAAATTTTTCTAAAATTCTCATGCTTTGACAGCAAGCATGGCCGCCTCGCATTGTATGACTTATTATGTAGCGAACTGGCTTCAATTTGTCAATCCTACTGCGATGTCAGGTCAAAAAGCGATTGCAAGATGTCGCTACTTAAATTGTTCATTTCTGAGAACCGTAATTTTTGTTTGTAATGTTTGTGTGGTTTTCGGTTGGTTTCCCTGAATTCTGAACCTTCGTGTGACGTCGCATTTTCCGTGGGTGCGGCTGGGAGCCATCTTTGGTCGCATTCATTTTTCACGTGTGCCTCGTGTGTTCAACTCCGTCGGACGTCCCTTTTGGGAGATTTGCTAATTTCGTTTGCGCAAGGGGACTCGTTTGAGGATTGTGTCCACGGATGTTGATGGGCCGTTTGTAGTTTTACAAGCCTTTCGCTTATGCGGATTTAATTGCTGTGAACACCGAATTTCTTTTTTTGGCACACCGAAGACAAGCTTCTTTTCTGCGACTTCTCGGCTCGTACTCGTACTTCGGTCATTTGCGTTTACGTTTACTATTGCGATATTTTTTTTCTTTTCTCCCTTGAATAGCAAGTGGTACGTGGCCGACTTTTGTACAAAGGAGGTTTAAACTGATGCTCAACTGAACCAGGTTCAAAGTGAACAAAATCGCATCAAATTTTATTTATGAATGCATTAATTGCCATATGTCATTAAGATCCTATGCGAATTTGTTTACTTTGAACCTGGTTCAGTTGAGCGTCAGATTAAACCTACTTTGTACAACTGGCCCATAGCAGACTTACCCCTTTATTTTGTAACTCATAACGATATCGTTATATAACGACAATCGTTAAGTGACATATTTTAAACCAATCAGTACCTAGATACAACGCATTTCTATGTACTGATTGGTCAAAAATATGTCACTTAACGATTACCGTTATGTAACGATGTCGTTAGGAGTTACAAAATAAAGGGGTTAGTGTAGACAGATGGGGAGGCATGTTCCATTGTAGTCATAACATTTCGAGTGACCTTTCTCGGAAATCTAGGTAGCCAGCCGGATCCGTACAGTCCAGTTATTTAAATTGACCATAAATTTAAGTTGTGTTTGTTTGGACATTTTTATTAAGTATTTACTTGTAAGTAAAAGTAAGCAAACAAGGATTTTAAACGGGCGCGTTACAAGGGATGATTGGTATTGGATTACGACAAAGGAAAACGTTGCCGATGAAGTTACTAGAGTTTCAAAAAGTGGACAATTTGCAATGGAACGATGGCTGAGCGGTCCATCCTTCTTGAAATCAATTTTTAAAGCGTCTGAGGAGGAATCAAGGAAAATCTCAATTTATTTACGACCAGATATAAATAATTTTTCCAAATATCTGAAACTGATATGAGCAACTGCTTGGATATTTCGATCTATAATTAACCTAAAGGTACAAATAGCAAGAAGGGAGCAAAATTTGAATAAAACAGTTAAGAAAACTTTATCAACCGGCCAGACAAGAGAAACTAAAATGAAAAATATTTGTAAAAAGATAACTTTGAGAGAGAATAAATTGCGACAGAGGAAAGAATAAAAAAATTAACAGAAGAGGATGCCCTTCGAGAAGAAGAAATTAGAAATGCAGAAAAAGTATGGTATAAAGAAGTGCAAAGAGAATGTTTTTCCAAAGAACTCAAAAGTTTAAGATGTTCGAAAGGAGTTGAGAAGAGAAGCAGAATCTATTTTAGTTCAGATCAAAACTAAATCCTTTTTTAGTTCAGATGAACGCCAAATTAATGACCGATCAGCTACCTGAATAAAAAATAAGAAAAATACAGGACTTTTAATTTATTGCTCGCGACATACACAAAAAAAACACAAAGAAAAAGTCGTAAGAATCCTTTTATTCTTTGATTAATTTTAACTCGAGGAAAATCAGAGAAAAGTAAAAGACAGGCAATTTTTTTTAGAAAAAACAGTCAAGTTTTAAAGCAATTGAATGGGGTTCAGTTTTATCTTAGTTCAAAACCAAATCAATTTAAGTTCAGATCAAAACCAAATCAACTTTAGTTTAGATCAAAACCAAATTTCCTTTAGTTCAGATCAAAACCAAATCTATTTTAGTTCAGATCAAGACCAAATTTCTTTTAGTTCAGATAAAAGCCGAATTAATCGCAGATCAGCTATCTAAATAAAAAATAAGAAAAGTAGTAAAGGTATTTTTATAGAACATGACATACATAAACAAATTTAAAAAAAAACAGTCATAAAAAAATTCAAAGCCAAACCAAAAAACGGGAGCCGTTCTAAGTTCACAACCAAATCGAATTTAGTTCGGATCAAAACCAATTTCCTTTAGTTTGAATTAAAACCAAATTAATATCGTATCATTTGAAATAAGAAATAAAACAAGAGCGCTGAATTAACAAAATTTTGAACAAAGAAAGCACCAAGTAAAAAGGATAAACGTAAATAAAATTAAAAAAAAGAACCAGAGACGCTCGTGACATGTGATTGACATAACTTACCCTCAAAAACTCTTGTACGTCATGCTGCATGAAAGAATCTAAAGTTTCCCAGCCGAAACTCTTCGTCAGCTTCTTTGTGCCCACGGGTTTGTCACAAAACTGCAACTCGTGAAAAACTCTCTGCAGGGCTAAAGCGACCGATTTGGTGGAATCGTCTGATTCGGTAGGCATTTTATAGACGGCCTTTCTAAGCTGATTGGTAAAGTACAGAGTCTGAAGCAAGGAATTCATATAGCACGTCGCTCCCTGATTTTTTAAACCCACGTAGCCTGAAAAATATCGACAATGCAGCGGTAAATACACATAAGTTGTAGGAATCCAGTTTTACCGGTGTGCTTTTTGCTGTCCCATGATACACCATGAGGTGCATCCGCTATTACATGAACTTCTAATGTGATAGTATCATCTTTAATGTAACCCTTGTCGACGTCTAACACGTCATTCCAACTCATGAAATGGGAAAAGCCCCAGTCATTTTCCTACGCATAAGTCGGTGAGATTGAATAAAATTAAGGCGAGTTCTTATACCTTTGAGTAGAACAAGTGCTGAATCTTTCTGGAAAACGGTTCAACATCGGGCCTAACCGACAGCAGGCGTAGCTCTGCAACGGCGTAGCAGGACCATGAGCTGGATTCGCTCTCTCCATTGCACTGGAGGAAGAAGCCCAGTGATTTCTGAGCAGGGGTGCGTTCTTGGGCATGGCTGGTTCTCGGCATTACCATTATCTTCCATGGTAAGTTTCGTGCATAACACGGAGGAGACAGTACGGAATCCTACATAAAAGAAAAAAACTTTGTAATTTCATTCTTTAAATGTCATTTAATAGCGTTTTCGATTCACCTGCACCGCTTGCACTCAGTGTATTTGCATCTTCCTTTAACCACATGTAATAACAAGAGATACAGATATTCTGAGTGCACACTAGTGCAATTAATCGAAAACGCTGTAAGTGTTTTATATCTAGCTCAAGAAAATCCAGAAGTTTCAATATTATTAAATGTTAAGTAATTTTATAGATTAAAAGTGTTACTTTTGCGCCGCCCTGTATCTAGGAACTTCTTATATGACACACATTATTTATAGGCAACAAAATGTAACCATTTTAAAAGAAACTTCATTTTTCTGAATACAGTGGTTTTTATGTATGTAGGGGGAGACCCACGCAAGAAAGGGGTGCCAAGTGTATCAGCCGTCATATTACTGCGCTACTCCTGATAAATATAGAAATGGAACGCCTTTGATAATCATGAAATGTATATTGTCGCGTTAAAAAAAAGAAAATAAAAAATTATGTTTATGCTTACGTGAATTAAATTACAAATTAATAAGATACGGCAAATGTCCTTAATTTAATTTAATTTAAATCTATCTAAACTTAGTCCTTTTAAATTCTAATTTAATTTATCCTTAACGTTAATCACTTGTCTTTAAACTTATTAGATCTAACTTTAATTTTAAACTTTACATTACTTTAACTTACTTGTTTACGCGCACTTGGTTTCACACTAATTACTTCACGACTACTACCTGACTACTAATAACTTCTAATTAATAATAATCTAATATCTGTCTAATTCATATCTGACTAATTAGTAATGCCTGTCTACCTGCGGATCGATCTTTTATACATTTCTTAAATCTATGTCACAATTGGTTCTTTCGCTCTGGTGACTGGGGGTTCGGTCCAAAGTACAAAGTTCTAAAGGTGTCAGCATCAACTGACCCTTGCCAAATTTGTTTCCTTAAAACGTTCTAATTGCCTCGATCTTAACTGGCACATGTAAATAACACGCTTACATTCCGCAGAGCTTGCATCTCTACGTAAGTGGAATGCGAGCATGTGTAACGCGGCTTGTCCTACTAAACGTCAATGGGTGCTCATCCCGCATAATTTTGAAATGCACATAATAGCAATAATTACGAAACGAATTTAAATTTACTTATTTTCCAAGATAGTGACATCGTGACAATATTGCGTGGATGAAAAAATAAATAAAAGGCCATTACAAAAGAACAATAAATTAATTGAACGACAAAAAAGAAACAGGTGAATACGAAATACCAAATTAATTGAAAATCAAATCAATTGTGAATAAGACAGCGTCAATACCATTTAAACAACCCTATTGGGAATTTCTGCAAACGATGAAATTTTTTTTTCTGTTTACAAATAAAAATCCGCCTATAATGTGGATATGTCAAATCATTCTCTTGAAATTAATTTTTAATTTTACACGTTATGTTATAAATATGGAATCGAGATGTGAATGCCGAAAATAATTCCGGAATGAAACGTTTACGCAATTGCAAAGTCAGTGGCTTGTGCCAAAAGCCTTTAAAGTCATTCAATCCGACAAAACGAAAATAAAAAGCCGTAAATCATTGCATGCCGAGTTTAATTTTTTTACGCGAGATAAGATAAAGAATAACATGGCAAATCAAACCGCTAATCAATGCTTTTTAAATGTGCGCAGTCATAAAAAAGACATCAAACGCTATAAATATTCAAAATATTTTAATTTAACGTGATTAACAAGTACATGTATGTACGTAGTTGGGCTTTGCAAACGAAATACTTTTACTGTACAATCATAAAATGAATCACAACCAAAAACTTTCCGTGTATTTTACATTTTTATAATTTTTGTTTAAAAAGTAGACAATAAATTATGCACTATAATATATGTAGTAATGAAATCTGTCCAAAACACCTATAAGATAAATTCCAAGATTACACATTATTTTCAATTCTGACTACTTTTGAAGCAATAATATTCAAGTGACTTATGTGTGTGATACATTCTGTATTTTTTTGGAGTAGATTATTTCGGGATTTTCGAACGGTTATTACAATCATATTGAAATAATATCCGAATTTTTTTCCACTACCCAGAAAATAATAGTTATTTTCCAACACATTAGGAAAATTACAAAACATTTTATACAGTTCACCTTTATCAACACTGAGTTATTAAAAATTCATAACATTAAGAAGGCAAGTCTTTCTCGAGGGATAAGAATAATTCTTGTGTAATACTCTGTAATTCCTGGATATCCCAATAATACCTACCTATTTTTTTCTAAAAATTTCCTTTTTTCATTTAACAGTCTTTAACACGTAGCCACAAGTAATTTAATTTTCTTACATTTTTTGTTAATACGTACATACTTAAAAAGTCTGTGTTTTTTTTACCTTAAACGGACCACTTCCTCCTAAAAATTCAATTTGGACATTGTAATCTTTAGAAATTTTTCATAAATGCCGAAATATGGCTGACTTAAATTATCAAAATGTTTTATTTCGAGGAAAAGCTGTCCTTCACGCTCTCTTATACTTATTTTAGAAACGAATGAACATACAGTGTGGTGATAAAGTAACGCACCAAGCAAAAAAACACCCTTAGCGTTGACTTTTTCGAAAAATGCTCGGACAGGTCGATTTTATTTTTAAAAAAGGCATCTTTTACAACCAATTTTAATTTTATGTCAGTTACCACTTTTGCGCCGTGACGTCATCGACATTTTTTTTTAATGACAACCAATTTTCTTGTAAATCTCATTTGAAAGCACCCATTTTCTCAGTACAAAAATGTTAATGAACCACTATGTTGCACAAGAAAATTTTGACAAAAAATTATTAAAAAATGGAAATCTTAAATCTTAAAATTTCAACCTAAAATAATACTTTCTTGTAAAAACATAACAAAACAATTAAATTACAATAAATGCTGAAAATGTCCTCCACCAACCACTTGACAGTGACCAGCTCGTGTGTAAACGCTGTTAATGAGTCTTGCGATGGTTTCACGGCTAATGTTATTTATTTCCGTCCTAATTTTGTTTTGTAAGTCTTCCAAATTTTGAGGTCTGTTCACGTAAACTCGATCTTTTAGATAACCCCACACAAAGAAAACTTACAAAACAAAATTAGGACGGAAATGAATAACATTGGCCGTGAAACCATCGCAAGAGTCATTAACAGCGTTTACACATGAGCTGGTTGGTCACTGTCAAGTGGCTGGTGGAGGACATTTTCAGCATTTATTGTAATTTTATTAAGTTGTTTTGTTATGTTTTTATAAGAAAGTATTATTTTAGGTGGAGGAGGCACTGTGAGGAAATTGAAAGTACTCCAGAATGTGCCAGACTGCATAAAATGCTCTCGAAGTCCCCTCAAGGATACCTAAATACTCTGGTAAAACCTACCGGAGAATTTACCAGAACAGGAAAAGAAACCATGACCGAAATGTTTCGGGTTCATTTTCCTGGGTCAACAGTCATTGACGCCGTGCCTGCTGATTGGAATAGCCAGGTTCCGGATGCCTCTGTTCTCAGAGCATCAAGGGAGGAATGGAGTTCTGCCAGGAGTGTCATAACGTTTTCTAACATCAAATGGGCTATAAACTCGTTTGATAGTTACAAATCTCCGGGTCCGGATGGGATAATACCGATTATGCTGCAGATGGGCTCGGACCTTCTGATCATCAGAATCTGTACGGTTCTGAGAGCCTGTATGGCTCTGGGCTACCTGCCAAGAGTGTGGAGACTGACCAGAGTGGTTTTCATACCAAAAACTGGCCGGGTAGACTACACTCAGGCGAAGGCTTTCAGACCCATCAGTCTTATGTCCTTTGTATTAAAGACAATGGAGAAAATACTTGATGGGCACATAAGGGGTGGTGTTCTGGTCGACAGACCCCTACACTAATACCAGTTTGCCTATTCAACAGGTCTATCTACTGAGACAGCACTCCATCATCTCACTTGGAGGGTGGAGAAATCTCTGGAAAATAAAGAGGTCCTCTTAGCTGCCTTTTTAGACATCGAAGGGGCCTTTGACAATACATCCTTTGACTCCATCACCACGGCTCTAAGTAGTAGAGGGGTGGAGGAAATTTGCTGCAGGTGGATTGACTGCATGCTCAAAGGAAGGGTGGTCTATACATCACTGCTGGACGACACGCTAATGGCTGGGGTAGCGGGAGGCTGTCCGCAGGGGGGTGTTTTGTCCCCCCTGTTGTGGAACCTCGTCATGGACGGGCTTCTGAGACAGCTAAGCGGTGAAGGCTTTGATCCCTTAGGGTATGCTGATGATTTAGTTATACCCGTACAAGGGAAATTTAATAACATTGTCAGGGACCGAATGCAAGTCGCCCTGAATGTAGTAACAAGGTGGGCCGAGGAGGAAGGTCTGAGGATCAGTCCTCAAGAAACCACCATTGTGCCATTCACTCGAAGGCGGAACTTAGAGGGTTTAGGTCCTCTGCATCTTCGTGCGAACGACCTAGTTTTGTCGGGGGAGGTAAAGTACCTTGGGGTGATTTTTGACTCCAAACTTACCTGGAATCAACATCTAGATAAGATAGTAAGGCGATCGGTGGCCAGACGAGCCTATGATAGAACGTGGGGCTTAAAACCAAGTATGGTGCATTGGTTGTTCACCAGAATGGTCAGACCCGCAATCATTTATGCGGCTTCGGTGTGGTGGCCGAAGGTCAAGCAGAAGACCACCAAACTTAGACTGGGCAAGGTACAAAGACTTGCCTGTTTAGGCATAACGGGGGCGATGAGCACAACGCCCACCGCTGCAATGGAAACCCTTCTAGACCTCCCTCCCTTACACATTGTGATAATGGGAGAGGCAAGACGAGGACTCCATAGACTGCAGCAATCACGTCACCTTCTTAATATAAGTACGGGTCATACAAGTATCGTTGGCAGCATAAGAGGTCCTTTACTCGACATGAGGACGGACTATATGGCTCCCAAAGGCAATATAAACCTGCCCATCAAGATAGAAATTAATGAATCTGATGAGCACCGGAAACTTGAACAGGATTTTCCTCCTGGAAGTCTGATTTGGTATACAGACGGCTCCAGAACTGAAACTGGTGCCGGGTCTGGAATATACAGGCATAGACCAAAGGAGAAGTTATGCTTCCCATTGGGCCAATTTGCCTCTATTTTCCAAACAGAAATATACGCCATATTACAATGTGCGCGGGAAAACAATAGGAGGGCTTACACAAATAAGCGGATCTTCATTTTAACCGACAGCCAGGCGGCTTTGAAGGCTTTAGTAAACTCAAAGATCTCTTCCAAACTGGTGTGGGAATGTTTAAGTGAGCTCAATGACCTGGCGGAGCACAACTGCATTACGCTAGTGTGGGTGCCAGGTCATCAAGGTATTATCGGCAACGAACAGGCCGATGAACTAGCCAGGCAGGGAGCGGGCATGGCATACCTTGGCCCTGAACCTGTCCTAGGCATAACTAAGAACGCTATTCGGGGCTTTTTCAGTGACTGGATAAGCGAGGAACACAATAGATACTGGCTAAGTAGACCAGGGCATCGCCATAGCAAGACCTTTCTCAGAGGTCCTTGCAAGAAGAGAGCTGCGGAACTTTTGCTTTTGAGCAGGGCGCAACTCAGTATCACCACAGGGTTACTAACAGGACACTTGACTGTTAAGGAGCACCTATGGAGGATCGGTAAATTTAATGGGGATCTAAACTGCAGACAGACTTTGCAATAGGGAACCAGAGACGGCAATGCACATTTTGTGTAGATGTGATGCGCTGGCAAACCGTAGATAGCGCATATTCGGACATCTTATGATTGCTCCTGAAGACTTTAATACGCAATCAGTGAAAAACCTGTACCAACTGGTACAGGGGACATGTCTCACTGAATGGTTGCGTTAACTAAACCAGGGCGAGCACAATAAGCCTAAATGGCTGTGGTGCCCCCGGCGCATTCTTGCAGACGGGTTCTGGTTAAAAGGGGAAAAAAAAATTATTTTAGGTTGAAATTTTATTAAGTTTAAAAATCACATTTCCATTTTTCAATAATTTTTTTCAAATTTTTCTTATGCAATATAGTGATTCATTAACATTTTTGTACTGAGAAAAATGGGTGCTTTCAAATGACATTTTCAAAAAAATAGGTTGTCATTTAAAAAAAATGTCGATGACGTCATGACGCAAAAGTGGTAACTGACATAAAATTAAAATTGGTTGTAAAAGATGCCTTTTTTAAAATAAAATCGACCTGTCCGAGCATTTTTCGAAAAAGTCAACGCTAAGGGTGTTTTTTCGCTTGGTGCGTTACTTTACCACCAAACTGTATTCGTTTCTAAAATATCTTCAGAAAACTGATATTCTCAATTTCGAAAATCTTGAATATTTCGTTTATTTATTAAGATTTGTTTATTTATTAATCACAAAATTTGGTAATTTTATATTAAATTCGATGGACAATCTAAATACAGTCAGAAGTGACAGTTTCAATTTTTCTTTTTAAGAGCGCTATCTTAGATATTCACACTTCACACTACGTGATGTAAAAATAAAATCTGAGTACGATGTTATGATATACTTATGCTTTTCTTTCAAACAAAATATTACATTATTAAGAAATATTTTCATAAAATATTTAATCTAGTCAGGCTTACAAACATACATGCATTTATTATTGAATTAACGAATCTTATTAAATTATAGAAGGTATTCACGTATTTACATAAAAAATGTCATTTTCTGAAAATATTGTTACGATGTCACTATCTGGGAAAATAAGTACTTAAATTAAAATTCGTTTCGTAATTATTGCAATTGTGTGCATTTCAAAATTATGCAGGATCAGCACCCATTGACAATTAGTAGGACAGCCGCGTTACACATGCTCACATTTCATTATGCAAGCTCTGTGAAACGTAAGCGTGTATGTTTACATGTGCCAATTAAGATTGAGACAATTAGAATGTTTGTAAGAAACAAATTTGGCAAGTGTTAATTGATGCTGACACCTTGAGAACTTTGTACTTTGGACCGAACCCCAGCCACCAGGACAAAAGAACCGATTGTGAGGTAGATTTAGAAATGTAAACTCAAGAGCATAACTATAGCCCCGCTCCCAATTTTTGATTTTTTTGTTCCTAAAACAACAATAATTTAATTTTACTTAGACGAACCATAAAAGAACTTAAAATAGTAATAAAAAACTAATTGAGAATTCGAACAAACAATTTATGTAATTTATTTTAAAAAAATGTTAAAACTGAACAGTGCATAACTATAGCGCCGGTTGAAATAAATTAATGAAATCCAAGGTGGCTGTGCCCCTTATTATAAAACAAAAGAAACAAGTAATTTTATCATTAAACGTCATTACTTTCTGACAATTAAACTGAAAATGCCTCGAGGAAGTTATCTTTCTGAGTTGGAGAAAGGTCAAATCTTGGCTTTTTGTGATGAAGGTTTGAGTCGACGTGAAATTGCTCGAAGAATTAACCGATCGCGTAAAGTTGTATCAAATTATTTGAGAAATCCTGTTCAGTATGGGACAAACAAAAAAGGCGGACCAAAAAAGAAGATTTCACCGAGAACTGAAAGAAGAATTATTGCTGCAGCAAGCAATAGCTTGAAAAGTTGTAAAAGAATAGCTTCAGAATGTGGAGCAAATGTTTCCCGGTGGATAATTCGAAGAATTTTGAACAAAAGTGAACATATCGTGCGTCAAAAGTTGAAAACAGCTCCGCGTCTTCTGCCTCGCCATAAAATTGCCAGGTTGCAATTTGCTCGGGAGAATATGAACCGCAATTGGGAGAATGTAAGATATTTATTTTTATTCAACTGTACCTCATTTTCAAAAATTCTTTTTAGATAATAAAGTTTAAATTAGATGGTCCAGACGGATTCAATCGTTACTGGCGGGATTTAAGAAAAGAGCCTCAGTATTTTTCAAAGAGAAATTTTGGGGGTGGTACATTAATGGTTTGGGGTGCCTTTACCAAAACTGGGGTTTTAATATTAGCTTACCCATCAACACGAATGAATAGCAGAGAATATCTCGACGTTCTTGAAGCACATTTAATTCCATTTTTAAATAACAACGATCATCAACACTGGGTCTACCAACAAGACAATGCACGAATACATGTTAGTAGGGAATCGATGGCTTGGTTCGAAAGAAGAAATATCCAATTATTGGATTGGCCTTCCCGTTCCCCAGACATTAACCCAATAGAAAACCTTTGGGGAATTTTGGTCCGCCGAGTTTATCGTGATAATAAACAGTATGCCACAATTAATGAACTCAAAATTGCATTAGAAGAAGTTTGGGTTAATTTAGAGCCACAAATATTGACAAAACTTGGTTGAAAGCATGCCTTCAAGGATTTTTGAGTTAATCACAAAAAACGGAGGACCAACCCAT
The DNA here is from genome assembly GCA_958336345.1 of Dorcus parallelipipedus. Taxonomy (NCBI): domain Eukaryota; kingdom Metazoa; phylum Arthropoda; class Insecta; order Coleoptera; family Lucanidae; genus Dorcus; species Dorcus parallelipipedus. The sequence goes on from OY284478.1 coordinate 45,187,634, forward strand.
TATTAAAGAGTTAATTTTTGTTTGAAATGTACCTAGGGGCTATAGTTATGCACTGTTAAATTTTAATATTTTTCTTACAAAACTATATGAATTGCTTCTAAGTACTTCTGAATTGGTTTATTATTTCTGTTTTAGTTATTTTAATCGTTCTTCTAAATTACATGAAGTTGTCTTTGAATTAGACAAAAAAAATCAAAAATTGGGAGCGGGGCTATAGTTATGCTCTTGAGTTTATAAAAGATAAGAGACCAACCCGCAGGTGGTAGTAAGAAAATAGTCGAATGATAGTTAAGCAGTAACAATGTAACATAGATAGTCAAGAAGCAGTAAAAATGTACAGCGAAAGTGTGGTAATTAAGGAGTGATAGTCAGATAGTCAAGTAATTAAGAGCAGTCATGTAGGTAGGAGTGTAAGAGTAGTAATTGTCGGATAATGAGTGAGTAAGTGTCGGATAGTGATTAGTAAATTAGAAATGCGTGGGTTGGCTGGCCGCTCGGGCCAAACCCTCCCCTCAGCTAAGTTAAATAAATAAGCTTAGAAATTTAAGTTTAGTTTTAAGTCCTATGACTTAGGACCACGTTGGGCAACCACCACAGATAAAAAAAAATTTTTTAAAGTTTAATTAAGGTTAAAAGATAATTAAAGTTTAAGAGAAGTTAAGACTTAGATAGATTTAAATAAAATTAAATTAAGGGCATTGCCGTAATTTTATTTCGTTATTTTCTATAAATTTACTTCAAGGCGACAATATTTCTTAGTAACTTTATACTTTAAAGAATTAATCATTTACTCGTACATGTAAAAAATTGGGTAAAGAATTAACGTAAATTACACAACACATCACTGGTCATATCGTCGTACTCAGGCCAGTCAAGCCCAGTTGTACAATGTTTCAATTTAAGCTGAAGCTTAAACCCATGACAAGGATTATTTCAACAATTGTTGTTAAGGCCCAGTTGTACAATTCCAACTTAACTTTAAGCCAAAGCTTAAACCCTTAACAATTGTTAAAATAATCGTGGTCATGGGTTTAAACTTCAGCTTAAATTTAAGCCGGCATTGTACAACTAGGCCTAAGGGTTTAAGCTTTGGCTTAAAGTTAAGATGGAGTACAACTGGGCCTTAGATTTTATTTTTGCATCACATGGTACGAATATCTAAGACAGCATCTATAAAAAAAAAAGTTGACAGTCGTATCTGCGAAACTATTAATCCTAACCTATTTCTTCTGACCAGGGCCCGGACCACGGTGAATTGAATAGTAACGGTGGCAGCATTTCGGCAAGCGAGATAGAGAGCCGTTACGTCATCGCATACTCGCTCCTCCTTTTACACAATTATTAACGAATATTAACTGTCACGGTTGACAGTTGTATTAGAGGGAGAAGCGGGTATGCGATGACGTAACAGCTCTCTATCTCGCTTGAATGCTGCCACCGTTACTATTCAATTCACCGTGGGTCCGGACAGCTAAACGGGAAGTAAAATTTCGAATTCTAGTGGCGCCATCTGACGGCCATCCCTAAGAAGTTACAGTTATTTCTCGACAACGAGTGGCCGTCAGATGGCAGTGTTAAGATTTAATCAATCGTCGTCAGTTGTTGCTGGCGAAACTTGTTGCGCGTCAGAAATTAAAGTCGTAACAAAATTTATTTAACGTCGAGACACGTAACCAACCTCTTTCCAATTGAAATTTCAAGTTTCAAATAATGCAATATTTTTCCTATTCGCAAAATCAAACAAAGTAGGCGATCTCTGGTGGTCAATATTGATACCATCAAAAAGGTGAACAACATTTCAGGGATTGGTTTAATATTGAAATCAGAAAACATGCACCAATCAAACTTTCATATTTAATGCAATTGTTCACCCTTTTATCGGCCATGTTGCAATTAATAGAGACCTCTCGCGTTGACAATTAAGTCGCGAATAAGAAACTGATCAGAAACTAACTGGTTCTAGTGAAGATGTTGTAGACAGTGTAAGTAATGTCTGTTGAATATCATTCGGGAATTTAAGATTGTTGAAAGTAATTGCATATGGTCGAAATACAAGTGTTCCTAAGAAACGTGATTTTTCTGAAATCGAAGGAATGTCAGGCGCAGCATTTAGTTCGTAGTGTTTTAAAGGAAACAAAAAAAAAATTATTTTGTAAAGTTCCGTTTGGTAAATATTTAACAATTTATTAATATCTATAAGGACTTGTACAGAATTTATTTCGTAAAAAAATATATTTACATTCGTTTTATGTCTTTTATCTACTTTCCATATAATTATAATATGTATAAGTAAAAAAGAAAATGTATTTACTATTTATAGCTAATAGAGGAACGTGTTATGTATTTTTAAACAGAGACTGAAACCATGGCCGACTCCATTAATAAGCTAACGCTTATATGGCCGTTTCAATTGGCGGTTTTTCATTGTTGAAATTGTTCCAGGAAATTTACAGATTCATACGGTGACTAGTGACCTCTCTGGCGAAAATTGTTAGTTCAGTAAGCTGTCAAATGTAACAGTTTCAGAATTTTTCTGCTTGTAAGTTTCTTGTTTCTTCAAAAAATCTGTTTTATCTATACTTGTATTATCGAGAACAGCTTTCTCTGTTGCATATTTGTCTTTTGTGATTGTCACAAGCAAAAATTGTATTTTGTTGGAGTACAGGACATAGAATTTCAAATAGTTGTGCACAGGTTTTTGTATTTTCCAAGAGAGGTAACATTTCAGGAATATTACCTGTTAATTGCTTAATAATTCCGACAAATTTATTACTAGGATAGTTTAAACTTCCTCTGTCCTGAATCATAATAAGTTTCATCAAGGAATCCGATAAGAAAGAAGAGTTTCTAAGCAAGTATTGCAGTGAAATTTGTCGTCTCTATTTTTAATTATGTAACCAGCTAAGAATGCCACAGAAGCGAAGTAAATACTGTCATCAGGTAATATTTTTAAAGATACGTTTCGAACTTGAAGTTTTAAAATATGAGATAACTCTTCCTTAACTTTTTGTTCTTCTGTAGGTACTGGTTTGAAATTTGCCTGACTCGTGTAATCTATATTATCAGCAATATTAACAGATGTCAAAGCTTTGACGAATCCGCAACATTAAGTTTGCTGAAGTGCATATTCTGAAGAAGAAAAAGCTGGTACTGAAAGTGTATCCAAAAATGAAAACGAAGAACAGAAGGTAAATCAGTTACCATTTCAGGTCGAAGGGTAAATAAACCAAGTTATTTAGATGATTATCAATTATACACAGCATATTGTTTATTATGTTCAAATGAAAACGACCCTAAATCATATAAGGAAGCAGTAAAAGATGAACGATGGAAGAAAGCAATAAAAAATGAGATAGAATCTTTACAAAAATTGGATACATGGACAGTAATTGAATTACCTGAGGGCAAAAAGGCTATTGATACAAAATGGGTTTCTTTTTCGCACAAAAGAAAATGGTATCAAAAAAGCCAGATTAGTAGCAAGAGGTTTTCAAATTCAAGAAGAGGATTACTTTAAAAACAATTAATTACTCGCCTGTGACAAGAATGAGTACGGTAAGAACATTTCTGGCTCATGCAGTTCAAAAAGAGCATGCAATTCACCAACTAGGTATACCTACGGCATTTCTAAATGGAATACTCGAAACTGAAGTATACATAAAGGTTCCTCAAGGTGTAGAAGTAAATAAAAACAAATTTCTAAGATTAAGTAGAAGCTTGTATGCACCAAAGGAGAGTCCAAAATGCTGGAATGAGAGATTCAATGAATTCATGAAGCAGAAGAGCGATTTAAAAAGATCAAGTTATGATTTCTGTTTACATTTTAATACAAATATTTGGCTGTTAGTTTTCGTCGATGATATTTTATTAATGGGAGAAGAGGAAACTGTCGAGAATGTGAAGCGAATGTTAATAAAAGAATTTAAAGCAAAGGATCTTGGACAAATTGAAAGATTTTTAGGTATGGAAATCGAGAGAAAAGAACCATCCAGTATGAAAAAACTCAAACAAAATAAATTAATAAAATATTAGAAAAATTCAAGATGACCGACTGCAACGGGGAGTGAATTACCTATAGAAAAAGGATTACAAATTAATACAACAAAAGAAAACATTAACGTTCCCTATCGTGAATTAATTGGAAATCTAATGATTTTATCAACAGTTTCCAGACCGGATATAAACTTTGCAGTGTCATATTTAAGTCAGTTCTGAGACAAACCAAATAAGCAATGTTGGAAACAAGCTAAACGTGTGATAAGATATTTGAAACAGACTATAAGAAAAGTAGGTAGGCAGGAGTGTAGAATGGAAGCCTATTCCGATGCTGATTGGGCTGGTGACAGACTTGATCGTAAGAGCGTAAGTGGTTGCGTTGTACTCTACAATGAAAATGTAATTTCATGTTTTTCAAGAAAACAAAAATGAGTAGCTTTGTCAACCGCTGAGGCTAAGTATATTGCCGCAGCAACTACGGCAAGTGAAGTGATGAACATAAAAGGATTGCCAAGTAACTTTGGTGAAACAATTGAACCAACAATGTACATAGATAATAGAGGCGCGATATGTATTGCAAAAAGTTATGAGAACAGTAAGCATGCAAAACATATTGATATAAAATTTCATTTTATTAAGGATTTGATTAAAAAGAAAGAGATTACTGCCTGTTTCATAGACTTAAATAATAATTTAGCTGATATGTTCACTAAAACTTTAACATTTCAAAAATTTGATTGCTTCAAAAGTTTAATTAATATTCATTAATATAATTGGTATATTTAGACTCCATAGAGTACGATTTGATAATGTTTATTGATCTCATGACATTGTGCATTATTAAATCGAGGGGGGAGTGTAGAAGGTAGTTAAGGCGACGTTGTTGATGTAATAAATGAAATTGTCAAAAATACTTCACTAAAAATTTAATTCTACGTATAAGCACTATCTAACAGCTCTGACTTCAGTCATGTCATTTGAACCACTTCTAAGACCGAACATGAGAAAATATGGATTCCACTGCATCTGAACTATGAATATGTCAATACATCATAAAATCTGATTTGTTGCAAAAGAAATTTAATACAGAGGTTGTATATTGTAAACCAAGGGCCGTTTCTGTAGACAGTCCTTGAATACCTGCATTTGCTGAACTTTTTTGGATATCATCAATGTAATGTTGCAATGTGACTTCTAACCAATATAATCTTTCATCTGTAACATCAACATGGTGCAACACTGCTATTCAAAGAATGAATATAGTGTTTGGTTTGAAATATTAGGTTTGTTCGTGCAGTAGCTTCTGACTAGTCCAAAACTGTCAGAGTTATGCGCCGAATATATTTGACAGTTTCAAACTAGTCAGAAATGCTGTACGAACAGACCTAATGTGTGCTTGAAAGAAGTGGTACATATTCTCCATATAACGAATAAAATTTAATTTAGTAGATTGTTTATCCAATTGTTCTTCTTATAATTGTTTTCTGCTAAATATTCTTAATAATTAACTTAAACAAACCATAAAATGATATAGTGAAGTAAAATTTAGAAAAAAATTCTTACAAATAGATGGTACAGCTTCTTTAGCAAATCCAGTCTTGTTTTTATAATTTTTAAAGATGATTCGTGAAAATGATTTCTACAAATTACAGATGAAATGCATAAAGTACACTGGAATTGTTATTTCCAATTAGATACCATAAAATTTTTTCATTGCTTCAAGTTCGAAACGGAATTGCATTAAGAAATTCAAAGTGACATATTTTCGTTGCCACAAGCAATACATTTTCTAATCATTATATAACTAAAGGTAAAAAATGCTGAGTCTTTTCTACAAAGTTTTATTGAAATTCTCCAAACCGGTTTCGCCTAAAGAGGCATCTTCAGTGGACAGTTATAAAATTATATAATATATAATAAAATCTAATATAATAGTTTTGTGATGTGTATTCTCGTAAAATCTTTTTGTAAATTACAAAAAGATGCCTCAGTCTCAGCATTTTTTACCTTTATCAAAGAACTACAAAACAGCAATGGAGTACATTAATAACATTATATAACTATTATTAAATTTAAATTCTGATCCCAAGTTAGACAATTCAAATCTAATTTTAGCAATACGAGATGATTTTAGTATTCTCACAATTATTGATAGAGAATTAAATTTTTCAAATTGCCGCATTTAGAAATGTTACTTCAGCGGGTTCGTCATCTTAGGCCTGTTCCATTTGACAGAATTTCAAATTTTGAGCCGTTCGAATCATGCGCAGTATGAAATTTATATCCAATTTTGTGCACTGCTCATGCTCAGTACGATTTTGAACGGTTCAGAACTCGAAATCCGAGGAATGGAACAGACCTCTTATCACGAGACCGCTGATTTTAAATTGTCTCGTGGAAATAACAGAAAAATACAATATATGATTTCGTATTGACACATTATCAAAAAATTTAGGCTTCAAAGCATATTTCGTAAAAAAGTCTGAACCAGTGCAGGTTAACAAACAGGCTTACTGCTTTTCCTTAATACATTTAAAGAAATTTGCAACGATCTTGTGGGTTTAAGTTTAAAGTGATAGATAGATAGTTCATAGATGACGTTGGTCACCAACTTCTCGAGGGTTATTGTAAGATGGCGCGCATGCGCTTCATTAAAATGAAATACATTGGCCCATGCCCAGTTTCATAAAACGTAGTTAACCATTCGATCAAGTTAATCGTGTGATTAAGCAATATCTTGGTGGAAATTTAAACTTTCTTCCAATTGACGTGATCCGAGTGGTTAACTACGTTTCATGAAACTGGGCCTGACTGTCCGTTCTTGTTTTCCTTTTCTCTGCTTTTGACTGTATTAGATTGTCAATCGAATAATTTTTCTCGTAAAGGTTTGTAGCACTACTAACAGCTGTCCAATTATTTGTTTGTGCTTACATAACCCCCAACACATGGCAAACGCGTATGAAAACATGAAGCACAGAGCACGTTTGCGCATTTAAGCTGAAAGACACCACTTTCAGCATCTGCTTCAAGTGTGTTGTTCAATTAAGGCCCGGTATTAATTATAAAGGCAAGATAGCTTTAACTATCGGTTTATTCCCATGGGTCCACAATTGTTATTATGGCAATAAACTGGGAGTTAAAGTTAACTTACTTTTATAACACCGGGTATAAGTGTTTCACTTTACACATTTCCTTGTGTGATGTCCAGATCAAATTATCAGATAATATGACACTGACAGCTATTGACAATTGTCACTTTTGTATTGTGTGTCGCCAACTTTATATAAAAATCACAGTCTACTTTAATCAGGAATTCATTTTTTGAAGGCACTTTAGTAACTTTCATTAACCGATTACAAGCTGATGTCGAAATTAATGAATTTGTTACAACTTTATGCAATTACTTTTAAATATACTCTTAAACGTATGTACTAAAAATGTATTTTATGTTTTTCCTTTTTAATAATACACCTTATCAGGCGTTCTGTACCAGTTTTTTCATTATTTTGATCTAATACTAACCATGTGTCTTATTGTACAACTTTTCCTACAAATTCGATTATTCTAAAATAATTGTAACCATTTCTGAATAGGTAATTTTTGAGAAATTGAGAAATATGTAATTCCAAGTTTCATTATATCATGTAACGCATTATCTAAAATGTATTGTACAGTAGCGGACAATAAAATCCGTGCAAATCAGGCTTTTACCGAGGTTATATTTCTGTCATAAATATGTAAATTAAGAGCGGTTTAAGTGAACGGTCAAACTGCACAAAATCGTCAAGTCAACAGTCAGGTTAAACCACCAGAGAGAGACCAATCAGAGATTGGGAAAATTGAGCACGTGTTAAATCACTTTGACATTATGAAATTACGATTTATATGGTGTTTTAAATTTGTAATAAGAATTCTTGCAAAATTAGCAACGTTATACTTCTACTCGTAGATACGAATTACATTTGGAACTTTGATCCAATTAATAAATTCATTTCTTCAAATTTTTACTTCTTCCCCTTCCCTTATATTCCTGCTTATGAGAAGAATAGTTGAAAATGGGGTGGAAACATATAAAATTCTATGGCCTCTTCTCATCCCTAAAAACATGTTAGCTTTCTTCTAAAATAAAAATATAATTTGTTAATCATTGTAGAGTATGTAGAAATCTTGCTGTTCCGAATAACTTTTCACATGGCTGATTGATGCAGGCCGGAGTTATGACGTTCTGCCAAATTGTTGCAGATTTTGTTCTTCATAAATTAACGTCTTTTGCTATTTTACACTTAAGCAAAAGTCTGTTTTATAATTTCATTGTACAATATAAACTTTGAAATTAAAGCAATACCAAAATCGCAACTGATGAAAGAGAAGTCTTAAAGTAATTGCAGAAAGTTTGTTCAATTTATTGTTACCTTCGTTAAGAAAATATATAAAGTACACATTTAAAAGCATGATAGCTTAAACGTAAATACAGCAACAGTAGATTAATCTTCTGGTGATTTTGTTCAGTCTTCAGTGGCACCAATGGGTACTGTATACATATCAAAGGATTAGCAAAGTAAAGACTTTTGCAATGAAATTCTCCATTTTCTTGAATATTTAAGTAACTATCTGGTTAGCAACATACACCTCGTAATTTCAATAAAGTTAAAATCCAGACAAAAACTTATCTGGCTTCAGATTTTACCAGATGGCACAAAAAAATAAATTGTCTCGGAAAATTCAAACTGGTTGTCCAGTTTATTGTGCGCTATTAATTTGATTTGTATAGCAGAGCACTTTGCATAATGATCAAGACAAAAAAAAGGATATTGAGTAAGTATGATAAAGACAAAGATAACAACAGCAAAGTGTGGGGTTATAAAATGCTCGAGAAATACTGGAGTCAAGCAGTCTCCATTTTGTTTTTAACAAGTACAAACATGAAAGTATTGCAGTCTTTGTTATACACATGATTTATACACTATATTTTCTCCTAGTCGCTAGTCTTTCGCATTATGAGACTCTATGTCACACAAACTGGTTTCCATTCTGTATATTGAATATATTATGTATTCATCTTGATTTTACACATGAGTACACGACTCAGAATTAAAACATTCATTAAGAAAAACAGTAAATATGAAAGAAATAGAGCTAATGTGGTACTTCTTAATTATGTATGTCATCTCCTAAGATCTAATCCCCTACAGCACAGGCACTGCCAGATTACAAGACATAACGAAATGGTAAAGTCCCAGATTATAGAGACTATGGTATAATTAATTCCTACGAGTAAGTAAATAAACACTTCAACTTTGTGTAATGCAACGAACAATAAAGAAAGTAACATACGGAGAGAACTTTTAGGTTATATCTCTTTTTGATGAGAAGTCCTGGTGCCAATATGACACAAGATGACTCGACAAAATGCAGTTCTGTGCTTGTTAAGCAACATAACCTAGAATTCCACCTTTCCTAAAATAATCATTGCACCAACCTTAAGTTTACTGAACTGCGGAACTGAAAATCTGAACGTAGCTTCTGAACGAGCGTCGTCCTCTTCCATGTCAGTATCTTGAGGTACAATGCTGGGGTCCGGCTGGGGGCCGATGACGACATCTCCGTTTTGCGTTTCCATTTCACCACCACCAGTGTCAGTCATGTACTCCACTACAGCAACTGAACAAATCGAACGGAAAAGAATTAAACACTGCACTCACTTCAAACGAATGGTACTTTAGAATTTATTCCGGGTAATACAAAGAGGAGTCGTCAAAATTATTGTCAAAATCCGCTAATTTAATTAGAAATATTGACAATCAAGTAAACAATGACATGCACCTGTCAAGTGGGGTTGCTAATAGCCAATGTGCCCATAATTAGATAAATGAAAAAAAAGAGCAGAATTTTCCTACCTTCTTGGGTTTCCATTTCTTCTATTTCGCCGACATTATTTTGGGGGTTGACTTCGGTTCTCCGGTCTTGTCCAGTCACGTGGTTCATAGTGAGGGGTGGCGTCTTAGGTGCCAGCGTTTTGTCTTTGAAACCGGTCCCGAAAACGCTCTTGCTCTTTTTCGAGTTCAACACAGGCTCTTTGTAATTCAAGTCGCCGTGGTACACGGAATTATTGTAGGAATTATTTTTAGTGCCGGAGACAGTAGTCAGTTTGACAAAGTGCTTACTCGCGATGCGCCCAATGTCTGCTGTTTTTTAAACCCTCTGAGCGAGGGGCACGCACAAGTAACATATATACGCCCGTATCGATGAACTGGTCGCCTCTAGTATACTTATCAAATCGTTTGCCGACCTCTCCTCGCGTATTTTCTTCGCACTGTGCCGACACTTATCTTCCCACATCAAGAAAATAAACAAAATGGAGGCATTTCTGCTGCCTTGCTCTTAAAAATTTTTCGACAGAATTTTAATAAATGTCAATTCAACGCCACCTACATTTCAACTACCGCACGTGCAATAAATTGGTATTAAAATGTCCGAAGAATCAATAAATCTGCAATATCGACATGCGTAATTCTCAATGCTTAATTCAAAGTGCTGTTTTTAATAACCACAAAATCATATTACAATGCACAACAGCACAACAATGCGTTCCTTCAAGATTTGAACAAATGTCCTAAATGCCCGAAAAGCAGTGTTGCCAACACTTCGAAACACTTTTCCACTGGATTCTGCAACTAAAGCGAAAATTCCGCAACGTTTTAAACTGTTGTATACGTTAAAAGCTAAAGACAATAATGAACCAACTCCTTTTATAAAAGCCGTTTAAATGGTCCTATATTTTGTGTAAAATTTGTTTATTTTATTTTGGATTTTGAAACCACAATCTTGTTTATTGGCATCCTATTTTCCTATTGTGGGCATAATTTGGCCTTTATTGTTCAAGGGCTTTAAAGTAAACAAACCCGTAGTAACGTAAACAAATCCATAGTAACGCAAACAATTTACAGTTATTTTAGGGAAGCGACGCGACGCGACGTTCACATATCACTCGCATACGATATTGAATCCATAAATTTTGGCCAGGTTTTTAAATCACATTACAGTGGATGAATTAAAATCTGCTGAGTTATTTTGTGTACGCGAGGTACAAGCACAACATTTCAAAGCAAAAATGAACGCCTTATCTGAACCTAAAACAAAATTACATAATTCTAGCTCGATTTTAAGTTTATCTCCTTCTTTAGATTCAAATAAAATACTTAGAGTTGGAGGACGTCTTCGCTCGCAATATGAATGTTTTATATGACGTCAAATATCCCATACTTTTGCCGGCTAAAAGCGAATTTACGGAACTAATCATTCGTAACGCGCACAAACTTACACTTCATGGTGGAAGTCAATTAACGTTGGCTCAAATACGCACAAAATATTGGATCCTTTCGAGCAGAAATGCTGTTCGAAAAGTAATACTAGTTGCTTAAAATGTTTTAAGGTAAAACCCGCACATGTCGAACCTATAATGGGTGGCTTACCTGCTTGTAGGGAAGGACCAGTACGTCCTTTCCTAAAAACAGGAATAGATTATTTTGATCCTCTCCATCTCAAAGAAGGCTCGTGTAAATCAAAGAAAATTCTTAAGGATTACGGCGCAATTTTCATTTGCACGAGTTCTAAAGCGGTCAATCTTGAACTGGTCAGCAACTTAACTATTGAGGCTTTTATCGCAGCTTTGCGTTGCTTTGGTTGTGTACAGGATATATATTCCGATAACGGTACCAATTTTGTAGGGGCGAATCGAGAAATTCGAGAATTATATACATTGTTGGCTGAAGAAAATCTTAACGATAAAGTAATTAATGAGCTGTCAACGCAAAGAATTAAATGACATTTTATACCACCACGAGCACCCTATTTTGGCGGTTTGTGGGAATCCGCAGTTAAAAGCGTGAAGCATCATTTGAAACGAATTATCGGTAATTCTTCTTTAACTTTTGAAGAAGCCTATACGTTATTAACTCAAATCGAATCTGTGCTCAACTCGCGTCCTATCACTCCATTAACTACTGATCCTAACGATATAACCTTTCTTACTCCCGGACACTTTCTCATCGGTGAACATATTAATGATGTTGCTGAGCCAAGTCTACTGGAATTACCATCAAATAGGTTGTCACGTTGGCAACTTCTTCAAAAGATGAAACAGCATTTTTGGCAGCGTTGGCAACGTGAGTACCTGTTAGACCTTCAAAGAGGAGAATCTAAATGGTACAAGAAAGATGAAGCTAATCTCAACATTGGTCAACTCGTCCTTGTTCATGAAGATAATAACCTCCATACCAATGGAAAACAGGTCGCATCGAAGAAGTTCATCCAGGTCCTGATGGAGTTGTCAGAGCAGTCACAGTTCGAACGAGCAACGATGTTATTAAACGTCCTTCAAGAAAGCTGAGCATCCTACCTTTTGAGGGCAATGTGTGATTTCATAGTGGACATTATGTGTGTTTGAAATTGGGCATTTCAAGGGGGGGGCGGTATGGTAGCACGCCTAGACAGTCAAACTGTAATTTCCGCTCGTGCGTTGCGACAGTTCAAATGTCTATTTTTTTTTTTTAATAATTGAAGTTATAATATTAAATAAAATGTAATTTTGCATTGTTAAAAAATACAAGTTTTGATTCAATCTTATCTTTTATTGTGCAAGAAGCATTAAAGTCGCGCATCCCATAAAATAATCAGCAACCACGACGTCTACGAGTTAGCGCGTGGATAACCTGTGTTGCCAACGTAAGGAAAAAGCTATAATTTTTCGAAATTTCCCAATTTTTCCAAACGATTGATTGACTTCCGAGTTCTGAACCTATAAGAACTTATAGCTATTGAACTATAAGCTATTGGTTAATAACTATAAGTATTTTACAACACTACTAGTAATTAATTAGTACTGCTTTTTTAAGTAATTAATTAAATTAATTAATTAGTACTGCTTTTTTTAGTAATTAATTAATTAAGTAATTACTACTACTGGCTTTTTCCTTACGTTGGCAACACAGGTAACATTAAAAAATTAATTAATTAAATTAATTAAAACTTGTGTCGCTGCCCGCAATGGAACGTCAATAATCTGCTTCGCCATTTTAGGCGAAACCGGTCGTGTAATTTAAAAAAAATACATTCCTACTAGCTGACTTGGATTTTTCAATAACCTAATTAAATTCCCCTAGATTCCCCTAAATTCTCCGCTACACACTTTGAAAATCCGCTACAGTAACGGAATTGTGCTATGGTTGGCAACACTGCCGGAAAGTAAGAACCAAATAAGAACTAATAGCGTTTTCGTTTCACGTGCACCGGTTGCACTCAGTGTATTTGCATCTTTTTTTAACCTCATGTAATAACACGAGATGAAGATACTCTGAGCGCGCACTAAGGCGGTCAATCGAAAATACTATAAGCATAAGCACATGTTGAATTTTATGACAACTTCGATTGACTGCGCTAGTGTGCACTCAGAGTATCTTCATCTCGTATTTTTACATGAGGTTAAAACAAGATGAGTGCAATTATTGCAACGAATCGAAATCCATTTTCACACTGTAAAAATATTGAAGAAAAGTGTCACTTTATTGACATTTCCCAATTTTATTGATTTCAGCTATAGGCGTTTTCCCGTTAGCTCTGAATTTTGCGCACTAAACACAGTTGAGTTTTAAACCCATGAGCTTCGAGTACAAACTTACGGGAACGTGTTTGTAGAGGCGTGACATACAAAAATTGAAAATGAATTTTAAAAATTGTTTAATTAAGTGTTTTGTTAAAATACAAAGTGGTCAAGAATCACTGTTTGAGTTGGCAGTGCTGAATTTTATCTTTATATGGTACAACTGGAGTAACTTCCGGTTGTTGACGGCTTGACACTGACAGCCGTCACTTTACAAACGTCATTTGACATTTCAAATTCAAATTAAAGCGCTAGTTTCTATTCACATAACCTACAATCTTGTCGCTGTTCAGGTTACATCAAATAAACCAACAAAAAATATATTCGGTTGCGGTGTTGCAAATAACCGAATAAAAAAATGCTCTTAATTGTATTGCCAACTCAAGCGGTTATTCTTGACCACTTTGTATTTGACAGTAATTATTTTTCAATAACACGTATTTGTTTTGAAGTCATCTTGTAGACACCGTATCAGGGCAGAATTCAAGGTGGGGGAACATGTGCTTCGAGCACAAAAATAATAGGTGGTGCTTGAGGGAGCAGGGGAAGGACATATTGAGCGTAAAACGCGAACATTGAAACGTCAATTGGAAAGTGCGCTTCGCGAATTTTTGGACTTTTGAGCTCGTTTGCGTGCACAAAGTGAAACGGGAAAGCAGCTTATATCTTTTGTTGCGTTCGGAAATTCACGCGGTGCAAGCTCGGAGTGAAAAGTAGAGCGAGAGCGCAGCTATTTTGATATGCATAAAAGAGAGACAAAAGTGCTCGAAGAATGAATGGATTGATCGAGGAGGAATTACCGAATTCAGTATATGTCAAAGAGTAAAGAATAAACGGGAGAGTCATGCTAACAGAAGTTTCTTGTCCAAAGTGGTAACTAAATATGGCCGCCGTATGTCGTAGACACATGCAAGCATTTTATAAAATTCTGGAATGACCACAAACCGCACAGTTCGCCATTGTTTATAATACTCTTACTTCACCAAATTTAACCACAGAATAAGAAATAATCAGAATCCAAACTCGTCGATGCCGCCTTTTATCTCTGCCAGCCAGCGGCAACCATGTTTTGGGAGGAGAAAAACATCAGGCCCGTATTTATAAAATGTGGGACCCAAGTCTGGACTTCCACAAGTTATAATTTAATACTTCCTTACATTGCTCCATCATTTGAAAAAGTAAACTAAACCAAATTACAATTGTAGACTTTGTTTTCACATTTTTTTGTCGCACAAACCATTCCAGTCTTGCGCTTACTCGTGGTAATATTAATGTCTATAAATGTTTAGTAAGAGAAATAGGATAAAAAATCAAAGAAATAAAACAACACAAACTATCACAAACCACTGAAATACTAACACAAGCAATAAATTATTATAGCAACAAAGGCTAACATTGTCGATTACCACAGTTCATACAATCGTTTCACTTGGCGTCGGCACCTTTGATCTTTGTGTCTTCAATGTAACCACTGCGCATTCTTCCGCGAGTTGATTCTTACGTGGTGCAAATAATTATTAAAATTTTGCAATATTTGTAGTTGCACGAACCGAGCCGGTAAACCAAACTACGAATAGAAGCAGCGAGACTACTACGCATTCTTACACATAATGAAAACACTAAAATATGCATTCTTCCCCGAGTTTCCAAGAATTTTGTACGCGATAGTGGCGCCAGTGAAATGACTGTAAGGTGGACTGTAATCTCTTCTTAAAACATGTCCGATCCATCTGCGTCGTTTGGATGCGCACACTTTATCCACACTTGAAAGTTTTCCTTCTGTGTATTCTGTAATTCAACGAAATAGGATCCTAGAAATGCCAATTGTATTCTAGAAATAGAAATTAGGTGCCGCTTGCTGCGCTGATTTAAAATATGTATAAAAAGCAAGTGGAGCGAGTTTAGAATAGCAGGAGCGAGTCATACTAACAGTAGTTTCTTGCCCAAACTGGTCACTAAATATGGCCGCTGCCATGTCACAGGCGCACTCAAGCATTTTAGTGCTGTTTTACAACATTTTGAAACGACCACGAACCATACAGTCCGCCATTATTTATATTACACTTAAGCTGGATTTACATGGAGCGTTGAGCGCGTCAAAACGCCGAGCGTACTCTATTCTGATTGGTTAGTGCTCGATACGTAAAGAGCATTAGCCAATGAGGGTACAGTACGCCCGGCGTTTTGACGCGCTCAACGCTCCATGTAAATCCAGCTTTACTTTACTAAATTTAACTAAGGAAGATCCTAGAAATGTCATTTGTATTCTAGACACTGGAGTTGCATCATAAAAGTACTTGCAAGGAACTTATTTATAGCGTTTTCGATTCACGTGCACCGGTTGCATTCAGTGTATTTGCATCTTCTTTTAACCTCATGTAATAACACGAGATGAAGATACTTTGAGTGCGCACTAAGGCGGTTTGCACACTGAGTGCAACCGGTGCATGTGAATCGAAAACGATCTTACTGACAGCTAAATCCACATTGTTGATCAGTGCTGCCAACTCTACCGATAATTCTGTAGACCTACCGATTTTGAACTCAACTTTTTTTCAAACTTTTATTTTTGTAATTTTATCAATTTTGTAATTTCTAGATCGTCTTTTGTTTTATTTTACGTCAAAAATTGCACAAATGTCAAATCTTAATTTTAGAAAGTTTTGTTTATTTAATGATAATTTTTTAATTTTTAATTTCTTGAATTTTATTTAATGAGATTTGTTTTATTTTTGATATTTTTTTGTAATTTTATTCAATGAGATTTTTATTTATTTGTTTTTATACTTATTTATTTTTTTAAATTTTATGAATTTATCGATAGTCTTTTGTTTTATTTTTCGTAAAAAATTGCACAAATATCATATCTTAATTTTAGAAAGTTCTGTTTATTTAATGAGAATTTTTTAATGTTTATAATATTTTGTAATATTATTTAATGTTTTTTTTATTTTTGTAATTTTTTTTTTCTAATTTTCTTCAATGAGATTTTTTAATTTTATAAATTCGTCGATCGTCTTTTGTTTCATTTTACGCCAAAAATTGTCTAAAGTTCAAATCTTAATTTTAGAAAGTTTTGTTTAATTAATGAGAATTTTTTAATTTTTATAATTTTTTGTAATTTTATAGAAAGTAGAAAGCATTGTTTATTTAATGAGAATTTTTAATTTTTATTTTTTGTACATAATGTTATTTAATGAGATTTTTTATTTTTGTTATTTTTTTCTAATTTTATTCAGAGATTTTTTTATTTTATTTTTTTTTATTTTATAAAATTGTCGATCGTCTCTTATTTTACTTTACGTCAAAAATTGCACAAAAGTCAAATCTTAATTTTAGAAAGTTTTGTTTAATGAAATTTTTTTAATTTTTATAATTTGTAATTTTACAGAAAGTAGAAAGTATTGTTTATTTAACGAGAATTCTTATTTTTTGTAATTTTATTTAATGAGATTTCTTTAATTTGTAATATGTATTTTTTTCTAATTTTATTCAATGAGATTTTTTTATTTTCATTTTTTTAATTTTATGATAATAATAATTTTATAAATTTTCTTTATTTTTCGATCGTCTTTTGTTTTATTTGGCGTCAAAAATTTTCACAATAACTGTCAGATGTCTTAATTTTAGAAATTTGGACCCAGTTTTGTTTACCTACTTCATGAGAATTAAAATTTTCTTTTTAAATGATTTTCAAAAATAAAAATCGCCTGAATAAAATCATGATTTTAATCAAGCGATTTAAATTAGGTCAACCGAAATTCAGAGACATCTATCGGAACTATCTTCCGAAATGCTTTGCTTGGTTGGTTGGCAGTACTGTTGCCGATTGCCGTCAATACAATAATTATTAGGTATTTAAACAAAATAAATTTTGTACCATTTCATTCATTCATTCAATTACATTACTCAATGTGGGTAAGAGCGGATTTTTTAAAATTTGAAAAGGGTAATCCGCTTAGAGTGGATTGGCAACACTACTCGCTCCTGTTATTCTAAACTCGTTGCTTTTTATACACATAAATCGGCGCAGCAAGCGTCATATAAGTAGTTACTTTTAAGATAGAAATTCAGTGTCTCGAATACAATTGACATTACTAGGGTCTCATTTAGTTAAATTTAATGAAGTAAGTGTATTATAAACAATGGAGAACTGTGCGGTTTGTGGTCGTTCTAGAATTTTATAAAACGCACGCGTTTATTATATGGGGGCGACTATATTTAGTTACCACTTTAGACAAGAAACTTTTATTAGTATGACTCTCTCCTGTTTATTCTTTACTCGTTGACATATTACTGAATATGGCAATTCCTCCGTGCTCAATCTATTCATTCTTGGAGCACTTTTGCCTCACATTTATGCATATCAAAACAGCTGCGCTCTCGTTCTGCTTTTCACTGCGAGTTTGCACCGCATGAATTTCCGAACGCAACAATAGATATAATAGCTGAAATCAATAAAATTGGGAAATGTCAAAAAATTTGATTCTTTTTTTCAATATTTTTATAGCGTGAAAATTATTAGAAATAGGTTAGAATTATTTGACAGTATATCAATTTATAGACAAATAGATTGATTTGTTTTGGAAATGCATGTAGTGTTAAGTGGACAAATAATTGACAAATACAACCAAATTTACAATTGGAAAAATTTCGTTTCCCGCTTTTTTTTAAATTTCAGCTTCAGGTTAGAGTAAAATATGTACAGTACGATACACGTAGGGCTGTAAAAAATATTTTACCAATTTTCATCGGACAAGAACCTACTTTAATTATCAAATAATTAACCATTTAACTTTTTTTCTGTGAAACTTATAATAACGGTTTCACCATCGATGTTCTTAGTTTTTATTCACCCTGTATATTAGCGCTGCAGATATTGAAATACATATTTAATTTTAATTAATTTCTTCAAGACATGTAATGTATGTAATCGCTTCTTGAGTAGGTATTGTACATTTTCGTAAATGGAACAAGAAAATAAAAATGTAGGGTTTATTAAATTTATATTTACTGATTTTGTTAAAGTATATAATAATTATAATAATAATAATAATGCAAAGTGAGACCATAACCCAAAATAAAAGTACTTAGATATATACAAAATGATGCCAGAGGTTTCTTTTTTTGTACAAAAAACACCAAATATCAAAAACTGCAGTTGCTTAAGTATAAGATGTCTTTACAAAATATAAATGTATTACAGTATAATCTACAAATAGTAAAATGTATCAAAATGTTTTATTAGTTACTAATTACGTTTAATCAGTTGATCTCGAAGAGCTTTTAAAATAGCAACTCAGGTGACATAAAAATACCCACGTGATATAATATAATAATGCGGAAACTGGTATGCAAGCCGATTCTAGCTTCAAATACGAATACAATACTTGTTTGTCATTTTTGCTAAATATACAGCAGGACTCGGCGCATTACCATCGACCCATGAAAAAAAGATAATGAATGGTATAGGTACTACATATAAATTAGAAATGCAAAAATTAAAACGAGGCGTAATATGGTACCACATTTAAAAAAAAAAGGTTCATATCAAAAATAACTGAACGATATTTAATTTCGTTTTTTTTTGTTATAAAAAGTAAGAGCACTGTATATGCATTTTGTCCTAACACCTAACATGCAAAAGAAGTTGTTAACATCGTTAAATAATTTTCTCCCAATAAAAGAAATACCCTGTATGTACAGATAAATACAACAACAAACGAATGTCCGAAACGTGAATGGTGAAATCTTACTTTTTATAAGAAAATCATATGGCTAAGTAACTTGATTATATACACGTTCGACGACTGAGCACTCACGCAGTCAATCCTCTGCTCACTAATATCGAAAGCTTCAAATGAAAATACTAAGCGTTGCACAAATTAATTAAGAATCGAAATCGTGTGAGTGCAAACTCGTCGACACCTAAATAAGTGGTCTCTAATAGAAATAATAGACTAATTGGGGCCGTCGTCTCCATCCATCGTCTCATCCTGTGTTGTCGAATCGTCGCCCGAACCGTTTCCGCTCGTTTGAATTGAACCGCGCTTCGAAGAACTTAGACGAGACGAAGACAGGCCCATACCACCAGCACCTCGCCTGAAACAAAACCAAAAATTAATTTTGATAAATAAAAAAACCGAATATATCGCGAAACTAATTCAGCAAACATGTTAGGATTGGATTAACAAAAAAAAAAGAAACAAATTCAGGTTTATCTTTTATTTGTCATGTTAAAACAAATGCAATTTTAGAGTTACCAAATGAAACACACACTCTAGGAGTTTGATTTTCGAACCTTTATTCTTTTCATCTTCAGTTTTTGATCTTTCTTTTAAAAAAAATCAAAACCTTCTTAATGAAGTTTTCATCTGAACACTCGTTATATTTAAACAAATCTGTCGCATTTGTATGTTTTCCTTTTCTATCAATTTTGTGATTTCAAATTTCTAGACGGTAGTGACCCTTTTTTTTAAGACTACTGGTAGAATTTTGTTGAACGCACGTTAGCTAAAAGTAATCCGAATTATACGCCAGTCACCAAATAAAACTTTTACGCTGGATTTCACAAACGTCACTTAACTTTAATCATCGATTACGAATAATCATTCCTATACCTTCAACACATGTAACCATGGCAACGTTTACTTTTGACAGATGATTAAATTTAAGTAACGTTTGTGAAATCCGCCATTAAGCGTCAAATGTAGCTAAAATAGCGGAATTTCGGCCAATTTGGCAACCCTGCCAACAGTGTGAAACAACCTTTACAAACAAGCAACCCCACTTTTCGCTTCAATCATATTCATAACTGTTATTTTGACAGCAAGAGAAATAATGGCTGGGGCCCGTTCAGGAACTGTATCGCGAGAGCACTTTGAGCGGTTAAAATGAAAAGCAAAATGCACAAAATCACTTACATGAGAGAGAAAGAATATTAGTCGGAGCGTTATTTCTGAACGGGCCCTCGCAGTAAGTGAACAGTCTAACTGGACAGACTAAACCACGTGTTCAATTTCCCCAATCGCTGATTGGTCAAGTGGTCTAGTCTGACCGTTGAGTTGATGTTGACGATTTTGTGCAGTTCGAACGTTCGCTTAACTCGCCCAATATATAATTGCATGCGATTCGGTAGCAAATACATGATAATTTTAAAAAAATTACAAAGTCACCACTTTGGCGCGGCGCTGGTTATCGGAGAATGGTGACGAGCAATGCCAATCAAGGTGAAAATTTGTTGCGCGCAGATTGGTGATACCGTATTGGCGCTTTCGATTCACCTGCACTGGTTACGTTCGGAGTATTTGCATCTTGCTTTAACCTCAATTAATAACACGAGATGAAGATACTTCTGAGTGCACACTAGTGCGGTCAATCAAGAAATTAGATTTGTACAAGCTACAGCCTGCTAAATGAATCACGACTTCTAACTGGCCCGGGCGTTTTGAAAAATTTACATTGAACTTTTGTACTCAAGAAAACGTCAGAGGTCGCCACTTTGGCGCTAGTTAACGGACACCGAGCGGCGGACTCTGTCATTTATTAGTCAATCAAAATAAGTTCACACAAAATAAATTACATTGTAAGTAATACAAAACAACTTATATGATATGAACTTTATAGATTCATGCAGAAATCATTTGATCACGACGCGCGTCGGAGCGAAGTACGCTTGCGCAATGGAGAAAGGCTGTCATAATATTTAAAATCTATGGTGTTATGAATAATTGCAAGTTACATAAGAGAGTTTTGATAATGTAAAACGTGTTACTTACCATTTACTACAGCAATTCTGAAAATACGCAGGTAAGATTTTATTGGACAAGAATACTTCATCCCACTTAAATAACATTAATTATGCTCAAATCATTGCATCAGTAACATTAATTGTTCTTATATGAACTCATTCACCATTCATATGTCATATGTGACAGAAATGTTAAAATTTTAGGTTAAGAAACAGGGTTGCCAATGTGCGGGCAATTACTCGAATTACGGGCAATTTAAGCAACCTTGCGGGTAAAAAAGATACGTGGGTAAAAATGGGTATTTTCAAGGAAGAAAAAAAAACATAAATTTTTAAATATTTGATTGACGACTTGTTAGTGATGTTTCAGCTTTACTATTGGCAACAAAGAAATCACTAAAGCTGGAAGCCGACTATAACTAAAGTAACTAACTGACAGCCAAATCCACATTGTCGATCAGTGCTGCCAATTCTACCCATAAATTCGGTAGATCTACCGATTTCTAGATCGTCTTTTGTTTTACTTTACGTCAAAAATTGCATAAATTTCAAATTTAGAAAGCTTCGTTTATTTTATGAGATTTTTTTAAAATTTTCGTTATTTTTTGTAATTTTATAAATTTTGTTGATTTCTCGATCGTCTCTTGTTTTGTTTTTCATCAAAAAATGCCCAATTGTCAGATCTTAATTTTAGAAAATTTTGTTTATTTAATGAGAATTTTTTAATTTCTATTTTTTTGTAATTTTATTAATGCGATTTTTTTTATTTTTGTTATTTCTTTGTAATTTTATTCAATAAGATTTTTTTTATATTTATTATTTTCTTAAAATTTTATAAATTTGTCGATCGTCTTTGTTTTCTTTTTCGTCAAAAATTGCACAAATATCAAATTTTAATTTTAGAAAGTTTTGTTTATTTAATGAGAATTTTATAATTTTTTGTAATTTTATTTCACGAGTTTTTTTATTTTTGTATTTTTTTTCTAATTTTATTCAATGAGACTCTTAATTTTATACATCTGTCGATCGTCTTTTGTTTTATTTTACGCCAAAAATTGCCTAAAGTTCAAATCTTAATTTTAGAAAGTTTTGTTTATTTAATGAGAATTTTTAATTTTTGTAATTTTTATAATTTTTCAATTTTTATAATTTTTTGTAATTTTTATAATTTTTTGTAATTTTATAGAAAGTAGAAAGTATTGTTTATTTAATGAGAATTTTTAATTCTTTTTTTTCTAATTTTATTCAATTAGATTTTTTTTTAATTTTATAAATTTGTCGATCGTCTTTTGTTTTATTTTACGTAAAAGATTGCACAAATTTCATGAGAATTTAAATTTTTATTTTTTAAATGATTTTCAAAAATAAAAATCGCCTGAATAAAATCAGTGATTTAAATTAGCTCAACCGAAATTCAGAGACATCTATCGGAATTTTTCACAACTATCTTCCGAAATGCTTCGCTTGGTCTGTTGGCAGCACTGTTGCCGGCTGCCGCCCATAGTCCCACATATAGATGATTTTAACCTGAAAAATCTGTAGTGCAACGTCCATGTGTGTGTAAGGTAAGTCCAATAATACATATTAGGTATTTAAATAAAATAAATTTTCATTCATTCATTTCAATTTCATTACCCAAGGTGGGTAAGAGCGGGTTTTTTAAAATTTGAAAAGGGTAATCCGCTTAGAGTGGATTGGCAACGCTGTTAAGAAAGTGCCCAGTAACTGGCGTTTAGCGGGCCACGCTTGAACTGCACTTTTCACCAAGTCCACGCAGCGTTGCCAACTCTAGGGAAATTTCCCTATTTTAGGGAATTCTAAACCTGTTTAGGTACAAATGGATTTTTTTCAATTCTAGCGAATTCTAGAACCTTGCGCTAAAATTGAAAAAAATCACTTTTGTTTGATAAATTTTCATCCAAAATATTCTCTGTTTGTTATTTCTTGTATTTTTATACATATATTTTTCTAAATAAGTTAAAAGTTTTAAGTGTTTTTTTTTGCTTTTCCTTTTCTCTGTTGATGATAATAACTTGAAAGTAGGTATAATTCAAATTTTTATGCCCACTTTTCAAACCGGCTAAAAAAATAAACAAACTAATTGAAGTCAGCTGAAGTTCGGGGAAATATTGGCAAATTTGGGGAAAAATTTCGACTTGCTAAGGGTAATGCAAAGTAAAATGATGGCAACTCTGAGTCCACGCCAGTTAGAACTTGTCATTTGTCATATAACATAGCAGGCCATGATCAAGACTTAGGGGAGAGTCGGCTATATTGAACCGCCTTCAAAATTGGATCGCTTTTGTCTAAATGAAAATAAACTAGAAATTTCAATAACGGTAAACACTATAAATACCTCAGAGGGTATTGTACTAAGCATCGCTTCTACAAACAGTTTTTTGCAATACCGACAGATAGTTCTAGTTGGTTTTAAATTAAATTGAATTGAAGTGGTCAACGCGATGTGATGAAAAAAAAAAACGTAATGTTTCATCAGGAAAAGTTAAAAAAAATCCTGAAACTTCGCTCCCGCGTTCAAAAAAATTCGTTATCGAGAAGGCTCTGAACTTTTATTTTATGACGGTAGCTTAGTGCGTATATTGCAATCTTGTTGAGCTGTCAACAGCGCCAACTGTCGAAGGCTTTGATTACATCTTCGAAGTATTTGTATTGAAATAAATGTTTTATTTCATTAATTGCGTTTTATCATTCATTTTGTAGAAAATCGTAATTAATGGGCTTATTCTGTAAAAGTTCAAAAATAACGACTCGTTGATTTACGATAATCGTTATGAATATTCAAAACGATATTTGCGACGAGATTAGCGTGGAATATTTCATAATAATTAGATAGTTCAAATTATTGTTCGGTTAATCTATGGGAATGCAAGTTAATAATTGCATTTTCTATATAAATTAAGGGCCAGTTTACAGAAAATTAAAATTGCAATCAAATTTTAATGACGTTGTTAATTTATTCCTTTTTATAAATTTTTACTTATCAGAAATTTTTCGTCATACCATTCCTCTGAATCCAATTGCGAAAGTGATGAAGACTATTTATTAATGTCAATTAGAGATTTCCTTAGTTACAAAAGCACACCACCTGAATCAGAATACAGAGATCGTTGGTATCCACCCTCTGTTCCCAATTTTTCTGAAGGAAATTTCTTTGAAACAAATGCGATAAGTTATGTTGGTGGATTTATATTAAAACATATTTCTGTAGAAACTATAAGTAAATGTGAGATATGCCTTCGCAACTTACAGCATTTTGGAGAAGCTGATCCCTATTTTCATAAATTTATCACTTTAAGAGAATATGACGAAAAAAAAGATTGCAATATATGAATATTAATTTAATTAAGGGCCTGTTGAAAATTTATTTTTATTTACATAATATTTTTCCAACTGTAATATACAGCACATCCATTTGTAAAAGACTGGTAAGCTTTTTAAGAACAGAAATTCATTTGGAATTTGAAGAATGTCCACACGCGGAGGAAATAAAGCAGCAAATTTTTATATTATTCGTGAAGATTTACATTTACAGTTATTTAAAGAAACTTGGCAATATTATTACTGGCAAAGACATTCCTCAGGTTCCAAATGAATTGGAGAAACAAATTCTCTTAATTCATGAAAAACGAAAGAAGAGAAATGTATTGTGCAAAAACTAAGAAATATGTCTGCTTTGCATTTATTTGTTATGTATTTAATATGAAAAATAAGACTCTTTACTAAACGAGCAATCGAAAATATAGTTGTTTAATTTTAAAGTAATTTAATATCTTTGTTGTTTGTTAATTAAAGCAGGTTCTTGTCCGATGAAAATTGTTTGAAACGGACACTGAATATGCACTAAACACTTAAGTTATCATTTTATTATATGATATCGTTAGAATTGTTGTAATTACATATACTAATAATTACAGCAGTTTCATTACATACTCTCGTTAGGTTTTACCAGGATTTCCCTAACTCATACAGTGAATAATGGAGTATATGTTAAGATGGGCCTGTCCACATCGGAAACAATATGCTTTAAATTTGGAGTTATATTGTTACTAATAAACTTTTTTACTTTTAACATTCTCTTCACAAAATAATTATAAATTGGTGGCTAAAATGTTTATACTTATTGATTCACTTTTGAAAAAGCGGAAAATTTGGTCTATCAAGGGTAAGGGTTTCAAATATAAATTATTTTTTTACCAGAGTTTTATTTTTCATATCATTTCAACGAGCAAAACCATCACTTAAATCAGTATTTAATATGGTTATTTTATTTTAAAAGTCGACTTTTTGCGATGATCTTGTGTCAAATCAATTTCATATTATTATTTTTAAGAATTTTTTTTTAGTATTACTGTATTTTTGTAGTTCACACGAATTTATATAAAATAAAATATAAGTAGATTTATTAAAACTATTTGACTTTTATTTATTGTCGCAGATAACATACTATATACATACATTCACAAACATTCGTTTAATTTAATCATCTGTTCCAAGTATACGTTACTATACTTACATAGTTAAAGCTATAACAACGTTTATTTTGAATGATTAAATTAAACGAATGCTTCTGAATCCCATTATATGATTGAAAAATAAAAACAAGTATTTCAAAATTGCCGCGTTAATGTAATATAGTACGGGATCGGGAAAACAGATGGCGGCATTTCGAGAACTGATGTTTTTGCACAAGATGGCTTTCTATATTGGGGTTATTCTATGATGTACTTCTTATGGCAACTTAATCGTGATTAGTTTAATTCGAAATTAAATATTTGATTTGCTTTCTGTAAACCCACCCTAGAAGTTGTAATAGTAATGTTAGTTGCTTTCATTCAAATCAATAGGCTTGTTCGGGTTCCCCTGAGGACAGGTTCAGAACCGCCAGGAGCATGCGCATAATAAAAAAACCGCACGTTTTTTTTGTTGTGCGCTTGCTCCTGGACGTTGTAGGACTGTCCTGGCGAGAACCCGAACAAGCCTAATGATTGTGAACAGAATCATATGATGATCACCTAATACTGATCATAACATAATATCAAACTAATGTTCTTAGGTTACGTTTTTGTGTTCAAATCAGTGTGAACGTACATTTAGGATTTTTAAGTCTGAATTCCAAATCAATACTATGGAAATTCTTTCTATTGATGAATATGCAAGTTTAGGATGAAGTAGGACCCCGTTTGTTTGCAGACGGTGACATCTTGTATCTCTTGCCTTGTTGGGAATCTTATATAATTTTGGACCAGATCTACTACTTCATTTACGCATCTGCTAATTGATGCTTGACTGAGTTCAACATTGAAATCTTTACCTACAGATTTCTGGTAATTTCCGTGAGCAAAGAAATGCAATGCAATTTTGACCATCAAAATCAAATTATACATATATTAAATTTATTTGTACTTTTATAACATATGGAATTGCTGTATTTCTTCTTTGCACTTGCAGGAAAGGTTCCACTTCAAAGAAAAGGTCTCGGACACCTTCTCTCGATAGTCTATAAAATTTTCAGAAGTTTTCTTCTGGCAAACTTAATGGAATGCTTTTGTCACGTAACAAACGATTTAATGTCCGATATCTTTGACTGAAATTTTTTATTGCAGGTCAACTTTTGTTAATTTATTTACTCCTTACTATTTTTGTAACTCATCTAAGATTACAACAAAATGAACTTCGTCTTCAGTCATGACCTTTTCTGACAGAATTGTCGAAATCGTTATGATAACGAACACTCTGAATCTCTCGTTAAATAACGTTCACCATAACGACATCAT
Organism: Dorcus parallelipipedus; assembly: GCA_958336345.1. NCBI lineage: Eukaryota > Metazoa > Arthropoda > Insecta > Coleoptera > Lucanidae > Dorcus > Dorcus parallelipipedus. Next base: position 45,214,833 of record OY284478.1, read on the forward strand.
AACGTATATTTTTGTCAGTTGTAGTTCTTGCCAAATGAAATTGTAATTAAATTGATTTGTTTAATTGGCAGTATTAGAGAAATAGAATATCTTATAAATCACGTGAATTATTTCAGCCTGATTGGGCCTCATCAGAGATATGTACTAAAAAATTACTTTTTGAAAGGATAATAATTAAATTATAAATAATTATAAAAAATTGAAATAATTCACGTGATTTATAAGATATTCTATTTCTCTAATACTGCCAATTAAACAAATCAATTTAGGTATATTTTTGTAACGATATTGTAGAAATAATACAACTTATCAGCAAAATAGCGAATACCGTTATAATAACGATTTTCAAAGGATTACGAGTCGTTATAATTTTACAGAATAAACCCATAAATATATGTAAAAAGTTAGGTTATGTTTATAATAATCGTATGGTTACGACGAGACTGCGAGATTTACATTAAATATAAGTCTATTTGGTAGTGGTTTTTTTTTAAACGCACTTTACCTATGTAAAGGAAATATTTCAAGTATTTTTTATTTTTAAATAAATAATGATACTGAACTGAGCTTTCAAAGTAAATTTTGAATATACAGGGTGTACCATTTCAAAATGTAAAATAAATATTCAGAAATATTCATGCTCCTGTAAAATTTATCAAAACGGACTTAGGCTCAGTTTTACAATCGTGGAATAAGGACGGAATAACTGTTCCTCGAATATCCTTTAATATTCCTCCATATCTACGTCACACCCACGTCACGCTATTCTAAGAATAATGCTTATCCGACGATTCTAAAATCGGGCCTTAGCAGGTTAACAACTTAAGGCGACGATTCGTATTTTTAATTTAAAAAAATGTCCCCTTTTAGCGGCTGTGGTGTTTGGTAATCCTAAGTGCAATAAGTGATAACCCTCATTCAAGGGTAAAATCATTCAGGCTAAAAAATAAAGCTTCTAGACAAACAATCCTAAATAAAAGCAAAACTTGCTGCTTATTGTCAAGAATGAGTTTATGAATGATGTTTTAGTCCAAATTAATTTAATTTAGTGTAGTCGCACTAGGATACATATATTGATTGATACAAATTGTAGCTTATTACATATTTTTTTTTTTTGTAAACATCAGCAAAACTTTGAATTACTCTGTACAAGTTTTTTTTTATTAAACATTTCTTTCTAAATTCAAAAATAAAAAAGTTATAGGGGGTGGGAATTCTCGCGTTGACACCCTGTACAAGTTACGTTATTAGTAAACGCAAAAACGAAAACAACCTTTTCACAAAATTGTTTATTAAAAACTAAACCTTTTCACAAAATTGTTTATTAAAAACTAGATGTACGAAATGTACATCTAGTTTTTAATAAACAATTTTGTGAAAAGGGTGTTTTCCGTTTTTGCGTTTAATTATATTTCACAAGTGCTCAATACATCAAACTACGTTATTAGTTTTTATTGACCATTCAAGCTTTGGTTTAATGCATCTGAGACTGGCCCAGTTTTTCAATCACAGGTTAACTTTAACTTTTAATTTATTGCCATAAGAACAATTGTCACCATAATTGTTACTGTGGAAATAAACCGAAAGTTAAAATTAACTTGCGATTGAAAAACTGGCCCTAAAATCTATTGGCCTGGACTTGTGGGTTTACAATCAATTCATCCGTCCATCATTCTTCCTGGATCGGGAAGTTTAGCGCTGGGCTAAACAATCACTAAACATTTTACTAAACTTGAAGGCCGAAAGCGAAATGGACATGCAAAAGTCAATGACTTTCAAGATCTACAGGGTGACTGACAATTGTTCCGACGAAAAAAAAAACACGATAAGAAGCCATGTCCGAGAGTATGGGCAAAATGTTAAAAAAATTCTTTCTACTTTGTTTTCGAGAAATAATTAATCAAAAATTCGCCCCAAAACGGCGATGCGCGTCTTTGAAAAAACTCATAAAAGTTTTATGGTAGATACGGCGGCGTAGCATCGATCGTGAACTTGACCTTTAAGTAGATTTTCACGTCAACTCCGTTTTTTGGTTAACGTCCGACGCCGTGAAATACGAAGTAACAAGTATTCATTTGGCAAATGCATGCAAATCACCTGAAGCATATTTCTCCGTGCAAAGGATCGCAACGGCCCCACTTTTAACACATGCTTTGACAGGTAAACAAATATTACTAAAATTTAAAAGAACTAAAACTCGTATCTTCTCCACATTAATGTGAACACGCTACATGTAATTACATGTTTCGGCCTAGTGATAGAATATAATGAAATAAAAGGCCATCTTCAGGCTAAAATGTGAGAAAAATTTTTTGTCACAAGGGTGGAAAAGATGAAAATTATGAAGAGAACTTACCAAAAAATGATAAACGGAAAACTAAAAAAATTACATGTGAAAGTAACTAAAAGTTACATATTTGCTATTTGTCAGGTTAACATGATGTGCAAGTTTGAGTAAGTTTTTCAACGTGAAAAGACAAACGAGTTGACTGCGTACACTTATAAAGTCAAGATGGTGGATGACAGAAGTGTGATAGAAGTAAAATGTTGTGTCGGTAAAGTAGAAACTAAAACTAATGTAGTAAGGGGGCATGTTCAGAAACCTTAGCCGGTATATCAATAAAAAGAATTAAGACGAAAGGTTGCAATCAGCGCGATTCATGAAAATTAATTTGAAAGACTATAATTGGTCATTATGACAAAACGGTTTTGAACACATCTGTGAATTTCAAATTGTTCGAGAAAGTCATTGTCTTTGAAAGAAGCAGTAAAATGTAAGAGACTGAATTATTGTCCGTATTAAAAGAATGACCAGACAGGGTGACATGTTCAGCAAAAGTTGATTCGAATTTGTAAAGAAAAGGTAAAAAAGTTTTGGTTTTTTCTATCTCATTGTTTGATTCTGGTTTGAAAACTCGACAAGTAGTAAAGGTTTTGGCATTCACAAGTAAGTTTGTAAACACCACTCTTGTTAAGAGGGTTGAGAGGGGCTTTGTTATTGCAAAAACAGTTGTTTAAAGAATTGAGAGATTTGAACGCAATATTTAGATTGAGATTGTTAAAAATAGATTTAATTTTATAAGAGGAGGGACCTGTAAAAGTAACGGTGTGGTAATTAAGTTCTGTCCTGTCTGGATGAGATAGGGTCAGAGTAGTCTGGTTTCTGATGACAATTAATTTGAGTTTCTTCTGTAGAAGACGGTCAATTAAGTGAGGGTTGTTAACATGAGCGATATGTTTGATGTTAAGGATTTTTTATATAGTAATGAAAGGCTACTAATTTATGTTGTATGGGGCGGTTTGAATGTGCTGATACGATAACGTCAGTAGTTGTGGGTTTTCGGGAGATAGAAAAATTATGTTGGATAAAATCGTAATGTTTAAGCCTAGAAAATTAATGACATTACTGTGGCTTTTTTCTAGTAAATTGTATCTTTGGATGGATGGAATTTAAAAATTGGTGAAAAGAATTTAGATCCTCTTCGGTACCTTTAAATAAGACTAAAACATCATCTACATATCTATGCCAATAACGAATATGGTTGTGAAATAATGGTGAAGTGAAGATAAAATTGTTTTCTAAGTTGGTAAGAAAAGATAGGGGGGGAACCCATTTGCAAGTCCAGAATTTTGATTGTAGAAAGTATTGTTGAAGATTCGTTGTAAAGCGAGTTGTAATGACGAAGTGAAATGGTCAATGTATTGAGGATTAAGTTGAGTTTGTGATTTTTTTGTGAGATCAATACAATCTAAAGGTGGGACACTCGGAAAAAGGTTGACAATGTCAAACGAAATTAAAAATTCGTTGTCATTGACAGTAATGTCGGAAATATTATTTATCCACTATCACATTTATAATTGGACTTTTATCCACACTTATGAAGCACTTAAAGTGACCTATTATCCACTAGTGGAATAAACAACGTACCATAGCAACCAGTAGATATGACAAAGTCTGTCACGTTTCATTTTACGAATACGAATATTTTTTAATCAAATTTCGCTCATTCTGATTCCATAAATGTGGTGATTGTGGACAAAATGCTATCTAAAAGACACAATAAATAACTATTATGGGTTGTTGGGTGTTTTTCTTTATGCTGAGTTGAGAAGAGAAATTGAGTAGAGAGCTAAGCCCACCCCATTCTTCACTGTTGCTAGTCCGGGGAACAGCTGATACGTTTAGTCGGCAGAAGCTTGTCATCTGTCTGTGGTAAGTGAGAGGCAGGTCAATTTAAATTTAAATTTGGTGACAGGTACATTCCGCTCTAGTAAATAATCCGCAAGAATTAATAAACAATTATTTACGAATTTGTTGTCCTTATTTCATACGCAATTCCAGTTATTTTAGAAATTACTAATAATTACGTCGAGTAAAAGAAACAACTCAGACTTCCGTTCCTAGTCGTTAAACGTGTAATAAAACGAATCGATTCTCTTATGCACTTTTTGTCGGAACAATTGTCATTCACCCTGTATGTCTAGTAATTTTATTAATTTATGTAATGTTTTGCAAATCTCAACCAATACTCTCCTAATCTGACTACACTTTTATTATTATCCCCATTAAAAGTATTAATGAAGTTATGAGATGGTTAAAGCACACTTTATTGTCAGCTCTACACACATTTAAAACATTTGTCACACACAGCAACGTACCACATATTTACTACATAGTCTGCTTTGTAGAACTTCTACCATATCATGATTTACCACTGCAAAGAAAATCAATAGGTTAAACGTATAAATTCCCCCCGTTAATCATCCGACCCTTCATCGCTCGACCTTAAAAGTATCCGTCCCTACCTGAGCTTGCTCTTCAGATTGCTGATTTCGCGCGTCATCGACTCGTGAGACTCCAGCATGTCTTCGCATTCACGCTGCGCCTTTCGCTTCTGCGTCTTCTCCCTGCTTATCTCTTCCTCTGCCTCGTCCAACTGACGTTTCAGGGTTTTGACTCGAGCGTTCGCCTTCTCTACTTGCTCTTTGAATTGGTCCGCGTGCCTGCGCTCGTCCTCTAGCTGGATGACGAGTTCCTTCAGCTTCTTATCTAGCTTACGGTTAGTCTTTTGTTGAGCAAATCGTTCTTTTGCTTCTACCTGTAAAGCACAAAGTAAGTAATTGACTATAAGGATTATGTACAAGAAAATATGTAATAATTAAGGAGCGGGAGAATTAACGTACCTCTAGTTGTTCTTCTAAATTGGAGATTTTACTTTCGAGGGCGGCGATGGTGGCTTTAGTCTTTGTGCGTTGCGAGGTTTCCAGTTCGGCAAGCTTGGCTTTCAGTTCTTTATTCTGCCTCTCCAACAACAACCTGGCCGAGTCCATCTTCTGCGTTGCCGAACGCTCGTTCGCAAGTTCGGTCGTCAGCTGTTCCACTTGCAGTTGAGCTTTGCGCGCCCTGTCGATCAGTATTTCGTTGTTGCTCTGTTCTTCTTCCAGTTCTTCCTCGAGCGACGCGATTCTGGCCTCCAAGCGACGTTTTTCATCGATCAGTAACGTTCCTGAAAACGCCAGAACGTCATTTATTTAACAACAATTATTTAACATTCGTTTACCTTTATTAGCGTTATTGTTGATTTCCTCTTGCAGTTCATCTCTTTCGGCTTCGACGGCTCGCCTCGCCCTTTCTGAACTGGCCAAATCTTCAGTCACGCTTAAAATCTCCGCCTCCAGAGTCTTAACTTTCCTTTCCGCGTCCTTGCAGTTGGCAGCTAACTCGTCCCTGGCAGCACGTGCCTCTTCCGCGTCGCGAGTTGCTTCCTTGCATTGCTGTTGCGATTTCTTGAGTTGTTTTAACGCGTCTTCCTTAACCTTGCACTGCAGCTCAACTTGAGCCTCGACTTCTTTCAGGTCGCCTAGAATAATTTTTTAGTTTTATTGTTTTGCGTTTAAAGCAATAGTTCAGCTGACCTTCTAGCTTCTTCTTAGCGGCCACCGCCGTGCTGCGTTGCTTACGCTCCTCGTCCAATTCCGCCTCCAAGTCGCGCAATTGCTTAAGGATTCCCCGCCGCTTCTCCTCTGCCTGTTCCTCTTTGGTTTGTATGTCGCGCTCGAACTGGGCCCTCAGCGCCTGCATGTTGACTTCAAGGCGCAACTTGGCGTCCTCTGTAAGCTGAAGCTCGTCTTCCAACTCTTCGTTTTGCGACTTGAGCTCGGCCAGTTGGCTCTCCAGCGAGCGCTTCGCCTTCTCCAACTCGTGCACGTTCTTGTCGGCGGTTCCCTGGTTGTTAACGAGCTCGTCCAGCTCGGCTTGCAACTGGCGTCGGATGCGCTCGAGTTCCTCGATTTTCTCGTTGGATTCGTCCAGTTCTCTGCTCAAAGACAGCACCTTCGTTTCTTTTTCTCTCGCCTCGCGCTCGGCCAAATCACGCTCGGACGCGTTGCGTTCGGAAATTGCTTTCTCTTCGGCTAAAATCTAATTAAAAGAAATGATCACTAATAAATTCAATGAAGAAGAGGGATAGGTGAGGCTCAAGATTTATTAAGCAAGATGGTTGCCTACTAAATATTCAAGGTTGCTCGTCATCGTGCCTGCTGCCTACCCTGTCTGCCGTTGACAGATGTTAATTTTGCAATTCTACTATATTAAAAGTGTGTAGTTACATAATTTTCAGTATTATTCTTGTAGAGTTATAGTTTGTAGTGCTGTGTTTTTGGAAACTGAATAAAATAATTTATAAAAACTTAGTGGGAGCATATTATTATACAACGTAATCAGTTAACCCTACAGTGCACTTTAGTGTTATGTAATATTAATAACTTGGTTGAGCGTGTCAAGAACATACCTACACACGCCACACGCATATATAAAAATTGGACGGGGAAAATATCCGCGACAGGCATTGATTTCATGATTACTAATCTGGACAATGGAAATTATGCAAGTACTATTATAAATCCTAATCTAGCTCACCACTTGGCGAATGTATTCATATTGTACTCAAATAAGATTAGTTTACCATCGCCACCTTTGGAAATTAGATATCGAATAATAAATAATAGCACCTTAAATGTATTACAACAGAAAATTAGCTTGGAGCAATGGCTAAATGTATACGACACAAATGATGTAAACTTAGCTTTCCACGATTTTATTATGATTTTCGAATGGTATTTAGAGATATCCTGTCCTTTTATAGTAAAGCGAGTTAGCAAAGTAAACACCAATATAAACAATACAAACAAAAAATGGATTTCACCTGAAATTAAAGCACATGGAGCCAAAATCAAAGATCTCTTTTTGCTGGATCGTTATACCGGAGACTTACAACTATGGGAATTCTATGTCCAGAAAAAGAAAGAATACAAAAACCTAATAATTACAACAAAAAAAGATTACTTTAAGGAAAAAATTCTAAAGGCATCAAATAAAAACAAAGCTACGTGGAATATTGTAAATAAAGTCACTGGACGAAAACTTCTTGTGCCAAAAAAAATTCTCTAAACGTAAACAGTCAAATTATCGAGGACCCACAAACGGTCGCGAATGAATTTGGTCATTATTTTACCAATGTTGCCAAAAACCTGCTTCATGCGCACTACACAACTGGTCTTTCAGACAATTGCACAATCGGACCTATGATGACACAATCCATGTATTTTTCGAACATCACAGACAAAGAGACTTTACAGGCAATAAAAACATTAAAAATGAAAAATTCATCAGGAATAAATGGAATTCCAACGCAAGCTATTAAACGCACAATGACTGCAATCGTCAAACCCTTGACATATCTTTTTAATTTTAAATCCCGAAAATTGACAAATCGTTAAGTAGAATATTAATTCTGAGTGACAGCCACGGCAGGCACGTAAGCTCTTATTTAAAGGAAATTTCGCCAAAAGAGTCAGTTACAGGGATAGTGAAATCAAATGCAAGACTACATAATGTAGTAGAAAATTTGGAACAATTAGTAAAGGATTACAGTAAATCGGATTTTATTTACTTAATTGCTGGAACGAATGATGTAGACGAATGTTACGATAGCGAATGTATCGGAAAACTTATGATATCATTTTGAATATGTGATGGAGAGTACTACTCACACCAATATAATTATATCCACCATTCCTTTCAGGTGCCATGACAAATCATCAAACAAAATTATAGAACATATAAGCTGGGTTGCATAAAAGTTTTAAGCCAGGATTAAATTTAAGCCTAAGTTAGAATGTGACAGACATCATGATGTAGAGCATATTGTGTGTTACATTCTAATTTAGACTTAAATTTATTCCTGGCTTAAAACTTTCTTGCAACCCAGCCATAAATTATAAAATATACAATTCAGGCAGTAAATATGATCATGTCAATGTATTCTGCGTAAATAATTGTATTACCGTTAAGGATTACTCAAAACATGGCATTCACTTAAGGACACAGGCAAAAAGATATATTTGTGGTCTAATAGTCAATTTGATAGACAATGCACATATACAAGTTGCAGACTCTTCGGAAGAATCGGTAAAATCAATTACAAATCAAAATTCACAGCTTATAGATGAGAACTCTTCTTTCAACATGGGGAAGAAAAGAAAGATCAATTAAAATTAAATATTTTTCATTTAAATGTACAGTCTATTAGATGTAAACTTGACGAAATAGAATTATTTTTGGACTCTTTTGAGGAAACATCAATAATGAGTTTATGTGAACATTGGCTCACTGAGGAAGAAATTAGTCTATACGAACTAGAGGACTATTGCTTAGCTAGCTATTATTGCAGAAAACAAAAGAAACATGGAGGAGTTATGTTATATGTGATTAAGGGTGTTGAATTCATTGTGTGTGAAAAAATAAATAAACTCTCTCAGGAACTGAATTGTGAATTAACAGCTATTGAACTTAAAAAAGCAAAAATTGTGATTGTAAGCATCTATAGAGCCCCAGCTGGTAATATGAATGTGTTTATGGATACGTTATCCTACATATTAGCCGATTTATGCAATAGAAATAAACAATACGTAATTGTTGGAGACTTTAACATAAATATACTGCAGAATAGTACCCAGATTATAGATTTCAAGAACTTAGTGTGCGCTTTCGGTGGTAGAATTATGAATAACAAGCCCAGCAGAGTGACGCAAAAAAGTTCTACTTGTATTGACAATATTATAACTAATATTGAAAACATTCCAAATGATGAAGTTAAAATTGTTGATTCGCTTTTATCAGATCATTTTGGTTTATATTGTAGTTTATACAATGTAACTTGTAAATCAGAAATAGGTTCATGTTCTAAACCTTATCAAAAAATTACGCAAATAGGGTTGGATAAATTATTGCAAATGTTAAGTGTAGAAAGTTGGAATAGTGTACTGTTAAAAAATGAAGTAAACTCGGCATTCGAGTTGTTTCTGGATATATTCTTGCTATATTTCAATAAAGCATTTCCCCATAAAATTGCTCAAATAAATAAAAGTAATAAAAAAACCGAAATTAAATGGTTCCATGAAAATTTAACAAAGAAACGCAACAATTTGAAGCTTTTGAATGATATTTATAACATCACTAAAGATCCAAAAATTAAAATACATTATACTAAACAAAAGCAGGAATATAGGTGAGAAATAACTGAATCAAAAGTTGAAGCTAATACTAATTACATAAAAATGTCTGGAAATATTTCAAAAGCATCTTGGACAGTTATTAAGAATCAGACAAAATCAAATTTTATTAATATGGATGAAAGTAAACCTACGGCAGATAATTTTAATGATTATTTTACGACAATAGTAAAGAAACTGCAGAGCGGGATTCCAGTTTCAAATACAACAGCTGAAGATTACGTAAAAAATAAAAAAGGAGTTTGTCAATCAATTTTTTTGTCTCCGGTAGATATTCAAGAGGTATATAGTACTATTTTGCAAATGTCTAACAGTAGAAGCACAGATATATATAATATCAGTCCTTATTGTATTAAATACGTGGCTGAGTTTTTATGTGTACCCTTGATACATATTATCAATTTATCATATATGTTTGGAATATTTCCAGAAAAACTAAAGGTTAGTAAAGTGATACCAGTACCTAAATGTACCCCAACCTCGGATACATCAAATTATAGGCCGATTTCATTAATACCAGTTTTTGCAAAAATTATTGAAATATTAACAAGTAAACGATTAATTGATCACTTTCAAACACACAATTTATTCACAGATAGACAGTTTGGCTACATTGGGAACAAATCCACTATTGATGCGTTATTGGATATTATATCTTTCATTAATCTTAATTTTGAAAACAAATCATTTGTGAAGGCCACCCTCTGCGACCTAACAAAAGCATTCGATTGTGTAAATTATAAAATACTTCTAAAAAAATTAGAACACTATGGAGTTCGAGGAGTTCCTCTAAATTTTTTTGCATCATATCTTACAAATAGGTCTCAGAGAGTGGTTTTGGATGGGTGTGTTTCCGAAGAGAGACAGCTGACAAGTGGAGTACCTCAAAGCTCACATTTAGGCCCTTTACTTTTTATTATTTATATAAACGATTTGCCGCAATGTTTATCACAAGCTTCATGCTGTCTTTATGCGGACGACACCACCGTATTGCTGTCTGGTAGTGAATTAGCAACAGTGCAGGAAAACAGTTCACAAGCACTATTAGAAATAACTGACTGGTTTAATTCCAATATGATGCTGATAAATGATGGAAAGAATCAAAATATAATATTCTCTACAAAAAAAGTAACAGATAGCTCAAATACCAAGCCGGTTAAATTCCTTGGGATTTACTTAGATTCCACACTAACGTGGCAGCATCATATTGACATTTTGACTAGTAAATTAGCAAGTTTTATTTATATTAAGAAAACTGTCTAGAAATGTAACTTCGGAAACAGTGCGTACTGCTTATTTTGCGTTATTTCACTCTTTAATATCCTATGGGGCGCTAATTTGGGGAAATAGTGCACATTCCAAAAGAATTTTTATCTTGCAAAAACAAGCGGTAAGAATAATTGCACGGGCTGAATATAGAGATCATACAAAACCTATTTTTATTAAGCAAAATATACTCACTTTTCCGTGTCTTTACATGTACGAGTGTCTCAAATACACCAAGAAACACATTAAATCGTTCACGCAAATAGGAGAGATACATGATTATGAAACACGGGGAAGAGAGTATCTGGCACTACCAAAAATAAGACTGAGCAAAACGCAAAATACATTTGCAGTATTAGGAATTAAATTCTTTAATAAACTGCCTGAAAATATTAAAAAACTTGATTTAAAGCTTTTCTTGAGAAAAGTCAAACATGTTGATAGCAAAATGTTTCTTTGATACCAATGAATACTTAATGTTTGATTTTAATGATGTTCTAGAGTGATATGTGAGTATATATATGTATGTTTATTACAGATCTTGACGCGGCTAAACATGTAACGTGTATTTAAGCCAAATAAAGATTATTATTATTATTAATATTTCCATCAACCAAGGCATATTTCCAGATGTGCTTAAACTGTCAGTTATACTACCAACATTCAAGAAAGGTGATCATCATCAGGTATCTAATTATAGGACCATATCCATTATAAATGAATTCTCGAAGATCTTTGAAAAAGTAGTCCACACCAAGCTATTCAATTATCTAAATTCCAAAAATTTATTGACTGAGACGCAATACGGTTTCCGCAGCGGTAAATAAACGTCAATGGCGTGCACACATTTTTTAGAGTGCGTCTACGAATCCCTCGACCAAAACAAGTATGTTGCAGCCATATGTTTCGACCTTTGCCGAGCCTTTGACACTGTGAAAGCAAGTTTTTTGGAAACTAAATTGTTCGCGTTAGGAATCAGAGGAAATGTGCTCAAATGGTTCGTTTCGTATCTCGGCAACAAAAGATCAAAAACCAATATACAGGGTAAATTCTCCAATGAGACGAACATCTACCTTGGTGTTCCACAGGGGTCAATTTTAGGACCGCTGCTATTTCTAATTTTTATAAATGATTTACCAGCTAATCTCAAATGTCCAGGAAAATTGGTGGTTTTTGCTGATGATACATCAATAGTGTTATCGAACTCGAACATTTCAGAATTACAAACTAAACTCAATGACGTTGCCAGTGAATTCAGTATATGGTGCAAAAGAAACAATCTTATTTTAAATGGTACAAAGACTTCTTGTATTAAATTTTATCAACACCTCAAATGGTAGTTAAAATAAATGGAGTCACGATAGATTTCTCGGAAAGTGTTCGTCTTCTGGGAGTTACTATTGACAGTAATTTAAATTGGTCAATGCACATAGATAGTCTTTGCAACAAAATTAATAATGTCTACTACGCGTTGTTAAAGCTTAAAACATGTGTAGACCTGGACTGCCTAATGCAAACATATTATAGTTTAGTACACACAAATTTAGTTTATTGTTGCGAGTTGTGGGGTGGTACAAGTGAAGTCAATAGAGTGTTTGTTGCACAGAAACGCGTTATAAGGTTAATTTTTAACTTAGGACGTAGACAAACCTGTAAAAACGTTTTTGTACAGTATAATATCATGACTCTAGCGTCAATTTATATTTACAGATGCATTTTAAGTGTTCTAAATAACAAAACTAGATTGGTAACAAACCAAGATGTTCACGGTAAAATAACAAGAAATTATAACTTATTTCGAGTTCAGAAACACAAAACAACATTATTTGAAAAATCACCTTATTATGTTGGCCAGAAATTGTATAATAGGCTCCCTTCTGATTTTCGCGGCATCAATGATGACAACGTATTTAAGAAACGTTTAAAGCGCTATTTACAACAAAATGCTTTTTATAGTTTGCATGAATTTTTAGATTTTTCAAACAATCATAACTAAAAATAAACTTCTATTTTATACAATTTTTACTTGTGACTGTACTTTATTTTGTATCATAACAACTGTAATGAATTTTTATTATATACACATGTATATGTTTGACGTTTCACATCTAACTTGTTGTTAGCAAAAGTGAATAAAGATATTGATTGATTGATTGATTGATACATATAAAAATACAGGCAATAATTATCAATCAACCGATATTTTCTGGACTTCAAAGTTAGTCTTTCGTATAAAAAACATTGTATCGTAGGTACAAGCTAACTTGTGATTTTTGGAAAGATGCCGGGTGGAAAAATAAGCAGTGTGGCAATTTGTAAAGGCAATTCGCAGAGAGTCAAAGAAATGGATGAAAGCATTTCTTTTTTTTTCTTTTCCAAAAGACCCAGCTGTGAGAAAAGAGAAATATTATAGAAAAAATCAATTTCAAGTGCTAATCAGCGGATCTGTAGTAAACATTTTAAGCCAGATGATTACGAGGATTCAACCGAAATTGTTAAAAAAGACAGGTATGTTGAATAAGCTTTTCAGTTAATACTTTATCTTATATTTCGCTGCTTTTAGCAATTGCGTCATTACTGCTACTTCCATTTTCAGCAAAGGCTGAAACAGTAGAGCATTCAAAACGTACTGAATGGAAGCAGAAGAAAATGTTTGTAGAAAACCTTATTGAAACGGGTTTGTGTTTAACAGGACTTCTCTTTAAAATGTTGAAACGTTCATTTAAATTACTGAAAAAGTTGAAGTACCACCACAAGCAAATAAAGAAGTTAAGCAGTTTGATGTTGACATATACTGGGTGTCCGGTAAAGAATGGGCCATACTTCAAGGGTGGCTTCTTTGGGTCAAAACAAATCGATATAGATCAATTTATCTTTATTAGAAATAACATTTGCAACACTGCCTGTTCTTTCAAATCTTTCCTTTAATTTACGAAAAGTCTTTGCATTTGGCTGTCCTCTATCAGGAAATCGTTGAATATAAATTCTAAAAGCTAAAAGACAATTTTGTTGACATTCATAGCACCCTAAAAATGACATAAATCATGAAGCAAAAAGAAAACCAGACTTATCTCACAAACCGTAGGTTTTAGGTATAGAACTTTGTTTGGGAAAAAGATAGCAAGTTTAATTCTACATACATCGGTTGATGATTTTACTTATGGGGTGTTCCATAAGAAAAACTTGAAATATTTCACTTCTAAATTCAGTAGAAAGAACTGCCAGCCACCAACAAACTGCGTAGTTTTCAGGTTTGTTTAATATAGTGTTACTTAGCTTAAAGCATGTGTAATTACACGTTAATAACTAATAATGAAGACTCTTCAATTAAGCATGTTAGAAGCAATTTAATAAGGGCCTGCATTTAAGATGTTTCTTCGTTGATGGCATTTAACTCGGTAAATACTAGGTTTAGGTATAGAAATATATAATAAAATATTTTCCAAATTGATAGATCTATCTAAATTCGTAATAATATATAGGGCATTCCATTTGAAATATTAAAGATACTTGCTGACACTTGTAAAATGAACACCCTGTGTAAGTGCAAATAAATTTAACGTATAGAGTTTTTTTTATTAGAGGATGATAGCGTTTGAAATTTTTTTCTATATTAAATGGTTTAAACGCCACAAAAGAAAACCACACTCGGTGGACACGTGGTATATTTATTTATGTAGCAAACTGGCTTCAATTTGTCAATCCTACTGCAATGTTAGGTCAGAAAGTGATTACAGGATGTCGTGATCTAAACTTTTCATTAATTATTATTATTATAAACATCTCTGACAAAAATAATAAAGTTATCCTCAATATAAAAGACTCCAATGTGTTATTTACTTTTCCAAAGTTACATTTTGTTTAGTCCTCTAATCTGAATACTTAACAGATAGAGATGAGACAGTACAAAATACTAAACTGATAGAGATGAGACACTACAAAATTGCTGCCTATTACTGCAGAGAAGAATATCGTGGTGGCGGTGTTGCCATATTAGTTCGTGAAGATATCGAATTTAAATCAGTTCCAGTGCAATTGTCACTTTGCTCTGATAAAATTTTTGAAGGTGCACTAGCTAAAATCATTGTCGATGACTTGATCATAACCGTGGGATGTCTGTACAGATCACCAGGAGCGGACTTCCCCAGCTTTAAACGTAATTTGGACATTTTTCTACACAAATTTGTCAAAGTTAACTGTCCTGCATTTGTATACGGTGATTTTAATGTTGACTTTAGTGTGTCAGGAATTGCTGATGAAATTTGTCATATATTTAAAGCTTACGGTTTAGTAAAATGTATTAGCGATCTTACAAGAATGTCGGGTACCAATGGTAAGACACTTGATAATATCTTCTCTAACGTTAGCGACAATTTGTTAATTCCAAACTCAATTTCTTCTGATCTCTCTGATCATTTTATGCAATGTGTAAGTTTTTTAGCTCCGTGTACTGTCCCCAATCAACATGGTGTCTTACTCTTTCGTAACTTTAAATGTCAGAAATCTATTGAAACATTCAAAAATTTGCTTTCGTTACAAGACTGGTCTTTTGTATATTCTCAATTTCTTGACAGTAATTCTAAATTCGAATTATTCCATGATATTTTTATTCAAATTTTTGAAGAAGCTTTTCCGCTCAATCGCAGTAGAAAAAATAACCACAATAGTATTCAGAAATCTAAACCGTGGGTGACATCGGTATCTATAAACCGTGCATCACTTTTACGTGATATTTACAAAGCATATAAAAGTACTAATGATGAATATCTGTATGAATGTTATAAATTAATGAAAAAAAGACATCAATCAGTCATAACTCAAGCAAAAAAAGTTATTTTCGTGATTTATTTGCCAACTCAAATAATTTTTCAAAAACTGCTTGGAAGATTATTAAGCAGTGTACTGTCTCAACAGAAAATAAGTTACCCGAAACTCTAGTGCATCCTAATAGTAATACCCATATAAAAAATTCTAATCATAAAGCACAAGCTTTTAATGAATATTTCGTTAATTCAGTAAATGACCTGCTTAAAAATAAACAAACTATATGCGAGCCTAACTTTTATGATCAAAGCAACTCCTCAATGTTTCTATATCCAATTTCAGTAGCGGAAATAAGACAAATCCTAAGTACTACTTCGGCTAAAAGCTCAGCTGGCTATGATAATATACCGTGTTCCATCATGTCTCATGCTAAAGATTATATTTGTTCACCGTTACTTGAATTAGTTAATGCTTCTCTCGCTGAAGGAAATTTTCCAGAAAGATTAAAAATTGCGACCATCGTTCCCATTCCGAAAGGTAAAAATAAATTGAATTTATCTGATTACAGATCCATTGCTTTATTATCAGTTTTTGCCAAGATTTACGAAAAGGCATTTTATCTTAGATTAATGAACTATCTGTCTACTAAAGCCATTTTAAAAGAGCAACAGTTTGGTTTTCGGAAAAACTGTAATACCTTAGATGCTATTTTTTCGCTGCATAACTTCATCATCAAAAATCTTGAAGAGAAAAATCAAGTCGCTTGTATTTTCTTTGATCTTACTCGTGCTTTCGATGTCGTTGATCATAATTTATTATTGCGCAAACTTCAAATGCATGGTGTTAGAGGCTATGCTCTTGACTGGCTAAGTACTTATCTTCAAAACAGGTACCAACGCGTCTTAGTTAAACACGATAATAAAGTTTACTTTTCTGATTTCGTTAAAATCAATATAGGTGTCCCTCAAGGTAGCATATTAGGCCCTTTGTTATTTCTTGTTTTTATCAATGATATAAGTTTAGATGATTCTCATGTAACGTTATTTGCCGATGACACATCTGCTGCTGTGAGTTCTACTTCTTTTGAAAATCTAGCAGTAAAAGTTACTGATGCAGTAAGAAATATGGAGAGCTATTGTGCAAAAAACGGTCTTCTTTTAAATAGTGCGAAAACAAAAATTATGACTTGTTCATTTAAATCACGTCAATCAAGTCTTTTAATCAAATCAAATTCTGTAAATGTTCCTCATTTGGACACTACTAAGTTCTTGGGTTTGCATCTCGACTCGCATTTAAGTTGGGGCGACCATGTTGATAATTTATTAAATAAACTATCAGCTGCCTGTTTTGTAATTCGTCAACTGCGCATCAACTTAGATTTGAAACTTCTCAGAATGTATTATTTCTCACATGTCCATTCTTTACTGAATTACGGCATTGTTTGTTGGGGGAACTGCAGCAGCATTAATGACGTATTATTAGCTCAAAAGAGAATTATTCGAACAATGACTTTTAAAAATCCTCAATTTTCTTATAGAAGTTTATTTTCTGAGCTAAGTATCTTAACTGTAATATCACTTTACATATTATGTTGTGTTTCTTATGTTCACTCTCATAGAGAAAAATTTCAATGGTTAGATAACAGAAGTTTAGCTTATAATCTACGTTATAAACTTAAAGCAGAGGTTCCTCAACATAGGTTGTCTATGTCATCTAAAAGTGCTCACGTTATGCATATAAAACTTTTTAACTGTTTG
Source organism: Dorcus parallelipipedus (assembly GCA_958336345.1). Lineage (NCBI taxonomy): Eukaryota > Metazoa > Arthropoda > Insecta > Coleoptera > Lucanidae > Dorcus > Dorcus parallelipipedus. The sequence goes on from OY284478.1 coordinate 45,232,193, forward strand.
CCAGAAGACATTAGAGGTATCAGCTCCCATACTACATTTCGTATCAAAGTTAAAAACCTTCTTCTCCAAAAAAGTATTTACTCAATCAGTGAATTTTTTACAATTTGCTCAAATTTATAATCATTTATCTGCCTTTTGGCTCACGTTTCAGCTTGATTCAATAGATTTTTGACATTGACTAAATTTTGTGACTAAATTATCATTATTGAATGATTACATTTTTAAATATTTTTTAATGTGTTTTAGGTTAGTTATTATGACTGTTTCCATATTACATGCTTGTAGTCTGAGGAAATAAATAAATTGATTGATTGATAAAGTCCCTTTAGAAATTTTAAACCGCACGCCTTTATATTGGATACATTTCTAGTAAGGAAATAATAGTATATTATTCAACGACCGAGTAATGACGGATATTAATCACGAGAATGAAAGTTTACAACACGAGCGAAGCGAGAATGAAACTTTCATTCTCGTGATTATTAGCCATTACTCGGGAGTCGAATACTATACTTTTTTCACGACTATTAACGAAAATAAGGAAATAAAATAAATAAAAATACGAAAACAAATCTGACGTTAATAGACAGTGCAGTAGAAAGGGATCTATTTGATTGTTTTTATCGGTGGTTGCTATGATACTATTACTCAACGGGCCATTGAGTAATGAACCTCATTATTCAATTGAAAAGTGTTGAGTAATAAGAGTATTATTAAATAGTCGTGGAAAAAAAAATAATGATGACAATATTATTAAATAGTTGTGGAAAAAGAAATTTTTGTTGAATTATTTACGATCACAATGTATAAGTATAGAAGTACCTAATATAATATTTACCGAGTTGGAATTAATGCACATTCAAATTATATTACAAGTAAAATAATTATGTACAATCTATGTAACCTATTACGAAGGTATTCAGTATACATTATTTACGTGTAATATAGGTATGTATAACTATATGATGGTAGAACTGTTTCATGTTACGTATATTTACAAAAATAATAACTTCATTATTACAATTGTAACAAAACTCCAAAAAACCGCATTAACTGTCTTATATCAACGGTATAACAATATAGAACTATTTGAATTGGGCAGGCACAGTGACGTAATTCCCGCGTCTTAATGCCAGACGCCGATTGGATGAAAGTTAACAGGCTTACCTTATCGAAATTCTTTTGTTTCTTTTCAAGTTCGACAACTTTACTCCTTTGCGTCTCCAGGTCGATGTTGGCGTCCTCCAATTCGGCGGCGATTTTCTTCTTGCTCTTCTCAAGTTTGTCGTTGGCGGCGGTCAACTCCTCCACTTGCCTCTGCAAAGCTTCCAAATCCTTGGCCAGCTTCTTCTTGCTTTCCTCTAAAATGGCGGCCTGTTCCGCCTCATCTTCGGCCTTCTTCTTAGCTTCGGCGAGCTGGACGATCAAGACCGAAACCTACAAATTATTTCCCCCCAGGTTGGTATTTCCTTAAAATAAAAAAAAACTGTGGTATAAATTTACTTGTTTTTCGAAGCTGCGTTTTGCCTCTTCTTCCTCCTCCAGTTGATCACGCAGCGCTTCCTTGTCGGTTTCTAATTGGCGCAGCTTGGAGCTGAGCGCCAGTTTGAGTTTGGTCTCTTCCTCGAGGGCGGCTTGGGCCTCTGCGAATTGAGACTCGAGGGTCGCTTGATTCTTCATAGCAGCCGATGCTCTGCACAAAAAATAGTAATTAGGGGTTTTGTTCCTCTTCTTTATTAAAGCTTGCTCACTTCAATTCGGACTCCTCTAACTGCAGCATAATATTTTCCGACTCCTGTTGCAATTTCGTAGCTTTTTCCTGCAGCTCCGCTCTGGTACGATCTACCTCGGCGAGTTTCGCCTGAATTTCGACCAACTGGCTCTCGGCCTGCTTACGCCTCCTATCACCTAGAGCATTATTAGTAATGGTAAGAAGACTTTTAAGCTGTGATCAAAAGAGGAACCTACTCTCTTGCCTGCTGGAAGTCAAAGTTCGCAATTCAGTTGCGAGATCGGCGTTTTCAGCCTCAAGTCCCTGCTTGTTCTTTTCAAGGCTGGACCTGGCCTTCTTCAGAGTCTCCAGTTGTTCGTTTATGATCGATAATTCTTGGGTGTGTTTATGGCGAAGCTCGGCCAAAGACACTTCGTGCAATTGAGCTTCTTCTTCCAGGGTCTTTTTCAAGGTGGCCAGTTCTTGTTCCCTCTTCGTTCTTAATTCCTTAAAAAAAAAACTTATTGGATTACACCCTGTATCTGTGGTGTACTTTATCCGAATATTAAGTACGTGGAAAAAGTAACTTGTAGACTTTCTTTTCCCAATAATGTACCTGTTGGGCAGCGGTCGTATCCAAAGAATCGAGCAGTTCGGTCTTCAACGCCTCCAGCTCTTCGTTCAAGTCGCGCTTCATCTTTTCCGCTTTACTGCGAGCGATCTTCTCGGCTTCCAAGTCTTCTTGCAATTCGGTTAGCTGGCTTTCCAGTTCGCGCAAGGCTTTCTGGGCGCTGGCTTTTAAGGCGCCCTCTTCGTCGACGCGGACCATGGCTTGCGCCAGTTCTTCTTCCCTTTTGCCTTTACATGAAAATAAGAGAATTTTTTTCTTCAAGAACAAGAAAGATATAAACAAACACTGACATTGTGTTTTCTTTGTTTTCTGTGCCTCAGTCTGCAAGACCGACCTGAACAATGTTGCCAACCTTTTTGGACCTTTCAACAAAATCATGGTAATTTTTCCTTTACCCCCACATTCATAAACTTATAGTTCCCCACGTTTTCCCCATAAAATCAGGATTTGATTATTAATTTTGAAAAATTTGCAAATTGTTACTGTAGGAACTTAATTAAACACAATCGAAGTAAAATAGTAAAATACTTACACGTTCGTTTTATAATAAAATCTTGACCCTTAACCCTTTCCAGTCCAAATAATTTTTTTCTTCAAAAAAAGCACATCGACTTTTTTTTCTGATTTGCAGTTTAAGAACTAATGATAATAAACGTTTATTTTGAGAATATATTAGTAATCTATTGAAATAATAAGATTAGAAAAATTGATTCCAATTGGAATCATTGGGATTTAAAAAAATCACCTCGAGTTAGTCTTGGAAACAAAAGTTTCATATAATCTACCATATGAACTTTTGTTTCCAAGGCTAACTCGAGAATTTTTTTTTGTACCCTCGATATATCTAAAGGTATGTATGTACATTATAAGCAGATCACAGGAAGTTCGTACAAAATCTCTCAAGTAACTGTAACTGAACAGATCTAAAATAACCTGCAGTTACATGCACTTACTACATTTCTGTAACAGTTCTTTGGAATAGGTTGCAGTGTTATGTCAGTTATAGTAAAAATAACTGCATTCGAGAAGTTACTCGTCGAATAAGTTTATTAGGAGGTGGAAAGATTCAGGCTAAACTATAAATTTATATCTGCAAATAAGATCAATATAATTTCAAATAATCCCAATGATTCCAAATGGACTTACTTGTTGTGACCAATGATTCCGGTTGGAATCATTTGAATATTTCTAGTTATTACAAATGTTTTTAGAAAATTCAAATAAATAATATGATTTACAGAAGCTAAACAAAACAATAAAGCGGTACAATTTTTTCTAGAAGCAGTAAGGTAGCAAAACTTGCCTTACTTTTGGTTGTCTTCGCAGATCAAACGCCAAAACGTCACCGATAGCTAATGTTGAATACAACCGTTTCTTTCAAATAAATTTTACCCATAAAACCTTATAAGAAGTTAGTACCATCTAGCAGTATTAAATGCAATCAGATTACTACATTCAAACAGAAAATTATATTATATTTAGGAAAAATTACAGTAATCTATGAAATGATTCCAAATGTAATCATTTGACTGGTAAGGGTTAAGTGTGAAAGACGAAAAGCAAATCGACTTGAAAAATGAAACGTACATACAGGGTCTCCCAAACTGAGTGGCTAATTAATCATGAGTTTCATACTCAAATTACTTCTTATTACTACATCATTTGTTTTATAATCAAATCCTGATCTAAGTGTGAACGGCAACAACGACTTCGGTTTTGATATTTTCACGATGTCATTATCTGGGAAAATAAGTAAATTAAAATTCGTTTCGTAATTATTGCAATTGTGTGCATTTCAAAACTATGCAGGATCAGCACCCATTGACAATTAGTAGGACAGCCGCGTTACACATGCTCGCATTTCAATATGCAAGCTCTGCGAAATGTAAGCGTGTATGTTTAGAAGTGCCAATTAAGATTGAGGCAATTAGAACGTTTGTAAGAAACAAATTTGGCAAGGGTTAATTGATGCTGACACCTTTAGAACTTTGTACTTTGGACCGAACACCAGCCTTCAGGACGAAATAACCGATTGTGACGTAGATTTAGAAATGTATAAAAGATAAGAGACCAACCCGCAGGTGATAATCAATGGATAGTCGCGAAAAAGTTATGTAGTCAAGAAGTAATTAAGAGCAGTCATGTACGTAGCAGTATAAGATTAGTAATTATCGGATAATGAGTGAGTAAGTGTCGGATAGTGATTAGTGAATTAGAAGTGCGTAGATTAGGTTCTTTAATCAACAGCTTCATAATTAAATTACATTATTTTTGTTTTAGAATCGAAATATTTCATTTAACCTGCAAGTATGCATGGCAAGGAATTAGTTTGGTCATAAAACTTTTGAAAGGGATGAAAAGTATATACAGGGTCCCATAAACTGGGTTTGTTTCATAGTTAAATAATTGACTACCGTTTGTTTTATAATCAAATCCTGGCCTTTAAGTGTGAACGACAAAAACTACTTTGATTTCGTCAAAACAAATTATCAAAAAGTATCGAATATACAGGTTGCCCCAAACCGGCTGTCTCGTTCAGTGAAAGTCAATGCGGGATGATACTATATAAATTACTGATGCCTCAAGGAATAAGGTTTTAGTTCTTCTTCTTCTTCTTCATATTATTATTAATTGAGTGTTGCTTTTACTTTTTTTGTGGGAGATCTACCCGTATTTTTTCCTCTTGCCTTGATCTTCAATTTGAGGAGTTACATTTTCGTCTTCCTTCATTTTTCATTTGTCTATCGTACTTTTACTTTCTCGTATTTTTTTTGCTTTCTTCTTCTCGATTTCTAAGTTCTTTGTCTGTATTTATTTCGTGTGCAAAATTTTCTAATTTTTTTTCGTTTTTGTGCCAGATCCATCAAGTTGTTATTCTATTATGTATTATATTCTGTTATAGTACCTTTGATGTTTTCGTTTTTAGTTCGTTTCTTCTTCATTCAAAGTTTTCCCCACTTCTTGCTTTCTTCATTTTCTTCAGAAATATTTTCAATTTTCCAGAACATTTTCCATGGCCATCTACAAGCACCTCTAACAAATAGTATTTTTGATGTTTTCATTTTTAGTTCGTTTCTTCTTCATTAAAATTTTCCCCCCCAGTTCTTGCTTTCTTCATTTTCTTCAGAAATATTTTCAATTTTCCATAATATTTTGGCCATCTACAAGCACCTATAACACCGACAATTCATTCTGCGAATAAAAATGGGAGGCGTAAAAGTAAGAAGAAAAGGAAATTTGTGGCTACAAAACATAGCGACTTGGTTTAAGGGTTATTCGACAAATTAGGATAAGACAAAGACAGAAGAAGAAAAAGAAGAAACAGTTGCATCCTATTTCTTCAGAAGAGAGAATTAATTAATTGATTAATTAATTTAACGGGATGCGGTCTGATTGGACGTTAACAAGGATACCTCCTTTGTTTAAAACTCAATATTGAGTATCCTTGTTAACGTCCAATCAGACCGCATCCCGTTAAATTAATTAATCAATTAATTAATTCTCTCTTCTTAACTAAGTTACGGTCGTGACTTACAAGCTTCTGTTCTTCAGATGGGTTTTTATCAAGATATTACCAACAACTACGGACAAGAAGTCACAACACAACTTAAATCATGGGCTTCAAATAACAACAAATTGGCCAACAAACGCAATAGAAACATATTTTTATTAGAATGCCGAAGGAACAATGTCCTACCAAACCACATCAAACATCCCAGAACATCACAAGAGGCTTTTAATTTACAAAACAGGTTATTAAGAAAGATACTGAATCTAGAAATCAAAATTACTCATAATAGTATTCGTCAAATTGAAAACAGTATTCAAAATTTAATTGTTGATGTTTCAAAAAGTTTACCCTTACACATTGTAAATGAATATAAACGTAGACTACAAATAGCTTTTGAGAAAAAATTCAATTACCTCAAAGGTAAAAATATCAAGAAATTTAAAAAATTGGTTAATCACAGATTTCACAAAAAACTTTTTGTTAACAATAACAAATGGATCAAAAATATTTCAGATACAGCAATCCCTGAGGACATATCAGACTTTCTATCTTTGGGACCTAAATTTGGGATCTCTCCTAACAAAACCAATACTGATATGTATCGTTTCCTCTCAGAAATTGAGAACATAATTGATGAAATTCCGGAGCAAGATGAAAAGAATTTAATCAGAGGTAGAGTTACCAACATAATTACCAACTTCTTACATGAAGAAAAAAAGACCATCTGGTTTTGAAGAAATTTATTATAAAACTAAAAGATTTCTAAAAAGAAATCCCCAAATTCTCATCATGAATGCTGATAAAGGCAATACAACGGTAATTATGGACTCAACCAATTATAAAACCAAAGTTCAACAACTTCTGTGTGAGGACGATACATATGAGACCGTGAAAAATGACCCCACAAGTAAAGTACAAAATAGGTTCAATAAACTGATTAATCAGATTAAACAAAAAAATAATTTAGATGCTGAAACTTGCAAACAGTTAATTATTTACAATTCAATTTGTCCAAAGCTCTACTGCCTCCCAAAGATACATAAGACTGATACTCCCCTAAGACCAATTGTAAGAAGCATTGGTTCCACCACTTATAATGCAGCCAAGTTTTTAGCTAATATCTTAAATAAAGCCTTCAGTTCAAAAACAGATTACAATATTAAAGATACTTTTGCCTTTGTTGACAAAATGAAAGATATGACTCTTCCTGATAACTATGTACTGATTTCTCTGGATGTGATCTCATTGTTTACTAATATACCAATAAATGTTGTTATTGATATCATCACAGAAGATTGGAACAGAATTGAACATCATTGTAACCTCACTTGTGAACAGTTTTTAAAATTACTTAAATTCATTGTAGATAACGACTATTTCTCTTTTAACAATCAATTTTACTTACAAAAATTTGGTATGCCCATGGGGAATCCTATAAGCCCAATTTTAGCCCTGATTGTCATGGACAGGTTACTAGACTTTGTCATTGTCAAATTAGAATTCAAATTACCTTTCATTTTTAAATATGTGGATGACCTGATCACATCAGTTCCTGAAGATCAGGTAGAGAATGTTTTAGAAACTTTCAATAATTTCAGTCAACACCTTCAATTCACGGTAGAAATTGAGAAAGACAATAGTGTCCCTTTTTTGGATACTAAAGTTATAAGAATGGAAGATCAAAGCATTCGTTTAGACTGGTATCAGAAACCTACAGCATCAGGCAGATACATTAATTTTCATTCTTGTCATAACATCAAACAAAAGTTTAATATTATCGTGTCCATGAGCAACAGGATAAAATACATCTCACACCCTGATTTCCTAAATGATAATTTAACTAAATTATCCAAATTATTCGTTAATAACGGTTTTCCCAAATTTATGGTAACTAAATTAATTAACCAGAATCAACAACCCCAATCACCTCGTTTGAATGAAAATAACAAAAAATTCAAAAAATTAACTCATGTACAAGGCTTAAGCAATAGGATCATTAATGTTTTCAAAGATTGTCAATTTTTGAATATTGTACAATATAATAACTTCTCTATTAATAAATTGTTCTCAACAACCAAAGACAAGACACCCTTTGGTTTTAACAGTGGCTTAGTCTACTCGATTCCTTGTAATCATTGCCAAAAAAATTACATTGGCCAGACAAATCAATGGTTAAAAAATCGGATTGCCAAACATAAAAGTGATGTTAAGACAGGAAAGGTGGCTTGTGCTTTGGCCATACACTCTATTAATAATGATCATCAATTTGACTTTGAAAATACAAAAATTTTAACATTTGAAAAAACTTTAAAAAATAGACTTTTTCTAGAAATGATATATATTCAGAAAGATCAACAATCGATTAACTATAGAACTGATATAGAGAATATAAGTAATGTTTATACCAATATTTTAAATAACAAATGTTAGTAACTTTATTTGGAACTAAATGTAGGTTACATTCTTGTCAAAAATTTGAACTTTGCTCCAATCACCATTTTGTAATTATACACGTGTTTTGTCCGGTTCATTTAACGTTTTATACAATTTTAAAATGTAATTAATTGTGTTATGTTCATCTTCAAGTTCGTTAACCAATTCTTAAGCTTCCAGTTTGTAAGTAATTTATTTTTGCTTTAAACTTAGAGTGACTTCTTGTATTATTTGTAGTTTCTCCTGATGAAGATTTAAATAAAATCGAAATATTGAGTTTTAAACAAAGGAGGTATCCTTGTTAACGTCCAATCAGACCGCATCCCGTTAAATTAATTAATCAATTAATTAATTCTCTCTTCTTAACTAAGTTACGGTCGTGACTTACAAGCTTCTGTCCTATTTCTTCTTCCGTCATTGTCTTATCCTAATTTGTCGAATAACGCTTAAACCAAGTTATATTAGGTTTTGTAGACACACATTTCTTCTCCTTCTTGCATCCTATTTCTTATTTTTCTTCTTCATTGTCTTATCCTAATTTGTCGAATAACTCTTAAACCAAGCCATATTAGGTTTTGTAACCATACATTTCTTCTCCTTCTTCTTCAAGTGTAATCCATAAGCACCAACTCATTTCAATTGGCGTCTAACAAGAATCGAAGAGATATGAATTGATACGTAACCATAGCAACCACAGCGATTCACCAATGACGCTTTCAATATATCGTAACAATCAACTGAAGAGAGTACGCTTGTCTGTTACGTTTAAATCTCCCGCCAAAGAAAACGCGAAGGCAAAGTGATGTATGAACCGCGTTTGGATACAGGTGGCTACCCTGCATCCCTCCTCTTTACTGCTCGAATCGCATTCGTGTGCCAGCCACGTGACTGTCTTCGGTTTCGTATCCTAGCAACCTTCGCCTGCCACAATTTCGCCTCGTTGAGGTCCTTTCTTGTTCGAAGTGTGTTACAAGTCAGACGTGTTTTACGTGCATAATAAAATTATCGGAGTTCTCGCTCTTTGGGAGAAGTAATTCATTTGCGACTGTGCCGGAAGATCTCGTGACACCATCGAACACATTTGGGGATAATTTCAACTCCAATTCCAAGCCCGGGAACTTATTAGCCCCAGGTAATGTAAAAAGTGCTATGGCGTGTATCAAAATGGGTGCTAGCGAAACCTTTTCCCTTTACATTCAGGCTTTTCTGTTTGGGCGCAGTTTTCTGGCGCAGTCCAGGCTTCTAGGCCTAGTTCTCTGGTGGGGCTTCTGCCCTGTGAATGTACCGTGGTCCGATCGTGGAAACCTGATTAGCCATCTTGACGATTCCAGCGGATCCAGTTTGATCCAGATTGTCGACGCTACCCGCGAAAGACATAGGGCGTCGTAACTACCCACCGGCCACCGCGCTTCGGTTGGTAACGTTGACCCTGACGCATGACTGGACGCGCTGTCAAAAGGTTAGGCATTCCAACTTTAATTTAATCTGACGTTTCGCGGATCGATCGGTTTATCTCGTAATAGCCACTTGTAATAGTGTAAAGTGTTGTTTGTTTTGATTTGTGCAATAAATTGTGTTAACTTTAACTTCGAGTTTAATTTCTGCGTTCACGCACACCAGTGAGTAAAGTCTCGCCTCTATTTATTGTTGATTTACCTCTGCCCGATTTGGTCGATTGAAGACGTCGACTGGTCGATTACGTTTTGGCTGGGATACAGTCTTCTGGCGCCCTTTAATAATTCTTACCAACTTAATTAACCCGCCCCATTCTTCACTGTTGCTAGTCCGGGGAACAGCTGATAGTTTCGTCAGCAGAAGCTTGTCATCTGTCATGTCAGAATATCAATAATAACAATAACAAGCACAACAATTGATATAAAATGCATACGGAATATATCTAAATGACAGCTGGCTTTTGCAAATAGGTTAACTTCTTGTATGATTCAGAATGATATTTGACGTAAGGCCACTTCCGGTAAAACAGGAAGTATCTAAAAATGTTAGGGGCACTTCAACAATTTCTGGAAAAACCCTCAGCTTGGGACACCCTGTATACACAAAATAATTTGATTTGATCAATTTAGAGATTCCTATAAAATTATTTTTTTATTACTTCTACTATTTCCCCCACAAATTTATATGTTTTTGGTTCCCTCCCATTTTTCCCCATTCGTTGTCTTTTTAGATTATTTTCCCCACGGGTTGGCAACACTGCACCTGAATGTAAATGGACAAATATTTTCTAATTACTCAAGAGTTTTCAGAATTGGCAATAACAACTTAATAGAAATAAATCAATCAACAAAAAAACAGTTTTTTTTGTCACCCAATATTACCCCAAGCTCGGAGCTGTCGGGGTGGGGTGGCGGCTGCGACCGACTTAGATGTTAATAAAAATAATAGTAATAGCTCACCTAGCTGTAGTTGTAACTCTTCCATCTGACTTCGTTTCTCAACCAATTGCTCCTTGAGGTCGTTTACTTCCGTCTCGATTTTCCTCTTGGACCGATCCGATTCCTGCCTCTGCTGATGGTCCTTAAGCAGACGCTCTTCCAATTCAACGATGGTCGCCTCGTGTTTCGCCTTCAACTTAGCCAAGTGCTTGGCTTTCTCCTCCTCCTCCGCGAGAGCCTGGCTCAAGTCATTGGAGCGCTCATCCAGCAACTTCTTTTCCTTCAGCAGTTTCTGGTTGGTATCGTCGCTGAGGGCCAAGTCTTCCTCGAGCTTCTTAAGTTTCCCGTCGCACTGCACCTTCTCCAGTTGCAACTTCTGCCTGGCGGCCTCTTCCTCCTCCAGCTGCTCCTCCAAGTCCTGAATCGTGACTTGCAGTTTCTTCTTGTCGTTGCTCAACGTAGTGGCGCGCTCTTCTTCCTCCTCGATTCGGGCTTCCAGGTCGTGGAGGATCTCCTCAAGCTCTTGCTTACGCGCCGTTAACCTGGCACGCATCTCCTCGGCTTCCGCGCACAGCTCCACCTCCGCTTGTAACTGCTCGGCGAGCGCAGTTTTCTCATCGATCGCCTCTTGGTATTTTTTCTCGTACTCCTGCGCGGCTTTCACGTGGTATTCCAGCTTGTCCTTGACCTGCTTGAGCTCGTCTTCCTTTTGCATTAGCTTCTCCTCTTGCTTGGTCACTTCCAGTAAAGGCTTCACTTTCGTGTACAGCCTCCACCACTGCCAGTTGCGCAGCTTCAGGTAAGCGGAGCAATTGCGTTGGATGATTCGGATCGCGTTGAGCTGTTGCACGCGCTTCTGATAGTTTCGTCGCGAAAGGAAGCCCCGGCAGAAGGCCTGGAAGTTTACGATCAAGTCGGTGATTTTGTAATCCCGTTCCTCTTCAAGATGGGCGAGGACGCCCGCCCTGAAGAATATCTTCGACTGGCCGATCCGGTACAGGTTGTGATCTAGTTCCAAGCTCCTAATCATGGTCTCGCACGCCTTCTTGCCATCCATGAAACCCTTGTTGATTACGTTGGGGGTCAACAGTTCGTAACGCTGGCGGAATTCTTGGAAGGGGATGCGGTTGGGGAAGCCCTGCCTGCAGATGCGAATGCCTTCAAGTACGCCGTTGCAGCGAAGCTGATCGAGGACCAGGGGGGCGTCGATTTTCCCCGCACGTTTCTCATGGTTGGGTATGATGCAGCGAACGAAGTTTGGATTGGTGTTGCGCAGCGTGACCATCAAATTAGCCAGCTGCTCCTTGTACAGGTAAGAGACGGTCCTGAACATGCCCTTGGCACGCCCCAAACTCTCCGCGTCCTTCCAAATGTGCACGACGAAGGGATCTTGGGAGTTTTGCAGCAGGGAGACGACGTTCTCATTCTGCGGGTCCATGTTCTTCATTAGCCACTGGGTGGCGGAATAATCGACTTTCCCCGCGTAGTGTAGTATCGAGAAGTCCGCGACGCCCCGGAAGTCGCTCTTCTTGAATTTGGGGTGCACCGAATGGGCGCTCACCAACTTATCGACGAACGTCTTGTCCGTGGCCTTCGGGAATAGACATTCCTCGTCGAGCAAGGCCATGATGCCCATGGGTTTGTCGATTAAATCGATGGTGGGTTGCAGATCTAGGCCGAAGTCTATGAATTTCCATTCGATCCCTTCGCGTTGGTACTCCTCTTGCTCGAGGATGAACATGGTGTGGTTGAAGAGCTGCTGGAGCTTCTCGTTGGTGTAGTTGATGCAGAGCTGCTCGAACGAGTTGAGCTCGAAGATTTCGAAACCCGCAATGTCGAGGATGCCGATGAAGCTGGCCCCCTGGCGTTTCGTGCGGCCCAGGGATCTATTGATCCTCGTGACCAGCCACCGGAACATTCGCTCGTAGCACGCCTTCGAGATGGCCTCCACAGCAAATTCAACCTATACGAAGAAGTTCAATATTTCGATTGTTTTGCAAATCACAATGATTTTAGTGAAAGAAAAAAAATTCGAACCTGTTCTTTAGTTTGTGATTTGGTGACGAAATCCCTGCCGACTTTGATTCTAGGCTTCAGGAACGCCTTCGTCATTTCCGTCACGGAAAGGCCAAGCAGATGAGCGACCTTTTGGGCAACGGTGTTATCGGGCAAGGTGGCCTGATCGGAATTCCTGTCCTGCTTGAACTGCATGGTACCGAATTGCATGACCGCGGAGACGATTCTAAAAATGGCACTAAAGTCTTCGTCCGTCATCCCCATGATGTGCATGCTCTTAACGGTGGCGTTGAATTCTGCCTGGTCGTCGACGCCGGGCACTATCTGGTTGTCGTCTCTCAAAAATGGGTACGATTTTGGGTCCTCCAAGATGTACTCCTCTGCAAAAAATTTAATTGTAGAAAGTGAGCAGTAGATATACTATGGACGTACGGAGTCAATTCTCCATAAGATTTAACATGGGGCTCGAATCTTACAATTTTTGCGCGGATGTGGGTGAGGGGGTAGCGGGCTGAAGGGACGGTAGAATCGCGCGCAAGCAACAGCTGAAGGGGGACGCGGGCAAGCAGTAGCTGGAGAGGGGCGCGTCAGTGGAGAGGGAGAGAGATTTGCTCTCTTGCAGCAGCTGCATATAGTTTCGAATTTTGACCTGCGTTTATCAGCAGATGGCGCTGTAAGAGAGCGAAATTCTCTCCCTCGCTCTCCACTGACGCGTCCCCCTTCAGCTGTTGCTTGCGCGCGATTCTACCGTCCCTTCAGCCCACTCCCCCCTCACCCACACCCGCGCAAAAATTGCAAGATTCGAGCCCCATGTTAAATCTTATGGAGAATTCGCGCCGTATGGCCATAGTATATCCACTGTGAGCGCCTCGATTTTTAACTTTCTAAACGAGTCTCACTTTTCTGTTCGGTTGAGGCTCCTGCGAGGAGCTGATAGAAAATGTGGAAGGTTCGTTCGTTTCTGGCTTGTCGTATGGCACGTGACTTCTCGAGGAGGTACGTTTCTATGTTGGCCCCGGCGATATACCCGGACGCATCGAAATTAATCCTAATAAATTTGCCCTGCAAAACGAACGCGTTTTATGGCCGGCACATTTTAAATCGTCTACAAATTCATACAAATCTCGAAGAATTGTCGTTCTTTACTGTCTTGGCGTTGCCGAAGGCTTCCAGGATCGGATTCGCTTGGAGCAATTGCTGCTCGAGGCCTCCCTGTATACGTAATAAAAAGACAAATGAAATTAGTAAAATGACTCAATCAATAATCTCACAGGTCTATTTTGTAACGAATTCCATAAAGTTAACTTGTATTTAGAAATAATTTGAATCTAAAGAATTAAAAAAAAATATTGTAGGAGGAAATTTAGTTTCTCTAATGAAAAACAGAGGGCAGTAGAAGCACAAAGACGATACAGTGACTTTATAAGAACAGTGTAGCCATACAGATGTCTTCATCGCTATTGGTTAAACTAGTAACGAGGTACAATTCCGCCATGATGTTGCCAGTTTCTGCATTGTTTACGTTTTTTTGCCTGTGATTTTTGCATAGTGGAGCAACTTTAAATCGTGTTTTCATTCAGTGGTTAATTTTTTTAGTTGTGATAATTCATAGTCATAAATCAGTTGCTTTTCGTACAATAGGTAAGTGTATTGTGAATGTGAATCAACTTGTTACTTTTGCGTGCTTTAGTTCTCTAGTGTTTTTAAATGAATATGTCAGAAATACGAATTAAGTTGAATTGCATTAATTGAATTTGTAAGCAATGACTGTAACTTATTTTGAATTTTAATAATTAGTTATATATAAAACTTTCAAATTTTATGCATTCATTAATATAATGGAAAATGCTTTGCATTTCAATATTGTAATTTTTATATAATGTTTTAGTGTAGTAGAAATGCCGGGTTGTGCAGCTATTGGCTGTTCTAACAGAGCTGAGAAAGGGTTTCTTATGAAACGATTTCCCAAAGATTCTTTACGAAGGAAGCAATGGAAAATTAAGGTGCGAAGAGAAGGATGGACTGCAACGGACACATAATTTCTTTGTGAAGTAAGACTGTAACGTTCACATTTTTCGTTGTCCGTTACATTATCTTTTTTACGTATTTTCTCGTTATTTTGCTGCTGAAATTTAAGTAAAAACTGTTTCGTTCGTTTAATTAATTTCATATTTATGACTTTCACGCCTCTATCTCTCAGGATTTGTGTTTTAATTTCAGATAGTAATGCGGATTTCTATTTTCTTCTTAAAGCCATTTGTTTGTTTCGGAAATTAATCTGTAGATGTCGTACATGGTCTTTTGGTCGATTTTATTGATCGATATTTCTTGATGACGTATTGCGGAAATTGCGTAGAAAATCTTTGACGAGTTTCCGTCCTTCTCGATGATCGTGTACAGATTTGGGTGTGTGCTCGTGCGCCATTAAGACGCGTGGCGTGCGTCTCCAAATTTTTGTGGTTTTGTGAAGCTCTGAACGGCTTTAGATATTCCAGTTTGGCAAATAATCACGTCTCTTTTTTCGTAAGCCCAACTGTGTCAGTTTGCTGTTTGTTTTTTGTCACAAAACGCTACCGTTCCGCTACCGTATTCGAGCACGTGTTGCTTTAAGGTTCTCGCTCAGAAAAACTAACAGAAGATTGTAAGTACCCTAGTTGTTTAGGAGAATATTTTCTAAGGTTCTTTTTCTCTTTATGTAGAGTTTTTTTTGAACTTCCGAAATTGTGTGAAGATTAGTTTTTTTTGGACTTCCGAAATTGTGTTGAACATTGGAAGATTAGTTTTTTGGATTCCCGAAATTGTGTTGAGTTACCGAGGCCGAAGCTTTCCTCCTACCGCACGAGTTTTTATGGGAAAATTCCTTGCTGTTTACTGCGTTGTCGTTCTGAAGATATCACCGGAGTCGTTTGAAGATATAATTCAACGATGTCGTTTAGATGGAACTCAGGTCAAGCTATCGTCAGGATTGCGTAAGAAACAACCATTTGTATTAGTATCGTATCGTATCGACAAAAGTGTCAGTATCGTTAATATATATTATATATTATATTATATATATATATATAATATATAGTATCGACAATAATTATAGTATATTGGGTCACCTTCGTATTTATCTAGTGCTATATTACATTTATTTGTATGGGTTATTTATATATAGTTTGCATCATATTAATTTTTTTCAACTTTAAGTTTTTTTTGTACACATGTTAGTATTATTTATTTTGTTTGATCGAATTATCTTTTATGTTAAATCGTTACATAATTTATCAATTATATTATTTTTCATTTTCAAACATTCTTTTTCATTTTCTGTTACGACTAAAGACTAATTTCTTTAAAATAAATTTGCGTAATCTAAAAATCTGTTTCGAGTTCTTTAGTTTGGTTCCGGACTGTTTTAGTAATTACAGTTTAAAGAGATTACTTGGCGCTCAACAGCTTTCGTTTTGTCATATAACGTTTATTATTTTTTTATGAATTACGCAAGTTATGTTTTTAAGAATCTAGTTCGAAGAATTATCCTTCCGAATCCACCTCAGCCTCCGACTAAACTGAGCTATGGCAACCAAACAGGTGAGAATCTACTTACAAAAAAAAGTATGTCACAAGACTTACATTAAACATAATATAACTAAAATGTAAGTAATGTGTTCTTTTAGGTTCATTTTGAACCCTGCATTTGGGAGAAAACTCGTGTAGATGGCACACGGAAACTGAAGCATGATGCTGTACCTACATTATTTAATTTTTCAAAACTAAAATATAAACGCAAGGCCCCAAAAGATAGAGTTCAAACTTCAAAAACATTGAGAAGTAAAGATGAAGAAATAAGTGCAAGTAACTTTCAAGGCACTGAAGCTGATGCAATTGAATCTTATTTAGAAGGCACTGAAGCTGCTATTGCATCTACCTTAGAGGAAGTTGTGCAACCGTTGATTTTTATAGAAGCTAGCAATACTTCAGCATTGCTAAGCAAAATAAAAGAATATCGGAAAAATTGCTTATAAAATATAAAAACAGTCAGAAGTGTTTACGTAACGCAAGAATAAAAATTAAAAAGTTAGAAAATGTTATAAAAAATGACAAGGAGATTAACAAAGATACAAAACTATTAAAATCTCTCTTTGAAAAAGATCAAATTAATGCGATGGAGAGAAACTGTACAAAGTTTATGAAGTGGTCTAATGCTACAGTACAAAAAGCACTTAAATTGAAATTTTCTTGTGGCAGCAGCGGGTATAATGAATTATTGAGACAAAAGTTACCATTACCTTCACTCCGCACTTTAAGAAGACGACTAGAAAATTTGAAATTTGATGTTGGAGTGTTACATGAAGTTTTTGATTTTCTCAAGATTAAAGTAGAGAACTTTAAAAGTGAACATGAGAAAGACTGTGTTATAATAATGGATGAAATGTCAATTGTGCCTTCCAATTTATATGACACATTCCTAAATAAATATTTGGGAAATGTCACTATCCCTGGACATACTGGCATAGCAACACATGGTCTTGTATTTATGCTTGGTGGGATCAGCACACGTTGGAAACAAACTGTTGCATTTCACTTTAGTGGTCATTCTACGGATGGTTCAGCTTATGTGAGCCTTATAAATGAAATTATTTTAAACGCAGAAAGAAAATTATTAGTGTTACATCAGATATGGGTTTATCAAATCAAAGTTTGTGGAAAAGTTGGAGTATTGTAGGAGGCCGTCATTCAAAAATTCAAAATTCCATTTGTCATCCTTTTGATAGTGAAAGAAAAATTTACATTTTTGCTGATGTGCCACATCTTTTCAAAAATATTTAAAAAATTATAAAAATACCAGGATTTTTACAACAGAAGTATCAATTACCAACTGATACCATTAAGGCAAGTCATGTCCGAGAATTAATTCAGTTGCAAGAGGAGTTTAACTTTAACTAAATTAACAGAAGATGATTTGACACCAAATAATTTTCAAAAACTGAAAGTTTCGACATCAACAAACGTAATTAGCCATAGTGTTAGTAGTGCATTGAAGTTTCTAGCAGAAGAAATGAGACGGCCAGAATTCAACACAACTGCATGGTTTATTGAAATGATTGAAAAATGGTTTTGCTTAATGACATCCAGACATCCTACCCTGGCTTTAAGTAAACTAAACCCAGAAAAGTTCAAAGAAGCTCTGGAGTTTTTAGAAGGTTTTGTTGAAGTTATTCAATACATGGAAGTTGGTACACGACCAGTTTGGAAACCATCTCAGACGGGGGCTCTCATTTCTACACAATCAGTAATAAACATATCGAAGTTGTTTTTTGAAGAAAAGGGCTATAAATTTCTGCTCACGTCCAGATTCACTCAAGACTGCTTAGAAAATCTGTTTTGTGTAGTAAGGTCTAAACAAGTTGTGCCTACAGCAGTACAATTTAAGAACAATTTGAAACTTTTTTGTGGCTCGCAATATTTAAAAGATGTGTCAAGAAGTAGTTACGAGAAAGATGATAGAGAGTTTTTATCAGACTTTTTAGATGTCATTAATTCCAAATCAGGCAAACTTGTGACTTATGATAATGTAAAACTGCCGCAAAATATTCCAAATATTTCTATTAATTTCAGTAATTATGAACTTAATTCTTTGTACAATGTATGTGGTTATTTACTAACGAGCATAAAAAGAACTTCAAAGACATGTGATAACTGTATCAGCGCAGCAGGAGCAAACAAATTTAGAAAATCTAAAGTTGCCAAGCTTTCTGCCTTCAAATGTTATAAACAAGATTCTCTCTTTTTTTGTAATGATGCAACATTTCTATTTTTTATTTACATGGAAGCTACATTCAGAAAATTTTATGACCTAATCAAGAATCAGAATATAAATATAAGAGATTTTTTTATTAAAAAAATGAAGGATTTATCTGCAGAACATATACCTTCATGTCACAATTTAAAATTAAAAATGTGTAATCTTCCGATTAAAAATCGCTGGAAAAAGAAAGTTAAAAAATTGTATTGATAAATTTTCAAGCAAATCAATGTATTGTCATGCATAAATAACTATGTACTTCATGCCTGTAAATAAATAATAATTCTTAAATATATTGTGTTTATTATTTTTTTCAGTAAAGGTTCAACTTAGAAGAGTTTTATTCTCTTACAACACTCTTGGGTAATTATTTTAAAATACATTAGGTATTTTATTATAAGGAGAACTATAGGTTACCATTCAAAATTGGCAACAACATGGCGGATTCGTGCTCCTTGGCCACACTGTCTTGTATAAAGTCACTGTAACAGACGATAAAGTCCCTAGATAGATAAAGTATCGCAATTAACCGCCATTTTGAGTAAAAATAAGCGCGCCAAATTTGAAGTCGCATTACCTGTTATATTCAATTTTATATTTGCGCGTTTAGTTGGACTCAAAATGGCGGTAATTCCGATACTTTACCTATCTAGGGACTTTATAAATTGATTATTTTGTTGCAAAGGAAGAAAAATTTTGAAAAATAATTCCATTCCAAACAAATTTTGTTTAATTAATGGCGTTTTCGATTAGCTACCCTAGAGCAGGGATGGCCAACCTTTTTCTACCAACCAACGGGTCAAATTGGAGATCAAAATTTTGTAGTGTAATGTACCGTGGATCAGGTGTTTGAGTTTGAATTTTTTTCTGTGGGAAATTTTCAGCACTTCATTTTGCTAGCAATCCGTCGCTTAGAATTTTTAAAATTTTTATTGAAGGGCTATTATTTTATCCATTTATTTTATTAATTAGATGCAGCTGTGAAATGTACGAGTAGTGAAACACTAGAGTGTTGATAATTTTTGTTGTTTCGTGAAGCGCGATAAGAGGAGAACATATTAAAAAAAAATTGAAAGTCAAAGCCTGATAGAAAGCAAAAGAGACCCGCAAGAAAGTCAACAAACACAAAGTATGTTGTATTTGGTAAAAAACAACAAACGAGAGAAATGAAATTAACTACAAATAACTCTTCTTATTTTGTTTTCGACGGTGAAATACAATCAACAGATTTATGGTACATCTATGGGGTCTACCTTATCACCTATCATTTACGTTTCATTTGGAGAACTCTGCATTAAAAAACCTTTCATTTACATACTCCTATTTTTTTATTTTCGATATGTAGACGATATTCTGACATGCATTAATAAAACCGCACAACAAAGTTTTTTACTACAATTTAATATGTTTCACGAAAGGCTTAAATTCACCATAGAAACTGAATATGACCAGTCTATAAACTTTTTAGAGAAAACAGTTATAGAAACGGGAAAAAAATAGATTTAAAAGATTAGTTACGAATCCTAACATAAATCATATCAATGATTTTCAGGATACTAATTGTTATACTCATGATTTACTTAAATAGTTTTCTACATTTTTACAATTTTCTATTAACAGATGGTGTTGGCTTGCGTTTTGCTTGTATTTTACTTTTTAACGATTTTTCTAATTTATAAAAACTGGACTCGCGTTATCAATTTCAAGTTTAAATTAGGAATAATTCAGCTTTGTTCTGTGTGAAACGAAATAAAACAAAGAACGAAGTGACGAAGAATAAAGATGATGTTATGGGTGAAAATCTTTTTAGTTTTGTCAGACACCCTGTATTGTGAAATAACATGAACATTCCGTTATTCAGCCATGCGCGTCTCAATTGTACGCCGATGAAACGATGGCCTGCAATACGTAATACGGAATTGTTGCCATCTCCCTCTGTCCTGAAGTGAGTTAATTCCTTTCTTCTTCTATCAATCCCCCTCTTGATACCTTACATACATTAAAATTTTCTGTATGCCTGTAGTCCCTTAGGGCTCGTTGCGGGCTGTAGACGAGTTGTTGTTGCTTTTAGTGTGTGCTTTGTAATTCATTTGGCTGAAATCGCCTGGAGATGAATGTTTACGGTACTTTGTTCACCGGATTTTGCAAATCGTCACGCCTGCATTTTTAAGCATTGTTTAATGCTTGGCCAAGTCTAGTCCCGGCCCCGGCAGTTTGAGATTAGGTAAATATGGCGTATCTATTCGGTTAAATTAGCAAAGATTCTATGCTTTTCAGAATTTCTATTAAAGAAAAAAAAATAATTGCACTGCTAGTTTCAAAATATTTATACAGCCGAATGTTCCTTACTTTTTATTTACCCTATATGTTTGTTATTCCGTAAAACAAAGCAGCAATTTCAATTTGTTGTTGTGGTTCCGCAAATCTGAATGTTTCAAAAATTCAGCGTATTCAAATTCTACATACTCACAGCTTTCCACATTTTATTAAACAAAATTCATACAAGTCAATACGTCATACACCTAAACAGCAACGTTTCAAATTTGCCGCCAAGAAATCGTGGCGATACGATACACTGTTCTCCCTCATTTACATTGCAAGAGGGGAAACTTGCGTGATGCGAACGCTCAACATTCATAGGTTATGGGGGCACCATGTGACTACTTGATAGCTCATCATTGGTTATCGTCGGCAATTTTCGCGCGTCTGAACGACCTCCACCATCTTCACTTTCGTCGCGACCTTTGCCTTTCTTGATCGAAGCGTGGTGCAAGCCAGACGTGTTTTACGTGCATTGTAAGTTATCGGAATTCTTGCTCTTTGGGAGAAGCGGCCGTGCCGGAACATTTAGTGACACCATCGAATACACTTGGGGATAGTTTTATCCCCATACCAAGCCTGGGACCCCAGTTTTCTCAGGTAAAATATGACGACGAACAAGCTAACATGGCCGCTAACAAAAATCGTTTCTTCTATGTAGGCTTTTGGGTTGAAGTTTTAGTCGAGGCTTTCAGCGGGACTGTTAATCGGTGATTTAGCCGAAGTCTTAGTGGAATTTTATTGGAACGTTGCCGTGCCTGTTGGAAACAGCCTTTGATCAAACCATCCTGGCGATTCCCGAGTGGCCATCTTGGACGGTGTTTTACCGACTCCCTGCGAGACCACCTTGGACGGTGTTTTACCGACAACGGACGTGACTATCAGGTGGCGTCATAATTTGCGGTGACACTTCATGTCATGCTTTAATTTTAACCGAAGAGGTTAAGGTATTTATTTATTATTTTTCTTTCCTTTCGGCAATTCGTGAATTAGTATTTGCATAAACAAAGAGAGCGAATTTCGGCCGTTCTTGCGCTGCTGAGATATTTAGACGTAGTGCGTTAATGTAAATTTTATCTACAGTTTGTCGTGTATTTTAGTCGTACTTGTATACCGGTCTAGGTTACTCTTTGTTATGCCAATCCTGTAATGTAGGGTATTATCCCTTTCAATTAGTGTAATATTTGTTCGTTAAATTAAACTTAATTAAAGCTGGTTCTTGTCCGATGAAAATTGTATCACAAACTCTTTTAAACGGACACTAAATGGCGCACAAACACTTAACGTTTCGCAGTCGTTCGACAACTTCGAACGACTGCGAAACGTTAAGTGCCCACAGTGACAAGTTCAAACTTTAAGTTTAATTAGTACTGTGTGTGAACGTTTATAAAGTAAATCAAAGTGCAACTTCATAGTGTTCTAGCAATTCTGGTATTAGGTTCTTTTATTAAATTACTTATGGAGGCATCAGCTTCAGGTATGTACATTTTAAATTCACTATTATTATTTTTTAACACGCTTGAGAATAATGAAAAAAAGAGTTAATTTGTAGTATTAAATTTGTGATGAATAATTGGTTGTTAAAATACTCTTTTAAGGTAATAGTACACTTCCAAGCATCATCAAGTAAATATTTAAGCATTTTTCTTATTGTAAACGTTGTCTATATTTATGATGACTGATAAAACTTTGCACATATTTGCACCTTTTTTATTTTGTGCACTGCACATGCGCAGTACGATTTTGAACGGTTCAGAACTCGAAATCCTGACGAATGTAAATACCTGAATAAAGTTATATCGATATCAAATTTATATTTTTTCGTATGTTAATAAATTGTAATAGTTTCTCTTTTAGGAGGTGGATCTTCGGATATTTTTATATCTAGACGGACTTTATATGAGTTAATAAAGGATTCCAACACAAAAACCGCAGAAGATAAAATCAAATTATTGACAGAATTTGTCAAAACACGTAATTCATGTCCTAATGATGATAGTTCGGATATAAAAAAGATTTTGTCACATTTTGTATCGCAATTCAAAAGTAGATGGCAAGAATCAAATCGTTTAGAGTGTAGATTTCTTTAAAAAATGCAACATGGTTGGATTCATCCTTAGGATTCCCTGTATCTTTTCAAACATTTAAGAAAAGCAGTGGTAGGCCAGAGAAACCTTTTCATGTCTTGAGAGATCGCACAAAACGTCAAAAAACGGAAACACTGCGTGCACACTTTTCTACAGAAGAATTATCATATGCAACTCAGATGAGTTTACGTTCATCAGGTCAGACAGATGCAGCTTTAGTTGTTAAGGATGTTACAATGACTTCACCGAAACGTGCATTAAAATATAAGACTGCCTACAAAGAACATGAATTAAGCTCATTACGAATTAGAAAACTTCCTAGGTCCGAAGCCTTATCTATGTTTATTGAAACCAATCTAACTAGAGAACAGTATAATAAAATAAGAAGAAGAGATTCAGATCGGTTACCATCATCCGAGTATAAGCAAAAATTTTCAGCAAATCCTGAAGCCAGTAATGCAAACATATTTATCACACCGTTAGTACCCTTACAAATTGTGAGACATCGAATAAAGAACAGATTGTGATGTGGCAAAATAGAAGATGTTCATCAACAAGGTTTTGTAGACCAATCAGATTCCAGTTCACTCGTGAAACGGCAGATCTTTCAAAATTAGAGAAAGCGTACATTGATCAACAAATTATTCAATTGGAACCTAGCATATGTACTATGAGTGAAAATCAGTTTGAAGTAAGGCATACTCTCTTATTCACGACAGTGGATGGTAAAGTGTGTAATGCAGTAACCGAGACTACATCCATGCAACGATGTTATATTTGCGGTCTTTCTTCAAATGATTTCAACAACTTAGAAAAGGTTTTGAATACAAACCCTGATGTAACTAAGTATGAATTTGGCCTATCTGTACTTCATGCTTGGATCAGATTCTTAGAGCGCACGTTACATATTGCCTACAAACTTCCTCTGAAGAATTGGCAAGCGCGTGGTAAAGACAAAAAGGACTTAGTTGCCAAAACTCGTAAGGACATACAGGCCAGATTCAAAAATGAAGCGGGATTGATTTTAGATAAGCCTAAATCAGGGTTTTGGAAGTAGTAACGACGGAAATACCGCCAGACGTTTTTTTCATAACCCTGAAAAATCAGCCTCTCTCACAGGAGTTAGTGTTGACCTTATCAAGTCGTACTTCAAACCTTAGCTAGTGGTCATAAAATAGAAACTGAAAAATTCAAAAAATATGCCTTAGACACAGCACAACTTTACGTAAAGCTTTACACTTGGTATCCAATGCCACCTACAATTCATAAAATACTTATACATGGTCCCGACATCATTGCTGCTTCGCTTTTGCCTATAGGACAACTGAGCGATGAGGCTCAAGAGGCCAATAACAAAGTTTTTAAGAAATTTCGAGAAAGTTTTTGTAGAAAAATTTCACGAGAAAGAACAAATGAAGATGTATTACAGCGCCTACTTATTTCGTCAGACCCGAATATAAGCAGTTTAGAGAAAGTTGAAAAACCCAAAAAGGCCTTCGATAAAGAAGTTATAGATATGTTAGTAGCTCCAGAAATACCTGAAAAGGAATCAGGATCAACGGACGAATACAGCTCAGATTCTAATTAAAATAATGATTATCAATACGTTAAACACTTGATTTTTTCACATTAAACAACAATTTACTCATATACGGTGTTTTTATTATATTTTTCTCTCCATAAAACCATGAACATAATTTCTTCCAACTTTTAGCCGATTTGGCCCCACTGTGCGCCGTCTTGGCTTCAGTGGTCCTCCCCCGGATTCGATACTCTACGGGCATTGACGACGATAGCTACCGTTGGAGGCGCGAGGATGTAACCAAGGTCGGATTACTTTAATTTGAATTGCGGGAACGGTAATCCGATAATTTCAATTCTCTTGAGTAAACATATAATAATAACAAAGACGACTACTGTCTCATTGGCAGCACAAGAAAGAGGTACAAAGCTCCCAAAGTAGTCGCTTTTAATTAAAAAAAAATCTTTTGTCCCTTTTGAGTATACAAAGTCTCTGAAAAGAGGCAAATTCCTTAAGATGGTTGTAAGGATTATACTCAAATTTAATTGTTCCTAATATAGCGAACAGTAAAGTAGTTGTGATTTTGTAAACAGAAACGTATGTCGTCTTATTGATTCACTTCATGACTTCATTCATCTGTCATATGAACAACTGGATAGGTATCGTTTAACTTCTTCTTGTTAAATAAAAAAAAATCAACAATTCTTAAACATTACACGGAAATAAATCTTTCAGTGTATATTATTTATTTTTACAAGTTTAATGACATTGAAACTTCAACTGACGTGTGGCCACAATAGATGAAAGGTGGTCGGTCGCCTATGTACCAAGAAACGTATCTAGTTGCTTTATCCATGAGTTTCTAACCTTTTTTTTTTTAATGTGATTGAAAAATTTGTTTGGAATAAAATTATTTCAAGTTTAAACGAATACTTTTGTTTTCAAAGGTCACTTTAATTTCATCTGTTTCTGTTTATTGTCTAAGAAAAGACGCGTGTTTTGTTTATAAACACCATTGAATTTTTTTATGGTACGTAAATACAAAATAGACCTGGTCTTCTGGCTGATGTGCAACTTACAAAAATAACATCAATTTCCTACCAGCCTACAACGCATGATGCCTACATTGTAAGAGTTGCTTATACGTAAATAACAAGCGGCTAAAATAATTTATGCGAAAACGTAAAAAATGAGTCCCATGTGCGTTATAAATTACAGACGATAAAGAATAACGTCATTACAATGTATAAAAAAATATAATAGCGCTAATTAAATTGTTAGTACCTTCTATTCCGATGTGGAATAATGGATAATTAAAAAGCGACACATCGGGCACATTTACAGGTTGTTTCAGTGAAGGTGCACCAAACTCGATATGTCGGTAGATATCGACAAAATAATAATAAGAGTTTATTGCCATAAGATCTGCGTAGATGTTAGCAATTGTCAGTATAATTCATGAGATAAATAATTAATAATTCGAAAGTGCCTACCTAACGCAACAAAATTTTCCGATAAGGGAATAGTCAATAAGCTTAACAAATACATACATATATACAAAACATAATTACACAAAATTACAAAGATTTAGAGATCACCTAACGCATCATTTTCAGAATCAGTTTTTAAATTTTGTTGAGAGAAATTCATCAACAGAATAAAAAGCACTTCTCTCAAGATAACACTAAAATAAGATAAATAAGATAAAATTTGAAGTGTTATTTTAAATAACACTTCAAATTTTAAGTTAAAATTTTCAAAAATGTATTAATTTCTCTATTATTATAATTTTGGTCCTGAAGAAGTAATAAAATATTACGAAATATCGACCAGTATAATCGAAGTTTTATTGAAGCCGTTAATACCCGTTCTTTAAATATAGTTAAGAAGTTACTAAGATACACGGCAATATCCTCTACTTTTATTTTGATAACACTTAACTTCTTTTTTGAAGATCTCTGTTGAGGACAGCCTCACCTCAATGGGAAGGTGATTATAAAGTTTAATAGATAAGTAAAATACACTGTTATGGAATTTAGCCCTACGGTGCTGGGGTAGATAAAAATTTTGCTTCAAAAGAGAACGAGTATTATAGTTTCTAATTTCAGATTTTTTAGTTAATAGACAGCCGTTATCATTATTCCTAGCGTAGAGAAGACAATTGAAAATAAACAGAGAAGGCAGAGTTAGAATTTTTAATTGGATAAAAAACTTTTTACAGCTTGTTATAGTACTGACTTTTACAATAGCTCTAATTATACGCTTTTGAATCATGAAGAGTGAATTAGAGGAGGAAGAGTTCCCCCAGCAGAGAATACCATAGTTTAATTTCGACTGTACATACCCGAAATAAAACATTTTAAGAATCTCCAAAGACAAACTGCCATTCAACTTTCTAAACATAAAACATGCAGAGTTTAATGCCTTCGACAATATAAGGCAGTGATTGTTCCATGTAAGGTTAGAGTCGAAGGTCAGTCCTAAGAATTTTACTTGATTATCAACCCGTATATCAATATTTAAATCTTTCAGTTTAAAATTAGAAGAATTCAGTGAGTATGGTATCACAACTGTTTTGTGAACGTTTAATGATAAATTGTTGTAACGGCACCAATCAGTCATATTCGTAAGTACAGAGTTTAATTTTTGTAATAACTGTTCATCAGTTCTATAATGAATAATGGAAGACGTGTCATCCGCATAATATATGTTATCACCTAATTTAATGAAATTGTTTAAGTCGTTAATGTAAGTAATAAAAAGGAAGGGTCCAAGGATGCTACCTTGCGGAACCCCATGGCGAATTTCAACAGTCTCAGATACCGCACCTGACCAAGTAACAGATTGCAAGCGATTACTTAGGAAGCTATTGATCCAATCAAGGGCAAAGCCACGCACCCCATATTGACATAATTTATAAAGGAGCAAATCATGATGCACAGTATCAAAGGCTTTTGTTAAATCAAAATAGATTCCTACTACTTTTTCTCTTTGTTCAATGTTCCGCAAGATAGCATTATAAGCCAAACATAAGGCATCATTGGTAGACAGGCCTTTTCTGAAACCGAATTGGTTTTTATTGATTGTTTTGTTATCATCAAAAAAGTTTAATAGTCTAGCTAGCATTGCTTTTTCAAATACTTTAGAAAAAACAGAAAGAACAGAAATGGGCCTGTAGTTTTTTATATCCGTTTTTATACCTTTTTAAATGCAGGGACTACTTTGGCACTTTTTAGAACCGACGGAAAAGTACCCTCCTTAAAAGATTGGTTAATTAATTTGCATAATGGAGCAGCTATAGATTCAGCAACATATTTAAGGATTACATAAGGGATTTCATCCACACCCGCAGATTTTTTTTTGAGACAGATATAATTATATTAAAGGTTTCTGCTTCATTAATAGGATATAAAAACATACAGGAATCACTACCCTCAATATTATTAAGTGTTTCTAAAG
The DNA here is from genome assembly GCA_958336345.1 of Dorcus parallelipipedus. Taxonomy (NCBI): domain Eukaryota; kingdom Metazoa; phylum Arthropoda; class Insecta; order Coleoptera; family Lucanidae; genus Dorcus; species Dorcus parallelipipedus. The sequence continues at coordinate 45,260,066 of OY284478.1, forward strand.
ATTGACATACTAACTCATTAACAGAGTTTAAAAAGTAACGACAGAAAGCATTACTGATATCAAGAGCATTATTATTGTCACAATTGTTTTCATCAGTGATATAGACTGGAAGGTCATGAACAGAATTTTTATTCTTTATTAACTGCCAAGCTGCCTTATTTTTGTTGGAGGAATTACTAATAAAGTTATCGTTGAATTTTCTTTTAGCCTGATCAATATTTGATCGATGCTTATTTTTAAGTTCTTTGTAACAAGATAAATACAAGTCATAATCAGCGCCAGAGCTATTTTTTTGTAAATATTTCGTAATTCTCGACCTTCCTCAATTAACTCACGAGAGATCCATTCCTTCTTACGCTGTTTAGTAAGTTTCACTTGTCTAAGAGAAAAGCAATCATTGAAATAAACTAAAAAGGTTTCATAGAATCTAGTAAAATTAGAATTTAAATCACAGTCATTACTTAGGAACTGAAATGTTTCAAATTTAATAGCAGAAATAAAGTTATTTATAGAAGTTCGATCAAAAATTCGTTTCTCAGTAAAAAGAGATTCATTGTTATGAAGTAAATCAAGCTTAGTGGATAGGATTAACATATGATGATCAGATAAGCCAGGGTCCAATACATTCACACTACATATTTGACTTTCTAGATTGGTAAAGAAATTATCTATTCTAGTGGCAGAGTGTCCATTATCCCGGGTAGGTGCTTCCAAGTAGCTGCGGAATTGAAAGGATTCAAATAATTCTATCAAGTGTACTGACTCTGATGTATGCTTAGAAAAATCAATATTGAAGTCACCACCAATGACAGTGTGGCCTCTGAAGGATGCGGAGATATCTAAAAATGACTCTATATTATTAAAAAATACATTTACGTCAGCATGATCTATAAAGATTCATTAATAAAATATTAGTCTCTTTAAAACGTAAAACTGAACAACACATTTCAAAATTTTTTTCGCTAGTAATGACATCATTAACAATGTATGGTTTGCAAAATGATTGTAACGAATTTATAACATACAACGAAACGCCGCCCCCTTTAAATGTTCTTCTAGAAAAAGATGTTATTAACGTATAATTATCCAATATATCCAATATAACCAATGTTCAGTGATAAATAAGATTTCAGGATAGTTATGATCTTTCAGAAATATACTTAGTTCATTAAACTTATTACGGAGGCTGCAAATGTTGTAAGTTACAAAACGTAAGTTGAGTGGCGTACCGTTCCAAAATTTTGATTTATTCCAGTCCTATTGTCATTTGAGTCATCATGTTTCGTTAGAAGAATCAGATTACTATGATTTATACTAGTCAAGTTAAGATTTACATTTAAAAGATCATTAATGCGGTTTGCAGTGTACTGCATGATTTTTGATTTACCCGCTTTGGTCAGATGAAGACCATGTTTTGTACGACAACCAAAGCCTATAATTTCATTCAGATCAATATAGTGAATATTTTTGCGAGAACAATTGTTTACAAGATGATACAAATTACAGTTATAATTATAACAAAGTTTGTTGAGATGCGATTTTCCTGGCCAAAAAGGGGCTCCGAAGAATATAACGTTGGTATGCGATAAGATGGATACCGTTCCGTTGAGTAGATCTTGATCCACAATATGCCCATTCAGGAGGTCGTTACTTCTGGCGAGGATTAAAACGAAATCTTGTGATGTAAATTTTTTTGTCAAATTTTGAGCATTACAAATTACATCTTTAAAGAGACCGTTGGGCTTGAACAAGGACTGAACACTCATTTTATCAAACAAAAGAAATAAAAGTATCGTATTGTTTTTCTTTTTTGTGACGAATATATTTTGAGAAAACCGAAGGGAAAGGAGAATCGTATGTTTTTAAAACGTACCATAGATGAGGACGAACGGAATCCTTAACCTGCCTTAACCTTCGTCGAAAGAATCGGTTTATTGTTTTATTGCCTCATAAAATGTCGCCTCAGATGTCATGAAACACATTTATTAGTCCGTTCTGGTTATTGAATGATTTTTAGCATTTTAATAAAGAGTAAACTTTATTTTTTAACAGTTTATTGGTGTATGTAAGTGTGTCTGTGTATGTGTTGGCATACGTGTTTGCGATGGGCGTTTTTACGAGTTTCAAGAATGAAGGAGGATGTCGAGGAAACGTTTATCAGGATATCTCAAAATGCACACTCTTTTAATAACACGTCTTTCGGTCAAGGGCAGAATTAAAAGCCGCGCATAAATAACGCAAATTTCAACTTGCTCAAATTGTAAAATTGTATTAAGATATTTTGTTCCAAATAATGTCCCCTAAGTTTGGTGCACCTTCGTTGAAACACCCTGTATAATCACCATATTAGTAAATATTAAAAAAAAGTTAACATAAAACGTAACAGCTCCGCACGAAATGAAAACGGAAGACTCGACTTGAAAATACGTACCGAAAATTCCCTAGTAGGACTCTAGCAGAGTACGCATGTAAAAATAATAAACAACATTACTACTATTAAAGCAGGAATATACCGAGCGTATTTTAACAACAGTTTAAAAAAATCTGAATGGGACAAAATCTAATTTTAATCCAGTGCTCAGGCATCTACTTTCTAGATACTATGTACTTACTACTCGTACATACGCACACCAACTACTTACTAACTGTAACTAATTTAAAGCATAAGCGTAAAATAATAGAGCTACTTACGATAAGGTCTTTCTGTAGAGTTCCAAGACGGGAAACATGCAAAGAGAAAAACAGAAGTTAGAGACAAGTTACCACAGTGCTGGTGACAGGCAAAAGTTGGAAAATCATAAAATTAGACTTTTGTCCGATGAAAATTTGTGTAACAATTCCTTTATAATCTTTTCAAAATCACACAATCCCTCTCAACGTTTCGCTATCGTTTGACAGCTACTTGCATTACGTGTGGCGGTAAAAATTAATTAAATTTGTTAACGTATTTGTATGGCTGCAATTTACTCTGTATGTAAGTTAAGTTAAGTATGTACTTAATACTAAAAATAATGTAAAAATGTAATTAAACGTATGCAATAGTTTTGCAACAACAATACTAGATAATATGCAGACAATACTCAAATGCATCGTGCCTGAATTAGAACTTGTTCTATTTTCATGCAATTTCATGCCGTATTACTAATGACTTCCTGTCCTATGTTTCTATTATATCGGCGTATAATATTTGTTAAGTTGTCTAGCCAAGATTTGAAAAGTAATTCAGGCCCAGACGTACGACGCCAGTTTAACAATAAATAAAATCTTACCGCTCCCTGTCCCTTCGGCGATTTAGAAGCGGCTACGTACGCTAAGTACTGGATGACTTTTTTCGTATTTTCCGTTTTCCCAGCACCCGATTCTCCAGTGCATAAAATTGACTGATCTTCTCGTTCTGCAAACAAAATGAAAACAAAATGTAAAATTGTTATTGTTACGTCCGAGAGCCGCCGACGATTCAATTTTAGTCTGATCAAGCCATCTACCTTCTCGATTGTTCCAGTGAGTTTTGAATCCAACGCCAGAGGGTTCCGGACGTTTGCTGGAAAAATCGAGAAGGACATGATCTCTGCTATTGAAACGTTCGCTAAATTTGTTTCAAAACAGAATTAAGTATTACATGTTTAGTTTTAAAATAACAAACACATGTTCGTATTCTTGGTATTTTTCTTGCAAGCGATAAGCCAAGCAATCCAGGGCGACATGCCGTCCCCTTTCAAGTAATGATGGACCACACCTAACGATAAATCTGTCAGGTGAGTAACCTTTATCTTTGTATTTCGAATTTCTATACAAAAGCTGGTCGCGCTGAAATCGCAGATACATGTACATTAGCGGAAAAAGCATATCGAATTACGCTCAAGTTAAAGTTATTACCAGAAGTAGTAAAGCTTCGACGGACGATTTGTTCGAATTCTCTCAGTTGGAGATCTAGGATATTCTAGAAATAGGAATACGCGCAAAACAAAAAACTTGATGATCTATTATATGAATGAGTTCTAAACCTAATTGCGAGTACCCAAACATAGAAAACAATCTTATTTTCACTTACTTTGGCCCTATTTTGTAAAGCTTAACAGTAAATGTTAAGAGATTCGTTGTTGTTGTCCGACACAGATAAAGGAATGTTTTTATCTTAGCCTTGCTGGATTTTAGCAAGCCCTTTGACACAAATGATCACGAAATGCTGCTAGCTATTCTGTCTTTCTTCATTGTGTCACAGGGTACAATACGTAGGATTGAATAATTCTGACTCGACAAAGCATTTAGTATCACGAGGTGTCCCACAAGGTTCAATATTAAGACCTCTTCTGTTCTCTGTTTCATAACTATGTCAAAAACTGCAAAGTATATGCCGATGATATCCAAATATATCATTCATTTTACTTAAATAATTATAAGACTATAAAACTTGCATGTGTAAATGACGCCTTAAATGCCATCTGGGATTGATAACTGATAATTCATTTCGTTAGAATTCCCCAATTACTGAGTATATCAAAAAAGTACAGGGAGATCGAAATTGATTGTCCTGATCCTACACCACTTTCCGTCCACCACATGAAGATTGGAACGAAAAGCAGTGCGTGCATAGGACATTCATGAAACTTACAACCAAACCTAACCTAATTAATAAAGAACATAATTATTAAAGGATTGTCCATGATATTAGTGACTAACAATAAATAAATATTGGAGGATGTGCCTTAAGTCACTATAAAACGTGTCGAAGTTAGGTATCCAAATCGAGGTTACTTTTCCAAATCTATTTATTCTTTAATAATCGGCTCACAAAAGATGACTAGATGACATGTTTCGGAAAAAATTCATCTAGTCATCTTTTGTGAACCGATTATTAAAGAATAAATAGATTTGGAAAACTAACCTCGATTTGGATACCTAACTTCGACACGTTTTATAGTGACTTAAGGCACATCCTCCAATATTTATTTAACATAATTATTGTTTAATCAGCTTGCTATTACAATGAAATAAACCGTTTTTCGTGAGTGAACACCAAAGAACTGTCAACAAATTCTTGGGATATCTAATAACTTCCCCAGATCTCCCTATGTTGCTAACTTCATTTTAATAATTGGATATAAATATCGATATCAAGCTCGTGGAAAGCAGTGTAGGATCAGGATAGTCAATTTCGATTGCCCTTTATATTTAAATCTTAAATTTATCCCCATAGGCACTATCTCTCAATTCAAACTAAGAAAACGCTTTGTGAAACGCTTGTGTCATCTCATTTTTCTTATTGTTTATCAGTCTATGATCCTTGCTTAACTGTCCATACAAGGGATGGTATTCAAAGAGTGCAAAATTTCTGTTTGTGGTTAATATTTGAAATAAGGAAATAAAAGCTTATCTCCCACAAACTAAGCCATATCGGTTCTTAGATCAGGTATCATATCTTTAAGAAGAGCATGTCTGTCTGTTTTATAAAATACTTAATTATAAGCAACATTTATATCACAAAATCATATTTAGAACAGATGTGCATACACTTAATCTAAGATACCGCGTGAATTTGCCATGGAATTTGGACGGCATGTCTTAGCTTTACTGTAAAACAACGTAAAGGAGTGCATTGACGTACTTTTCACTAAAGCTAAGACATGCCTTTCAGACCTCATGGCAAGAGTTGATAAAAATCTTTAAAGGTACGCTCATACCTTCTACTCATCGAACGGCTTTGTACCAAAGATCTTATTTCTTTCAAATTGCGAAAATTCTCAATAGTCTCCCTTTAGGTTTTAAGAAGCTTTCTCTTAGTCGTTTTAAATTACAATATAAAAAAAAATTAAATTTTTCACAAAATTCACGTGTATCATTACGATCTGCCTTACGATAATGTTTTTGATTATTTAAGTTTTCTAATTAATTGTTTCCTACAAAATTGCTATGTTGTGGATAATAAAAACCTTTATTTTATTATTATACATGTACATAAGTGCACGCACAGATCTGTTATATCGACCTTTCATTATGAAATTTTAATCCGTCAAATAAGAAATAGTAGTGGCCCCAGTACCGATCCTTGAGGAACTTCAGAATAAACGTGAAAACAACTTAAGGCATAATTAATCAATCAAGGCAGTTTTGTCTTCTACTTTAATTTTGTTTTTAAAATCGCCACCGACACACTTACAGAAAGCAATACGATATTCAAAGATTAGCTTTTATTAAAATTTCAAAATAATTTTTAATATTCTGATAAAATGTCAGTTTCAAATGCGAAATGAATTAAAATCGAAACAGCAAGCAGTTTTCTTTTTAATGAAATTTAAAAAAATATTCTGCCAAAAAAAGCACGTCATTTGTATTAGCTGTTAACTTCTTTTTAAAGTCGACTGATTGTTTGCTTTAAATATTTACAAATTCTTTCCGATTTGTTTTGACCTTCTTCATTCTTTTTATTTATTCTCAAATATGTTACTCAATTGGTTCGTACCTCATATTTTCTTTTAAATTTTTTCTTATTTTTAAATCCCTTCTTATCAGTTTCTATTTATTTTTTCTGTTTCCAAACATGTGTATCATTAATTCTTATCGCAATTCTTTGTGAATACAAAATCAAAAAAATTCAAAAAAATCAAACATTTGTGCTTGTATCATTTCAATGCTCACTTGAAGTTAAGAAAAAGAATAAAAATAAGGAAAACGAAATAATTAAGGAAATTAAATCAATATAAATAAAATTTAAATAACACAGTATTATTTTTCTATATAATTCTTTAGTGTACAGGGTGATTGGTAGATCGACGTATTCCTTTGAGGATGTGACACTCATTTGCAATTAGTTTAACAATAATATCCATTATAATATCGCGTTAAAAAAAGAATTAATAATTATATCAATAATTACGGATTAAAGTTACGAGAAATAAGATACGGCAATGTCCTTAATTTAATTTTATTTAATCTATCTAAACTTAGTCCTTTTAAATTTATAAGTTATTCTAAGTCTTTTTAAATTATAAATTAATTTAATCTTAACGAACTTATTTAATCTAGATTTCTTTTAAATTTTTAATTTAAACTTTACATTACTTTAACACAGAAGGGGGAGGGCCTGGCCCTGTCTCGTAGAGTCCACTCACTTGGCTTTGTTTACGCGCACCTGGTTTCACACTAATTACGTCACGACTATCACTTGATTATCTAATCAACTAACTAATACTTAATACTTAATGCTCTCTAATACCTGCGGGTCGATCTTTTATACATTTCTTAAATCTACGTCACAATTGATTTCTTCGCTCTGGTGGCTGGGGGTTCGGTCCAAAGTACGAAGTTCTAAAGGTGTCAGCATCAATTAACTCTCGCCAAATTTGTTTTCTTAAAACGTTTTAATTGCCTCGATCTTAATTGGCACATGTAAACAACACGCTAACATTCCGCAGAGCTTGCATTTATACGTAAGTGGAATGCGAGCATGTGTACCGCGGCTTGTCCTACTAAACGTCAATGGGTGCCGATCCCGCATAATTTTGAAATGCACAATGCAATAATTACGAAACGAATTTAAATTGACTTATTTTCCCAGATAATGACATCGTGACAATATCAAACTCAATGGTTTCTCAGATATTTTAGTTTTTGTGCTTCGCTTAGAAAATGTACTCCCTATTACCATTTATTGAATATTAATATATACTGGGTTAGTACAAAGTCCCGGAACGGTCGAATACCTTTGTTATTTAAGAAGTATTCTATTTGAAATTTAGTCTATGGATGTATAGTTAAAAGTAACTATACTTCCTATACTTCTATGCGTTTTAAATTTTTTTCCTTTCAACTTTGATTACAATAGAAGAATTTAACACATCAACTAAAAGACAAATTCTTTGGAGTATTTAAAAAAGAGAAGAGGCTTTAAAATTCCTAAATATAATTGGTGATTTTTCCGACGTTTACTTCACACGTTCATAAAAACGAAATAATTTTAGGCCCAAGGATTTCGTTTTTGTCTGTTTCTTTTCAAACTTGGCGTCATAATTCTGGGGCAGCTCAAGATGCGCTTGGAGTGCAGTAGAGAAAAACAAACTGCAGATGGTGAGGTACAGACGCGTTCCGTATGACAGTTTTGAAGCACGTAATTTATAGGTGTTTATGAGAAAATGCATTCAGGGCGTGGGTTAGAATTCAAATCAACGGTTACCATTGGTCGGTGGGTTTTTAAAAATCTATCCGGCAAATCCGAGGGGGGTGTTGTTAATTTTTACTTGCGGGATAGGAACACGGCAAACAGCATTATCGCTTGAACGAGAACGGTTCAGTTCAATTCTAATTTGGCTTAGCTGTTTTTTCTTAAGCGCTTGTAGTCTTTATTCATTTTACAGTTAAATCATTTATTCCGGTACGGGTAAATAAAGTGTGTTGATAAAAAGGGAAATTAAAAACCAATAATTACACGTCGCGACGTGGGTGTATTTAACCAAGAGTGCTAAGTGCGTGAGTGTACGCGATCCGCGGATTACGCTAAATTGTGTCCTTCCGTCACAGATTTGGTGGTGTCAATTGAGTGAGAATAATTTAAAATTGCATTAATTAGTGACTAGAGAGTCTAACATTTCCGTATTTCCATTGCTTTAGATAAATTTTATTAAACCATTTGACTTTCATTGAGTAGACTTTAAACTCCGACAAATATCATTCACTTGGTAAAGTTTTGTCTCATTAATTATTAGATTAGTTCTGTGATTAACCAACCAGCAGCAGTCAACTATCCATCAAATCTACCTGTAAATTCATATACAGTGTATTCTAGAAATCGTCTCCCTTTGGAGATATTCTCTGCCAAGTTGTAAACACGCTCACGGCTGTTTTCGATTTGTACAGGGAAATCGTCAATCTAAACCACTGGTCTGAGGCAAGTCATATCTGCCGACGAAATCAAGTGTGCCAGCACAATTTAAACTCAGAAATCAAGGAAATTAAATTGTCCCTACGAATTTCGTGAAACCACGAGACCAAATAACTTGAACTACATATTCATAGCCATCTTCTTAACAAAGTTCTTTCACACTCTGTGTGTGTGGGCCAAACTGTGGTCTTTGTCGAGAGATTTGCCGGTTAATTAGAAGCGATTGCCGAGAGACTGCAAGTGCCAAAAACACCCATAGTGCAGTGCCAAAACTGGGTTCTTGCGCTATAAATTAATTAGATAGGTTTAGACGGCGAAAGAGCGACAAGTAGAGGGACCTGAAACCCAGGCAAGCGGGTACAGTGTACCACCCTCGACGCAAGGTGAAAGTAGTTGAGAAAAGCTCCTACTATTTCGACCTCAATTAAACACTCTGGTGAGAGGAGTAGCGGCGTTCTTTACACTCCACCTTATTAATCAGGTTAGCTAGAGATATTGTTATACCACCACCTCCCACGGGAGTCTCTGAAAAACAGGTGATTGCTACTGATTTACTTGCAAATTAATCGCTGAAGGCGGCATTTTGTATCACATACGTCACCAGAACGTCTAATTAATTTATTCCACTAATTAAGTACACTGTAGACCCATTGTGTCACATGTACGTTGTTTGACTGAACAGAACGAGTCTTATGGCCGTTTGCACCAAATTATATTTTAAGTATCCTTAATAAAGGGTTGCTTAAATTTAAGTGAATGCTAAGTGTCATATATATTGCACCAAAAATATTTCAGTCACCCTCAAGTAAGGGAAACTTAACTGTGGATTAAAGGTTGGTAGCAACGTTAGCACACTAAAGTCCCTAAAGTAAAATAAAGAAGGTTGTGTTGATTTTTGGTTAGAACTGGTTTACTAATTTTTAGTTGTGTTCAGGTAAGTAACATTATTTCTATTTGTTGTTTTTTACAGATGTTGTGGAACCTTTAATGTTTGTAGAAAACGTAGCAGTAATGAATATGTCTGAAGCAAAACGGTGCCATACAGCAAATTTCACCCCGGATGAGAAGACGTTTCTGTTAAATATTCACCTGTATTCTGTAAGCACCAACTCATTTCAATTGATACCCAACAATAATTGAAGAGAAATGAATTGATACGTAACCATAGCAACCACAGCAATTCACCAATGACGATTCTATATGCCGTAACAATCAATTGAAGAGAATACGGTTTTTAGGAAATCAATTGTTATGCTTCTTACATATCAATTATAACAAGCATAACAATTCATATGAAATGCTTACAGAATAGACCCCATTATAGCTAAACATAAAAATATTGTGGAGTGCAAAAAAACAGACAGCTCAAACACAAAAGAAAAAGATCGTGCCTGGGACAATATTACAAAAAAATTCAACATTTGTAGTATTAGTGGAATTCATCGTTCAAAGGAGTCAATAGAAAATTTTTTTGAAAATAAAAAAACGGGAAACAAGAAAAGTCTATGCGAAAGAAAGAAAAGAACAAATTAGAACAGGTGGTGGGCAAAATATGTAAAGTTGCATGATCCAACAATAGATTTGACAATGTCAATTGTAAATAAAAAGACTGTACTGGGATTGCACAACCCTTTTGATGGTGATAATAATGAGGGCAGTGGTCTTTCTACATGCAATAATGTAAGATTGATTTAAATAAGGTAATTTCATTTCTAATGCATGAAATATTTGAATTTTTTGTTAGGATGAAGAATTAATTTTTATTGAAACAGAGTTAAGCAATCCAGAGGAGCCGGTGGAACACAGTAGAGATGAAGAATTACCTATGGCAATAGAAGAGACTGTAAGTATTTACTTGTTAATTTTAGTTGATTTTTAAAATTATTTCTGTTTATAGGAAGGACTACAGAAACAGGATTGGGGGACTCATACAGGTGAAAGCTGAAAAAAAAAAATAAACAGTAAATTAAGAACTCCAAGTAGTCGAGGAACTCATAATCGGGCGGCTACGATTTCTCATACAGCTTCTTTGACACAAAAATATGAAGAATTAGCAGACTTAAAAAATGTAGTTGCTACAGAACAAATTGAAGTAATAAAAAAAGATAAATTTGAAAAGCAGTTAAAAATTGAAGTTTTAGAACAAGAAAGAGAAGATAAGCTCTTATCAATACAAATAAAGAAAGAAGAGTGGGAACTGAAAAAAACAAATACTTGAATTAGATATGCAAAGCAAGAAATTAGATATTGAGTTAAAGAAAGTACAATTAGAACAATTAAGAAAACTGTATTACAATATTGTTGTAATAAAAAGAAGTATTTAATTATTTCTTTTTAATAAATATCAGTTCATTTATAAATATTCCTTTTATATACATATATGCACTATTTGATCTGGTTATAAATTTGCAAAATGATTATTAATAATATTTCTTCTGAAACCATTATCAACATTAATTAGTTTAGTAGAATTAAATTTCACCTAATTTTATTAAGGATTCTGATGCCTTTCTTTTATAAAAAAATTACGATTGTAATTAAAATCTTACTGTTTGATTATACACAAACGTGAAAGTGACACGACAATACCGCAACATAACCTTTAAGTGGTGATGAACTAGACACTTAAATTAAGTGACACTTTAAGCAATTTAAGCGAGATTTAACAATTGGTGCAACATAAATTCAATATTAAGTGTAACTTAAAGTTTAAGTGTTACTTAAAATTGTTGGTGCAAACGGGCATTAGAGTACGATTAAAGTGACAAAAGTGATTAAACCGTAGTGCCTGTCATGAAGCCCTAAGGTAGAGACAGGACCAAATGCAGCTATAGTATTAACATCTGGTGAGCCTCTCGGAATTCTTCGAAAATAAGTGTTCCATACAGATACTTAAGGGGCAATAAATATCAATTGTTGGTTTGTTTGGACCGCCTGTTTCTTTGCTTGTCCGGGAAGTAAACAAACGAACAGGATTTTAACTGGGCGCGTTACAGTTATATGTATGTACACATAAACCAGAATCAGCGCGCTATTTGAATCAGTTAAAGGCAGGCGGCCATTGGACGCGAAACTAAGTTTTTTGAAAATTAGATCCAAAGTAATCTTACGCGAACGTGGCAACTAAAGCTAAGGGAAGCGAAGTTAGGATAGCAAAGATATAAAACAATGTTTATCTTTGCTCAGTTGCCTCGTCCGCGTAAGATTACGTTGGATCTAATATTCAAAAAACTTGCTTTTCTTGCAGATGTGGTAAGTATTGAACTTGTGTATTTTCTCTTTTATTTTAATCTTTACACCACATCCACTACACAATTACGTAGTCTAGTAGTATGATATGATTTTTATTTTATAATGTCAAAATGACATTTCAGGGTGGGAACTCTCAATATCAATTGTAATCCAGTTATTTATTATTATTTTGAAGAAAATTCTTATGAAGATACGTTGGTGAGTAATTTAATTGTTTAATTTTGTGATGTATGTCTAAAATTCTAAAGAAATACAAGTAATCCCTCGTTTGCCAAGTGTTGCTACCTGTTACGCCCAATCGCGAAACAAACGATAAGAATCCTATGATACTTTAGAATTTTATGAAGTTTATATGTAGTGTGATGTTGAATTAGAATTTTTATTTATTATTATAGATAGAGCCTTATTTGCCAAGTGTTGCTACCTGTTACGCCCAATCGCGAAACAAACAATAACTCGTCTACAATAATAAGAATTCTTTGTAAATGTGTGTTGATAGTTCAAGTGATTGATGAATGACAAGATGTGTTATATGTAGTGTATTTGTTAAATTTTTTAAATTTGTTAAATTTTTTTATGATGTTTATATTGTGGTTGCTATTGAAAGATTAACGTTTTGTGTACATATCCTCTCCATTACACCTCGGTTTGTTTATTCTCTTAGGTGATCAACCCCTCCATTTTTATTTATAAATACTTCACTCAATCAGACAGTTCCTGTCACACAAAACGTCAATCTGACAAAAAACTTAAATATTTCAAACTTAAAGTTAAACTAAGTAAGTATATTTCATTTTATAAACATTTCAACTAGGAGTATATTTTAACGATTAACAACAATTATAATAAAATTCTAAATATTAATCTAACTAATCTAACTTTTTAAATGTTTGCTACATAAATTTTGATAATTTATTTTTCTGTCTGGAGTTTTATGACTTTTTATCCTAAACCTCCTACCATCTTTCATATAAACTAATCTTTTATTCCTTTTAGATGTTCTTTTTTCTTTTTGGATCGGCCAATGCCTCACCGTGAGGGGATGTTGCAGACTCAGACGGTTCCCGTGCATACTCTCCATCCAGGTGGAAAAATTCATCCAATTAACAAGACTCAGAAATGGTAAATTACTTTCCGGGATGCTAACTTGGAATTTGTCGCTGTACAATACAGAGACTTATTTGATTTGATGTAAGAAGACATATTTTGATGAAGATCGTTGTAATTTGTAGGAAGTTATATGAAGAATTTGTGGTATTTTGTATACTTGAGGAATATTATGTGAAGAATGTTTTATTTTGGAAATTTTTAGAAGATGTGAAGTTTGTCGGAAACAGCATACGATGAATAAACTTCTGGACATAGGTAAATATCACTGCAATATGTTTCATTTTAAGTCGGAGACGTACGCACATCGCATATATTTTGCATGCTGTTTTCTTAAATCCTTTGATTCAATTAAATGAACCTTGTGCCTAGAATAAATACTGCCATTCATAAAGTCTGTAACATATGGAACTAACTATGCAAAAATTTACAATTACTGAGATAAACAAATTACCTTTAGTTAACATAATATTATTATAGCAAATGGTAAAGTTTTTACACCTTGAAAAAAAAAATTATTAATCATTGTTAAATAACGTACGTAGGAGGAATTGAATAATAAGAAAATCATGTACGTTGAATCATTCGTGACTTCTTGAATCGAGTGGGAATTTTTTGTACGTTGTAAAATTGCTGTAAGAAACGTATGTATGTGTGTAGTATGCGGGGCAATATGTGCACGGAATAGCGAATAAATAGCAGCATGACATCACCATATTTGTGTTTAACAGGATACCGAACGTTAAAACACAAATATACAATGAGCCCGTCCGACACACATACTCACCATGTGCAAATATTGCGGCAATTTATCTGGCTTCTTTGAAAACGTCCGTTTACACGCTCGCTACATGTTGATAAGATATAAATAAATAAATCAATTTGGCTTCTGATTATTTTCATCGAAAAAATTTTAAAATTCCTTTTAAATTTGTGCACGGTTGACGTAATCGGTAAACATCGGAAGTAACGCAAAGTTTCAATTGAAAAGTTAAGCAAGTAATTTTCCCTAACTTTGTTAACAATGTTTTTATTGAATTAGATCAAAACGGCAACGACACATTGCACTTGTTAAAATTACTATTTTTTTTCCACGCCGCACACATAGGCGGAGGAGGAGAGAGAAAGATTACCAGATTAAAGATTAAAGACGAACTTTATACTACCATTGGTTTGTTCAACATCTAATGGATAATGATGATTTACTAGAACGGACAGTTTTTCGCATATATTTAGAATCACCCTGTATAATCCCATTTTAAGATGGGATCTTTCCAGTTTACTAATCAGACGTTTTTTTTTTTAATTTTCATGCATGGAACGTTCTCTTGCAATTTCGTCGTCTACTTTTGGATTAGTGGTCTATAATATTTAGTGTACATAAACGTGGATGAATCAAAAAGTAAAATTGAAATTTTATGAGCTCACCCTGCAACATCGAACGGTAGGCAGTGTCGGTGATTGCGAACACGTGAGGGGGTACTTCATGTCTTTTGATGCCTTTGTATCTCTCCATGATCCTTTCTGTGTAGATGGGCAGTTTCTTGTACGGATTTACGACGACGCAGAAAAGACCGGAATATGTCTGTAACGAAAAAAAAAAAACAATTGAAAAACATGAACCACAACATAATTGCGATAGAAAACAAAAAGTTATTTTAGAAATTCATAAACAATTTTGGTATTGTAATTGTGCCACTTAATACCTTCATGCTTCCTAATAATGTTACGTTTAATTTTAACAAGTAAAAGCAGCGAATTAATTTTTTTTTATTATTAAAAGCGCTTAGGTTAGCTTGTAACATCTAACATCAGAAATGTATGGAATGATTCACGGAAATCGTCACTTACAAGTTTGATCTTACATTTCCTGTTTTAAGATGATGTATTGATTAGAAATTGCTATTTAGAAACGACGTAAATAAAGAGGAAACAAATTAAAATACAAAATATCTCCAAATCGACCAAATATATGTAGGTATAAAAGGGGATGGGGTGTACTCCTTTTACGTTAGAATGTCGTATAGATTCACAATTGACAGCAGGCAATCTATTTATAACAATTAAGCTGAAAGCTGATATGGTTTTCGATATAACTAAAAGTGCAGTTACCTTATATACAGGATGTCATGTGACGTAATGTCACCACTTCACCTACATGATAATCAATTCAAAGTAAGTAAAAAAAAACTCTAATGTTTAAGTGTTTGAAACACCTTATTGTAAAAGAACAACATTTTTTACAGCAAGATTTACTACATCTAATTTGACCACTTTTGTAACATATATTTTCGATGGTTTTGAACGAGGACACGATGTTCATGTCATTTATATGGACTTCTGCAAAGCGTTCGATAAAGTGAATCATTCTGTACTCATTCAAAAGTTATTCGAATATGGCATACGTAATCCTCTACTAAAATGGATAAGTAGCTATTTATCAGGCAGGAGACAACAGGTAAAAATAAAAAATCATATGTCTGAATGGTACGATATGACATCTGGTGTACCTCAAGGTTCTAATATTGGCCCCTTATTGTTTCTGCTGTTTATAAATGATGTCGGGAGCAAGCTTAGATTTTTAGAATAATTGAAACTGCGGAGGATGTAGATATTTTACAAAATGACCTAAAAATGATCGAGGAATGGTGTGAATTAAATAGTATGACGTTGAATGAAAACAAATGTTTATCGATATGTTACAGCAGGAAAAATAATAACTGCTCAACTCCTTATAAACTTAATTCCGTAGTAATTAAGGAAGTCCATGAAATAAAGGATTTAGGAATTTTTCTTGACAAGAAACTAAATTACAAAACGCATTGTGACTACATATTATCGAGGAGTTCCAAAATACTTGGCTGCATAAAAAGATATACTCGCGATACGAAAGATATTAATTCTTTGGTTATCCTTTATAACTCACTGGTGCGATCTGTCTTAGAATATGGCTGTGTGATATGGTCTCCTTATCATGTAACGCAAATCCAAAGATTTGAAGAGTTACAGTTAAATTTTTGTAAAACTATCAAATACAAACTTAACAAGCAGAATATTTATCTCAACACAGATGACACGATGCGCTATGTAGGACTACCAACTTTAAAGCAGCGTAGAGAATATATGCAACTTGGATCTTTATTCCAGATATTAAATACATTAGTGGACGCCTCAGATATTTTACATGACATCAATATAAACGTACCACCCCGAGATACTCGTAACCAATTGCTGTTTAATATTAGGTACTGCAAAGCAAACTACATTCAACAGTCGCCAATTAATAGAATGATGGCTTTAGCCAATAACTACTGTAATGAAGTAAGTTTCACAGGTATTTCTCTAAAAGCTTTTCAAAATTGCTTGCGAAACTTAATCCAATTGTAGTAATCAACTAATATTAAGCATAATTTTAGTATGTATGTGATTTTATAATTTGACTATTAATTCTGTTTCTATATTGTAATCAACTAGACCACTTATGTGATATGTGTTCTTTTATTATGTTCAGCTGTTGCTTGACGATTATACCTACATGATCTATTCAATCTGTGAATTTATATTATACATAACTGTACAATCTTATTACTATGTAATGCTGAATTGCGTAAATATATATTATTATAATTATTATCACAAAAAGGGAACGTTGTAGAAACGAATCCTTGAAGTAAAAGTTAATAATAATTAAGGGAGAAAACAAATTGCATTAGTTATATTTTATTTGAAGAGAGTCAATCCATATTGGCTCTATTTTATTGCTATTACTCGTAAGAAAATAAACTTTTGTATAAACCATTCTACAACATTTTAAAACTTACAGTTTGAAACGAATAAATTGATGAATGATTCTTTTTATCAATAGGTACGTTTTAAAATGTTGTAAAATGGTCTATACAAAAGTTACTTATTTTTATATTTTTTTTTTTACGAGAAATAAGAATATAATACACACAGCAAATATGAGTTCCCCTTTAAAGAAAATGAGGTTGATTTTCAAATGAACTTCACAGAGTCCTCCCAATGAAACATAAATAATGCAATTGTCTTTCTATAACGCTTTCTTTTTGAGATATGTACAGGGTGGATCAATTTCGACGTCTCTTATGGGCATCTCTGTAACTATAAGAGATAGAAAAAAAACTAGTGGCCAAGTCTCTTTTTTAGAGATCTCTTTTTTAGAGATAAAGCCAATAGAGTAAACAAAAATTGGCCATCATTTTTTGTTTTCGAGTTATAAGCCAAAATTGAGATTTTCGACTTTTCGTCAATCAGTCATATCTCGTTTATTTTTGCAGACATTAAAAAACTGTTTTAACATTATTGGGACACTTTTTGGAATACAATTTAGTGGTGTAGTTGGTTTTTCGATATTTAATTAAATTTTCGAGTTATAGCATAAAGTTATACTTTTTTAAATGGAAATCATAGTAGGCAATGTCATCATTAAATAGAGATTTTTTTTCTGTTTTCAAAAATATATAGTTTATTGGGTTTATTTCTTACAGTTAATAGAATAAAACGCCTTCTTTATTATGTTTGGTGCATTCTTTTCTTAGTAGGCTAGTTTCAACAAAAGCCGACAATTTTCTCTTGTTTTTATTAAATATTAACAAAGATTTGATGATTGGGTAGCACAAGAGTGAGAGGTATTGCGATGAAGATAAGAGACATTTGTGCAATTTTTGACGTAAAATAAAACAAAAGACGATCGACAAATTTATAAAATCAAAAAAAAATAAATATAAAAATATTCTCATTGAATAAAATTATAAAAATTACAAAAATTAAAAAATTCTCATTAAATAAACAAAACTTTCTAAAATTAAGATTTGAACTTTAGATAATTTTTGGCGTAAAATAAAACAAAAGACGATCGACAAATTTATAAAATTAAAAGTCTCATTGAATAAAATTAGAAAAAAATACAAAAATAAAAAACTACAAAAAAATATAAAATTCTCATTAAATAAACAAAACTTTCTAAAATTAAGATTTGATATTTGTGCAATTTATGACTTAAATTACCTTAATTCGGGTAATTGCCCGCACATTGGCAACCGTGGACAAATGTCACCGCAAAATTTAAAAAAAGTAACTAAGTTAGTTATTATTAAATGAACAAAATCACTAGATATGTTACTAAACCGCTCACAAAATCACTAAATTTCGGACTTGTCTGAATTTACTAAAATTTGTCTGAAAATTCAACAGAAAATCACCAGATGAGTAAATTGGCAACAGTGGCTCAGTGTTCAGGCAGGGGTGTCCCGAGCTGACACTTCTGAAAGGTGGCAACCCTGCCCAGCATTTGCTGTATTGGGCATGTGCACAAAAAAAAGCCTTTATTGATAGATAACGGTTCCCCTTATTCATCCTATACCTATCCTAAGAAAATAAATTTGTGTTTTTCTTTTCAACTATATTTCGAGTGCTATGGCTGTCTGTAATTGATTCGCTTAAAAATATCTAAATAAAGAGAAAAACAGTTCAAATAAGAATTTTTTTTCAAATGTCTTGTACTCAATTATTCTTCAAAATTCAAAAGCAACAGTAGTTTAAATTAAATTGCTTGACAATTAATAAATTAACGTCACTTTTCTTTCTTTAATTAGGCGCTTTCCTGGTTAGCGCCGGAGTGGCTCTGAGCTATGCCGGAGCAGCTCTAAGTTTAAAAAAGGTACGTCACAAACTATGTTACTGTTACGAATTCGGGGTTCGCAGCAAAACTGTCGTTTAATTAAAAAAAAAAAGTCTAACAATCAAAATATGTGCAAGAATGAATAACGAGCTGCAATACTTGTCTAACAAATAAGTGGAGAAACGTTCTGCTAATCGCGTTATTCAAACTAATCGCCTTCGGAATAACCCTAACCCAAATTGCCCGTCGGGTTGGACTTTTACAGCAGAAAACCTATCTTTGTCGAATGTTCTAGCACACGTCTGGAACCATCTAGCGTTCGACTCGAAACTCACTGGAATAATCGAGAAGGTAAATGGCGTGATCTGGCTCAAATCGAATCATCAGCGACGTACATTACTTTGAAGTAAAATAATCAACGTTCTTGTTGATTTATTAACAAATGTAACTGAATAACTTAGTATTTTCCAGCAGCACTTTTTTTTTAATTCGACTAAAAATTCAAGCTGGCGAATCATAAAATCGTGGACAATCGTAACGGCAAAGTTAAAATTCATAATTAAAAAAAGAAAAAAATGTGTTAGGTTTTTTCTTTTCGCAAGACGTCGCGCGTGGATTAAATAATTTCACGGTTCAAACTTCGAAAATACAAACTGCAAACAAGTCCGGTAATAATCAAATATCTTATCTCTGTTTCTTGAGTAATAAATAATTAATAATGTTTACTTAACAGATTAGATTTGCACGGAAAAATAAATTTGTCACTGGAGCGTACACAGTACCTCAACGAGTGGTAACAAATATTTTTTAAATTAGGAATTGCTAATAAAACATCTTCACTGTCAGGTAAAATATGTACTACAATTACACAATATTAAAGTTATGAAGAATTTTGTTACAAGTCGGTTTTTCATTAAAGTTACGCTGAAACTATCCGCTTGATAAATAGGATACCGTGTAACCCAGGAAATGTGAGCTACAGGGAATTAACATGAGATTTTATCTTCTTTTTTATCCAAATAAAATACGACAAAAATTCATATTACTTTCAACTGGCCCAACTGACAACTTTGCTTATTGAACAATAAACAAACATTTACTTTGTATCGTCAAATAAATTGCATACGGATTTCTTTCATTTCATAATAACAGCGTCGTCGTTTTGCTTCGGCATTACTTCTACTTTTCCTTTCATAATGCTTTCCGGCAGGATATGGTTTTGCTGATAAAGCAACCGCGTGGACGTTGACACCATAACTTCAGTACATTAATTACTACACATCGTAACAATCAGCATTTTATTTGATTGGAATTTTATGAGCGAATCACGTAATCCCGAGTTAATTTTAACGCCGCACATTTTTACGACTTTTCAAATGATAGATTTTAATAGTTTGCTTGTCCATCGAGTTTCACGTTTCTAATATAATTCGATATGTATGTGAGTGCAGACAGCGCGAAGCAATAAACAATATAAAACGAAAAGAAAATTGATTCGGTGTTGGTTTACATTACCACATACAATAATTTATAAAATATGCTTTGGTTTGCATTTGTTAATTAATCAGTAGTAATTAATAATTACTTCCATCTGATAATCAAAAGAAACGTGGAACTGTAGCATCCGCAACGGGGCAGTCAGTAATAACCATGCCCCGGCGTTCGTTAGGACATTTCAGAGCCAGCTTCTCACCATTCTCATTCTCACGCGCACATTTATGTTTACAAAACGCAATAAAAGGCGATTTATTTTAAAATATTTCGCGTTCGCGACTTCCAAGAAATCGTTAATTAATTAACGTCGCTGACATGCCCTAGATTTTGTCGAAGTCTAGTAATTACCAGCCTCACATCTCTTCGAAAATGAAATTCGTCTTCTATTGTACAAGGCATATTTTGTGTTACCGCCTCTTAGGTACTTAAAATCTTTTCACAGATTTCTAAATACATACATGTCAATGACGAGATAATTTCTTTACCGATAAGATAATGTTAAAACGATTGTTTAAACATAAAACATGCATGGTATAGTACCGTAAAATTACTTAACTTGGTACGATTTTGACATACTTTGCCTGTAATATCTGAACGCTTTGACGAATGGCAATATATTTTTTTTTAATGGTAGGTTATACTCCGTACATTCGAATTTGATACGAGAGAACTTTAAAATTACCATCAAAATCTCGTATTTTTTTTTTACTCGCTGTCCCAAGTTAGGGATTGTGGTCCCAATCATGAGACAGGCCTAAAAGTAATAGAAAACGTAATGTAATTTTGCTTTGAGCCGTTAAGGACCCTTGTCCTAACTCAGAACTACCCCAAAAAAATATAGTTCGAAACTTTTATGAATGATGTAAGTATGGCAAGTGAATATATAAAATTTTAGTATATTTTCATAACGTTTAGTAAATCGTGATAACACTGATAACTTAGAGATTTTTATTGCAAAAATACAAAATACATTAATTCTATTATAACATTTTTTAAATATTTGGGCTTAAGGCCAACTTAAATGGGCTCTAAAGTCAACGAAAACGTAAAAAATAATTCTATTTTAATAAATTATTATAAACTGCCTGAGGAAATTTATATCTGCCTCTGAAGATTTTTGGATTGTCTAGCACCTTAGATACTTGGGTCTTTTCGACTTCATCAGTATCTTCAATGTTGGGAAACACAAAAGAAGATGTAGTCGAATTATATCGAAGAAAATTCACTCTGTAAATGTTTTCGTGGACCGCTAATATTTTTCCAACAAACTCCTTCGTCGTTTCCTTTTTGGTATCCTTATTATAAATATATTTAACTACAATAAATGATCCTTCAATAGGACTTAACTCTAAGCTTCCATCAGTCTCAATAGTTTCAATCAGTCTCATCTCATTAATATCTTCAGAATCAATTTGCCCTGGGTTAGAACTTGAACTGCTGCCATCTTCCGCGTTATTCTCCTCTTCAATAATTTCATTATTACTTTCATTTTCAGCATTGAAATCTTCTGCAGTGACTCCTTTTCCTGGAGGAACGTCAAGTCTTTTCTTTCTTTTAATTCTTTGACCTTCATCAGATGGCAATCGATAGTTTTTAAGATGATCAATAAATGAGGCTGACAAGCATTCATTTGCGTTGGATGCATCATTCTCATCAAGACCATCTGGAATCCTTTTTAAAACAGCATTCCTATCGAGGGGAACAAGCCCACAAGCCCGAAATCCTGAACAAATAGTTTTCTCAGAAAATTTCTCTAAGGACAACACTGTGTTCCTCAATAAAAGTGGAAAAGTGTCTTTAGGAAGAACGCCTTTGTGTTTTAGCTTCCATTTCAATAGTTCGTCTTTCCAAGCTCTCTTCAATGGCCTAAAAAAGGCAACATCCAATGGTTGCAACAAATGTGTTGCATTTGGTGGCAACAAAACAAAGTCAATTCCATTTTTCTCACATGCTTGGATAATCTCTAGAGAAATGTGACTAGCTAGGTTGTCCCCTAATAGAATTTTTTTACCGTCTCCAACATGTTTAAAATATGGCAGAGCGACTTTAAAAAACCAATCACTAAATAATGTGTTGTCAAACCATCCAGACCTGCTTCGATTATAGACAGTGTGAGGTAAACCATTCACACACCAAGTGTCATGCAAATGAATTGCTTTATAGACAACATATACTGGTAAAAGGGAGCCATTCCCACTTATGGCAAACATGACTGAAGTGCTGGATTTTGAGGTGTCTATAATTCTGTCTGCATGTTTACTACCCCTTCGAACTATTACTTTTGTGGAGCCAGGGTCATCAGTAAAATTTGTCTCATCGTAATTTACGATTCTGTAGGATGACACTCCCTCTAACGTTTCTTGTAATAGATCAAAATAATCATTAATAACGTCCTTTGATACCATAGCCCTGTTGCTTTTAATATTTTGTGCAAGTCTTACGGACAACTTCTCACGGTGTCTTTTCAAAAAGCCTTTTGTCCATTTTCGTCCCGGCATATTATTTGTAAACCTGACTTCCCTTTTTCCTCTTCTATCAATAAATGCCTTTGCAATCATACGGATATCAAAGTTAGTTATTGGAAAACCCCATTTAGACGCTGTAATAATTCCGTCTACAAACAATTTTTCTTCAGCTGCATTAAAAACATGAGGTCTTCCAGGTTTTCGTCCGTTTTTGCCATTAAACTTTCTTTGAAGTGTTGATTTTGAGACACCATATTTAATTTCAGCATCCCTGTATGATATGTTTGTATTTGCCAAGGCCTGTAGAGCACGTTCAAGGTTTGTATTATTGTAATTCTGATACTTTTTTTTCGGTTTAACTGCTTGTTTTACTTTCACCATTTTGTAATAATTATTTGAGGTTATGTCCCAAGTTAGGCTGCAAAAAGACAACTTTTTTTAAACTCCCGAATAAAACAGATCGAGATAGAGTTTTTCTCATTGTTTTAGCGGAAGTAACATCTATACACAATAACTTACAATCAAAAAAATTGTTGTTCGGGTTAGCTTTCATTAACCGCTTCGGTGGTAGAAAGTTTAACGGTTATCTGGCATAACGAATTTTTAGGATGACAGTTCGTGTATACAGAGTCCTTTATGTTACAAAAATATCCCACAAATTTATGACGCTATTAAATAAATCGCTTCTTTATCGACAAGATGAAATAACATTAGTTGTCCTATTCCAATCCAGAGGGCTGCAATAAATTTTTATTTTGGAAAAGCGCCGTCTGTCTCATGATGGGGAGCGTGTCTCAAGTTAGGTGACTTTACGGTATGTATGTATACTCTAATCGATGTAATAGTAAAGGAATACAAAAAGAATTGAATTTTCTTATCGGTTGAGTGTACCACGACTTGACATTTCGCGCGGTTTCTTCGCCGCCGGTTTCTGCGAACGCTGCGCCAGCACCAGTTACGTAATTTCGTGGAAACAAAGCGGCACGAACTGGGTCGGCGGTTTTTCCATCCTGCATCTGCAAGTGTGTCCGTTCCAAAAGTCGGTCCAAAGTTGGGCGCTTTTTTCCCCTTTCCGGACAACCAGATGTTCGCCGAGGCTGAATCGTAATTAAATTTTCGCCTCGCTCGATTTGGAGAGGTCACGGAGTCGTGGCCTAACACATGACCATCACATCACGTATCGACATTCCACAAACAAAGACGCCGCTCGTTCTAGTAAATAGATTTAATTATCTTCCACACTGCACTCGTTATTGATTTGTTTGTTTATTATCTCTGCAGATTACTGTACGACCACGTACACTGACTTTGTTGACATCTTACAAATACGTATCAGATCTCATGAGCAATGTGAGCTTTTATTTTTATTAGTATGTCTCAAGAGAAGCACGTTTTCAGAACTTCTGAATCTTCAAAATTAATGTCTTGGGTTCAAACATGTTTAATCGGAGTTAAGTGGAGTATGAAGAATGTATCGACTAGATCAGTCAGTTTGACAAGTCATCTAAATGGGATTCTTGAACAGGCCCACCAAGAAACAATAGACATGACTGTTGTCGTTGTATAATTTATCAAGTTTAGAATTTAAGAAAGTTTACGCATTCTCGATGTATCTTATGGTTTGGAATATGATACGGGGTGCGTCTCGGGTAGAGGGATGGGGAAAAGATAGCAGTCAGTCTCCGGGCGGTCCTTGAAGGGTGAACGTCTTGATAAAGTTGCGCTAATTACGCAGACGAATCACGGGTGTTGTAATGTACAAGAATTCAGGCTTGCTGATGATAGATGATAATCTGAGGTAGAGTAAGGTGCCAATTTCGCGGTGCCCGCTGATGGCTCGGACATAGGGCAACAGAGTGGGCATTCTATCATAAGGGTGATCGCCCTGTATTCGCCGGTAGTCGGAGAGAGTAGGGGATCACTGCCATACGGCATACGGCATTTGATCATATCCGCCGGCTGCAGAAGCGTGAGTAGTAAATGCCGGAAAAACACCTGAATTGCCTTGTGCTTTCAAAAACGGTCATGACTTGTTGTTCATCAGTTCTATAATGAATAATGGAAGACATGTCATCCGCATAATATATGTTGTCACCTAATTTAATGAAATTGTTTAAGTCGTTAATGTAAGTAATAAAAAGGAAGGGTTCAAGGATGCTACCTTGCGGAACCCCATGGCGAATTTCAACAGTCTCAGATACCGCACCTGACCAAGTAACAGATTGCAAGCGATTACTTAGGAAGCTATTGATCCAATCAAGGGCAAAGCCACGCACCCCATATTGACATAATTTATAAAGGAGCAAATCATGATGCACAGTATCAAAGGCTTTTGTTAAATCAAAATAGATTCCTACTACTTTTTCTCTTTGTTCAATGTTCCGCAAGATAGCATTATAAGCCAAACATAAGGCATCATTGGTAGACAGGCCTTTTCTGAAACCGAATTGGTTTTTATTGATTATTTTGTTATCATCAAAAAAGTTTAATAGTCTAGCTAGCATTGCTTTTTCAAATACTTTAGAAAAAACAGAAAGAATAGAAATGGGCCTCTAGTTTCTTATATCCGTTTTTATACCTTTTTTAAATGCAGGGACTACTTTGGCACTTTTTAGAACCGACGGAAAAGTACCCTCCTTAAAAGATTGGTTAATTAATTTGCATAATGGAGCAGCTACTAACTCATTAACAGAGTTTAAAAAGTAACGACAGAAAGCATTACTGATATCAAGAGCATTATTATTGACACAATTGTTTTCATCAGTGATATATACTGGAAGGTCATGAACAGAATTTTTATTCTTTATTAACTGCCAAGCTGCCTTAATTTTGTTGGAGGAATTACTAATAAAGTTATCGTTGAATTTTCTTTTAGCCTGATCAATATTTGATCGATGCTTATTTTTAAGTTCTTTGTAAGAAGATAAATACAAGTCATAATCAGCGCCAGAGCTAATTTTCATTTTTTTGTAAATATTTCGTAATTCACGACCTTCCTCAATTAACTCACGAGAGATCCATTCCTTCTTACGCTGTTTAGTAAGTTTCACTTGTCTAAGAGGAAAGCAATCGTTGAAATAAACTAAAAAGTTTCATAGAATCTAGTAAAATTAGAATTTAAATCACAGTCATTACTTAGAAACTGAAATGTTTCAAATTTAATAGCAGAAATAAAGTTATTTATAGAAGTTCGATCAAAAATTAGTTTCTCAGTAAAAAGAGATTCATTGTTATGAAGTAAATCAAGCTTAGTGGATAGGATTAACATAAGATGATCAGATAAGCCAGGGTCCAATACATTCACACTACATATTTGACTTTCTAGATTGGTAAAGAAATTATCTATTCTAGTGGCAGAATGTCCATTATCCCGGGTAGGTGCTTCCAAGTAGCTGCGGAATTGAAAGGATTCAAATAATTCTATCAAGTGTACTGAGTCTGATGTATGCTTAGAAAAATCAATATTGAAGTCACCACCAATGACAGTCTGGCCTCTGAAGGATGCGGAGATATCTAAAAATGACTCTATATTATTAAAAAATACATTTACGTCAGCATTAGGTGATCTATAAAGATTCATTAATAAAATATTAGTCTCTTTAAAACGTAAAACTGAACAACACATTTCAAAATTTTTTTCGCTAGTAATGACATCATTAACAATGTATGGTTTGCAAAATGATTGTAACGAATTTATAACATACAACGAAACGCCGCCCCCTTTAAATGTTCTTCTTGAAAAAGATGTTATTAACGTATAATTATCCAGATTATAAATTAAAATTTCATCATCATTCAACCAATGTTCAGTGATAAATAAGATTTCAGGATAGTTATGATCTTTCAGAAATATACTTAGTTCATTAAACTTATTACGGAGGCAGCAAATGTTGTAAGTTACAAAACGTAAGTTGAGTGGCGTACCGTTCCAAAATTTTGATTTACTCCAGTACTATTGTCAATTGAGTCATCATGTTTCGTTAGAAGAATCAGATTACTATGATTTATACTAGTCAGGTTAAGATTCACATTTAAAAGATCATTAATGCGGTTTGCAGTGTACTGCATGATTTTTGATTTACCCGCTTTGGTCAGATGAAGACCATGTTTTGTACGACAACCAAAGCCTATAATTTCATTCAGATCAATATAGTGAATATTTTTGCGAGAACAATTGTTTACAAGATGATACAAATTACACTTATAATTATAAGAAAGTTTGTTGAGAAGCGATTTTCCTGGCCAAAAAGGGGCTCCGAAGAATATAACGTTGGTATGCGATAAGATGGATACCGTTCCGTTGAGTAGATCTTGATCCACAATATGCCCATTCAGGATGTCGTTACTTCCGGCGAGGATTAGAACGAAATCTTGTGATGTGAAATTTTTTGCTTAGTTTGGTTTGGTTGACTTTGAAGTGACCCTACTAACTCGCACGACTGACATTAATCCCTATTGGTACCGGTTGCAACACAATGGGTGACCAAATTTTTTCTTGAACCATTTTCAGATATGTTGACCTCACATAATAATTTCAACGTAGAAATAACATCTTCTTCTGTTTCCCCAAATACAGCTATTCGTCTTTTTACTTCACCGGTTTGTGTGTCATTATCAGTTTGTTCCTTTGGTTCAGTTTGCGTTTCAATTGAGGAACAGACGAGAGTATTATTTATTTTTTCTATGGTTTTGTCATGGCTTTCAATAATTTGCTTGTAACCATTTATTTGACTACGCAATGTGTTAACTACTCTTTTTAATGTCTCGTTGTCTTCCTTCAGCATGATGTTTACATTTTCAAGTTCAGCCAACTTATTTTTTAGTGTTAGAGTCATATCAATTGAGCTCTTGTTGGGCGAGTCTTTTTCAACCCCTTCATAAGTAAAACTTAAGTAGCTCGTATTTTTCGAAATTTCCTGTGATTTTTTTACCATTGTTTGTAATTTTTTTTCTTGTGGCTTACTTCTTAAACCGGAACGAGTTGAATACATCGTTGAATTTTTCCGTCCAAATTAACCGGTTTTTAGCGTACACCGCACAAACACAATTCGCTTATTGTCCTCCGAATATTAGAACAAAAATTTTCCTGTTTTGCACAAAATTATCGAAAAAGTATCTCACCCTTGATGTGAAATCAATGTTAGCGTTTCAATTGATAATGTTTTCGGTAATATATTACACGTTTTTCCTTACTGAAATTACGATTTATTCAAGACTACCGCATTCACATGCACACATCACTCACCAACTTCACCACTTTTATGATGCATCTTTATGCATGCGAAGTACGAAGATGGACATTTGAGGACACCTTCTCCGTGAGTTCGCATCTCAGCAGGGAGCTTCCACATCTAGATTCGCCGCTGGTGTGGGCGGGGCCGGGAGAAGGCCCCGGTGAGTAAAATGTTCCACAAGCCCAAATGTTAAGACGTTTACCCTCAGCTCCGCAGTGGTCGAGAAAGAGAGAAAGAAAACAGGGAAAGAGAGATCTAACCGAAGGGTGAGTGAATGTTGTACCTCCGTTCTCTGACATTGTTATCAGTTTATGTTATGTTATATTTATGTTTGTCATGTTTAACACAAGGAAAAAAAACTATCCTACATGTCAGAACATTGGAAAAATGTTGTTTCTCAGAAATAATTAACGAAAAATAACTCTGGTATTGATTTAATCAAAGAAAATCAAAAATATAGGACGCTAACGACAGATATCATTATTTCTGGCATGGATCTGAATACCTGAGTTGTCTTCCATTTAAAAAATAAATTGAAACTACTTTGACATGATTCCGTTGTATTCCGATAGATGTCGCCCTAAAACCTCGCATTTATTTAAGCAAAGAAAAACAAAAATCATTTCGAGCACTTCATTTTAATGAAAGATAAGAGGCGAGGGGACTCACAGAAATCAAGCACGCCGAAGGGACCAGAAAACTACTACGTCCACGTCGTTGTAGTTTATTTTCTGGTCATCTGGATTTCTAAAAGCTAAAAATTTTCCGGTCATTTCAAATTTCCATAACAAATGTTTTATTTCTTTTAAGTTTCAAGCGGTTAGAAGAAAAAGTGGTATTTTTCATTGGAAATGCGCTGCAGAATCGAATGTATTGGTTTTGAATAGAAGAGATCAGAAAAATGAAATTTCGTCGATTACAGCGCCATCTATCATGATGCGAAAAAAATGTTTTCCATATAAGTTTCATACTTTTTTACGTACTATCCGAATCCAAGTCTTTAATTTTATCTTCTTTTCATTTCTTGAGTTGTTTTTGACCTTTAAGTTTACATTGAAACCCATCCAAGGTCACTAGGCAGCATCATTAGAGTGAACAGTAAAATTAATCTTGAAATCAAGCTCAAATAATGAAGAAAGTGTAAAAACTTTTCCTTCCCATCATTTTTCTTGAGATATTTTTTATCTTTAGTCTTGAAGGCAAGGTCAAATAGTGAAGACAGACAAAAAATCTAGTTTTTCTTCTCGTTTTATTTTTGAGTTCTCTAATGTTTAAGTTTACGTTAAAACCAATTCAAGGTCACTTTGGAACGTTATTATGAAACACAATAAAGTTAATCTTGAAATCAGGCTCAAATAGTGAAGATAGTGTAAAAACAATTCTCTTCTTGTTTTCTTGATTTCCTTGATCCTTAAATTCACATTAAAATTAATTCATGCGTCATTGTCATAGAGAACACAAAAGTTAATCTTGAAATCAAGGTCAAATAGTGAATATAGTTTAATACAAAGTCTATAATGTTGACTTTCTTTTTTTATTTTTTTTTTTTAGTTATTTTTGATCTTTAAGTTTATATCACAAAATCTTTTAACCGGACACTAAATCGCGCACAATACACTTAATGTTTCGCCGTCGTTCGACAGCTTCGTCAAATAGTGAAGATAGTGAGTCACTTTCTTATCTTAAAATTTACTTTAAGTTTAATTTAAAACCAACTCAAGATCACAGAGCAGCATCATTATAGAAAGTTTTTAGTGAACAACATAATTTGTCTTGAAGTCAAGGTCAAATAGTGAAGATAGTCTAAACCAAAGTATTAATAGTTCTTTCTTTTCTTTTTTGTTATTTTTTAACTTAAAATTTTGTTTTATACCGATTCAAGGACACTTGGCAGCATTATTAAAGAAAGTTCCTAATTACAGCAAAGTTAATGTTTAAGTCAAGATCAAATAGTGTAAAAAAAATTATTTTTTTTTCTATTCTTTAATTCTGAGCTATTCTTCATCATCACATTTACTTTCAAACCAGTTCAAGGCCATAGAAACATCATTACATTATTATTATTATTATTAAAAGTGTTTGGTGAACAGTAAAGTTAGTATTGCAGTCAAGACTTCTTTTCTTTAATTCTGAGTTACTTTTCGTTTTCGCATTTATTTTTAAACCAGTTCAAATATCATTACAGAAAGTATTTAGTGAACACCAAAGTTAATCATGAAGTCAAGGTCGAATAGTGAAGATAGTGTAAAGTTTTCTGCTTTCCTTTTATAAATGATTATAAATGATGATAATAAATTTAAATTCGGGCTCAGAAGGAACCAAAAGCCTTCGTTAGGCAACATACGATAAAATTTTAACGATACCAAAACGGTCTCCACCAATCTACAAGTGCGCTCGACTTCGAAAGGGGCGCAGCCCTCGGAGCGTGCCCTATGCGGTTCGGCATCTACAGACAGGGGTCCTCCTCTGCGATCCGCTGTCAAAGTAGACAGAATCTCAGATTCGATGGCTTCAACAGCAAAACTCGTCCGGCTGGCCCCGGTTTGGAGAATCTTCGGAAGACTTCGTCATCGTCATATTGAATTCACTTAGTCCGTTGCCTTTCACTTAGGTCTTGAACTTGAGCGC
Organism: Dorcus parallelipipedus; assembly: GCA_958336345.1. Lineage (NCBI taxonomy): Eukaryota > Metazoa > Arthropoda > Insecta > Coleoptera > Lucanidae > Dorcus > Dorcus parallelipipedus. The sequence goes on from OY284478.1 coordinate 45,290,762, forward strand.
CTACCAACTAAACTCCTTATCCTCTTTTGCAGCTGCTAATTTCTGGAATCTGCCGTTGGGCACTGCAGACTGTCAGTCTTTCTAGGTTTATATAGTCTTTCGATAGATTTCTGTTTTTTTCGGGTGTGAGTCTTGTCCTCTTTTATGTCCTTGTCTTTTGCCTTTCTTTCTCATCCTTGGTCTTTGTTTCCATGATGTTTCTGAGCATATTTGTTACGTGCTGCCAATGTTCTTCATGCTTCAGCAGGATGTCGGTTACGTTCTCTATGGAAATTTTCCTCCCCGCGTCTTCTCTTATTTCGTTCCATCTTATACAGTCAAAAACCGTATGTTCTGGCGTTCTAAGCGACCTGTACTACGTTTACGTTACTTGCTACCGCTCCTCCTTTTCGTACCTGTTCTTGAGTGGGTGTCCCGGCCGTTTCGAGTACTGCATCCTCGAGTGGGTGTCTCACTCATATTTATATTTATCGGACACGCGCGTTTCTTGTACTCTGTCCCTGAGTGGGTGTCTCACTCATATTTTCCTGACACGGGCGTTTCGTGTAGCCAATCCCTGAGTAGGTGTCTCACTCACTACCGTCCGACACATCCGATTCCGGGAGCCTGAATCGAAACGTTAGCTCAGTGTTGTCGTTACTCAAATCGTCCGGAAGATAAACATTCAGTTACCGTTAGTCCTGTTGCAAAGTGTTCGACGTGTTTATCTCCGCTGAACAGCTGCTCACGCCTGTTTGCGCATGTCTGTGTCGGTCATTTATTACAATGACAGTGTCATTTATTACAATGTAATTCACAGGATCAATTTTAAAACGACCAATCATTGTGACGTAACTGTCATTTCTAATATGACCACTGTCATGACCGGCGTCATTTAACGAACTTACATCACTAGTCCTGCCAGTATTATCGTTTCGGTTTTCGCCTCTGTCAGCTTTATATGGTAAACTAATTCAAAAGTCAATAAACGAAACCTAACAATTGAAATAATTTTTATGATCTGCAAAATTTTATATAAAACTAAATTGAACATTTAATAACAATTAAAAATAACAAGATAATAAAATATAAGAAAATAAATAAATTATTCCGAACTTTCTGATTCTTCTGAGTCGACCACTTTTGAAATTAGCGTGAGCTTAGTTGAATTTTCAGAAACGTCGGCTTCTATGAACTCCATAATATCGGTATCTGAGGTGGGTTTTTTTGTTGTGACATAACGTAAAGATGCAAGACCTGGATCCGTGGTAATTAGTAGCATTTTCATTAGGTCCGTATTTGTGTGACAGCGAGAAGTTTTTCGTGTATGCTTTTCTCTAATATATCTCAATTCTTTGTGTCTCACTTCTAATGCTTCTTCGGAAAGTTGTCCTATTGGTACTATAAATGATTGTATTACTGAAGGTCCATGAATTAATAGTTTGTGGAGTGAAATTGGCATATAGTAACTCGTGTCTAAATAAAAACCTGGTCAAGTAGGCTACATTTAGTAATTCTGCTGTAAATGCAATGGATAAATTCTCGATCACAACCCACTTGACCAGGTTTTTATTTAGACGCTCGTTACCATGAGTAATGTAATAGATATAATTCCTTAGTTTCATCAATTAATTTACTAAAATTTACCAAATTAATTTTTTTTTCCTGATGATATTACTTTAAGTATTAAACCTAATTTTCGAATTAAAGACACATCAATTCCAGTTATTTCGCTGCTTAATTCTGGGTTATTAAAAAATCTCCTTGCAGTATTTTCACCATTAGTGGATCCGAATCCAGGCTTTAAATTCTTGTTGAATAAACATTTTTCTTTCATTGAAAATTCTTTTAGCATTTTCGTTTCTTACTTGCCATACTTTTAATGGAAGTCTATACGATATGTGCAGTAAACATTCGAAAGGCCGAATCCAAGAATGCAGAATAGATAACCCATACATATAAGCCGATTCATTAGGTATTCGATTTTGAACTTGTTTTTGGTTCATTTGCTTTGGAGTGGCTCCACAAATATAACAAGTTTGTGATGAATTTGTCCCACTAAGAACATTGCAAATGCTACTACCATCAATCATTGTAAAAAGCATGTTGTGACTTACTTGAATAGATTTTCCATCTTTCATAACGTTACTCGGTACCAGATTTGTAATCAAATAGTTCATTCTTAATTTTTCTTCAGTAACTAACGATGCCGTTTCTTTTACAAATATAAATTTTATAGGGCGACAATAAAAAGTTGAAGATGGAGTTTCATTTTCCCAAATGATATTTTGACAATCATTATCAACTAAACGAAGAGGTACAAATGCTATTAGGAACATAAACTCATCAGAGCTGTTCGGATCAAGAAATCTTTGTTTATATCGACTATGCCCAGAGCTTCCATCGAATCCCCACTTGCAGATTAACGTCAAAGAGGAATTTTCCACTATATTGCTATCAATAAGGTTTACTATAATTGAGTGAACCGTTATATTTAAAAGCTCCTGTAAATTTACTTCCGCTTGTATATCAGAAACACTGATCGCCGTAGGTAGCAATGTCTTTTTAAAATTTTCAATTGCATAATAGCTGAGTAAAATGTCAGCACATATGGAGTTCATTGTCGACCGTAATATATTATATTTTCTAAATGTGAGACCTAAATCTAAAAATTAAGGCTAACGCACGAATTGTTGATAACGACGATTTCTTGTTAGTTACAGTTTTATGACAAGACAATTCAGCTGCAAAAACTAATTCGTCTGATGTTGAGATCTGCTACTCGTCTCTTCTTTGTTATGATCGAAGCTTCTTTAAAAGATTTTTTCGGTCTTCCAGTTACACTTCGTCTGGAGCCTGATCCAGGTTGCATATAATTAGTGATCTCTTTGGGTAATTTTATATCAGCATTCAGCCAAAATTCGTAATTCTTAAAAAATCTGACTGAATGCCGATTACAATTAGTCCATTTTCATTGTATTTCCAGGCAAAGTAAACTTGCAAATCGGCGCAGAGCTTCTTTGATGTTATCTGGTGCAAGGTTGAGTTCAAATAGACCCATCAGATATTCATAAACCGATGAAAGTTTTTCTACTCTGGGCGCGTTCCTCCAAATTTCAAATACACTGAGACTGGAATGTGCTAATAAAAGATAAATTTTCTCATTAGTGCGCAGATAGGCGCAAACACCAAATATCAAAAATTAAACATGACAAAGTAAACTAAGTTTCAGCAAAAATTTGAAGAATCGATATTTATCGTTTTCTTTTAAACTGATTTTAATTTTATAGAAAAGTATGAAGTGAGAGACGGACTACATGTAAAAGATTACTTACCCATGTTGACAGCTAAATCAAATGACAATTATTTTTAAATGAATGTAGGCAAAAGTAACTAAGATTTGGTGACACAAACAAATTACTACTGTATCAATTGGAGGTTAAAAACGTGATAGAATTATTGCGTTGATGTTTAATTAATATCAGTGCATATTTCTCCATCGGGAAGAGATTGAGATTTCTCTGCTGTACACATTCGTTATTATTATTTTATCAACATTTTTGAAGAAGGCAGTTGTGTCTCTATATGCTGCCAAGAGAATAATTAAAAATAAATTTTATATTTTTTTTACTTTTGACTATAGGTCGTAACACTGTGGGTTGGTGTAATTATGGTTCTGTTTTATAGGTGGGACTGCAGTATTCTCATGATGTAATCTCTGATCCTGGCTTTTTTAAGGGCAGTTAAAAGCGTGTTCAATTATCTAATGCCGACATTAGACAGTACTGCCTGTATTGACAAGCGACCTCCTTAGTCTTGTGTACGATGTCGCAACGAGAAAGAAGCTGAATCGAATAAGACTCACCCCACTGATTTCTATCAATGAGCCGACAAAAGAAAACGTGGCTTACAAAGCGTTGGAAACTAAATCCTCCAGAAACTTCTCACAAACGACAATAAAAGCCCTCAACTGAGGGCGGTCTTAATCAAAAGGGGCGTAAAATACGTATTCGACAGTCGTTTGTGAGTCGTACTCGTGAACTGTCCAAAATGGATGCCAACAACCACCAAGCTTGAAAAATGGCCAGCCACCACCTTCTCTAACGTGAGGAAATTTGGGCGCGAAGGCTACAGGATTCCCAATTGTTATAAAAAGTTATCAATTCACTCAAAACTTATCTGAAGAAATAGAACGTGTTCTATTTCCAAACCAAATCTGCAGGCCAAACATTTCTTGTTCTAAATATTTATTGTAGAAATTGGACAAACTCGTCTACAAAAAAGATTATTATTTTTTGTCCTCAAATTATCGAGTCAAATTGAGTAAAACTTTAGGTGCGATAATAAATTTCAAAGTTTGTATATGATCTAGAAAACTTTTGATGTAAATCGAGCGTGTTCAACCGTGTAATTTAACTACGTCGACGTCATCGTCATCATGAATCGGGGGGGGGCGTCCGATGATCATTACAGGTTAACACGTTACTTGCGTCTAGAGGCGGGTTTATCACTAAAAGTCATGACGTCACAAACTTAACCTAGAATTGTGTACCTATCAGTTGTCGTTTCCGAAGAAGGCATATTCGTTCTTTTTCTGCATACTTGGACTGAACTAGTGAAAATGAATCAAACGTTAAATTGTAAAGAATGTGGGAATCGTTTTTAGAATCTGTCTAATTTACGCAGACACGTACGGCAGTTTCATGAAAGCAAACTACAGGAATTGGCCCCGTTGCATCGAAAACAAAATTTTAACAACAAAAACCATCTCCGGTTTCATATGAAGACGCATAACTCTATACCTGCTGTTGTTGAAACAAATCCAGAAAATGACGTAGATGGTCAAAAAAAGTGTCCAATGTTTTGCGGCTTTACTACATCATGTTCAAAGTCAATCTTGGATCATTTAACAACAAATCACGACACACCGATAAACTCGCAAGAATTTGTGTTTTCAAGTTTCGAAGAATTTGAGTCATGGAAATCCAAGATTGAGACTGATACAAGTTCAAAATTTATAAAATTGACAAAATCGAAAAACGTTGTCATATTTACTTGTCATAGATCAGGCAGGTATGTTGCTAAAGGTAAGGACTGATGTACCAATTATCTTTGAGAGTGTTAATACTCTTGTTATTTATTAAATTACAGGTAAAGGGTTGAGGCAACTGAAAGTGCAAGGCAGCAATAAGATTAATGCCCACTGTCCATCAAGCATAAAACTTTATAATGAGAATGGTAGTTACAAAGTTACTTTTATTTACAGTCATGTGGGTCATCAAATAGAGTTGGGTCATATCACACTTACTCCACAAGAGCGCACAAATCTCGCACAAAAAATAGCTTCAAAAATTAGTTTTGACAATTTTGGATGAAGTAGCAGACACTATTCCTAATTCTGATCTAAAGAGAATTCATCTTCTCACTCGAAAAGACCTTCATAATATTGAGAGCTCTTTCAATTTATCGTCATTTGCTGTTAGACATTCGAATGATGCATTAAGTGTTGAGTCTTGGGTGACTGAAATGCAAAGAAATGAAAATTGTGTTTTATTCTACAAGGCTCAGGGACAATTATGTAGTGAGCAGCCTTTTCTAAGAAATGACGATTTTGCTCTTATAATAATGACCATTGCTCAGTGTGAATTTTTCACTAAATATGGACCTAACTTAATCTGCATGGATGGAACACATGGCCTTAATGCTTACGACTTTGAAATGCAAACCCTTCTTGTACTTGATGACCTGCGAGAAGGCTTTCCTTGTGCTTTTCTGATTTCAAATAGATCTGACACAGAAATCATGAAACTGTTTATATCAAAAATTAAAGAACGATGTGGTGTTATGTCAACCAAAGTTTTTATGTCAGACTTAGCTGATGCTTCCTATAACGCATGGATGGCTGAAATGGGGACACCACAAAGAAGGTGCCTAATTAAATCTAAATTATTTCAGTAAGTTAGTAACCATTAAGTAATATCTTTTTTAGATTATTTTGTACATGGCACACGGACAGAGCATGGAGGAAAAATTTAACTAAAATTACATCCAAAGAAAAACAGGTAGATAATAGTTTTAAGAAAAATTCCATATCGCATAATATGTTTGTTTTAGGCGGAAATTTATCGTTATTTAAGAATATTATTGGAGGAAAGAGACACTGAAGCTTTTGAAATTATGATCAGAAATTTTTGTGAAAAGTCTGATGCTGAAGTCAAAGATTTTATTTTATATTTCAAAGACAATTATTTTGCTAATCGAGAGAATTGGGCCTACTGCTACCGGCTTTATTCTGGAATAAATACGAATATGCATCTGGAAAGGATGCATGGAGTGATTAAATACGTTTTTCTAAAGGGAAAAAAAGTTAAGCGACTTGACAAAGCACTCGTTGCAATAATGAGATTTGTTAGAAGTAAACTGATCAACAGATTAATTGTAAATCACAAAGGAAAGATATCAAGCAAAATAAAAGACATAAGACACAGACATAAAAATATGAAATCTCTTAATGCGGAACTGATCATTGCAAGTGAAGGTGGCTGGCAAGTTTTGTCGGCACCTTCAAATGAAGTTTATTTTATTCAAGAGATACTTCAAAATTGTGACTGTAAGTTGGTTTGTGTGCAATGCGAGATTTGCATTCATAGGTATTGCTGCTCATGCATGGATTGTTCCATTAAATCTAACATGTGTAAACACATACATTTGCTTGCTGGATGGAGGAAGAAAAATGATGAGGAAAATGTAAATAAGAAAAGTGATTCTGAACATGCAAGTGAGTTACTAATTTTATTAACAATTAACAAGTTTGTTTATTACTAGTTAAATTTTAATTCATGCTTACAGGAAGTTTTTTAAACTATCCCTTCTTATGGTGTGAAACAGGGGTGCGACACATGAAGTTGAATTGGGTGGTAACGTGGTAACACAATATTTTTATTACATGATGTAAACTCTCACTAATGTTTATCAGCATAGTCTTAGCTAATTATATATAGATTTATTTTTCAATAATTAATTGTGATGTTAACATTAGTCAGAGGTAGCGTTGTAATGTTATTTTTTTTTAATTAGGTACTGGGTGGTGGGCTTGGTGTTGGTGCTGCTAATTGTATATTTCTTTAGTGACTTCTGTGGTAACTGAGCTATTTTGATTATTATACGCTACACAGTGTTATACTTAAATAACTGATAATTTTGTATATTTTTAGCAAATCACAATGAAGACGTTGATGAAAATGAAGAAGACGATAATAATTTGCACCTTCACTGCCCTTCTTCAGATACAGTCGCTGCAGTGGAGACAAATGTACTCCTTTCGGAACTTGGAAGAAAGGCGACGGTTAAATCTCTAGAACTACAAAAACAAGAATTGCTTGAAAATTTCCAAAGACAATTAAATAAAATACTTTCTCCAAACAAGTTAACGATCATAAAAAAAATGACTGCCTCACTATCTCCGACTTTAAATGCTGCTTGTTCAAATGCAAATTTACCTATAACACCTAAAATTGCTCAATATAACTGTGCAAAGAAGACTTTTTTCAACAAAGAAAAAACCAAGAAAAGTGCTAACAACTTTCAGAAACCGTCAACTGCAAATAAAGACCAAATGGCGCTGTTTGCAAGAGTAAAAAAGATGATAACTATACAGTTTTCAATTTTAAGTTATTTATGTGTTAAATTAATGTGTTACTTAAAATTATATACTCCTATCTTTTTATTTTAGAACTTCAATTTTTGGTTTTATTAATAAACTATCATTATTGAATAATCTTCGTTTTTATTAGCAAAAAATCTTTGTTAACGATATTTTCCAGTAAATGAAAAATTAAAACTTTGTTTTCGATGCAATGTGGCCAATTCCTGTTAGTTTGCTTTCATGAAACCGCCGTAGGTACGCGAAGCGTACGCGTAAATTAGACAGATTCTGAAAACGGTTTCCACATTCTTTACAATTTAATTTAATCACTAGTTTCAGTCCTAGTATGCAGAAAATGAACGAATATGCCTTCTTCGGAAACGACAACTGTGACGGGACAGTTTGTGACGTCATGACTTTTAGTGATAAACCCGCCTCTAGACGCAAGTTAACACGTTCTAGACGAGGACTAGGAAATCGTGGAATCACACACGTCTTAGACCTACGCCAACATGGCGCTGCTAATGATCCGCGTACCTCGACGACGGCGGCGGTGACGACGCCGACGCCCCAAATAAACATGCCACCGATGAAAGCTCGCAGGTGTTTACACGCACGCACGTTTGCTTACATGTACCGAATGACTGAACACGCGTATTCAGCCAGGATGTTTGGACTCGCGGGTAAATTCCTCAGAGTTTAAGATCTTCCAAGCGAAATAAATACTCGCGCATATTTGGCCAATTAAAATCCTTACAAAAAATCCAGTGAATGTTCCTTTTTGTTCGCCAATTCAACTGCATCAAGAAAGCTAAGGATATTTGTCATCTTTAACTCTTTGAGGCGCAGAAAAATCACGATAAATAATGCTCGAGTGGCGCAAGAAAATTTTTATTCTTAAACTTAAGAATTAAGTGTATTACCAAGTTTAATATGAGCACCCAGTTTAGGATTAGTGTTTTTTTTTAATGTAACATGTATTTTTTGTTTAGGGAGGTGGTGCATAAATAGTACCACCAAGTCATTTAAGCAACCAAACAAAAACAAAAGAATTAATACATTTTAAAACTAATTTATTTATGGTAATCCTGAAAGCAAGATTTGACTTTAGATAAGCATAATGGTACTCTGCACACTGAACAAATCCATTCTGTGCGCCTCTGTTGTGCCCTAGTATTTATCTGACACGCGCGTTTCTTGTACTCTGTCCTTGAGTGGGTGTCTCACTCATATTTTCCTGACACGGGCGTTTCGTGTAGCCAGTCCCTGAGTAGGTGTCTCACTCACTATCGTCCGACACATCCGATTCCTGGAGCCTGAATCGAAACGTTAGCTCAGTGTTGTCGTTACTCAAATCGTCCGGAAGATAAACATTCAGTTACCGTTAGTAAAACTTAGTAGTTAGTATAACTGTCCTGTTGCAAAGTGTTCGACATGTTTATCTCCGCTGAACAGCTGCTCACGCCTGTTTGCGCATGTCTGTGTCGGTCATTTATTACAATGTGTAATTCACAGATAAGCATAATGGTACTCTGCACACTGAACAAATCCATTCGTGCGCCTCTGTTGTGCCCTAGTACTGCATAAGGCACATCGTCTTCTTGAGTTTCTCTCTGGTTGATGTTTTGACTCCGCGTGGCGTAGTTCGGGAGGAATAAATGGCTTAAATTTTTTAATTTCCACCATATTCTTGTGTTCTTTCGACGTCCCCTTTTTACAAACGAGCTGCTCTGCTGCCAGACCATTTACGACAGAACGGCGAAAATCTTTTGCTGTCAATTTGGGCAGATTTAGTAATCTGTACAGGCAGTAGGAATTCACTACTGCAGCATCCAGCAGATAGAAAAATATTCTCTGCCACCACTTCTTGCTGCGCTGGTCTATTTTATAGCTCGCTAGCAGCTGATCGAATTTATCTACATAATTCATATTATGATTATAGTCCATTACAGCATCAGGACATGGAACTTGGATTCTACTACCATCTTTCTCCCTTCGTCCTACTTCATTTTCGCTTTCTGGGTTATTCCATTTGATAGCGACCAGTCCAGAATCACTTGTGAACCATTGACTTTCGCCAAGTGTCATTGTTTTATCCGATTTGAACGTAGGTAAATATCGGCGTGATGGATTTACTGTACCTACAGCATGTATGCGGTGTTTGTTCAAGACCTCCATCAACGGAACATTATTAAAAAAATTGTCAACATAAAGAAGATGATCTTTGCCACGAAGACCAGATGTGAGATGGTTTATAACACGTGTACCTAGACTTTTTTCAGCTGTGTTTCCTTTACCCGTGTATATATCGAATTTCAAACAATAGCCTGATTTGTCTGCGAGCATCCAAACTTTATAGCCTCGTTTAATTGGCATGTATTGTTTCAACGAACTTCGACCTTTAAATTTGATCATGGATTCATCAACAGCAATTTGCTGGTTAGGCAATAAACAATTCTCAAAATTAGCCAATAACAAGTCAATCATGGGACGTACTTTATAAAGTTTGTCATAATTGGGAGATCCACGTGGGGGCATAGCATTCTTGTCGTTTACATGCAACTGTCCTAATAACCAGCTGAATCGCTTTACAGACATTAGAGATGAAATATAAGGATCATTTAGATCAGGTGCAGATGACCAGTAATCTTTATAGCTTGGTAAACGTTTTATCCCCATCAGCAAATTTATTCCCAAAAATGTTTTGATTTCTCTGGAATTAGTAGGGGTATACTGTTTTCCCGTTGAAGATTTTATTTGCTCTACATATAAGTTTGTTTGGAATGCTAAATGGTTGATAAAATCTTCAGTTATAAAGTGTTGGATCTTCAATATCTTGAATGAAATTGGGCACTCCAACTGGTTCTCTAAAATCAGGAGCTGCAATAGGTCTGTGAAGTGTAAACCATGTCGGTGGTGTGTAACTAGAATAAGCATTTTGAGAGGAGCATGAATATCATTAGCAAGAGCTTTTGCAATAGTAGTGGTTGATTGGATTCAGAGTCTTCGCTTTCACTGCTAAAATATTCCTTTTCTCTATCTTCGTTATTTTGAGAATTATCCAAATTTTCCTCGTCATCAGAAATATCTACTTCAGACTCTGGGTCAGATGGCATTGGTGCCACATTGTCAATCTCTTCATATAACTCATCAACAGTCATTCCCACGAGGGTAAAAGGTAAATCTTCCCGTTTCTGTCTGGACATTTTGCTATAATAAAAAATCATGATATTTAAATTTCAAGCGACAGAAGTGGCGATGGTACACAATACGTACCACCACAAACGAATAAAAGCGAAAGATGATCTAGCATTCATAATACATCACTTACCAAAAGATACCAAATACGACCACTGATTTTGATTATGCCGCCAAATTTTCAAATTGTACACTAGTTAATGTCACTATCACCAATCCAAAAAGGTATTCAGATCAAATCGCTATTTCAAAACATGATAGAGCACAACAAACAGCGAAACCATGACTACCATGTTTAGACTACTTCTCACTAGATGGAGTCTAGCGTGGTTCGGAAATTGAACCACTGGGATAATAAAAATACTATATAGTAAAATAAATAAATAAATAGATAGTAAAAATACTTTGATCGCATGATACTTAAGGGGTGGATAGACTTTGATGAGGTTACAAAAGAAACTATGTCAAACTATGGTACTCTTCGAGTTGTGATTGCACAGGGTGATAGAATCCACTGATTCCATTGAAAACGTTCGCAACCAGTTGGCGGAGATGGAGTAAAGACCTTAATAGAGTTTTCGATTCGCTGCTTTAGAGCACTCTCAGAATATCTTCATCTGTTTTTAACCTCATATAATAACAGAAGATGGAGATATGTACTATGAGAGTCGTGCTCTAGAGAAGTCAATCGAAAACGCAATTGGAGCGACCCCGTTTCACAGATGATCCCGATTGAGTAGATTTTTCGAAGGATTCGACAATGAACGAGACGAGGAATTCAGCCAAGTATAATAGGTAGGTACGTACACCTGTTCGGGGGGGCACGATAACTTGCCTCATTTACAGCGTCAATCACGGTTTCCTGTCCTAAATGCCAGCACGTTTGAGATGTGCCGCAAAGAAACCATATTTCACCCTCGAAACCATGGAGCAACCCCAACAATTCCTATTTTGATTGTATCAGGTTTTATTCAACAATAACCACGTGAACAGCATGCCTCAGTAGGTATATCATAAAAAAATATAATTTTTTTAGAAATTCTTAGGTATTTTTAGGTAACTAATGATGCTAGTTTGTTTACTCTATTGTCAGATAAATCATCTTATATTGTGGTTAAGCCATGTTCACAGAATTTAACGACACGCTATATATCGTTAAAAAAATTTAATAGAGAAAGTGATAAACATAGAAGAACAAATTGACCTGCAAATGACCAAACGAGAAAATCAACTGAAATCGAAGGAATCGATTTCTCCTGTTCCTGTCCGAATAGTCCTGCAAAGGTGGAATGCTGAGGACGCCGGCCGTCCGGATAATTAATGCGAAGCGAGTTGAGTGCCTTTTCGGCCATGCTGGTCCTGTCTAGACCAACAGACGATATTTACGGCCGTAATAAACCGAGCAAAGATGAATTACCGTCGTCCATATCGATTTTCCTGAAGTGACTCTTTGTTCTCTGTGAAAAGATCCTATTTCAATTTCATATAAAATTTAAAAAGAAAGAAACGGGGAATGGATAAGGACAAAAAGAAGACTTGCCAAGATTTTTTAAGTTTCAAGCACCTGGGAAAGATTTTCAGATCGAAGACCTCTTCTAAATTTACGCTTTAATCCACCATGTGTTACGTGAAACTTTTTAAAACAATAATTAACAGCTTCCGTATTCATTTTATCTTTCCACACCGAGCAGACCAACGCGAATTTGCTGTAAGACTAAATACTTAAGAGTATTTTTAGCGAAGTGACGTCTTTGCAATTTTCAATCGACATTTCTTTAACGTGCCCTGGATATTATACTGACGTATTGATTCTTTCCAAAATTATTGTAAAAAGGTAGCGACGGGTCAAAAATACTTATTGACAAAAACAAGGACAACCTTTAACCGATTAAATTCAGGGCCAAAACCGAAATCAAAATAATATCGCAACCTCAAATAGACATGGAAATTTTTTGGTTTGATTCGGCCTTTACTTGATGAAAATTCATCACTTCAGTTCATCAATTCACTTCAGTAAGTAAATTAACGCAGATTCAATACACATCTGACGAAGACACTGTGTGTCGAAACAATTGTCATGTTTTAAACTAATAAAATTTGTGAAAATTCGCTATTTAAGTGTTTTCATTAAGTGTGACATGGAAATTTCTGCGATTTTTTTCTAATTCCCTTTGTACACGTCGCGCGAGCTTAACACATCTTTCCTCGCCCTAGTTAATCATCGCATCCTTAGATGAATCCGCTTCGACGCCGACCATCTTTGAAGTCGGCATCCAAGTAAAGCAACGTTAATCTACATAGGTGCCCCTTCAAGCACTATTTCAGTTACGTTTATTTCCATCCGGATATAAATAGGGGCACCGTTCTTCATCGGAACTATTTTAGATTGCCTACCTACCATCGCAGGTACCTACACAAAAAAACGATCGCCTCCCCCCCTCCTGTCCCCTCGCCGGTGGCCGCGAAGTTTTCCGGTGGGTCATGGACACTCCACGATGACACAACCAGATGAATCATTAGTATCACTAACCATCGACGCGCGTTTGAAAGTGATTTTATTTGGGAAAGAAAATATTTCATACTTACTTACTTGGTTCCATAAAGATTTGGTCCAATTTCTGCAATAATATTCAACACAGGAAATGTTTCGCAGATAGGGGTTTGGAAATAGAACACGTTCTATTTTTCAGGTAATTTTTCAGTAATTGTTGAAGAAATTAAACCAAGCGTTATACAAGAAATAGGATAATACTTTTCTAATTGTTAAACTTGGTCAGCATAGACGAGACGTGTGTTTACGCTTTTCTCATAGCACGCCGCAAAATCCTTCTTACACGGTACGTGTCCATTTGAACTCTATGATTTTTCATCTAAATCTACAGGATGTAATCGAATAGGTTTCACTTATTAATACCGTAACTTCTTCATCGCATAAGGAATTAATTCTGCAAATATCAATGGTTTTGTTCAAAAATTTCTTCACTAATACTGCTGGTGTTATCCTGTTTTGAGTCTTGTTGTGCCTCTAATCTCAATTTTTCATTACTTCTTCTGATTTTCATTTCAAGGGCTTCCACTGTCATTTCGTTAGTTTCTGGCGCGGCGGTTATAGATTCTCTGCAGCTTTCCGTGATATACGTCATATTCATTTCTGAAATATTTTCAATTTCCTTTGCTATTTCTTCAGGTTCTAGATGCTCTACCTTCTTTGTCATCTTCTATTATGTTCATTTCTGTGAGCGTTCCCTCAACATCCACGTTTGGAATGCCCATGCCTTCGAAGTCTCCAAGTCTAAGATTTCTGGCATATGCTTCGTTTCTAAAATGATCCATTTGTTACGGTTCAAATTTTATTCATCAAATTTTCAAACCATGTATCTATTTTCGGTTTCGGTTCACCGCTCTTTAGCTTTATACTCTAGGATTTCTCAATTTTACTTTTGTTCAGTTGTCCTTGCTATGGTAACTTTTTATAACATTTGGGAGCACTGTTTTCCCCAAATTTCTTGGCGTTCGAATTCCAAAGACGGAAAAGGAGGCGGCCCAGACATTTTTCCATTTTTAGTGTTATTTGGCGTCCTTATTGAGCAGATCACGAGCGCGCTTTGCAAACGACGCGACGCTCGAATATTTTTACGCTTTCGGCGCTGATGCTTTGGAATTAAGGCCACCCTGAGTTAATGGGGTTTCAGTTCGTTTGAAGATTCCGTTTCCAATGCCTTTGTAGCCGATAAATTACGCGTTTCTCGTGGACCGACACGTCACGTGTCCTTTTGTTAGGGTCAAATCAGTTTCCTTCTCGCTATTGAATTCCCCGTATATTTGTGTTCCTTCCGTTAGCACGTTTTGAGGGCTAAGACATCCCTTTGTTCGAGTTTTGGGGCCAAACGAGCTTAGCTGTAGATACCGACGATTGTCGAGATCCTTTCTACCACGACATCGTGTTCGCAGAGGAGGACTCCCATGGTTGTAGTAACTGCCGAACCATGCAGGGCACGTTTTAAGGATCGCAGCCCTTTCGTTGGATAAACACGCGAATAGATCGGTGGAAAACTAAAATGATACGAGCGTGGCGTGATTCACAACGTTCGTGTAAACACATAGAATAAACAAACGTGTGCAGCCCAAGTTCGTGTCGATTTTAATGCGCAACGGTTAAGATTATTTCACGTTTTGTTTGTTTAAAATTGTACGCGTCAGCCCATGTTACATACGAACGTGCGAGTGTAAGTACAATGAAAACCACGGAACTTGAGTGCTGCGTAATCAATCGCCGAAGCAAGAACCGACAATTATTTCAGTATTATTAGCGGTGAATGAGAAAAAAGGACGGAGTTATGATTCATAAGTGTGTTGATGCAATACCCGACAATGACGCAACGGTCTTCTCTTGTGAATAATACTGTAATGTGCAAACGTGTACAAAACATTGGAACGAATAACGAGTGTGTTGGGCTTCCTTTGTGAGTTAGTGGGGCCGGAAGTGAGCCCCTATAAGTAATATGTTTCACGTTATTGAATCGATACTTGTAAAAAACTTGGATATTTGAGAGTTTCCTTTGTGCTCTGCGGCGAACAAGCAAAAGAAATGAAAGGAAGAAAATAATTACTTAATTACATTTAGGTCTGAGAGGGTAACCAGTAAACCATTATCAAACATCAATTTTACCACAAATAGAATGTCCAAAAAAGAAGGAGTTTAAAGTTGATTGATAAAAGAGTATCGAGCTTGTTTGAGAAGCAAATGTCCTAATATCTCTGATCCAAAGGTTTAAAGCGGAAATGGCGTCCAAGCCAATGATCCTGAAAACATTTACTTTTACTAGCTTCGAATTTTATTCCAAAGAGCGAAGAGTTAATAGTTCGACCAAAGTTAAAAAAGGGCGAACAATTTCCTTTTCTTTGCTTACTAAATCGTAACACATATCTCAAAACATGTTATGTTATAAACAACTGTTATTTCGAATTGTGCAAAGAAGTAGCCATCTGGCCAGCAATATAATAACAGAGTCGGAGCTTTTGCGCTCATTTAAGTCCCTGTGTCTAAATTAAATAACGTAAACGCCCATAAAACAAACCCACAATCAAAACGGCTATTACGTCAATTAGTTTCGAACAACGGGGTTTGAGGATGTCCGCAATAACGACCGGTCAAAAAAAACTGGATGACGTTCACGTCGAACGAGAAAGAAGACGAGCTTCTGTTTCGCGTCGTCTTCACTTCCAAACGAGCACCGAACCGGCAAAATGTGTACCATGGCGAATGTTAACTTGGAACGGGCGGAAAAGTGAGCAAGGCTGGGCGTAAAAGTGAAGACGGCAGACGTTGCGGCAAGGTTATTCGAGGACGCAGAAGACCACAAGAGACAAAGGAATGGATCACGGAGCCGTTCCGACGAGGTGACCTTGAGAGTTCACAGGCCTAGAGCCGCACTAACAACGATCAACTTTCATTATCGCGAAGTTATTCTCTAATTTTGTTACTACTTGGGATTCACAAAATTTATTTTAAAAACACTTTAATGTCTGCGATCGCTTAACACAATGAAAGCACAATAATAACACTTGTCTAACAAATAACTTTATCGTTCTACTAATTCGCTTGCTACACACATCGCTTTCTAAACAAAACCGATTTAAATATCCCGCCGCGCCGCCCCGGGCTTATGTAGTACTTCACTCTAGAACAGCGGGAAACAAACGTCGAACATTGCAGCAAATTCTAACAACATTCGGTGCGAGTCTGGAAAACGCTAGAATCTTGTCTGCGACCAGTCAACAAAAATAGAATTTGCTGCACGGAATGTAACATTATAATACTTTATGGACGATTCCCCTGTACATTTTAACTACGTGCAGGCGGCGGACAATAAAATCCGAGCACGTCACTTGCGCAATGTAAACCTTACTTTAATATTTTTGACATTTAGTTCGTATACAAAATGTCACTAGTAATTCGGGCGTTCAATACAAATTTACATTTACTCTTTGTTTAATTTGTATTTTGGCATAGTTCAACATCACCTGAAGTGCACATTTTTTGACAAAAAGAAGTCTCTTTGAATCGCAGAGAAAATAGTTCGATTAGTTGATACTAGATGGTGCCAGGTTCATATCCAAATTTGAGGAACTTAGATCCCTTTCATTTTTGCCAAGCTCCCTTTAATGAAATGAGAAATTTAAAAAATGCGTACTTTTTTTAACATAGCAGGAAACGCAACGAAGATTTTTTCTTTAAATTACATTAAATGACATTTCTCGAAAGGCAATAGTTAATAACAAATTTGTAATTAGCTAATGGTTTAATTAACTAAACACCTAGTAGTTAAAGACTTTTAAAATTGTGTACAGGGTGGGCCAAATTTGACACTTTTAATGGGAAACACCCCATTTTAGAACAGAAATATTTTCATATCACTAATTCACAAATCACCACGCCAGGCGGCGCTGAATGCAGAGATGTGCATGGCGCCTATACTTAAATCAGTTTTATTTAGAAAGCGATGTGTGTAGCTAGCGAATCAGTAGAACGATGAAGTTATAGAAGTGTTATTTATTAGACAAGTGTGCAGCTCGATATTCATTGTGTAGACATCAAACTGTTTTTAACCCTCTCATGTGCAACTTTTTGAAATTTTGATTTTGGGCACAAAAAAAATATATAGTTAGTAGGCATGTGTACTTTTAATAATAAAAGAAGAAATTTGATTCTAATTTTACGCAAAATGTTTATTTTTTATTAAAACTTAAACGTACACATATGTGGACAATGTGCTGAAAATATTAAAACAAATACAATTTTTTTTTAACTGTGATATGATTCGAAACATTCAGGACATATGTATACTTCACATCTTCTGCAAATATACCTTGTTCGTTTTTCACAATTAAAGTTTTTACAACGGGCTGCGTTTTTAAAATCTATTTTTTTTTTTGAAAATGTGGTCCTTCGTCCAATCTTTTTTCTGTTGGAACTACAATTCGTTTTCTTTTTTTTTTCGTAGCAGGTGGTGTTACACTTTTAGGACATCCTTTTGATCTTGTCATTTGAGCATCACCTGAGAAAATTAGCGCTGTTGCAATTCTACTTTTGAAATGCAACAGATCTAATTTTTCATGCGATTGCTTACCATCCCATCGCCACAGGATCCATGCATTAACAATCGCTACATTTATCAAATGGTAAAATATTCTCATATACCATCGAGAATTTCTAGTATTATTTGTATACAAAGCAATCAGAGAATCCATGAGGTCCACACCTCCCATATGCTCATTATATATTTTTATTGAAAATGGTCGAGGAATTTCTACTCTTTTCTTTTCTTTTCTGCATAATCTTTCTGATTTGTCTATTGGAGATACACCTACATAATTTGATATTGTGTGAACCAAATTATTGTCGTGCCAACGGACAATCGTTATATTTTTTTCTGACGTTGCGAAAGAAAAACTTCCTCTCTCTTCTTTTTTCAGTTATTTACTTGACTTGAGTACCTTATCTGCACCTTGTAATCTATTCTGTCTTATGGTACCCATGTACCAAATATTTTTATGTGTCAAGTTTTCTATCAATGGAATGCTCGAGAATAAATTATCCGCATAAATTTTATAATTCATATTCTCTATGTCATGGCATAATCTTACAACAACATCTCCTGCTGCACCCAACTCTGAAATTTCCTGTCTGTTTCCAGACGCTCCTTGAAATATTTCAAAACAATAGACATATCCTGATGTTCCTGCACGAACCCATATTTTATATCCCCATTTTTTGGGTTTACTTGGAAGATATTGTTTCAAGGACGATCGACCTTTGAAAGGTACCATCATTTCACCTATTGACATATATTCTTCAGGATCAACTGCCGAGTGAAATGGTCTATAACTGGACGCAGCCGAAGGTATTATTGTTATCTGTTTGAGATATATCTACAAAATGAATGTATTTTCTTATTTCTTCGTATCTTTTCGAAGACATAGCATCTGCAATGAAATTCATTCGCAGTCCACCCTCGGAAGACCAATACTGACGAATTCTAGGATATTTGATGTAACTCATCATAGTTGTGATTCCTAAAAATATTTTCAGTTCGCTAAGTGTCAGATTGAATTTAGTTTTATTTTTCTGATGAACATATAGATTGGATTGAAAAACAATTACATCTCTCAAAAAGGATTCAGAAAAAAAAATGGGTGAAATAATCTATTGGCGATTCGCCATGAACATGTACTCTGTGCTCTCTGTTACATTTTGGCATATCGCTTGTAAGTTTATTTTCTTTATCAAGTATCCAATTCGGTTTATCACAATTTTTTTTTCTGGGTTGATGTGTTTTTGTTTTTTTTACATCTTCGTCATTCATTTCTCCTGGTTCATTTCTATTTTCTTCATCATCTTCCATCTCTTGATCAGTTCTGTTTCTTTCATCATCGTCTGGTTCCTCATCAGTTCCATCATCTAATGTTCCATCTACCTCGAATAAGTTTCTTTGCGGTATTTCAGAGTCACTATCTGATACTTCATTTTTTAATCCATCTTCAGAATCAACCGTGTAGAGAAGCGCTTCAATTTTTGAATCTTTCAAAGGGCGTCGTCTTCCATAATCACTAAACTTTTTACTTTTTTGTTTTCAACAGTACTATTTTTTTTTGGAATAAGTTGTTGAAGTAGACTCTATTTTTTTCTTCATGATATTCTTATTTTCATTTTCTTTATCACTTTCATCATCAGAGCTTTCGTCAGGTACATATTCAGATCCACTATCAGATAGATACAAATATCTTTCTAGTTCACTTACTGATAGCGGTCGTTGTGAATATCTCTTTGAAGATTCTGCTGCAGATAGCCCGTCTCTTTCAAGTAATATTTTTTTATTTTTATTATTTCTGAAACCGTTTTCCATTTTTACTAAAAAATAGAAAATAATAAAAATGAATTTTACATAATAAAAATTGATTTTGGTGATTTCTAAAATACAAAATTGTAACAATAATTGATAACTGAAGGAAGACCTTTTGAACATCACATATTTTCATTTTGATGTTTTTACGCAATCTGTCAATATTGTGCGGAAAGGCGAAAGCTCTCTGTTAGTTCTTCCTAGACGATTGACGAATAAGCACTTATCTCAGAAATTAGTAAATATCACCAATTACATTCAAAGTAATCAAATTCTTGTACTGTGTAAATTTTTGTTATAGATGTAAACACTAAGATTTGAAATTGTAATTTGCGCGCTTTGTACACAAGATTGTACACAAGTGTGTACAAAGACATTTTACCATATTTGATAATCATTAAATTATAAAAACTGACAAACAATGATTGATTTTTGAAGAAAGCACTTAAAACAACGTAAAAATATTTTTTTCTACTTTGCGTTCACAATGGATTCATTGTGACACCAAAAACAGTTTCACAATGAAGCTCATTGTGACACTGTTTTTGGGGAAATTTTAGTCATTTTTAATTGAAAATATTTAATAGATTTTACAAAATAGCTCAGTATTTATTTGTTACTTAACAATATACTCACAATGAAGCTGGATAAGACAAATTAATAACTTGTTAATGTGACTTTTGATTAAAACGAAAGGTTTTCAGTGTTGCCACGCATTACAACTAAAATTCCCCATATACTAAGAAGATCCAATATTTTTCATATTTTTGTTCAATAAGTGACGCAAAGTAGAAAAAATAGTATATTATACTATTGTGAAATATTTATTTTCTTCGGGAAAGAACTATTACTTTGCCTTTCAAAATCCTCAAACGTTAATTCTGATTTCTTCCATTTCGGTATTTTTAACCAACCCTGTCCTATTTTTTGTGAATATTGTTTTTTTATATTGTCTATATTAAGGTGTATTTTCGAAATCTCTTGATCACTTCGTATTTCCGAGGCGGTATTTTTTAATTTAATTGATTGAGACATAAGGTTAATTATCGCTTTATGTTTCGTTAAAAATGGAAAACCTAGAATGAAAGGCGTAGTTAAATTATCAACTACTAACGCTTTAACTTGAAACGTTTTATTAGTTACATTTATTTTAATATTTGTTATACCTAATGGAATGACCTTGTTTTTATTATTGGTGCTTAAAATGGGTGGATTATCTAACTGTTCGATATTTTTAGCAACATGTTTAGTAACAATATTAAACGCGGCTCCAGTGTCCAATATTACTTCTATTGAATTACCATTTAATTCGGCTGTTATTGTTAAAATTGTGTTATTTACACAAGTTGGAATCGAAACATAATCTAATTTATTTTCTTCGTCTTTTTCTTTAATATTAGTTTTTTGTCTAGAGACCCGTTTTTATAAAAATTTCGGACAGAATTTAGGGTCTCCTGTAACCCTGTCCGATACCATTTAAATCTCATGATTTTTCTTTTCTATTACCGTGTTCGTAGTTCGTTCTTTGTATTTGACTAGTAAGCACATTTCCACTATTTTTTTTGTGTATCCAGTTTATGTTGTAGGTATATGTTGTAGGTATATGTGTTGTATATGTAGGTGTCATAATATCACTAAAAGACAACATAATTTTGCTATTAGGTAAGATTATCTCAAAGTTTGGTTTTTTGACCCACCCTACTGTATAATGGGCCCGATTATAGCCCTTACGCTCCCAAGAAGGCCTTGCAATGTTTTTTGAGATTTCCTTCCACATGGGCCTATAATAAAAAACACATTTTTTTCAGATTTTTTTAGAGTTCTTTTGCCTGTACTTCAGGATACGCACAATTACGGGCTTCGGGAGAAGAAAGAAAGCACAATTTTATTGTGTTGCATAATAAAAAACAATTTTATTTATATAAAAACTGTAACTTCCGTTTATCTTTTATGAAATAGAACAAAATATTTTTTTCCTTGATAGGGTATAAGTACACATCACATTTTTGGCATCTTATTCTTGAACGGCATGTTGATAAACTACATGTATGTCTTTGACTATATACATCTGGACTGCTAGCAGCATATAATTTACAATGGAGCACTATGTCGCCAACATCAACCGCGCCAAGGTGTTGCCCGACGAGCAATATCGAAACTAGGTATGCCGGAAAATTTATAAATTTAAAGTACAACAGCAACTTAACCTATATTCTTTCGAACTGATCTAAGTGAACAAGCTGAATGTAATAAACCTTATTTGTTCTGTGCAGCTCGAAAGAATACAGCTTTATTCTGGAAGTCTTAAATAGGTTATTTAAGAAACTACATGAACGAAATATATTTTTGTAGGAATGAATAAATTTTGGTCTACATGTCGTAGGTATGTTACTTCTATTCTATTTTTCTATTTATTAATATTATTTCAATTTAATAATTTTCCTGCTGGCTATGAGTTGATTGAGTTGATTCATTTTCCTCATCATTTGTGCTTTCATTTTCCGTTACCTTCTCATCAGAATCATAATCGGTAGACGCACTCATTAAAGTGCTTATGACTTTTTCAGTCCGTTCCAAATCACTCCGTTTTTTAAATATTATCTTGCAGGGAGATCTATTTTTACTTTTGAAATTCAATTTAATTCCTAGTAATTGAGGTTCCTCGGTTGTAGCAAGCGATAAGCACCCATCAAGGTGAGATTCGCAAAAAAACAATGGATCTATCTCATCATCGTATGGAACAATTTCAACTTGGCTTGCAGTGACTCTAAAGCCTGGTCTATACGTAACGTTTTGTCGTCAGTCTTGCATGATCTGGAAAGACTGATCAAGAAGACACACAAATAGTGAGGCTACACTGCTCAAACTTTCTGTCAAACTTTCATTTTTACCAAGCTCCCTTTAATGAAATGAGAAATTTAAAAATAAATGCCTACTTTTTTTAACATAGCAGGAAACGCGACGAAGATTTTTTTCTTTAAATTACATTAAATGACATTTCTCGAAAGGCAATAGTTAATAACAAATTTGTAATTAGCTAATGGTTTAATTAACTAAACATCTAGTAGTTAAAGACTTTTAAAATTGTGTACAGGGTGGGCCAAATTTGACACTTTTAATGGGAACATTTTAGAACAGAAATATTCTCATATCACTAATTCATAAATCACCACGCCAGGCGGCGCTGAACGCAGAGATGTGCATGGCGCCTATACTTAAATCAGTTTTATTTAGAAAGCCATGTGTGTAGCTAGCGAATTAGTAGAACGATTAAGTTATAGAAGTGTTATTTGTAAGACAAGTGTGCAGCTCGATATTATTTGTGCTTTCATTGTGTAGACATCAAATTGTTTTTAAAATAGGTAAACAACGATTATAATTTGTGAAACACGAAGTCGTAACAACATTCCACCTGAAAGTCAACAAACGTGAACCCTTAGGACACCAAATCGAAGAAGAAGAAGAGACCCCCTTGATGTTGTGGAAGCATCACACATCACAAGCTATCTGCTACTTACCAAAAGAATAGAGATCGATCAAACACCATGTACTAAAAAAGTACGCTACATGATATTTAATACAGAGCTTCAACATAAAACAATTTAGAACATCACAGGCCAAACAGACAGAGAGAGAGAGAGCAATTATGATAAACTTTCGTACTCAGTATACCCATGCCCATCACTTTTGAACCATTTCGAAAATAACTTTCAATTACAAATGTTTTCTGCTCTAATGTAAATGCATACGATTTTGTAATGCAATAAATTAGTGCTGGCAAAAACCGGAAAAAACTGAAACCTGTTAATCGATTTCTTTAAAAACCGGTTTCAGATATAACCGGTTATCCGAATAATGGTAAGAACCGACTGTTCGAATATCCAAGAAATCGACTATCCGGATAACCGGTTTTCTTCAAAACCGAGAATATCCAAAACCGGTTAGCCGATTATCCAAAAAAACCGGTTTCGGTTGCCAGCACTAATTTATACGAGACGCTTTGTGAAAAGGCAGCCTTAAGGCCGATTCCCATGAGAGTTGCATATCGGTAAAGTTGCAAAGCGGTGCGTCGCCCATTGGTAGATTTATGGTGCCAGCGGTCTATAATTTGAATATACCAATGGACGTCGCACCCCTTTACAACTTTATCGCTATGCAGCTATTATGGGAATCGGCCTTGGCTCTCATTAAAATTAAACATGTTCGCCTTAGGTTTTAGCCGCATTGAATTTTGCTAAACCTACATAATCTCAACTGCTGGGTACATTCCTGTTGCGAGACGACATATTATCCGAATAACCGGTTTTCCTCAAAACGGCGAATATCCAAAACCGGTTAACCGATTATCCAAAAAACCGGTTTCGGTTGCCAGCATTATTTTTGTATAAAACCAATAAAAAACAACGCGAACAAACATGAAAGCAGTTGACAGGACGAATGACACTAGTGACAATTTTGTTCGCGGCGAGCTACGACATACCTTTACGAAAACAAAATAGTTCCATAGTTAATGCTACCAGAATATTAAATGAACACATCATGATACATAAAGGTAAGGGATGAGTGCGCTTAATACTGATGGCAAAGACTTCCCAAGCAACACCATTTCGTTTATTAGACGGTTTATATAGGACAGACAGGGATATTTTTGGTAATGGTATATAGAATACCAAAAATATTCGTATTTTAATGGTACTATTAGTTACCGTAGGATAAGTGATGCGTTAATTAAACGTTTTCATTAAAATGTAAAATGCCGCGACTTGCAAAACACGTTGATTCCATCTTATCATCCATCTTATCAATGTATCATTAAAAATTTAAAATATAATCTCAAAAAATATAATAAATGTTTAGACGTAACATGTTCAAAATATTTATCCAAATTGGTCTTGTGATCCTTGTTACAAAGTAAATTTTCCATAAAAATACTAACATTTTCGCCTAGTTGTACAATGCCAGTTTAAATTTAAGCTGAAGTTTAAACCCATAACGATTATTGCAACAATTGTTTCGGGTTTCGGTTTAAAGTTAAGCTGGAATTATACCACTAGACCTAAATGAGACGTGAGCTTAAAATATGAGTAAGTTACAAATTTCGTCGCGAGATGTCGCGACCACAACAAAAATTGTAATATATTTCACTAATTTGTAAGATTGTCTTCTAGAACGTCATCTCTTGTTCAAAATGAGTAGCTTCTGATACGAGAATATATCTAAGGTTCTAAAGACTTCTCCTAAATATTAATTTTACTGAACAAAACAAAAGAAAGTCTACGGGAAGGCGAGGAAACCGATGCCTTAACCTAAATTGTGATGCCTGTGATTGGTTTTGTGAAATTGTCTTCTAGAGCGCGATCTTTTGCCAGAAACTGATAGCTTCTGATGTGGAGATATACCTAAGGTTTTTGGCTTCCCCTAAATACTAATTTCACAGAACGAAACAAAAGAAAGTCGACTGGAAGACGTGAAAACAGACGCATTAACTTAAATTGTGACATAACTGATTGATTTCTATAAAATTGTCTTCTACAGCGCCATCTCTTGCTCAAAACTGGTAGTTTCTGACACGGATATGTACCTAAGGTTCGACAGGGTTCTCCTAAACTCATTTTGTAGAACAAAACAAAAGAATTCAACGGGAAAATACGAAAACTCGTGCCTTGATCTAATTTGTGTCCACCTCGGATTGATTTTGTAAAATTAACTTCTAGATCTAGAGCGCCATCTTTTGCTCAAAACTGGTAGTTTCTGATTCGGAAATATGGTTAAGGTTTTCAGGCTTCCCCTAAACGTTAATCTTGCAGAACAAAACAAAAGGTAGTCGATGAGAAGACACGAAAATCAATGCCTTAACCTAAATTGTAGAAGTTTCAATTTCAAATGCGTGCCAAAATCAACCACTCTTCATTGGGTGGAAATTATTGCTTCAACGAATTCAGGGCGACATCTGTTGACCAGATCGCTTCTACTTTTCGTAAAATACACAACCTTTGTCACATAACGATTATTTACGATAGCTTTCCAACAGGAGCGCCAACTATGGGATAACTGCTGCTCACTAAAGTTGTGGGTTATACGTCAAAACCGAAGGAACTTTCTTGCCCATTACAACTACAAGTGATCAGAAAATACATATATAATTACTAAAAACGATGAGACACTTATTAAAGTTGAATTAAATTTCAACATTTCGCTATACGTTTCGGTTTGGCAGCTTCTTTAGAATAAGTTGTAATAATATAAACACGTATGATTATAATAATTTTATAGTTTCAAAATATACGTCTAGTATAAACCATGTACAAACGTTGTGCGTACCATATAAAATATACATTTTGTGTAAACGTTATATTTATCCCATAAAAAGACGTTAGTTAGACTGTCACTCATATGTATAAATACTAGTCTATAATATTCTACATTTAAACTAAATTCAAAACGTGTTTTAGACATATTCTATACTTTGTGTGTTGCATGGGTTCATTCAAATAAATGATATGGATTTTAATTAAGCGTTGAACTAATAATTGAAAGGATTTAAGCAACTTATCCACTTGCGATAAGCATCTGCATATTAAACTCTTCTGCAACCTTGAATTATGTATTTTGTACTTCTCAAACTCTCGTCTTATTACATCACAAAAACCAGGTGCGTTCCCAACGCATAAATTGCGTACAACGTGCACGAACGGCCTTGGTTCGATTAAAACAGTGAAACTCACGAGGGGCAGCGGTTTCTCTGAAATTAAATCGAACCAGACCGGGGCCATAAATACCAAGAGCGATTTTCTTAAAAAGCGTCGGCCGCGTTTATTTTTTTTTTTTTTCCTTGGCATCCATATACAGCGCGCGTTGTAATTTTAATTTGCCATTTGTTAAGCAATTACGCACACATGTCCGTTTTCTTACACAAATTAGGCCCATTTTATTCTAATAAGACGATGTGCGGTATCTCAATTTGGTCACGCGTCGTATACAGCGCGCGAGAACATGTTGATTCTGCGTGTAAAAAGGCGAAGTTGTCAAAGAGAGTCGTTGACAGCAAGTTTTAAATACATAATTCACTTTAATTAATTAATTAATAATAATAATAATTCATTAGAAATGCGGCCGACGAATGTTTGCGAATTAATTTCTTTATTATTTGCCGCGATGTTTTTCTGATTATATTGCGAAGCAATAAATAATTCTGAATTAGCGATAAGACGCTTAATCTTGTTCGTACGTAAATGATACGTAAATATACTAGGAATTTTCTAGAAACGAAGCTTGAATTTGAATTTCTTAGATAGAATACGAACAGTTTTTCCATGTCATTATATCGAGAGTTAATGGTAAATTTAGGTAAATTACATACCGGTAATTGACCGAAACTGAGATCATACAAATACAATGAGAACAAATTTAATAATAAGCACTCTAAGCACTGTTTGATTGGTGTATTGACTCAGTGTCCGAATTGCAAAACATACAGGGGCAAGTTTGTTGCATGGAGATTGGATGTGGCTCGTCCATGACAGACTTTCTTGAATATGTACACCTAGATACTTGGCACTCTCAGAGATCTTCACTTTGTCATCATTTATGCAGATATCCGCCGGTGTATCGTCATAACAGTGGATTTGGAATAGCATACAGGTAGTTTTTGTGCTGTTGAGTACCAATCTGTTGGAGCGATACCATTGCTCGCAATTTTGAATGAGATCTGAGCTTCGCTGTATTATTTCCATAAAGTTTTCTCCTCCTACAAGGACGCTGGTGTCATCTGCATAATTGAAGACTGCGCCTCCCTCCATTTTCAAGGTAGTAGGTAAGTCATTTATGTATTGGATGAACAGAAGTGGTCCTAGGATGCTCCCATTTCAATCCTGATAAATGACGACTCATCAGTTCCAAACTTGTTACTGCTTATTATTACTCTCTGTATACGATTGGTAAGGTAAGATTTCATCCACTCCAAAGCAATTCCACGTATTCCATAACTGTCCAACTTTTGTAAAAGAATATCGTGGTCCACCGTGTCAAACGGTTTCGATAAGTCAAGAAATTTGAAATTTGAAATTAAAGAATAACTACCGGCAGAAATGGGTGACTAGTAATAATTTATCTTCTTATATTGAATTCAAACGCCTGCGTGCTTTGTGTAAATTGCAAATATCTGCTGCCTATCAAACTTATATGCGTCAAACGGAAGAGTCCATTTTGTCTAATCCAAAATAAATTTTTCAATATGTACATATGAGACAAGGCACTTCTCGGATCCCTAATAAATTATCTTCCTCCGATAACAAAACTTATAATAGTCCTCAGGATATTGTTGATGGCTTTGCTGAGTTATTTTCCAAAATGTATTTACCTAATTCAAACTGTAATGAATCGCAAGATATCTATTCAAACTGTTCTCCTTTCCATCTTTTACCTGTTACTGAGGATGATATATTAGAAATAATGGCTAGGTTTCCTGTTAAGCTTACTGCTGGTGAGGATCAAATCCCTAGTTTCTTGATTCGTGATGCGAGATATGTATTGGTCAAACCGTTGTTGTATATTATCAATCTAGCTATCACTACATCTTTATTTCCAGATGCTTGGAAACGTGCCAGAGTTACGCCTGTTCATAAAAAGGATGATAAAGCTCAATTAAAAAACTATCGCCCTATAGCAATTTTAAACAATTTCGCTAAAATTCTTGAGCAGGTTATCTACAGGCAAGTTCTTAATCACACTCGTTCCTATATAGCATCTTCTCAACATGGCTTTGTCGCTGGTAGATCTACAACAACGAATTTGGTTACCATAACGCAATTCATTTCTGAACATCTGGATAAACAAGGTCAAGTCGATGTTATATATACTGATCTCAGCAGTGCCTTTGATACGGTTCACCATGGCATCCTTCTTAAAAAGTTAAGTTATTTATTAATTATGTATTCTATAATGGCTATAAATCATTCGAATATCGAGCAACGTCTGGTGTCCCACAATGCCCCAATTTGGGTCCCTTATTATTTATATTATTTATCAATAATTTGTTAGTGTCATTAGGAAGTCGAGCTCTTGCCTTTGCGGATGATGTCAAGATTTTTGCTTCAGTTACTAATATTCTTGAAGCCGCAGAACTCCAGCGGTGTCTTGACAAGGTTGTTTCGTGGTGCTCGAATAATTATCCAAATTTAAATGTCAATAAATGTTGCGTTGTAACCTATACCAGAAAGCTCTGCCCCGTCAACACCAGCTATTTTATTAATCGTCAACCGTTAACAATAAAGGATTTCACTCTAGATCTTGGAGTAACCTTTGATTCAGCACTTAGCTTTTCTGATCATATAAAAAATATTGTTACGGTTGCCTCAAAAATGTTTGGATTCGTCCTGCGTACGGTCAAATATTTCGACAACTTAGATGTGTTCAGGTGCCTTTTTAATTCGTTGATTGTTAGCAGACTAGAATATGTTTCTCAAGTATGGTCACCCCTATACATATGCTACCGTTTGGATATTGAACGTGTACAACGAAGGTTCCTTAAGTTCCTTACATTTAAAATCAGTGGGCAATATCCTCCTAGAGGCATTGATTATGATTGCTTGTTACGCAGGCACAATTTTCAATCACTCAGTCAACGTCGTGATATCCATGGAGCCCGATTTATATGGAAGATTCTTCATAACCAAATTGACTGTGCTGAAATCTTGGGATCCTTAAATTTCTTGGTGCCACGTATTAACTCTAGGTGGACTACAACTTTCCACCAACAGCTAATACCAATATACGATTGAAATCGCCTTTGTACTCTATGTGTCGTAATGCTGACGTCATCTACGATGACATATTTTATGACAAGCTTTAATTGCCTTGTTATTTATTTTGTTATTACCTTCTATGTATATATATTTGTATGTTTGTTTAATTTTATGCTATTCCATTTTGTCCTTTAATTGGGAATTTTCCTGTTGGGCGAATATATATAAAAAAAAGAAAGAACCACGAGTCATTTCGTTTTGTTCCCAATGCCTTAGTACTTCATTGACAAATTCAAAAATCGATGTTTCGGTGTTTTTGTCTCTTATGAAACTTAAGCTGGAATTGTACAAGAGAATCTAAATTTGCTCTTAACAAACACTTTGACCAAAAAGTTATAAACGAAGTTACTCAAATACCTATGAGTATTTCAGTAACGAAGCTTCTCATTACACTGAACCGTGGCATGCGGCGAAAATTTATGGTGTAATATTAACGAACGCACGGCGGAAATAATAATTGTTGTTTGGGGCCGTGGCGCATTATTAATTTATAACTGGATGAGTATAAATCAATCCGCAAAGACGAAAATAGCGTGGAAATGACACCGACGTGCATGAGGCGGCCGTAATTCTTCCGCGCTGAATTATACCTGTTGTCGTCGCCGTCGCCGCCATCGTCTTGAAGAATGTTAACCCGGCCTCTTGTGTAATATGAATATGATTAAGCGTGAACTGCGTTGAGAAGACGATTTAGAGATAGTCGGGGAATTCTCCGGACCTGGCAAACGAATGAGGACCGATTTTGATTTTTGTGTTGCGTTAACTCAGAGCTACGGTAGACGCTCTTTAACGTTAACACCCAATACCACTGACGTAAATACCAAATTCATCAAATGAACGCCCGATAATGTAAACAACCTGTACTCTCGATGACGTAAATTATTGTGGCGACAAACAGACGTCGATTTGTGCGGGGGTTTCCCTTTGCGACGCAATTAGATGTTCTTATTCATTTCTATAACGCGGATGAAAGTGGCTTTTATTGGAAACTTCTATCTGAGAAGACACTTTATTTGAAAAATCTGCTCCAGGGAGAAAAAAAAAACAGGTGTTGAGATAGTTTTTTTTTCTTTGTGTTAAACGTGACAAACATAAATATAACATAAACTGATAACAATGTCAGAGAACCGAGATACAATAAACATTCACCCTTTGGTTAGATCTCTCTTTCCCTGCTTTCTTTCTCTTTTTCTCGTCCACTGCGGAGCTGAGGGTAAACGTCTTAACATCTAGGCTTCTCTTTTCGATTCGACAAGGACATCATGCAAAATTACAATTAACTATTTACGAGTATCTACTCAAGACTATAGGACTTATTTACTCACCGGGGCCCTCTCCCGGCCCCGCACCCTTCCAGCGGTGCCTCTAGATGCGGAAGCTCCCTGCTGGGATGCGAATTCACGGAGAAGGTGTCCTCGAATGTCCATCTTCGTACTTCGCATGCATAAAGACAAGCCCCAGGTGGATATTAGCATACCTTGCCTTCTGAGCGTACGTTCTCAGAATCATTGGTGCTACTGCCTCCTACAGTGTTGCTACACTGGCTTAAGCACAGTCAACACCAAGTCATGACCTTTCTTGGAAAGCACAATGCAATCACCTGGTCAGGTATTACAACTAGTTGTATTTCCGGTATCTACTACTCACGCACCTGCAGTAGCGGATTTGGTCAGATACCATATACAGGTGGAGTAATCCCCCAATCTCTCCGTTTAAGGCGACTGAAGTGCGATCATCCTTCATGATAAAATGCCCAATCTCTCTGCCCGAGCCATCAGCGGACATCACATAATTGGCACCTTACTCCACCTCAGAGTATCCTCTACCATCAGCAAACCTTTTACCCTTGCACAATTACTTCATCACATGTCCTTGCAATTTATTATAACACTCGCGAGCCCGTTCGCGTAATTAGCGTAACTTTACCAAGACGTTCGCCCTCTAAGAAGCGTCGCCAGAGACTGAAGTGCTTTCATTTCATCCTTCTACTTGAGACGTACCCACGTATCGCATTCCAAACAATAAGATAAAATAAACAAACGTGCTCGTGTTTTACGGATACATTGAAAATGTGTGAACTTTCCTAAATTCTAAACTTGATAAAATATACAACGACGACACAGGGAATTACGTTTGTGGCATGTACGAATGTTACATGCTGTAGCATATTGTAATGAGATGTTCGAGCTGCATGTTGGGTGCCAATTTTGTATTATGTGTGTTCAAGCTGCACGTTGGGTGCCAATAATGTAATGATTTGTGTGTGGGGGTTACTTGCCTTTACCTTTTTCTTTTATTTTTTCTTTTAAATTTTTCTTTGTGGGTTGAACGTTTTGTTTTGTATCTCGTGTGGCTCTTCTTCTCAGGGTGGATTCTTAGAAATGAATTTTTGTGGACTTCACTGTCAGTCAGATTGTCGAAATGGAAAAGAATGTGTGAAATTGTGTGTAGTGTGTGTATGGGTGTTCGTGTGTGTGTGTGGGGGGGGGGATACTCCGATATCATAGAAGGGATCGGATTCACCAGACCTAACGTTCAATGCTGAACAATAATCCCTCTAAGGGCCAGTTGTACAAAGGAGGTGAACTGACGCTCAACTGAACCAGGTTCAAAGTGAACAAAATCGAATCAAATTTTATTTATGAATGCATTAATTGCCATATGTCATTAAGATTCTATGCGAATTTGTTTACTTTGAACCTGGTTCAGTTGAGCGTCAGTTTAAACCTACTTTGTACAATTGGCCCTAAGATACCCGAAATATTTGTTAGTGTGCGTGGATGGTCAAACCTTCGTATCAAAGGTCAGATCGTATTCAGCAGACCTAGCGTTCAATGCTGAACAATAATCCTCCTTAGATACGCTGATTTTGTGTTTCGTGTAAAAGTGTGTGTGAATTGTTGGAAAATTCTCTTCTGGTAGGTTTCTTTTTTATTAAATAAAATTGTAAAATTTCTCAAAAATCCAGTTTTATTTTCTTCAAGTGTCAAAGGCAAAATTGTCGCGAAGCGAAAAAATCTAATTACAGTCAGTTCGAAAATTCGCGAAATTAAATTCAAATTTCCAGTTCGCGGATTTAATTTACATGTTTCTCGTAGAGCTGTGTCAATCGTGATTGATTCGATAATTTGATTGCAATCATACAAAAGTATTGATGATTGCATTCGCTATTGTATAAATGTGTCGTTCATCAATTCAATCAAATGATTGTAACGGTGATTGCTGCTTTTTCTGGTTTAAGACAACTACGTTTATTGTCTATAGTAATACCAGCCTTCGAAAATACGCGCTCACAAGGTACGCTGGTCGCTAAAATGCATAAACGACGACGTGCTAATGTATACAATCGTGGATAAACTTTTTTCCTTTCGTCCCACCATTTTAAAGCATTTTCAGTTCTTTTAAGAAGGGGTTCGTCTAAGTATTTGTCTATTTCTTTTATGCTAGCACTGTGAGGGTTCGGATTTTGAATTACGTTTTGAACTTTGTCGTCAAAATCTTTCCGGATGAGTGAAGACGATTTTTCAATTACGTCTTGCGAAGTTGAGGGTTGGGAATCTTCCACGGTGACAGTAGATGTTACGGATAAAATTTTACGTCTTAAGTTTGCTACGCACTTTTCGTATTTGGTGATGTCGTTGAACCCGTACCTCTTGAAGCGAGGATCTAATAATGTAGCCTGCGTAACAAGTTCATTAGTATCAATTTCTTTAAATCTCGATGAAACTGCATCTATTAAAACTTGAATTAATTTAATTATTTTCGGAGGAATTATTTTTAAAGTTAAATGTTTTAAATGTTTATCAATTGCGTTAATCATAAGCATAACTTTTGATAATGTAACGTTTTTTTCAGCAGACATTTCTTCTGTGATGGCATTAAAAATTTGTAAAACTTGTGTAGCTTTTTCTATTAGTGACCATTCTTGAGGTGATATGGTGTTCATTTCTGGATTGTCTATTGCTAAAACAGCATGAATCGCGGCTTGTACTTTTATAATTCGAGATAACATATCGTACGTGGAATTCCAGCGGGTTACGCAATCTTGTTTCAACTTCAATTCAGGAAGATTTAATTGTTTTTGCATGGTTTTTAAGCTTACGGTGGCTTTTGAGCTCCTTCTAAAGTGTCCCACAATATTTTTAACCTTTAAAATTTCGGATTCAATAACTTTCAATCCTTCTCCTACAATCAAATTAAGCGAGTGAGCAAAACAGGGTAGATGCCTCCATTCATTGTTCTTTACAGCTCCTACAATGTTTGACGCATTATCAGTTATAACGCAAGCAATTTTCCAATCTACAGACCACGACTGCGCCTCTTCCATTAAAAATTTGCTCAAATTTGCGGATGTATGATTTTGGTCATATGGGAAACAACCCAAAAGGCAAGACTGTAACTTGCTGTCTCCTTGTATATCTTCAATAAAATGGGGTGTAATACCTATGTAGTAGCTCTGTTGTGTGATTGATGTCCATCCATCCGTACACTGTCTAATTCTTCCCGACAATCAATTTCGTTTCGTTGTACATTCGAGAAATTAAGGCATTGGATATTGTTTTTCTTGTTGGCATGGTGTATGTGGAACACAACATGTATATAAATTTTTTGAATTCGGGATTCTCAACAATATTGAAAGGATGATATTCTTTAACAATTGTTCGAACTAATTGCTTATCTAATTGCTTGGATTGGGAAACTGAAATTGGTCTGCGTACATAAGAAGATATTCGAGAGTTTGGTAAGAAGTAACAAATATATTGTCACGTTGCGAAACTGTGGAAGTAGCCGAAGTTGCAACTGAGTTTGTTATTTGCGGTAAAGGATGTGCTACAGATATTTGTGTTTGTGTGTTGCTGGTCTCTGATGCCACTTCTGGCACGTATCTCACTTGTTCTAACGAGATAGTTTTATGTTGGGCTTTAAGGTGACGCCCCAAATTTCCAGTAGCTCCTCCAGTGTAACTCAAAACCTTTTTGCAGTAGCTACATTTAGCTTTATTATTCGACTCATTTGAAAAATGTTTCCAAATTTCGCTCCTTTTATTCTTAATACTTGACATTTTTAAAAGTTGGTAAGAGGTAAACTAGTTATGATATTAATGTCATTTATAAGGATAGGCACCAGCACCACTGTTAGTACCACCATCACAGACCGCAGAAGGTAATTAAAATGAACGAATATAACAGTGCAATAATGTCAGGTCAGTCTCTCTGACTGGCTTCATTTTGTAAAGTTAATTCAGAAGTAAAAGAAAATACATTTGCTGGATTACTTCATTAATGAAGTAGCTATTTTTCCTTGCAACTGAACACTTACGGTGGCATTTTTTAGTTTTCAATACAGTCAATATAGAAATTCATTTTTCGTATTGAAAACAAAAAAATTCCACCGTAACACAGTGATTCGAATGGGCATATTAGCTGGACAAAATTGATAATCAAATTACCTGAAAATAACATCTGAAATTCGTTAACAACATCGGCCATGTTTCGCTATCAATAATTATTACTGTCAAAAAGCACTTGCAAAAAGCAAAAAACTCTTATTAGTAAATGGGGATGTGACGGAAGTTCTGGTCATAGCACATATAAACAAAAATTTACTAATGTTCAAGATTCCGATGAGTTCTTATTTATGTTTTCCTTCGTTCCACTTCAATTAACTTATGGTGATAATATTATTTGGCAAAATCCTCGTCATTCATCAACTATGTACTGTCGTCCGCTAAAGTTTATTTTTGCGAAAGAAACTACCGAACTTACTGTTTCTGAGACTAATAAAATTAAAGCAGAAATAGACCAATTGCTGCCAACAATGTATGTTATTAATAATTACGAAATTTTTATTAAACATAAGTTACTTTTAACCATGATTGATGGAAAAGTGTGCAATGCTTTGACTGAAACTCGTTCGTCACAAAAGTGCTACATTTGCGGTGCTACCCCCAAAAATATGAATAATGAGACAAAAAAGTTCGTTAGCAATGAGAACAATTTTGGTTTTGGTTTATCTACATTGCACGCCTGGATTCGTTGCTTCGAATGTTTACTGCATATTAGCTATCGTCTTGGTGTGAATAAATGGCAAGTAAGAGATGAACAAGAAAAAGCTATTGTGAAAGAACGTAAAATAAAAATTCAAATTACTTTTAAAAATGAAATGGGGCTCATTGTAGATAAACCAAAACCAGGATGCGGATCTACAAATGACGGGAATACTGCTCGCAGGTTTTTTAAAAACCCTGAGTTAAGTGCTAAAATTACAGGATTAAACGTAACATTAATACAAAATTTCAGTACTTTGTTAAGAGCTCTATCTTCAGGTTATGACATAAATTGAACAGAATTTCAAAAACTTGCAAATGAAACTAGAAAAATATACTTAAATCACTATTCGTGGTATTATATGCCTGTTACAGTGCACAAAATTTTAATTCATAGTGTAGAAATTATTAAGCATTCCCTTCTTCCTATAGGTCAGCTTTCTGAGGAAGCACAGGAAGCGCGCAATAAAGATTGCCGAAGATTTCGAGAAAATAACACCAGAAAACTATCTCGTAATGCCACGAATAAGGATTTAGTAACTATGTTGTGTATTACGTCTGATCCTGTAATTAATAGTCTTAGAGAAATACCCCGAAAAAGGTTTGAAGCATTTCCTTCGGAAGTTTTACAGTTACTTCTCGCTCCTAAAATTAGAATACGTGAAAATACTATAACTGTAAGCGAAAGTAGTAGTGAGACTGATATTGAGGAAAATTTTTCGGATTAATGCAATATGATTAATGATATCGTAACCATTTTGTTTTGTTACTTTAAACAAATTATAAATATTCCCCGTTAAGAATTAATTACCTACTTTTGTTGTTTAAGTTTTTTTTGTGTGCTTTAATTATTTTATTTTTCTGAAATTGTCAAGAAAGCGCTAAATACTATTAAAACTTGATTTTAACAAAATATAAAAGTCGAGAAGTTTATTTTTAAATGTTTAAAAAAACGGTTTCAGAATGCCATGAAAGTGTTTGCTTTATTTGGACACTAGGCGTCCTCATATTCTTACTTTGTAGTGTAATATCATTTATAAATAATTTAATTAATAATTTCATTAATATGTTCCCACGTTTGATACAAAAATACTCGAAAATAATTTTGTCCAGCTAGTATACCGAAACGAACCACTGTGCGTAAGTGGAATATTTTTAGGTTTTTAAGAAATGATACTTTACAAACTAAAATTAACATTTAAACTCGTAGAAAATTGACACGGTTGCAGAAACAATATAATATGTAACGTAACACATACGCAAAATTCCTTTTTTTTATCTCCTGGTACTATTTGCATAGCGTCAATAAAATCTAATTTACACACTATGTAGTTGCATAAATAATTCTTTACTTCCGAATTACCCATTTTTTCAGAAAAAAGCCAATCAGAAAAATACACTGTGCAATAGAGTAAGTTAGAATGTAATAATTTATTAATGATCACGTTTCAATTAGCACCATTGGTTATAGAATTTAAAGTACACTGAACCAAAAAGTTCGAAATGTGAAATGTAAAAAATTAAGTAGTAGTGGTTCATTAGATGACCAAGCCAAGTAGGTAAATTTGATTTTGCCCGATCGATTTCTGTTAGTCCCAAAATAAATTGCCTTTAGTCTTCTTTGTCTTGTCTTTTTCAAAAGATCTGTTGCCTAAAAATATTTTCATATCCGATGAGAATCATTTCACGATTGATTAGATTTATAGTAAACTTTTGCTGTTCGATTCAAAATGAACTGACTGTTTTGACAATTAGATCCGGCATGATTAAGTCGAAACTACAATAAACGACACCGAGTGTGGTGTACTGAAGTGTAAACAAAAGGGTATCTCGAGAGCCAAGAAAACATCCACGTGTGCCAGAAAGGGTCGACAACCCCTCCGGCGTATTCTTTTAAAAGCCGAACAAATCGATAGTGAACCCTCTGTGCAATTGCACGTCCGTCGCCGTCATCGCAAGAGGGCGGCGAGACGGTAATCGGCGTTTAATTGCGGCCGACGAGACGTCGTCGGCAGCGCCGCGCCGGAATGAGATGGCGTCGTCGGGAGATAAGGCATCTATGCAAAGCCTGACTCACTGTAAGTAACACTCTATATAAGGTTGACGCGGTCACCAGGCCAGGGCTGTATTTGTTTGTCGCACATGTTTCTCTCATACACACGCGGCGACATATTTTCACATTCACACATGTCCGACGTCAAGTCGACGCGGGTGGTGGTCGCCGATTTGCGCGAGCGTTCAAGGCTGACCAGATTTTAATAAAGGCGAGTAAGAACGAAAATATTCCTGTATGTATGTAACAGAACCGTTTTCGAATAACTAACTTTATAGACATCACATGCTTTGCGGAGAATGTTATGTCTAAGTTTTTTTACTACGTTTACTAATAAAATACTGGGTGTCTC
Organism: Dorcus parallelipipedus; assembly: GCA_958336345.1. Classification (NCBI taxonomy): domain Eukaryota; kingdom Metazoa; phylum Arthropoda; class Insecta; order Coleoptera; family Lucanidae; genus Dorcus; species Dorcus parallelipipedus. The sequence goes on from OY284478.1 coordinate 45,328,741, forward strand.
ATAACGTACGGAGGAGAATACGACGCTAAAGTTTGGCCAAGTCATTCAGTGACATTGTATGATTATTTTTTTATTAAAACAAAAACGATTTATAAATCGTATGGTAAATGTAATGGTAAATCCACACAAAGAAGGTATGTGAATGAAGTTCAATAATCAGCACAATTATCGTCGGCAAAGTTATTTCTAGTAAGTAGTTAATGAGTCGTCTAGTCTCGACATAATCTAATGATTCAAAATTGGCAGGAAACTCGTAAATACCTTCGACTATAGTGCACTTGTAAAGTCGAAACCTCCTACCGTTTTATCGCTGATTTCCTTTGGCTGATGATGACATGTCAAGAAAACAACTTCGCACAGTCATTAACATTTTTCTCATGAAATGCAATGACTGGCGCTGGAATGCGGTATTCAGATATTTCCACCGTTTAGAAACATCTAAGAAGTTCACGGCTCTTACAAACAATAACGTATTTAATTAGTCGTAATCGCCCGGTTGTTGATTTACGTATACACGCTTAGCGTCTCTCAAGAATGTGTGTTTGTGGACACCTACCTCGGAGCTACAGGCAAACGTTTCGAAATTTGAAATACTGTTAAGACGAAATAGGTATTTTATTATTATTAATTTTGAAGAAGAAAAAATTGAAGAATTTCAGAGTAGATTAATTCTTGCCCAAATCAGTTTTGGCCCAGCCGGAAGTCACGTCGCATTCGGGCTAGTTACATGTTGAATCATTAGGAAATCTGTGACCTGCGTCAGCTATTGTTTAAATTCCAGTTGGTGTGTATTTAGGGGAACAGGGATTTATCTAAAAGGGAACAACAAATACTATTAGTATTATTACTATTATTAAATACTATTAGTTCTCTTGCGTCTCAAAGTAATTTAAAGTTGAATAGTTCTAAGTCTTTTGTTATGTTGTTTGGAAACGAAACGAACAAAGAAATATTGACTGGCTCGTTAAACATAAATATAAATTATGTGAAACTACCTGTTGTTAATCACACAAAAAATTTGGGAATAATTTTCCATAATAATTTAAAATTTTCATTGCACGTAAATTATTTGTTAAAAAAGTCTTATGTAACATTAAAAATTTTATTTTCTAATCGACATTTTTTGAACTTTACCTTAAGAAAACTCTTGTGCGAATCACTTGTGCTCTCATGTTTTGATTATGGTGATGCCTGTATACGGCTTTCACCTAAACTGCTTTGATCAGTGTCGTATCCAAAAAGTTCAAAATATCTGTTGCCGCTTTATTTTTGGCTTGCGTAAATATGACCATGTGTCCTCTAAACGGCAAGATCTAAATTGGCTGACAATGAAAAATAGGAGAATATATAACTTTTGTAATATCACTTTCAAGGTATTAGTTAATGCTACACCTTCATCTCTGTTTGAGAAACTAGTAAAACGTTCTAGTATTCCTCGTCATTCGACTGCTATGTTTCGGAGATCATTTTCATATCATGCTGTGAAACTCTACAATAGCACAATAAAGAATCTTGTTCATTTACCATTTAAATCTTTCAAGAAGAAAGTTAAGTTGATTTTACGTTCCCATGAATAGTTGTAGATGGTATCTCTATGTGTTTCTCTTTCAATTATATTTATTTCTATGTACATTTTGGTTATTTCTTACTTTTTGTTATAATCATTATTATTTATTTTTTTTTTTTTGGCATACTGTATCTGAAATTTTCTTGTATTTTACTTGTCCCTAAGTAAGGTTAAGTGTAAGAGTAGCTTTAGCTAAACTTCGCCTTACTTGGGGAAATACTGCAGAAAAAAATAAAGGCAATTTATTATTATTATTATTATTAAAATCAAAAGCAGATAAGATATACAGCTCAATTGAAGAGAAGTAAGGGCGATAGGCTTTAACAATCTTATAATTGATAAGGTTAAATGGAGCTGGAATAAAGGCAAAAATAAACTGGAAGAGTCAAAAAAAAAAACTAGTTAAACGGAGCAACATAAATTTACAGACCCCGGCAACGAAAAAGGATACTTAAATTAAAGCTGGTTCTTGTCCGATGAAAATTTTATCACAAACTCTTTTAAACGGACACTAAATGGCGCACAAACACTTAACGTTTCGCAGTCGTTCGACTTCTGACGAAGCTGTCGAACGACTGTGAAACGTTAAGTGTTTGTGCGCCATTTAGTGTCCGTTCAAAAGAGTTTGTGATAGAAAAGGATACGTTTAGAAATAAGAGTAATTTAGTAAAGAAAGGGAAGGAACTAACGAATCGTAGATGAAAAAAGAGCACTTTATAAAATGCATATTGAGGAGGAACTTTTATTGAATTTGTGTTGTCCTCTTTCTTTCTTTGGTACTTCTCTCGTTTGGACTTTGGAGGCCGCCTCTTTTCAAAATGGATAAAATATTTGCCCCAAGTTTAATGAACTTCCCATTTGTTAACCCTTTCGCGCCCCATGAAATCTCCTTCAAAAATTCTAAAATTTTAAAGCTTATAAATACTTATAATATTTTTGTTTTAGCAGCTTCTAATGCATGGAAACACACAGTGGAAACACACAGTGAAAACACGCAGGGTTGCCAGATGTTAGAAGTTAGATGTCGCACTAGAACTGAGCAGAAATCGCCCAAAATCGCAAATAACCCCAGAATTGTTCAAAATCCGAAAATTCAAATTTTTAAAATTCGGTTCTATTCAAGGCTTTTACCACTAAAATCAGTGCTCCCAACTACTTCATTCTTTTTGGCTCTAACTACATATTTAGTTACCACTTTGGACAAAAACTACAGATCAAGTTACCACTTTGGACAAGAAAGTACGTACATAATTAGTTACCACTTTGAACAACAAACACTGTTAGTATGACTCCCTCCTGTTTATTCTTTACCAGTAGATAAAGACGATGAAGATTATTAAATAATTTCTGGAGAATTCTTCAATTAAGACGTCAGTGGCGTTCCAATAATTAATTTGTATTCAAGACTTTTACCACTAAAATCAGTGTTCCCAACTAATTCATTCATTTTTCCTCTAACTACATATTTAGTTATCACTTTGGACAAGAAACTAGAGATTTAGTTACCACTTTGGACAAGAAACTAGAGATTTAGTTACCACTTTGGACAATAAAAATAAATTTTTTAAATTATTTCCAAGCTTAGCACTTATTTCCAAGCTTAGCACAAATGTTTTTTTTTATTTCGATTATTTTAAAAATTTTGTTTTTCCTTGCGGTTCTCAGTTTTTCGTTTTTTCTTATTTACTTCATTTTTATTGAAATAGTTGACCGTGGAAACAGATCAGCCTGCGATTTTTGTCACTTTAAAAATTTTTTATCATTTCAATTTCATTCGCCAAATAATCATAGTCTTTTTTATTTTCCTTTAGCTTGACAGTTCTTCGATTTTTTTTTAATTTAAATTTTCTAAGAGAAAGTTGATTACGTTTCTGACTGCCCGGCAAAATAATCATCGTCTTTTGTTTTTTTTTATGAGAGCGTAGAAACAGAGAAGCTTTGTTATTGTTCGCGAAATAATCAACAATCTTTTGTTTTTCCTTTTGTTCTTGGTCTTCGGTTTTATTCAAGACTTTTACCACTAAAATTCATTCATTTTGGCTCTAACCGTATATTTACTTACCACTTTGGACAAGAAACTACAAATCACGTTACCACTTTGGACAAGAAACTACAAATCAAGTTACCACTTTGGACAAGAAACTACAGACTCAGTTACCACTTTGGTCAAGAAACTACATAGTTACCATTTTGGACAACAAACACTGTTAGTATGACTCCCTCCTGTTTATTCCTTACCAGAGGATAAAAACGGTGAAGATTATTAAACAATTTTTGGAGAATTCTTGCATGAAGATCTCGGTGGCGTTCTTTTCCAATGGCTCCAAAAATTCAAAAATCGCAATAAATGTCAGAAAGAAGAAAGCAAATGTAAATCTCGAAAATGTATCAGTGTTAGGTTAAGTTGGTTATTTATCGAAATTTGTCAAAGTAACCCAAAGTTGTCGCCCATCGCAAATTAAGGATATGAGTAGCCCAATTTGTGATAAATCGCGGCATCAGGGTTGCCAACCTCTTGAGTCCGAAATTGGTGAAAAATTCCCTTTTTATTAGCCAAATAACCTTTTAATTTTGATTTTGAACTGTAAATAAAAGTCGGTATTTATTAAAGCTAACAAAAATACTTTCAATAAAAAAATATCTTCAAGTCAAGAAACATTTACACATTAATAATGCTTAGTTTCTTCCACGTTCGACTTAAATTTATATCAATATAATAAAAAGAAATAAAATAGAAATTAAAATTAAGGTACGTATTTTATTTTCGTAATAAGCTTCCTTCAAGTGAATGAGAATATCCTTTCCCTGACATGACATGAAGAATTCCCTCGAGTTGGCAACACTGCCTTATCTTACCGACAGATTTCCAGGTTGGTGTTAATTTTCTCCGATAGATGGCGCTATAAATTTCTCAACTATTCTTGAAGTTTTTAGAACATTAATTGCTCTTATCACTTCCTGTTTATCTTTAAACAGTTTTTCAGAAGCACCTGAATTTCTCCAGATTGTATAAAAAAACTTTCGCCCCCAAAATTCCCTAAAAAAAAGGAAATTTCCCCCGAATTGCACATGATATATTTTTGCTATTCGTCCATGCATTTCGTTGCTGCATTTAATTTGGAATTCCCTTTGGAAAGTCCCTAAAAAAATCCCCAGAATTGCGCAATGATTTTTTTTTTTGCTATTTGTGCATGCATTTCGTTGCTGCACTTGATTTTCAATTTTCATTTATCAAGTGAAGGGCTGCGCTGGTGACTTGTTCCCGTGATACTTGCTCTTATTTAAGTCACTTTATTCAGAAAGAATAGTTATTTATTTACCTACAACGAAAAGTCAAGTTTTAAAGTAATTAGTAATGAAATGTTTTGCAATTTGTATTTACAGAATCGTTTACATCTTGATGTAATCTTATATTTACAAAGAATAAACAAACGTTATTGTTGTACTAGCGCCATCTAGTGAATTGTCACTGCAGTTTTAGAGCTTCACAAAAAGAAAAAAAATTGATGGTGGATTTCACAAACGTTAATTTAAATTTAATCATCCGTTAAAAGTAAACGTTGCCATGGTGACATGTGTTGAAGGTACAGGAATGATTATTCTTAATCAATGATTAAAGTTAAGTAACGTTAATTAATTTAATGAAGAGATTGTTAGTGAATAATATATAATTAAATTGAAAGAAGCACTAACATAAATTTTTGGCTCTCGCCGCAACCGAGAATCGAACTCGAGTCTTCTGCTTTCGCGGCAGATGCTCTGACCACAGAGCTATTGCGACACCGGGTTCAGTTATCGTCATTAGAATTAGATGGTAAATTTTTGATAATGCCGATAACTGAACTCGGTGTCGCAATAGCTCTGTGGTCAGAGCATCTGCCGCGAAAGCAGAAGACTCGAGTTCGATTCTCGGTTCGGTTGCGGCAGAAAAATTTTTCCGCCAGAAATTTATGTTAGAGCTTCTTTCAAATTAATTATTAACTAACGTTTGCGCCAGTTTCCTTTGAATGTTAAATTTTATGATTACCACGGTGTTATTGGGAACTGGCGTGGAAAGAGTCTCCCCCCCTAGTGTAAACTTGCCCGTATAACCACTCAACCATGAGCAACTTTCCCCTCAACCGGCCACATTTGTTTTTAAACACAGCGCCATCTAGATCGTTTGCCAGTTCCCAATACTGCAGGCGCCATCTAGTGACTTAGATCAGAACCAAATTCACTAAGTTCCAGTTTTTTTTAAGCAAGCTCAGAAAGCATATTTATCTAAATTATAATCTTTTTTTTTTCCTTGTTTTATGACAAGTATTCAACGTCTATTGATTAACTTAAGGAGCTGCAAATTTAATTTAAAAAAATCTTCGTTGCGTTTTTTGCTGTGTTAAAAAGTGCGCCTTTTTTAATTTCTCGTTTCATAAAAGAGAAACTGGTAAAAATTTGAACATTAACCTGGCGCCATCTAGTATCAAGTGATCGAACTACGTTCTCTGCGAGACAAAAGGAGTCTGTCATTTATGGTTTTTTTTTTTCTTAAGACATACGCGCTTCAGATAGTGTCGTGTGTCGTCAAAATACAGCATAAACAGAAAAAAGAGAAACTGGTGAAGAAAGTGCGACAAATTTTAATATAAATCTGGCGCCATCTAGTATCAACTAATCGAACTACTTTCTCTGCGATTCAAAGAGTTGTTAAAAGGAAAAAAGAAGTCTGCCATTTATGGTTTTTCTCAAAAACTGTGCACAGATAATGTTGCATTCTGTCAAAATACGAAATAAACAAAAAATAAATAAATGCCAATTCTCGTTTCATTAAAATATAGAAACTGGTAAAAATTTGTATACGAGCCTGGCGCCATCTAGTACCAGTTGATCGAACTATGTGCTCTGCGAGACATTAAGAAGATTAAAAAAGTTTGTCATTTATGGTTTTTTTTCTTTCAAGAAATATGCGCTTCAGGTAGTGTCGTGTTTCGTCAAAATACAGAATAAACAACAAATAAATACGAATTACTAATGTCTCATTTCATTAAAGAGAAACTGGTGAAAACGAAAGGGATTAAATTCGACAAATTTTAATATAAACCTGGCGCCATCTAGTGTCAACTAATCGAGCTATTTTCTCTGCGATTCAAAGAGACACAAACGTTAAAAAGAAGTCACTCATTTTAGGTTTCTTTTTGTCAAAAAAATGATGCAAATGACGTGCCCGGATTTTATTATTAAAATATGTAATAATAGTGTCTGTAGATTTGCGTGTACCCTTTCAATTAGTGAGAGTGAGAAAAACAGTTGCCTAAAACGCCCCAGTCAATTTTGTAAGCATTTTAATTCATTTTAGGTCGTTTCTCGAAAGATCACAACATGGTTATTTCTGTTAAAAAAAATTCAAAGAGCAACAAAACTTTAAGAGTTTCTCAAGATTAAAAGCGTTGACAGGTTAGGTGGTGACATCGGGCGGCCAATTTTTGACCTAAAATTGTGTGAGAAATGACAAATAACTAATCCTGTGTTGCCAACCTGAGTGGAATTTCCCTTTTCGTGGGGTAAATTAAGACAAGTTAATAAATGGGGAAAAGGGGGGGGGGGGATTTGAAATGAGAACTTTTTTGTGGAGAGAAATTTAATGAGCAGTAGATTTTCTTGTAATTACCAATTTAAAAGAATACTGATCAGAGGGCGGCGTAACTACCCACCGACCACTGCGCTTCGGTCGGTAATTTTAATCTGACGCACCGACTGGAGTGTCAATAAGGTTAAGGTATTTCTAACTTGATTTACTTTGACATTTCGCGGATCGGTTGGTTTATTTCTCTTGCATAATCGAATAAATAAATAAATTGGCAACTGAAATTTGTCACATTGCATTTGTGTTTCAATCTTGTTTAATATAATCAGGCACCTGTAATCACCGGATACGTTTGTTAAACTGTATTCGCTCGGATTATTTTCTTTTGAGTTTTAATAAAGTTGAATTTTATTAACTTTAAGTGCATGTTTGTGTTCACCTCCCTCACGTACCAGTGAGTTAATTAAGCCTGTGTTTACTTGTGATTTTCTGCCCAATTCTGTCGATTCGGGGACGTCGACAAGATTGTTTTCGATCAGTTGATTACTTAAGTCCGACCTAGCGCCCTTTTAATAATTTTTACCATCGTAATTAACCCACCCCTATCTCCACTCTTTGCTAGTCGAGGGGAACAGCTGATACGTTGTCAGCAGAGCTTGTCAACTATCAAGGTAGGTACCAGGCAAGTCAATTAAATTATAAATTTGGTGACAAAACTCTACTCCAAATCCTCTACACCGTGAGGTAGAAGAGGCAGAGGCAGAAATAAACCCAACAAAGTATATATTTTTGAAAACAGAAAAAAAATCTCTATTTAATGGTGACATTGCCTACTATGATTTTCATTTAAAAAAATACAACTTTATGTTATAACTCTAAAATTTTGTTAAATATCAAGAAACCAACTACACCACTAAATTGTATTCAAAATAGTGTCCTAATAATGTCAAAACAGTTTTTTAATATCTGTAAAAACAAACGAGATATGCGCGATTGACGAAAAATCAAAACTGTCAATTTTGGCTTATATGACTCGAAAACAAAAGAAGATAGCCAATGTTTGTTTACTCTATTGACTTTATCTCTAAAAAAGAGATCGAGACTTGGCCACTAGTTTTTTTTCTATCTCTTATAGTTACAGAGATGCCTATAAGAGACATCGAAATTGATCCATCCTGTACATACGAAAAGTGCACAAATGACTTTGGTTTCTGTGTAAAGAAAAAAAAACCAAAAACAAGTTGATTCGAAAGTGGTTTACCCCGAATCAATCTTTGTCTACCGTAAAAGGAAATTTATGTATTCCCCTCGTTCTTACGTTTAACGCCGCGTAATCAGTAAATAAACAACCGAGCGTTAAAATTATTACTAACAAAAGCTAACGAGCGGCAGGAAGGTCAAGAACTTCAGTAATTTCCTATGCATATAATGATGAAATACGAGTGAATCATTCTTTTGTCTCCGGGGATTAAGTTATCTTGCACGGTTTATATACATATGTAGGATGTATACTGATGGACAAAAATAATGCGACGCGATTAAAATGAAGGTAGGTATTTATAACATTACAATAAATTTGTCTGCATATACATAGTTACAAATTATGAAGACGTATTTAATAATAATAATAATAATAATAATAATAATAATAATAGACTTTATTCTCAGATATACAATATCAGTAATAATATAATTAGAAGGTGTAACTAATAAATAATTGGAGATACTTGGGAGAAAGGCGAAGTTCAGAGTAGCTGTACAATCAGCTCTCTGCTCTTACACTTAACCTTTTACTACTAAACTTAAATTAATATATTGAATTTAAATTAACTTAAAAGAAGAAGGATGACGCATGAATATAAAATGTAAAAGAAAAAGAAAAAAATTAATAAAAATAGAGAAATGATAATATTTTCTATTTATCTATTTAACAGCTCACTTAAACGCTCTGCTCACTAAAGAAGAACCTTTTTAATAAAATTCTAAATGAATTGCTCCCTAAAATCTTTAAATCATTCGATAAATTATTAAAAGTTTTGACAATGTTCCAGCTAAATGATCTTTCAAATAAAGCAGTCTTGTGTGGAGGTGGAGTTAAAAGGCCTTTGTACCGAATGTTTATATGATGAACATCACTTCTAAAACTAATTTTGTTGTGCAGATAGCTTGGCACTTTTTCGATGATAATCCGATGATAAAAACATGCTAAATGAAACTTTCGGCGATTGTTCATATTCAACCAGCAAACATCAAGAAGCTTATGTGATATCCGCTGATTTTTTTTTATTCCATAAATTAATCTTAAATATGCGTTTTGAACTTTTTGTATTCTGTACCTATCTACGGAATCGATGCAAGAACCATAGACTACGTCACAATAGTTAAACTGTAACAAAACTAACGCTTCGCATAAGCATATTTTCATTTTTTTAGTAAGTGCTTAGCGATTGTTAAATATGAATTTCAGATTACAAAAGGCACGTTCTATACACTTAGATATATAACTTCTGAAACGAAGCCTATGATTCAGTATAACACCTAAGTTTTTTGCTTCTTGGGACACTGGCACCAAATTGTAGTTAATTTGAACTTGTACTTCACTGAGCAAACGGTCACGTATTTTTCTGGGTCCGAAAAATAATACTGTTGACTTATTTACATTGATATTTAAGGAATGTTGACTTGCATGACTGATCAAATTTAAAAGGTCTTCATTAATTTTTGTACAAGCATTGTTGATTTCATCACATTTAAATGAGAAGTATATCTGGGTGTCATCTGCGTATGTTGCTGTATTTAATTTGCGACACAAAGTTATGAGTGTATATTGAATAAAGTAAAGGACCCAATATTGATCCTTGAGGCACACCAGATAATATTGGCCGGACTGTCGATAAAGAACCTTCTACAAGAACTCGTTGAAATCTATTTCTTATAAAACTGTTTAGCAATTCTCTGCTACTATTATCAACGCCTATGTGATGAAGTACGGAAAATAAAATATCGTGATCAATATTATCAAATGCCTTTGAGAAGTCTAATAAAACCAAGATAGTTTGTTCGTTTTTATCGACAGCTTGACATATATCATCAGTGATATTTAGC